>JAOTPV010000041.1:0-600000 GCA_028011355.1 Lentinula aciculospora
CACTGCCTTGCCACAGTTTTTCTATGGACCCCCCTCTGCGGCTTTTATTTTTTTGTTTGTTCAATATCGGGCCCTAAAGATGACACCGCCTGACTCATTCCGTGTCCCTGCCAATCAGAACTTTCCCCAAGGAAAAACGTTTTATGCCCCACGGGAATATGCAGGCTTATGCAGGTCGGTCATAAGTATAGGCTCATGTTCACCCTGCCAGTACCACTAACGCCTCAAACCCTTTTAGGTTGCCTTTTTGAGTACTCAATTAACGGCCTGCGTTTTTCATAGCTCAAACTAGGTTCATACCCTCGTGTTGTCGTCGTGCCACAGTGCCAGACATACATAGTACACGCTCTTCATTTCATCGATTCATCTCTGCTTCCCGGGATCAGTTGCCAACAGAAACCAATGCTTGGTCAATCAGTCGGTGCTCAATCAAGAGATTCTCATATTTTGCACTCCCCTCCTGTCTACTTGGATTTCCTCAACAGCAAATCCTTGATAATCGCATCTCTCTCTAGTGCCTTACACGCAGCGCTCCGTCCTCTTCTTTTAACAAGAGAAACAAATCTAGGTCCACGTATATGGCGCCGAATCTCACAGTCAAGCCCAGTCTTCAAGATCTTTGATATCTCGATGCCCTATCACCAATCGACCAGTCCACAGTTCATTTCTTCCGACAAACCTCCCAAAGCAATTAACCAATGATATTGTAAATCCTGGTCGATCTCTCGATCTTCACCGGGGCCATGCCGTGGTCGAAATCGGATTCTGATGCAGTTGGCATGTTCGACCCAATTAATCGGAACTGCTTTCAAATTCGACAGGTATTATTATCGCACAATGAACAGTTTTTGGATAGGTCCGTGATACCCATACTACATTGCCAGAATTACTTATCAACAATATGTTGTCCTTCCTAGGTGGTTTCCATTCACACTGATCTTCCCTTTGGGTCCAACCAATTCTCAATAACCAGCCAGAACATGTGAAAACACAGCCATGTTCTCACATCCGGTATCTTTTTTTTCATTCGTCAGTCACCAGCACGATGTTCTCGTTCGTGCCAGCCACACGAATAGTTTGGTGATCCAATCCATGCACGTCGCCACCAAACATCTTAGAACGATTGTTTGCGAAATTTCAGCCCAGACAAGTGTTAGTCTATTCTTCCATAGATTCCAATAAATTCTTCCTGTAGACCATGTTCTCCTTCGATGCTCTATGCTCGTCTTCCTTATCACCCCTTGACATTTCAAGGAAATCACGGAATTAGTTTGTGTTCGAATTTCGAAGGTAATTCATTGATCAGCGCGAGTTAGAGAAACATGAAACGGAACGGAGGCTCATGTAGGTCACCAATTGCCGTCTCTAGAAATTCGCATCCCGAGTCGCTTTCTTCCCATCCCTAGAACTCAAGGGAGCAGCGTACCGCAATAGAGCAGACGATGAATGAATAGCGACCTTCCTAACAGTAGATCAGAATGATGATTGGGTAGACGGACTGCTCTGACATTCGATGATCCTCTTTCTCATTACCAGGTGTCGTTACTAGTCAATCCTAGTGAAATATGATCTCCGAATCACCGGGAAACTTGACCACGAAGTGGTTTTCAGTGTTCGAGTTAAACTCTTGGAGTCAACGGCAACGTATCAATATTTTGTCAGGACCTATCAAGCTTTTTTTCGGCTTCGTCTCCATGTCTGTCGGTTCCTTTAATTATTGACCGTAACCTCCCGACGTCTTCTACCGCAAGTCGAACCATTTTCTAATATGTCATATCCCAAGATCCTGATTCCTTGGGCCGCTAATCCTTTCGTTGCTTGCCGCCACGTCCCTCAATTCCCCTTCGTTGCCCCTTCTGTGGAGCTTCATCGTATAAAGACCGTAGACTTGCATCTCCCGCTGCCACATGTTTTGCTCATCCACATTCCTTTTCTTGATTCGTCTGTTATCCTACTGCATGTCCGACGTTCGACTAATCGCGCCACTCATCGTTCTTCCGCTTTCTCTGTACATTCTTGATAGAAGTTCACATGCTATCCGCTCAGTCCTACGAGTTATTGACTCTTGAGTGAGGAAGATTCACAATACACCAGTAATCGAAGCTTTTCACTGACTCCTTATCAGCCAAGTCGGAACTAAGGATCGGGATAAGTTTTTTGCCGATGTCCCACCACTTTCAGCTTGATTTCAAGGCAGCAATAAACCTTACTTTACCCGCCCCATCCGACCTGGATTCTGGCGGTGATAAAATCTGCAAGTTATCTCCGCCCTGTTTCCATCGAACAAACGGCCGAGAGAGTTCGGAACTGCCCAACTTCGTTTTCATGTTCATTCATCGTGCCACTTGCAAATGACGCTGACCTCGAGCACTGGTTAGTTTGTCCTCCAAACTTAAATATCTAGCGAGTTGTATAGCCTTCATTCACCTCGTGACAGAAACAAAATACTTTCAGAACGCGAGGAAAATAGAAAACTACAAGTGGACGGCAGTCATCAACCCCAAATAACACCGGGAAAAAGGACACACTGCCAATGATCAATGCCCGTTCCAACTTCCAGTTGAAGCATTTCTATGACGGAAACATACGCCCATAGACTTATTGCGAAAGAGGTAGCAATTGGGTCACAACTTGGCTATAAGACTGACTCCTCGAGCAACCCTTTTACCGTAGGCAGGATAGCAAATCTCGAAGAACGGTAAATCAATTCCATGGTAACCAATAAATCTGCTCATTGCCCAATAGCCAATAAGAGTTCTTGCCACCGAATTGGTCACAGTAAACCCACGACTTGAGGAGGTGTTGATCGTGAATGCGTGTGCCTCCTTGTAGAAACCGCTTAACGAAGATGAGGAGGACGAGAGAGGAGGTCGTAGGAGAGCATCATCACACAATAACGATGAACACTAGTACAAAGGTCAAGGGTGCTTGTTTGCGAACGACGAAGTCGTGATCTCCCATCAAGCTTGTATCGTATGGTAGGTTCGGATCCGAGGACACCATGATTATAGCGGTTGAGGCCGCGGAATAATAGACCTTCAACTAAACTCAGAACAATGCCCCGCTGCGTGGACAGGTAGGAAGTCAGGATACAAACCCACCCACTTTTTACCGAATAGCCGGGACAATATCCATTTCTATACACATGGTGAGCACCCTTGATTGATGTACTCTCCCTGCGAATGCTCAGGAATAAATACCCTTGGTTTCTCGGTACGTCGATCGGTACATCCGGTCAATAATAAAAGCCTCTTCCGCTGTAACAGCTTCGTCAGAGTATAATCCCACAAGGAGCAACATGGACTGAGTCAAGGCACACAGATAAATGGCTGAAGATTAGCCTTACTATATATATTTCCGCTACAAACGCCATCGCACAAGCTACCTTCAAGCCAATTCGTAGACATCGCCATGTCTATGTCCAACACACCAAACTGGGCATACCCACCCTCTCAGTCTTCGCAGGCTACTGCAGAACATGAGCAAAGACTATACTTCACTGCAAACAGCGTACGCAATACGACAGTTGCCACGAAAGACGATTCGCTATACTACGAGATCGTTACACGATTTTGGCATCCAAGATTGACGAAAATTAATATTCTCGACCCCGACACACAGGTATTGCGTCTCGCTGCAGAGATTGAGCAAGTCAGTGGAAATAAATGGCGGAATGGGAGGTTTAGAGTACGGTTTTTGAATAGCGTTGCCCCCGGGGAGGAATTAGGGCACTGGATTTCAGACATTGACTTTTTGAAGCCTAGTTCTGACAAAATGTAAGCTCCCAGCTAGGTTGACACATATAAGAAGCCTGACTAAACATGCGGACGCCTAGAGGAGGAACTTTCATGGATCCGCAAGGCCAAGAGTATCGCTGGAAGACACACAATCGTAGGCTTCAGGTATTCCCCCGCTCATATTTCTTCTTTTCGAAAACCCTTTTGACAATCGATAGCTTGTACACGTAGGCGACGAAAGGAAATCTCCCCTCGTTGTTTACGAGCCTCACAAACGCTATTTCATGGTACTTCTCATGTCACGCCATGCATCATGGGAAGTTCAGCCACAAGTAGTTAGTTTTCTGGACAGATTGCTTGGCGAGTATGATCTTTTGAGCATTGAAAGGTACTTACAGATCTGCCTCCAATTTTAGTGAGCTACATCTTGGTCGAAAGACGTAGAAGAGCTGCAAAAGAGTTGATTGATAGGGTCGTATGAATTAGGGATTGTATTGTAGCGCGTTTGTAGACACTACCCCAACTGTGTTGGCTAAGCCCTTGATCGCGGTTTTATTCATCTGCGTTGGGAATGATTTGGAAAATAATATAGATTGCTAGAACCTCCTCGGAGTCACCCATTCGGAGTATTTGAATGATCAACATTTCCTGTAGACACATACATAATTTGAAGTACATTTCACCCACCTATGTATCAAAGAGGGATGGGTTTGTGACACTTGGCATTGGAGTACAGATTCTGCTGTACAATGTGTAAGTTGAGAGCTATTCAAGCTGGCGGAATTCAAAACATTCTATAGAAATAGAAAACCCAGAAATCCAGAAGACCACAAGAATAGTAACAATATACTAGCAAAGTCAATGAAACCCATATTATCATGCTCTTATGTAGCAACTCAACCGTGAGCATCAATGTGGTAAAGTGGCAAATGTATAGCAGACAGTAGGGGTAGAAATTTGGTATGGACCAAAATTCATAAAGTGTGTCAGAACTCCTAGACATATCCAGGGTCTTGGGTAATACTTAGGTACGGGTTTGGTACAAGGTCTATATATAAGCTGGATGTTATCAACATCTCCTTTCTCTTATCCTTTTCATTTTATCTTTTATCTTCTATAGATGTTTTTATTTTGATTGTATCTCTTTGTATATGCATGCTCTTTCAGTTTTTATCCTGGTTATATACTGCTGTGCAGAAGTATATGGTAGTGTAGATACTACTGTAATATATATCTTACTGAGTTCTTTTGTCTTGGTGATTAATGGCCTGATCAACAAAGTCTGGTCCTAGTCAAAACACATTTATCCATTAAGTCCATGTGTTGTATGTAAACGCAAGAGGTATAGAAACTTGTCTTTGTGTCAGCATTCTATGATCGGAGCAAAAAGATAAGGGTAAAAAAAACATTTAGGAATGGGCATTGGCAATGTAGGTTGCTCTTTGTTTAAGTTTTGTCATCATCATCCTGAAGTTTTGGTAGCTCTCTGATGATGTGATAGAATTGCTTGGTGTCATTAATGTATTAGAATAGATGAGGTAGTGCTTTCATGGAGAGTAAAGATCCTTTGACCACTGTTGATTCAGTGTTCTCTGTATTCAACCTCAAGCTTGTTGGTGTGCCAAACATTCAAATAGAAAATGTCATACTGTGTCCTCAGTTTGTTTGCAACATGGTGATATGCTGACTTGGGGGTGAATGCAAAATGCAGGTGCAGAAATACTAACACCAACACCAACACACACACACAAAATTAAGTCAAACACTAAGTTCAGAGGGGTGCAGAAAAGATATAAAATTTATTGTTTGAATCTAACTCTATCTAGTAGAGTAGGAGTTTTGTAATAGATTTTTCTTTTACAAGTTCTATACAACTTGGGCTTGCTATGGCTAACTGATTCTTTAATATGACTTTGACTGAATAACTTTACTGAACTGCACTTTGATTAACTTCTGCTTTCTTTTCTTTTCCAAGTCAACAAGTACAATCTTTCTGAGTTATCAATGCTATCTGACTTCTGTTCTTATTCTGTGCTTTGTCTGATTCTGGCTGAGTGCCTAAATCTACTGTGCTTTTCTAAGTCTTTGTCTAACCCTGACTAACTTTTCTAAGTCTGAGTTCTATTCTTTCTATGCTGTGCTTTGTCTTGATTCTGAAATGGGTTGCGGGGTTAATCATGGGAAATAATGAAGCAGATTTCTTTGCAAGGTAAGATGATCCTCAACTAGGTAGTCAGACCTTGACTCCACTATTAGTAGAGTCCTTGACACTTTGTGTGTCCGGTATAGAAGAAAAGAAACCTGTTCTGTTCGCAATGTCCTTTGCAGAACATACTGACAGTAGGAATGTTAAAATGATGATATGGATAGATGATTAATTGGTGTTATATATATGCCAAGCTCCACTATGCTTTCCGGACCTATTTCCGAGGTCATCACTCACTATATGAACATTCCGGCATTCCGGCCGATCTTCCAGTCAATCGATCATCCTTTTGATCCATTTCGTGTTTGTTACCAAGTTCAACTCAAATCTCGATCGATTTCATACTCCGTTCCTTGGCTCAATAACTTTGGAACAACCTCGGATACATCACATGACACTCAGTTGTCATGACCGATGCATTCTCATGCCTGTCGGCTCTTGGAAAACACCGTTATTGTATTATTTCGAATCCTTCTCACTTATTGTCTTTTATTTAACAATTAGGCAGTTTAGTTTGGTTCCCCAGCTTGAAATAAAAGTTACCTTCTATACTCCTTCTCTATTACGTTTAATCATGTCCAGATCAATCAATCGGATGCTTCCGACGCTCCGGAAATTCAAACCTCTTCGCACTTTGCAGGGACACCCAGATAATGTGTAGGGAGCATTGCCGAAAGCTTCACTGAAGTCCCATCACTTCCCAAGGCCCGTGTAGCCTTTCCATTACTTTGTTTTGCTGTTACTATAGTTTCCAGACTTCGAAGCTTTGAACAGAGCTCCGGAACCTTGATCTATTTCCTTCTGGTGCACAGCCTTAACAATTGGTATCACTATTGAAGTGCTAACAAGGTTGATATTTAAACTAAGGAACTACCTCTTTGATACCGTACCTTTATACTAAAGGTAAGTCAGGATCGTGAAGCAATGCCATGCCCAAATGGGTTAGCTTGTAAGTAAAGAACAAAGAAAAGGATATAAAGGAATAGTGTGAATCTGATAAGGATGAGAAAAGATAATGAGTAAGTGCTTCATGTTGAAAATCCTTCGCAAAGTAATTGCATAGTGGTAACAGGATATAAGTGACATATCTAAGTAGTGGAATGGATCTTGAAGCCTCGTAAAGACTTAGCTTGCATAGATATAACAGTCAGCAACTTGCTAGCTCTCACAAATAATAACCAGGTGTCACACAATAGTTGATGAGCAAGAGGATGAAAAAGATAATAAGGCTGGAATAAAAAACCCAATACAAGTCTAGCTACCAAGGAGTATAGATGGGAATAAAGCTAAAGAATATTGTCAGTGACTTGCTAGCTATCTCAAAAGACAACCAGGCATCACACAATAGTCAATAAGCAAGAGGATGAAAAAGATAATGAGGATGTGATCAAACCCAATACTAGTCTAGCTACTGATGAGAATAGATGAGAATAGAGCTAAGAAATATAACTACAAAGTATTCTATTGTTAAGATCATGCAACTCCAAAATTGTGGAATAATCACAATCTAATCATGGAATTGTATGAGAATGCAAGGGAATAATTCCCTCACAAAAGGAGGAATAATTTGCAGAGTTTTGGAGATTTAGTTGGACATTGACACTACTATTGGTAGTGCCCTCAACATGTTGATTGTCCAATGGTGAAGGGGTAGTAGCAGCATCAGTTTGTGAAGGTTGCTTTGCAGAACATCAGAGCAGTGTTGAGAATGTATCACAGAGGGTGAACACTGTAATATGAAGTGAAGCAGATCTAAGTTGATATTAAAACTACAGAACTACCTATTTGATATTATAGCTTTATACTATGCATTCCATAAGCATCACAATGCAATACTAACTCTGAATAGACTAGTTTTGTAGTGTAAAGAACAAAGGAAGGATAGAAAAGAAATAATAACTCATTGGATAATGATGAGGAAAGATAATGAAGTATTCCCTAACTTAGGAACTCTTTGCAAAGTAGGTGATTGTATTCCGGAATTGAGGAATAACTTGATTCACATACATATAACACCTATCTTATCTACATATGGGAAATGAAACTGTGAGAAGTGTCTCACACTGTAATTGTGAGGATATAAAATATCAGTTGCTCATGTCCATAAGTAGAGCTGTAAGTATACAACAAGGAAACAATAAGGCAATATAAAAGAAATGTGGAGGTGGGACAATAATGACAATGCCCCTGTCAATGAACTGACAGGCACAAGAGAGTTGCACCTAGATGAAACAACAATGTGAGGACAATGATGTTGCCACATGTGATCTAGACAGAAATGAAAATATAACAAGTGCTAGTGTAAACACCATAGTGCTTAAGTCAGAAAATATTAAAAGAAAAGAAAAGAATAATAGAAAAAGATGTTTTCGTAACACTGTAGTGCCATGCATTTGTCCTAATACATGCCTGGCGCCACAGGACAGACTCTACAAATGTGCAGTATGGTTTCCCTATCATGCATGCCTGTTTATCAGATGGCAATGAGGTGGAGGATGTCTTAAGCTTCACATTTGAAGGTAATGGGGTATGTCACCACTTCATTTGCACAAGACCAAGTGCTCCAGCATGCAGAGGGATGTACACCTTCTAGGAAATGGTGATGGCCTATGATTTTTGGATTATGTTGGAAAGTCATCCTCAAGAAATACTCATACTGTGACTTTGCTCAACTCCCATTGTTTGTCTAGGTCATCAATCATTTTTGTCCATCCAGCCATGGTAGCCAATCCACCACAGATATCATTAGTAAGAGTAACTTGTGGTATACTGCTCAAGCTTAAACCTCTTATGTTCCTGTGTCAGTCTAGTCACATAGCAGCCAAATGCTTTCAAATTTTCTACATCAAGCCTGCTGTTGCCACTATTTGAGTAGGTGGAGTTAAAGTACAAACAATGGTACTATGCTGTTAATGAAGCATAGGACTCGCTCCCATCAATCTGATATTACAAGAAGCCATGACAAAATGTAGGCGCTGGTATGGTTATCTTGATTGATTCTGTTGAAATATCTTTCCAAAACAAGGGAAAATACCTTACGAGTGTTCCACAACTTTCCGTCTAGATTCTTACCATCGCGCGCAAATTCTGACTTTTCTCCTCCACGGCTTTCAGTAATGATAATGTTCGCGGATACAAAAAAAAACAGCGAACGCCCCTAACTGGTTCTAACAGTCGAAGTCTAGGCCCAGTCTAGACCTCCCGAAGTTATTTCCAATCCTGGATCGCCAGCGTGTTTCTGTTTCCGAGTTTTTCCCTTTTCACTTCGTAACCATCTCATAGACGTTGTTTCGAGGTTCTCTCGCCTTAGATCTATCTTATTCTCCCCCTCCTTCGCTATGGTTTTGGGTCCCACCGCTCGCATGCTTCTGCCCTACCTAAACTTCACAATCGCCACATCCGCCCTAGTCTTTCAAACGACAGTGCTCTATCCTTGGCACCACGAACTCGACACTGCATTCCAGACGCTAAAGGCTGACCAATTGAAAGTCCTGAAGGAATTTCATGAGATCAAGCTGGAAAGAATCAAGGAGCTTGAGCGGAGGTTGTCGGTTCTGGGAACGCCAACAGAAGCTTCGGGCGTTGAGGATAGCCAGGTGAGATCGTTCAGATGTTCTCAGGGTAAAGCTCAATGGGGTTCTTAACAGTAGCTTTTTTTTGCCGAAAATCACTCATTTGTCGAACAAACCCCTCGTTTTTCTCTGGGACCTCACCTGTGACAATACTATCTTCTACTCTTATTGCTGGGCTGTACCCAAATGAAATTGCTAGAACAAAGCAGCTGCAAGAGGAACATTTTAGATCGTCGTCCGAGGCAAGCCCGTGCAATCGATATGTTGAAGGATATTGCAGTGAGTCAATATTCTCATTCCAATAATATCCCACTCTCAAAATGAATGGCACAGGCAGTTGTTGTTGAAGACGCGGCTTAGATATAGATCTAGACAGACGCGCAACTAGAACATCGACCACTACATACACCCCATAATTGTCGATATTTGTATTAATCTCTACTTTATTTCATGTGCAATACCACCCATTCACATGTTGACCGGATTGCTTTCAACGTTCTCATAATCTCCGGTTGTTCACCCAATAGCTTTTGCGTTCAAACCTCAGCTTTCATTCAGGCTCAATCTCTGATCATGGTAAGAGAGAGTATGATCAACATAGGAACAACGAAAGGGCTATCTGGTTTCCTCGAATTGACATATGGGGTTTTTTACTCTGCTTTTGTATCTATCTCCTCCGTTCCGCTCCTAGTAACAACAGTTGTTATTTATCTGGATCTTTTTTCTGTTTTTCGAGCTACGGAACGAACGGAACGAATGTTAACATCCGAATTTGGCGGTCCTATGTAGGCGCCTATGCTGTATTCCGTTTCGTGGACAAACCTGTAGGCTGAAAAAGCCTTTTTGTCAATGATCAGATGAGCCTGTTACTGGAAGCTGTCGTAGTCTCAGGACCAGTCAGAGTGAATAGTCAGGATGAGCAACATCTTCATCTTTGAAATGCTTTTGGGTTTTACCAACGTCCTTACAGCCTCGCTCGTTACAACCATCCTTCGCGATATTCGCACTATCATCATCGTCCCTCCTCTTTCTCCCGTTTCATGCCATATCTCGTCGACATATATACATACTACTCTGCAGAATGAGATTGGTCGCGCCATTGCCGACTCTGATTTCACTTTCTCACCCCGTATGAATCCATTTTAACGGCCCATCCTTTCCAATACGGCCCAAGCACCATGAGCTGCATTCCCCAACTCCTTTGAATATAAAGGAGAGCTCCCCCTCGTCATCTTTGGAATCGATGATATGCTGACTTGGGGCTGAGGGCAAAATGCAGGTGTAGCAATACACACACTAACACCAACACACACACACACAACCAAGTCCAACACTAAGTTCAAAAGGGGTGTATAAAAGATATATATAATTTAATTGGGTGAAGCTAACTCTGCCTAATAGAGTAGGGGTTTCTGTAGCAGACTTTCTTTCACAAGTTCTGTAAAACTTGAACTTGTTATGACTAACTGATTCTTCAATTGGACTTTGACTGGCTGACTTTACTGAGCTATGCTTTGCCTAACTCCTGCTTTCTTTTCTTTTTCAAGTCAACTAGTACACACTCTTTCTGAGTTATCAATTCTTTCTGACTTCAGTTTTTCTATTCTGTGCTTTGTCTGATTCTGACTAAGTGTCTAAATCTGACTTCTCTATGCTGGAAGCAAACTCCCTTCAAGTAGGACTAGCAATCACTACCAAAGTGGGGGGGGGAAGAAAGCTTCCTTCTTCTGGCTCTGGCCTGTCCTATTTATGTCCCTGAGGAAAGGCCTGGACCTTGGGCAGTGCTGAGGGATTTATTCCTTTGCACATGGTTACTACTCCCTTGTTCCGGGACACCATATGCTTTTCCTGTGCTACCACATGCTTGAGATATTTAATCCATATGCTTTTCCTGTGCTTCCACATGTTCTTTGAGCTGTCATTGCTTTTATTCTAATCATTCTAGTCTTCCTGAATGGGCCTGCAGATAACTCGGCAATTCTTTTTATTGACAGTACTATTCTCGGATCTTATTTTAGGATAGTTGATTCACACACAGGATGGGGTTTTAGTGTTTTTATAGTCATTTTTAGACACTGTGCCTGATCAATGAGCATCGGCTTTGATTCATCATTGATCCGGAGTTGGACATTATGACTATTACACAATGTACAGGGGTTCCCTATGTAGAGTTGTTTACTGGGCTATGCACAAAATCTGAAAGTTTCGGATTTTTATGCACAGCCCATTCTAAGGCTTATCATCGATGAACTTATTTGTGAAAAACAGCACCTGATGAACTGGAAGTTGAAACCAATGAAACAAAGCCTTGCTTATTTTAGTTGCCGCAGGAGAGAGTTTTGGATAATTGGCGATGTTCTCTTCATACTCGATATCTGGTCCCTGGTGTTCGCCGATGTACCTGATTTGGGCGCTGCCTTCAGGAAGTTTTTCCGATAGGAGGAGACGGGGAGGTTTTTCACTCCGTCTCAGGATACGTGCGCCAGAGTCGGGGTGCTGGCCAGAAGAACTGGAGAACCCATGTGTTTCGTTGAGATTGAAGTTTTTCTAATCCGATGATTTAAAATGCATATCATTCGATATACTAGTGACTCACCATGGCATTGAGTGGTGCAGTACAAATGGTGGATACAAGGCCCATGATGACAACGTAGAAGAACGTGATGCGCATTATAAGTGAATGAGAACTCGAGACAGAGGTAGAGAAGCAGCGACAATGTGGTCCGGGAGGGGGGAGCAACTGACCAGCAGTTATGAAATCTCGCTCATCTGGGCCTTGTTTATTAGTAGCACATTCTGATAAGGCCGTCGGAACAGCAGATAAGCGCCAATTTTTATCCTTTCCTTCATCTTCTTCATTATTGTCCTGTTCTTGGGCATCATTGTGATTATCCTAGTCGCTCTTATTCAAGTTGTGGATAATCTTTTAACAAATAGATCAGGTACAGAACAAGTTCGAAGGTGGAAGTACAAAGGACATTTGGGGAGCGATAAAATTACTCGCTATCATGATTTTTATCCGAGCTGGAATTCAAGTCGCCCGTTGGTATTCTCAAACACTCTCCTTATTAAGAAAAAGACCGCCCAGGTGACACAACCCTTGCTTGCATTGCTTAAAGCGGACAGTCTAAAAGTTAGCGGAGGCAGTCAAAAATGTCCTTGTTCAGGACTGTGGTGTTAACCCTTCAAACTCATGCCATGCTAGAGGCATGGTTGGCTACTATATAATTACGCTACACTTCATAGACTTAATTCTTTCCCATTAGCCGACACATCTCATGAGCAAGTTGCCCGTGTAAACGAGCAACAGCGTCCACCCGAACGTAGCAAGGAAGACCACTGCCTTCGTACCTCTGCAGACGGCCGTCTCCGAAGATAGAGCCCTGGTAGAGAGTCGAGAGGACAGGTAGTGAGACGGATTTAAGCAACGGTTTCGAGCCTGCGAAAGCTCTCATCAGGGGGCTACCGCTACCGCTACCGTCTGCACTTCTTACCCTGCGTAGGGTTACTACCACTGAGCCTTTATACACCCAGAAGGAGTCCGGACCGGGTCCGCAGCTGCAGTCCTCATGACCAGCCAGTCCCCATGACCTTGACCTTCCGAGAGGGTGGTTTACGGTTGAGGGTGAGATAATTTTGCTAGAGGGAGGCTTCCACTCGGTTCATGAGCTGAACCATGCAATCATCTGTGTTACACACTGCCATTGATCACAGTCCGACCTTAGAACCCAAAGACAAAATTGCTCGTACCTGGGCTGACAGGGTTTCCCTGCCAGCAAGGATTTTGTTCGTGTCCATGCGGCGAAGACGAGGATGAAAGTGCCATACCACCACTGAGATGTGAGTAACATCACTACTATTCACAATTGTCGAGAAGTGAAGATAGGCGAGACTCGATCAGTATAGCCCGTTGAGCATAGGTATAAAACTGCCTCTTTGAAATATTCTTCGTTTCGAGTCCTGTTTTGTGTTTAGTATCCTGACCAGACATCCTATTTATCTTGGACATTTGCAGGAAATTTTTCCCTCAGTCGTTCACACTTCTACGTGTGATCCTGAGGTATTGATACTTACTGTAGCTTAACAACAATATCCAAAAGTACTGATACTTCCTAGATATATATTCACACTCGTTTACTCTAGCTCTCCGGTTGTTCTCTCCTATCACTCAAATAACCTGTGTCTAACATGCGGCAATAGCACGAACTGCGCGAATTAGTGCTGGGTAAATGTAAGGCTTGTAAATTACAGGCTCATTTTTACATGTTTTACCAAGGCCTCTCCAGATCATCTGTAAAATATTAGTAATATATTGAAAAATTCATACATCCCTAAGTAGGGATTGTAGAAATGTTTCCCTGTGATCCATGTGATAGAAACCACTGTATACAGGTTTTAAGATAAAATCTGTCAGGTCAATGTGATTTTGTCTTAATTAAAACTCTGCACAAAGAACCTCATTGACTCCATTAAACTACATGACTACTATGCAAATGGTGGTTACAGCAACAATCCTCCGAGTATGGGACCTTTGAACAGCAAAACTCATGCTTTTGTATATGTACCAAATGCAGCTTGTGTTGGACTGAAGGATTGAAGGCACCGTGGACACACATCACATTGTGTCAAACACAACCACATTTTCTTTGTTCAAACTACCTGTATATATACATACGGCCTCATGTTGACTTCTCCTCAGTACAGATACCCTCTACTGAGGTGAGTCAACACTGGTCACTTACAATACCTAGATAATACTGACAATACTTTTAGTTTGTGAATGTGTTGATACACCTGGGAAATAAGCTGTACCTAAACCTCTAAAATCTCGCGTTTTTCAGGTACAGACTGGTGAAACATTTGGAAAGTCTACATTACATTGTATGTTAGGTACTTTGTACAGATGTTAGCTACAGATGAACTGTGAGGGTTCTCAGTGGTCAGGCACAGTTACAAAAGTTGCTTAGACATGATAAAACCCATCCTTTGTGCCCAGTTTGCTGTTCTCTAGTAGCTCCCCAAATAAAACCAGACCAATGACTATGGGTAGAACTAGGTGCAGCAGGAAGTCCACAAATACTCTTAAAAAGCAAATTAAACCCAATGGGGGTATATTTCATTATGCAGGGCTCCTTACACTAGGGAAGGATGAGCTGGGTAATTAAGCCCAGCCCCTGGTAACAATCTAAGATTGACAGTGATAGCTCAGGGAAAGATGACAGGGGTCTTGACAGACTTGATGACAGGTGTTAGGTGCCACAAAAACCCGGACAATAGTAACCATTTGGGGTAACCAAGGTTCCTGATATCCCCTAGTTTTATATCTAGACAAACAGGCTATAAAAAGGGCTCAGAATAAAGAGAGAAGGGAAGCTTTCTTCCCCTGCACTTCAGTAGTGATTGCTAGTCCTACTTGAAGGGAGTTTGCTTCTAGCATAGAGAAGTCAGATTTAGACACTTAGTTAGAATCAGATAAACCCAGAGTAAAGAGAGAGAAGTCAGACTTAGACACTTAGTCAGAGTCAGACATAACAGAGCAGAGAGAGAACAGCCAGACATTGTAATAACTCAGGAAGATTGTATAAATAACTCAACAAGAGAGTAAAGTTATCAAAGTCAGAGCAGGCAGAGCAGTGTAGAGCATTATCCAGCCCAAGTTTGATGAAACTGGTGGAAGAAAATCTATTGCATCCATTTATATACATAGTTAAATTTAGATTTTAAACTTTAAATATCTTTCCTGCACCCCTCTGAACTTAGTGTTTGACTTTGTCACAAAGAGATGATGATGGTGGCAAGGCAGAGCAGAGGCTTAGATGGAAACTGTGGTGATGAAGGGGGAAAGCACAGAGAAGGCACAGGCTCGAAGCACAAACCGAAGTGAGGGATGGGGCTAGCACCACACACGAAGGCTGAAAGATAAAATGATCAAGACGACAGGGATAGCGCAGGGGCCAATCACTAGGGTCGCACAAGGAAAACTAGTTCCAAAGACCAAGTAAGTATATTGATGGTAAACAATGATACAGGTACTAACCTAGTTCCAAAGACCAAGAGGTCAAGATGGGGAACTAGGTGTCAGCTACTGTACTATATATACAAGGGTTCGGATGAGTAAGCGACAGTGCGGGAAGCCGATAGAAGTGTCTGGAATGTGATGGAAGGTTCTGACAAGTGATAGATGGAAATAAAAGGATATGGAAACATGGAGAAGGGTTCAGGTAGTCACAAAGGTAAAGGAAAGAGGGAATGTAGGAGAAAACGAAGTAAGTACCATATCCTGTATGGCATGTCACAACATTACCCCCCTTCTACAGTCAATGTCCCAGTGACTATTTCTGTGAGGTTTTCATAAGGTTGCCAGGGTAAAGAGTTGAAGATGGCCGATGAAATTTTTCGTGGTGCATTTGAGTGTTTTGTGTAAAAATCTGCGATTGCCTCATCGCTTGTGCCCACTAAGTTTTCTTCATGCTCCCAACTGTTGTGGCCTTCATCGTAACCCTTCCACTTTACCAGGAATTGCAACTTTTTCCACCGTCCAAAGATCTGACTGTCCAGGACCTCCTCCACATCATAGAACTCTTCTCTGTGGTGACGAAGGGAGAAAGCACAGAGGAAAGCACAGGCTCAAGCACAAACTGAAGTGAGGGGTGGGGCTAGCACCACACACGAAGGCTGAAAGGTAAAATGATCAAGACGGCAGTGATAGCGCAGGGCCAATCGCTAGGGTCGCACAAGGAAGACTAGTTCCAAAGACCAAGTGAGTATATTGAGTGTAAACGAAGATACAAGTACTAACCTAGTTCCAAAGACCAAGAGGTCAAGATGGGGAACTAGGTGTCAGCTACTGTACTATATATACAAGGGTTCGGATGAGTAAGCGACAGCATGGGAAGTTGATGGAAGCATTTGGAATGATGTAGAAAGATATGGCAGAGTGTGGACAGATCCAAACCGTAACAAGGA
This sequence comes from Lentinula aciculospora, assembly GCA_028011355.1. NCBI lineage: Eukaryota > Fungi > Basidiomycota > Agaricomycetes > Agaricales > Omphalotaceae > Lentinula > Lentinula aciculospora. The sequence goes on from JAOTPV010000041.1 coordinate 16,482, forward strand.
TAAAGAAACAAGGGGATGTAGGGGAAATAAAGTAGGTACCATATACTGTGTAGCATGTCACAACATTCTCCCTCCACAATTTCGGGCTCTGGTGGTGGTGGCTCGATTCCATTGACTTCATTCCTGTGGTGACGAAGGGAGAAAGCACAGAGGAAGCACAGGCTCAAGCACAAACTGAAGTGAGGGGTGGGGCTAGCACCACACACGAAGGCTGAAAGGTAAAATGATCAAGACGGCAGTGATAGCGCAGGGCCAATCACTAGGGTCGCACAAGGAAGACTAGTTCCAAAGACCAAGTGAGTATATTGAGTGTAAACGAAGATACAAGTACTAACCTAGTTCCAAAGACCAAGAGGTCAAGATGGGGAACTAGATGTCAGCTACAGTACTATATATACAAGAATCTCGATGAGTAAGCGACAGCGCGGGAAGTTGATAGAAGGATATGGAATGATGTAGAAAGATATGGCAGAGTGTGGACAGATCCAAACCGTAACAAGGATAAAGAAACAAGGGGATGTAGGGGAAATAAAGTAGGTACCATATACTGTGTAGCATGTCATGACATTCTCCCTCCACAATTTCGGGCTCTGGTGGTGGTGGCTCGATTCCATTGACTTCATTCCCTTTCCAGGGAGACAAGCGGTTGGTATGGATGTTATCGTGGATTTGCATCCAGGTAGGTAGGTGTAATTGATATGTGAGTGAGCCCGTTTTCTCTGCGACTTCAAATGGACCTAGGCGTTTACTCCCCAGTTTCTGGTTCTTTTGCCGTACTTTTAATTTGCTCAGGGATAACCAAACCGGTTGTCCTACTTCGAATTCCTGTACTTTTCCCTTTACTCCCTCTCGGATGTGCTCCTTGCTCATCCATAGTGCTGCTTCTGCATCCTTGCGTGCATGCTGGAGCAGTTCTAGCCGGCGCTCGATGGATGGGTATTTTGTCTCGATGCCATTTGGAATGGTGAACTCAGGGGTGTAACTGTAAAGTGTTTCGAAGGGGGAGTGGCTGTGTGCGGAGTGGATGCGAGCATTCATGACAAACTCGGCGGTAGGAATTAAGAGGTCGCAGTTGTCCTGTCGGCGACTTACGTACATGCAAATGTAACCTTCGATTTCCTGGTTGGCGCGTTCTGTCTGTCCATTTGTCTCAGGGTGATACACTGTGGTCAGGGCGTAGTCAATTCCTAGTTGCTTCAGTAGCTGGCACATGACGTCTGCCACGAATTGGGGTCCTCTATCAGAGATGAATCGACGAGGTAGGCCACGTGTCAGTGACTTGCTAGCTCTCACAAGAGACAACCAGGCGTCACACGATAGATGATGAGCAAGAGGACAAAAAAGCAAAAGAGGATGGATAAAACAACCCAACTACAAGTCTAGCTACCGAGGAGAATAGACGAGAATAGAGCTAAGGAATATAACTACAAAATACTAAGTCTTATATACTATTGGGATATGAAGCCGTGAGAGATATCTCGCACCGTAACCGTGAGGATCTACAATAAGAGTCGCTCGTATCCATAAGTAAAGCTGTAGGTATTAGGTGAGTAAACAATAAGGCAATATAGAAAGAAGCATGGAAGCGGAATGATAATGACGTCGTCCTGTCAATGAACTGACAGGCACGAGAGAGTCGTGCCTAAGTGAAACGACAATGCGAGAACAATAAGGTTGACGCGTGTGACCTAAATGATAATGAAAATATAATAAGCGCTAGTGTAAGCGCTTTGGTGATTAGGTAAGTAAATAAAAGAAAAGGAAAAGAATAATAAAAGAAAAGAATAATGAAAAAAGATCGTTTCATGACACCACGTAAGCGGAAGATTTCTTTATAAAAGAAATCTGCTACTCCTTCTGCGGTTATCTCGGTTGTACAGGGGAAGCAGTGAACCATCTTTGTGTAATGGTCAACAAAGGTGATGATCGCGTTATGGTCATCCTGTGTCATAGGCAGTTCCCCAATAAGATCCACACCAATGTCCTGCCAGGGTCCTTCCGGTACGGGGAGAGGTTGAAGGGGTGAAGAGTGGTGGGGGTTTAGGCGTTTGCGTTGGCAGTGATCACATCTGTCGACGTACTTGTCCACAAAAGAGCGCATCCCAGGCCACCAGTACAGTCTGCTGACTAGTTCTAGGGTACCATGCATCCCTGGATGACCTGCGGTGGGTGTGTCATGACAGTGTTCCAGGATTGTTTTTCTTAGCGTGGTATCTGGGGGAACATAGACTTTGTTGCGGTAGTACACCAAACCATTTTCTTCTCTCCACTCGGCTGGACCACTAGTGAGACTCTGGGGACCTTTGATACCTTTCAGACCATCCAGTACTTTGGCCTCTCAGTTGCTGATCTGCTGAATGCGGTCGAGGAGGGGATTATGGAGGAGGACCATGGTTGCCGCATTAAGAAAGTGTTCCGGTTTTAGCACAATCTGTTCCCTGTTGTCCTCTGCATCGGTGACCTGGTGCTGCGCCATACGTGACAGTGCATCAGCTTGAGTGTTAGCTTTGCCTGGGCGATGTTTAAGGTGGAAATCAAACTGAGAGAGCCATAGTGCCCATTGCGCCTTGGTGGTCGGTTATGATTTCAAAGGGTTCCGGGGATCCTTCTAAGAAGCTTCTCCAGTCTTTCAATGCCTCGATGATGGCCAGCATTTCCCGGTCATATATTTCATAGTTTCACTCAACTGGATCCATGGAGGAGGAGCGATATGCAACGGGGTGTCAAAGTCCATCCTCCTGTAGTGTCAGCGACTCGCTAGCTCTCACAAGAGACAACCAGGCGTCACATGATAGACGATGAGCAAGAGGACGAAAAAGCAAAAGAGGATGGATAAAACAACCCAACTACAAGTCTAGCTACTGAGGAGAATAGACGAGAATAGAGCTAAGGAATATAACTACAAAATACCTAATCTTATATACGAAATGGGATATGAAACCGTGAGAGATGTCTCGCACCGTAACCGTGAGGATCTACAATAAGAGTTGCTCGTATCCATAAGTAAAGCTGTAGGTATTAGGTGAGTAAACAATAAGGCAATATAAAAAGAAGCATGGAAGCGGAACAATAATGACGTCGTCCTGTCAATGAGCTGACAGGCATGAGAGAGTTGCGCCTAAGTGAAACGACAACGCGAGAACAATAAGGTTGATGCGTGTAACCTAAATGATAATGAAAATATAATAAGCGCTAGTGTAAGCGCTTTGGTGATTAAGTAAGTAAATAAAAGAAAAGGAAAAGAATAATAAAAGAAAAGAATAATGAAAAAAGATTGTTTCATGACATGTAGCTGCGAAAGTGTACCTCCAGTAGTGAAGCCTGATGCATCCACTTCAATCTGAGTTGGTTTCGATGGGTCCCATAGCATGAGGATTGGTGCCGATGTGAAGGAGTCCCTTAGGGAATCAAAGGCCTCCTGCTGTTCTGAACCCCAAGCCCATTTAGTGTCCTTGCGGGTGAGGTTGTTCAGGGGTTGAGCTTTCTTTGCGAAACCTTCGATAAATCTCCGATAGAAGTTATCAAATCCCAGGAAGCCTTGGAGATCGCGTAGCCTTGTAGGGGCCTGCCAATTACTAACTGCCTCTATTTTGACTGGGTCCATTCGCACTTCTCCTTCACTGATTACCAAGCCTAGGTATTCGATGGAAGGTCGTTCACATTCACATTTCTCTGGTTGCAGATATAGGTCGTATTTGCTGAGGCATGTAAGCACATCGTTGACTATACTCCAATGTTCCTCAAGAGTTCCAGTGAAAACCAGGATATCATCCAGATAGACGGCCACCTTCCCAGCCGCAATGAGGTCAGCGAATATGGAGCTCATGAGGGCTTGGAACGTAGCGGGTGAGTTTGTTAGGCTGAAGAACATGATGAGGGGCTCAAAGAGTCCTCGATTTGTTGCAAATGCTCCCTTCCATTCGTCACCCTCTTTAATCCGCACATTGTTATACCCCCAATGAATGTCCATTTTGGAGAAGACCTTGGCTTTACGTAGTTGGCTGACAATGTCCATGATGAGGGGGAGTGGGTACTGATTTTTCACTGTGTATTCATTGAATTGCCAGTAATCCTGCACAAATTAAAGTTTACCATCCTTCTTTTTGACAAAGAAGACAGGTGACACCAATGGGGATTTGGAGGGGCAGATGTAGCCTTTGCGCCGATTCTCTTCCAAGAACCGATCAAGCTCTTCCTGCTCATTCGGGGACATGGGATAGATTTTGGTCTGCATGGTTTCAGGAGTGTCCGGTTTCAGATCTATGGCATGGTCCTAAGGTTTATGTTCTGGTAGTCGCTCTGATTCTTCCTCGGAGAAGACCTTTGCATGTTTCTGGTATGACGAGGGGACCATCTCTTCAAAGGACTTCGATGGCTTCTCTTTGTAGGCAGCCTCTGCGAGTTGTTGAGAATATGTGTACCCTGCAGAACACCAAAGTTCTTCCGATGTATGGCTAATGATTCCAGCTCCAAGTAGTGCTCTCCTCTGCTTCCTGTTGCCTACCAGTTGATACAGAGGGGTGCTTTCAGTGTATTCATGTATCTCTGGGTCAGGCGTGGGGAGTAGGAGAGCTTCTTTGGGCATTTGGGGTTGGTCGACGTGCTCCAGAATGGAGAAGTGAACTCGGGGAGATGAAGTGGCATCCCAGTCTGGGTTCGCTTCTACGATATGTGCAGTAGTTCCTCCCACATTGCTTTCCTTGGGTTCAGGGATTTCTTCGATGGTCATGGGGTGTGGAGCCTTTCTGGGAGGGGTGATAGCCAATCGCCCTTCTCTCCAGTCAATGTCTGGGTTGACCTTTCGGAGCCATGGAAGTCCAAGAGTGATATCTTCCAAACCAAGGTTGGTGACAAGGTATTCAAGGAGCTGAGGTGGATTTTGGTCTATGGTGGACAGTAGACGTACAGAGTGTGTGATCTGTCCTGCAGTATTAGGAGATCCATCAATGTTATAAAGAGCGATGGGATGGCGGAGCCAATGAGGGAGAATTCGATGTTGTTTCATGAAACGTTCATGAATGAAGAGACCTGTGGCACCAGAGTCTATCATTGCTGTGCTGTCGGTATTCTTGAATCTGCCTTGCAACTTAATCGGCACGCAGAAGTGAGAAACATCACTAGATTGAGCAGAACCAATTGTACACGAGGGTATAGATGCATAAGTAGAGGTAGATGAGGAATACAGACTAGGGAACCAGGCGGCAGCCGTGGCGGGTTCCCACTTTAAAAATTCGAGTGCAACTCTGCCATCTGCTCTGCCAGTTCCTTCTGTCCCGCAGTGAGCATCTGAAGGATCTTTGTAAAGCCAGTGGCAGGGGCAGGTGTGGTGGCAGCAATGGAGGTAGAGGGCTCTGCAATAATAGATGTGGCAGCGGCCGAGCGGGGGACGGGTGTTGAGAGTCCCAAGAACTTCCTGCGGCAGACGGCTGCTAAATGACCAGTTAGTCCGCAGTGATTGCAGACATTGCGTTCATGGTGTCCATCTGCCTTTCGATGTTCTCTTGACCCGCACCCATAGCATCTTCCCATCATGGATCTGCGATAGTCTTCCGCTGATCGTCCAGTAGTAGTGGCATCCACATCCATTGCATTTGGATCGCGGGCCGGAACAAAGGGAGTGGGGGTGTAGGAGCTGAGGTTGGGAGTGCTTCGGGTGTATTGTTTCCCTTCTTCATTGGTGCGTTCATTCTGTCTGTTGTCAATACGAATGGCTTCACTGATCAGCGCATTCATCAGATCTGTGTTGGCCTGTGAATTAACCAATCCGTCCTTGATTCACTTTGAGAGGTGATCATAGAACTGATCTCGAAGGTCAGCATCCGAGTATCCTGTCCTACTAGCATACTGTTTGAAGGTCGCAGCATATGTCGCTACCTGGTCCTTTCCCTGCCAAAGACTTTTCAACACTCTTTTGGCCTCTACCACTGGATCTGCTGTTTCAAACCGTTGCCTAAAGGCACCAGCAAAATCAGCCCAGGTGGGGTGGAGGAGGGCAGGAGCTGGTACTCCTGCAGTATCCGCTCGAGCAACTTGACTAATGTTCTCTGAGGTGGGAGTAGCCCAGATAGCTGCATCGCCATCGAGGTATGAGATGGCCAATTTGATTTTTTCCTGTTCATTACTGAGGGAACGGATACCCTGGGCCCATAGTTTGAAGGCCGCAATGAAGCATCGCGCATCGTCACTGTGCTTCCCATCGTACGTCTGGGGTTTGCTAACACCTTTGTTGGTGCTTATGTTGTTGGCGATAATGGCTACTGCTGATTGTAGCGCCATCTGTTGTGTGGCAAGTTGTTGGATCAACACTGCCAGGTCTTGGGTAGTAGGAGCATGAGCCATGATAGGGCTAGATTCAGGGGAGGGGGATACTGGTTCTGGTGTAATGGAGATATCGATGACGATAGGCTCTGGGGATGGTGCAACTGGGTCGGCTTCGGTTTCTTGCTCAGGTTCTGGGATAGTAGCGGGGATAAGCACAGGAGAGGATCTAGTGGATGGTACAGCACTGGTAGGGTTTGAAAGTCTACCAACCCTGCTCGGAGCTCAGCTTGGAATTCTAGGGATGTCTATGAATTGTCCGTTTCCTGAATCCCTTGGAGTGATGGGAGTGGGGTTACGGTATCAGTTGGGGCAAGGATTTTCGTCGCAGTCAAACCAAGCGTTGTGTTCTTCGGCTGGATTGTATTTGAGATGAACGTCGCACTGATCTTGAGTATCAAATGTGTGCTGAAATCCTGAACAATTGATGTCTGGTGTAAATGAAGGCATAGCAGCAATGGAAGGTGGAGAACCAGGTAAGTCTGATTTCCACTCCTCGTAGGATCAGTTGGAAAGGCTGATGGTACGAGTAGAGATCTTGACCTAATGTGGTGACAAAGGGGGAAAGCACAGAGAAGGCACAGGCTCGAAGCACAAACTGAAGTGAGGGGTGGGGCTAGCACCACACACGAAGGCTGAAAGATAAAATGATCAAGACGGCAGGGATAGCGCAGGGGCCAATCACTAGGGTCGCACAAGGAAAACTAGTTCCAAAGACCAAGTAAGTATATTGATGGTAAACAATGATACAGGTACTAACCTAGTTCCAAAGACCAAGAGGTCAAGATGGGGAACTAGGTGTCAGCTACTGTACTATATATACAAGGGTTCGGATGAGTAAGCGACAGTGCGGGAAGCCGATAGAAGTGTCTGGAATGTGATGGAAGGTTCTGACAAGTGATAGATGGAAATAAAAGGATATGGAAACATGGAGAAGGGTTCAGGTAGTCACAAAGGTAAAGGAAAGAGGGAATGTAGGAGAAAACGAAGTAAGTACCATATCCTGTATGGCATGTCACGACAGAAACAGACAGATACTGGTCCCAACAACAAATTTATATTGGTAATAAGTACAAAAAAGTAAGTAAAGACATACTTGGTCCCAACAACAAAAAGGTCAAGATAAGAGACCAGGTTATGGGGCAGGCTTATATATACAAGGTGGAGTGTGGGAACAATGATGTAATACTGTATAGTTCAGACACAAGGAATGGAGCAGAACTGATGGAAAGGGATGGAAGGTTCCAGATTGACTATTGTAGGTAAAGGTGCCCAGGTGGTGTATTGTAAAGAAAGGAAAATAATAGGGGTGGCTCACTTCAAGACAGACTTAGTTTTGTATGTGTGTGTTAGTGTCATGAAGTGAGCCACCCCTATTATTTTCCTTTCTTGACAATACACCACCTGGGCACCTTTACTTACAATAACTGATCTGGAACCTTCCATCCCTTTCTATCAGTTCCACTCCATTCCTTGTGCCTGAACTATACAGTATTACATCATGGTTCCCACACTAACCTTGTATATATAAGCAAGCCCCACAACCTGGTCTCTTATCTTGACCTCTTTGTCATTGGGACCAGTATCTGCCCATTTCTGTCTAAGCCTCTGCTCTGCCTTGCCACTGTCATGACCTCTTTGTGACAGTTGGTGTTGGTGTTAGCATTTTGACCACCTGCATTTTACATCCACCCTCAAGTCAGCATATCAGTGTATCCATTATTCCAGGAAATAACAACTAGATTTTTTACAGCCTGACCTGCTGGTGATGGGAATGTAATTTAATCAGCTCCTGTTATGATCGTGCACATCTGTCAGCAACTCCCTAGCTCTCACAAGAGACAACCAGGCGTCACACAATAGTCAATGAGCAAGAGGATGAGAAAGCAATGAGAATGAATAAAACAACCCAACTACAAGTCTAGCTACTGAGGAGAATAGATGAGAATAGAGCTAAAGAATATAACTACAAAATACTAAGTCTTATATACTAATGGGATATGAAGCCTTGAGAGACATCTCACACTGTAACTGTGAGGATCTACAATAAGAGTTGCTTGTATCCATAAGTAAGGCTGTAGGTATTCAATGAGTAAACAATAAGGCAATATAAAATAAACACAATGGTGGGACAATAATGACATCATCCTGTCAATGAGCTGACAGACACAATAATGTGCTAGATGCTCGGGATCAGTGTACGTAGGACGTGAATGTCACAAACACCAAAACCAAACAACCTAGGAAGGCTGCTATCAAATTCATGTGAGGTGTGTTGTCAAAGATTCTGCTAAGAGAACTGTCATGAAGTGAGCCACCCCTTATCATTTTCCTTTCTTTACAATACACCATCCAAGCACCCTTACCTACAATAATTATTCCGGAACCTTCCATCCCATTCTATCAGTTCTGTTCCATTCCTTGTGCCTAAGCTATATGTCAGGAATGACTAACACTACGAGTAACTCTTAGCGCGTAGGCACCTGTCATAGGGTGCTTGTGTCCTGTGACTGGGCGTCTGGATATTCTAATTCTTCGTTTTCCTTTACGCATTCTACATTACTCATCGGGTCCCGTACTCGGTTACGACCCGCTGCTGACATCCTCTTGATTACTTATACTCGGTTAGCATCCGTGCTTGTATCTATCATGGACTTGTTCGTCATAGCATTTGACCAACGACTCTATTGTAGATTAGATTCGTACTTTTGTATATAAGGTCAGCTAAGGTCTTGTAGTGACCTTAGCTTCGTTATTCAACTTGACTTCTGGGTTTCTTCTCTGAGACGTCTGAGACACTTAGCCGCTTGTGGTTTTGTGTGTCGACATCGACCTCTAACACTATACAGTATTACATCATAGTTCCCACACTCCACCCTGTATATATAAGCCAGTCCCCACAACCTGGTCCCTTATCTTGACCTCTTTGTCATTGGGACCAGGTATGTCACTACTTTCTTCTCTGTATTTATTATCAATATAACTTTGCCATTGGGACCAGCATCTGCCTGTTTTCCGCCTAAGTCTCCGCTCCACTCCATCACTGTCGTCACCTCTTTGTGACAAGAACCAAAGTACACTTTACTTCAACTGCCAATCACAATGTTTCGTGTCAGGGATGGTATATAGAAGAACCTCTGCAGTTCAACTAGTTAACCTAGGCACTGATCACACCAATACATAGTTGCAAATATGCAACTGAAATCGCAACTATGCGATTAATTCACAACTATGGGACTAGACTAGACTAAAGAGCTGCTTCTGATACAGCTTTGTTGACACTGCATCAACTAGGTATACCAAAAGCTTCCTGCTAGTGATATCCTGCCCTGCCAACTATGACTCGTCAACCTAGTTTAGGTCGCAATGGGACTTTTCACACTGAGCTTACAGTAACAACCTTTTCACTTCAACGGGCTTGACTAGTATTTGAAGCTTCTTTCGAGAACTGCTTTACACTTTCAAACACAGCGAAGCCTACTCGGATGCAAGGGTCTTTCAGTGACTATCTGCTAGGTGCTAACAGGGGAAATAACTTGATATTCAGGGTATTTCTAGATCCCTTTTATATTACAAATGACAGAAACTAGTAAAACAAACAGAAATAATACTTCAAGTTCAAAACTAGGCAGACTTGGTAAGAGAAAAGAAAGACTAGGTCCATATATAGTAAGATAATGTCCCAGAACATACGAGATATTGATATAGGTACACTCTGGTGTACTGATATGCTGACTTGGAGCTGAGGGCAAAATGCAGGTGTAGCAATACACACACCAACACCAACACACACACACAACCAAGTCCAACACTAAGTTCAAAAGGGGTGTATAAAAGATATATATAATTTAATTGTGTGAAGCTAACTCTGCCTAATAGAGTAGGGGTTTCTGTAACAGCCTTTCTTTCACAAGTTCTGTAAAACTTGAACTTGTTATGACTAACTGATTCTTCAATTTGACTTTGACTGGCTAACTTTACTGAGTTATGCTTTGCCTAACTCCTGCTTTCTTTTCTTTGTTCAAGTCAACCAGTACACACTCTTTCTGAGTTATCAATTCTTTCTGACTTCAGTTTTCTATTCTGTGCTTTGTCTGATTCTGACTAAGTGTCTAAATCTGACTTCTCTATGCTGGATGCAAACTCCCTTCAAGTAGGACTAGCAATCACTACCAAAGTGGGGGGGGAAGAAAGCTTCCTTCTTCTGGCTCTGGCCTGTCCTATTTATGTCCCTGAGGAAAGGCCTGGACCTTGGGCAGTGCTGAGGGATTTATTCCTTTGCACATGGTTACTACTCCCTTGTTCCGGGACACCATATGCTTTTCCTGTGCTACCACATGCTTGAGATATTTAATCCATGTGCTTTTCCTGTGCTTCCACATGTTCCTTGAGCTGTTATTGCTTTTATTCTAATCATTCTAGTCTTCCTGAATGGGCCTGCAGATAACTTGGCAATTCTTTTTATTGACTGTACTATTCCTGGATCTTACTTTAGGATAGTTGATTTACACACAGGATGGGGTTTTAGTGTTGTTATAGTCATTTTTAGACACTGTGCCTGATCAATGAGCATCAGTTTTGATTCATCATTGATCCAGAGCTGGACATTATGACTATTACACAATGTACAGGGGTTCCCTATGTAGAGCTGTCTACTGGGCTATGCACAAAATCTGAAAGTTTCGGATTTTTATGCACAGCCCATTCTAAGGCTTATCAGTACAATGAAAACATATTTAGTCCTTACGGACCATCTCTAGTGTGTTCTGCAGCTGCACAGACTGCCTAGGCAATCCATCATTCCTCTCCATCATGCCTCATGGAATTGCTTCCATGGATCTTTATTTCTCTCTCTCCTCAAGTCATGACTGAGCTCCTTCAGCACATGTCTTGTCCTATATATGTGACTGTACCCAGGTCTAGTAGCTATCCATAGATACCCATATTGCCTAGACTGGTTCATACACCTCTTCTTTGATTCAACTTCTAAGCCCTATTGGACCTAGGTACCAAACTCCACTTGTCAAGTGTTAAAACAATTGATCACTAGGACCAGACTAGTCCATCTCCTAAGTGTCTCTGTCCAACTAGTTCCACATGGATCATCTTATTTCCTCTTTCCGAGCCATTTCCGTCTGGTGTCAGTCTCATTCTGAGTCCTCACGAGGTATTTGCCCTCATAAGTCCTCTTACTAGAAACTAGGCGCTCCCCTCTACAGATTAGGTGGCATATATGTGTGTGGTGTGATATATCCCTTGGTATGTCACTGAGTGGCCAGTCCCTCAAAAGTCCCTTCATGGAGATTTGATAGGTATCTGGTTGACAGGACCAGTATGAAGTCCTTTGGACAAGATGTGTATTCCATAAGCACTGCAATCATTGAACCTAGTTTGTTCAGATTATTTAACTGCATGCTCAGGTCATCATCTGGCTCACTTGTAACTACAGTCATCAACTTGGGCTCATTATGACTCTCTTATTGCTCAACCTAGTCATGTCAAATTGTCTGTTTTTAGTGACTAGGTGCCTCGCCAAATTTCTGGCATGTCAATGAGAGAGTTGCACATGGATGAAATGACAACACAAGAACAATAAGGTTGACACATGTAATCTAGATGAAAATGAAAATATAACGAGTGCTGGTGCAAGCGCTTTGGTGATTAGGTAAGTAAATAAAAGAAAAGAAAAAGAATAATAAAAAAGAGCATTTCATGACATCACCCCCTCCCTAGAGTGCGAGTTCCATGAAGTGCCTGTCATCACACAAAATTCTCGGAGGGTAAATGTGGTGTCATTGTTTCAGTATCTGGCTGGGGCATTGGTCAGAATAATTCAGTAGGGAATAGGGAAATAGGGAACTCGAGTCAATTTAGGGTGGCAGGCTTGGATTTAGTTGGGTTTTTATCATGGAATTCCTTCAACAAATCAGAGGAATGTGTAATGTTAGACCGAGGCTCCCAAGTGTCCTCATGTGGTCCACATCTGTACCCTCACCATTGGACTTTGTACTTGATCCCCCTTGCTACCTTCCATGAGTTGAGGATCTCCTCGACTTCAAATTCTTCTTCTTCTCCTATAATGACAGGAGGTGTTTGAGTGTTTTGTGGCTGAGAGGGGAATTGTGGTTCTCTGTAGGGAGTGAGGAGGACTTTGTTGAAAATGTTATGAATACATTTCCACATTGAGGGGATATCTAGTTTATAAGAACTAGTGCCTACTTTCTTCTGGACCGTAAATGGTCCAAACCATTTGTCGCCCAACTTTTTCATTGGCTGGTCTGTCAACAAATTAGTTCCTTCAATCCAAACCTTATTGCCTGGCTTATACTCTATCCCAACTCTTCGCTTCCTGTCATAAAACTTCTTCATGTCATTGTTGGCCTTCCCTAAGGCTGCTCCTACTTCCTCCCTAACCTTCTTCATTCCGTCCACAAAGGCCTGTGCTGTGGGGTTGTCCAAAGTCATCTGAGGTGCCATACCCTTATAGGGATGTCTGCTGTTGTCAGTGTAGAAGGGAGAAACTTTTGTTGCAGAATGTACTTGATCATTGTAGGTAAACTCCGCAAGTGGTAGCTGTTAGAGGTCAATGTCGACACACAAAACCACAAGCCGCTAAGTGTCTCAGACATCTCAGAGAAGAAACCCAGAAGTCAAGTTGAATAATGAAGCTAAGGTCACTACAAGACCTTAGCTGACCTTATATACAAAAGTACGAATCTAATTTACAATAGAGTCATGGGTCAAGGGTTATGACAAACAAGTCTGTGATAGATACAAATATGGATGCTAACCAAATATGAGTAATCAAGAGGATGTCAGTGGCGGGTTGTAACCAAGTACAGGACCTGATGAGTAATGTAGAATGCATAAAGGAAAACAAAGAAATAGGATACCCAAGTGCCCAGTGACAGGACACAAGCACCCTACGACAGGCACCTATGCTCTAAGGGTTACTCATAGTTTTAGCCGTTCCTGACAGTAGCCATTCATGCAAGTCATGCTGATGATAGTTGATAAACAGATGGAGATAGTGCTCAATCTCCTGATTTGTTCATTCTGTCTGGCCGTTAGTCTGTGGATGATATGCCATAGTGTAGTTCACTTCTATTCCTAAGAGACGGTAGAGTTCCTTCATGAACCAGGAGTGGTACTGAGGTCCTCTATTGTGTATGATTTTTTGTCGAATCCCATGGATAGAAAAGATATGATTGCAGTATATCTTGACCATTCCTTCCAATGTGACTGTAGTATGCAATGGAACTAGTTGTAGTCTCTTGAAAAAGTGATTGACAAACACTGATATGGCATTGAAACCTCCCAACTCTGGCAACTCCCCTATCATGTCAGTACTGATTATCTGCCAATGCTCCATTGGTACTGAGTGTGGATGCAGTCATCCCACTGGTTTGGTACGATGAGTTGTCATAGCTTGGCATTTGTGGTGACGAAGGGAGAAAGCACAGGGAAAGCACAGGCTCAAAGCACAAACTGAAGTGAGGGGTGGGGCTAGCACCACACACGAAGGCTGAAAGATAGAGTGATCAAGACAACAGTGATAGCGCAGGGGCCAATCACTAGGGTCGCACAAGGAAAACTAGTTCCAAAGACCAAGTAAATATATTGAAGATAGATGATGATACAAGTACTAACCTAGTTCCAAAGACCAAGAGGTCAAGATGGGGAACTAGGTGTCAGCTTACTGTACTATATATACAAGTGTCTAGCTGAGTAAGCGACAGCGCGGGAAGTTGATAGAAGTATGCGGAATGATGTAGAAGGATGCGGAAGAATGTAGCTGGATCCAAATAGTAACCAAGATAAAGGAAGAAGGAAATATAGGAAAAATAAAGTAAGTACCATATCCTGTGTAGCACGTCATGACAGCATTTCTCGCAACCTTTGACATATTTCCTGGTGTCTCTTGTAACTCCCAGCCACCAGTAGTCCCGAGTGATCAGTTCTGTCATCTTGTACTGTCCAGGATGTCCTGCTAATGGTGTGTGATGATATTGAGTAATTATTTTCGATCAGAGTCTGAAGGTTCTCTTCAAGAGACTTGTCCAGTGCTTCTTGTTCTTTGGGGTTTAGTGGATATACCTTGCAATCTAGAGGTTTGGAGCCTGGTGTCAGATTGATAGCATGGTCCCAAGGGTGTCACTGTGGCAACTGGTCGAACTCCTTCTGGCTGAAGACGTCTGGATATTCTTTGACATAGGAATTGGAAGTGTCGAACTCCTTTACTGTTTCCTTCTGGGCTTGTTCCTCTGTCCACTTCCTTGACTGTACCTGCTCATGGACATACCTATCCCAGTCAAACAGGAAAAGTTGTTCACCTTCCTGTAGTACTTGTCAGCAGCTCGCTAGCTCTCACAAGAGACAACCAGGCGTCACACAATAGACGATGAGCAAGAGGGCAAAAAAGCAAAAAGAGGATGGATAAGACAACCCAATACTAGTCTAGCTACTGAGGAGAATAGATGAGAATAGAGCTAAGGACTATAACTACAAAATACCTAGTCTTATATACTAAATGGGATATGAAGTCATGAGAGACGTCTCGCACTGTAAGCGTGAGGATCTACAATAAGAGTTGTTCGTATCCATAAGTAAAGCTGTAGGTATTTGGTGAGTAAACAATAAGGCAATATAAAAAGAAGCATGGAAGCGGAACAATAATGACATTGTCCTGTCAATGAGCTGACAGGCACGAGAGAGTCGCGCCTAAGTGAAATGACAACGTGAGAACAATAAGGTTGACGCATGTAACCTAAATGATAATGAGAATATAATGAGTGCTGGTGCAAGCGCCTCAGTGATTAGGTAAGTAAATAGAAGAAAAGGAAAAGAATAATAAAAGAAAAGAATAATAAAAAGATTAAAGATTGTTTTGTGACAGTACTGCCCTGGAATGGGTGTCCTCTGGCATCCAGAAGTATGGGTTGTAACCACATCTCACCAGACACCTGTCAAAGGTCAGTTCAGACATCTCCCAGTCAATACTTGGGTTATGGTGTCGCAGCCAGTCTGGTCCTAGAAAGATATTGTTCTTTCCTAGATGTACTACTCCGAACTGTATAACCTCTGAGTGATTGCCAATAGTCATCCATATTTCGACACACTTATCAATTGAACTGGTGTCATTAAGTGTACCATCAGCATTGTAGACTAGTGTCTTGATTGGTAAATCCTTCGTGACAAGTTTGTGCCATTTAACAAATTCTGAATCTATACAAGAGCTGGTTGTTCCACTGTCAAGAAGTCCTTGTGTAACAATCTGTTGACCATTCTCCAGTGTCTCAAGTATTGCCAGAAGCTTCAGGCTTTTGCTGCGTGTCCCATGGACATAGCTCCTCTTATTTTTGAGACTTTTGATGGCCGTGACTGCCATTTTCCAGTTCCGCTTTCGTATGTCCATGACAGTTTCTTCCGAGGCTTCCTTCTCCTGGGAAGAGGGCATCCAGGTTTTCAATAATCCCACTGCCCTTGGGATTTGATCTTCTCTGACTCTCTGAGTCAGCCATTCAGTGGTGTTGGGCTTATATTGAATAGGTTTTCCGGTTTCAGTTTTCATGTGGGTAAAGGCAGAGGCATTCTTCTGTTTAGTACCTGTACTAATTAGATAATCAATGCTACTATCAACAAAATCCGAAACATCCATGTTCAAAGGCTCCTGCAGACCTATATCTACTGAGGAGCCTTGGGAAAACTGAAATCATTAATAAAGTCCATATGCTCCTGCTCACTCATATTAACATAATACCCTGGACCACCACTTTTCTCTTGTGCAGGCAATTCCTGCTCATGTGTCCCAGTTTGCCACAGTTAAAGCACAACCACTTCTCCCTTGCCTGATCTATGTCCATTGGCTTGCCCGTTCCTCCAAAGGTCGTGCCAGTGGCATCTCTTTGTTGTGCCACGGGATACTCCCCTTTTGGAGCTACTTTTGGCTCCTGCTGGTTCTGCTGGTTGGACAACTGTCCTCGACCCTGTCCCCGGTGGTTAGCATTCCACCACCCTGCATATCCGTATTCTCTCTTCTGCTCAGCCCATTGCTGCCTTACATTATCAGCACCTGTGACCACTTTCTTCAACTCCTGGTAATCTGCAAAGGGCTCCATTCGGCCCTTTATGATGTCATATAGGAGGGCATGGTCAACAGTGTTCTCCGCTAAGGTGAGAACATGCAAATCGTTCCTGCTGTAACTAGTGTCCTTCGGCAACAGCTTGAATTCTTTGAAGAAGTCACTGGCAGAGGTCTTTCCCTGCCTAATGTACATTAGCTTGTCCCCAGCTTCTTTCTCCCTAGCAATGTTTGTGAATTCTTTGTCGATATCATCGGAAAGGTCCTTCCCTGTAATATTCCATGTGCCCTTTTCAATATCAAAATGGTTGTTGGTGTAGACCTGCACCCATTTGTCAGCCTTTCCTCCAACCATGAAGGACATGATAATGGTAATCAGATGATGAGATCCCTTGACCTGCTTCATCTCCATCATCTCAGCTGCATAGGCCCTCATCCTTCCTCACCATGGTTGGTATGTAGTAGAGTCCCCATTGTAGTTCCCTGGTGTATTAATGAACACCCAACGAGCCAAAGGAGTAGGGTTGGTGATGTCTGCAATGTCTGGTGCATGTATCAAACCATCAGTCATATTGGTTTATGTAGGAGGGGTAAGTTTTTGTGGAATGAAAAATGTGTAACATATTGAGAAAACTAGTTTCCAACTGAGCGTTGAATCCTAGGCAGGTTTGTAAAAAGTTCTGTTCTGATGGGTGGTGTGGTAGAAGCTCAATTCTTCTGTCAGCGACTCGCCAGCTCTCACAAGAGACAACCAGGCATCACATGATAGTCAATGAGCAAGAGGATGAGAAAGCAATGAGAATGAATAAAACAACCCAACTACAAGTCTAGCTGCTGAGAAGAATAGATGAGAATGGAGCTAAGGAATATAACTACAGAATACTAAGTCTTATATACTAATGGGATATGAAGCTGTAACCATGAGGATCTACAATAAGAGTCACTTGTATCCATAAGTAAGGCTGTAGGTATTTGGTGAGTAAACAATAAGGCAATATAAAATAAACAGGATGGTGAGACAATAATGATGTCATCCTGTCAATGAGCTGACAGACATGAGAGAGTCATGCATGGATGAAACAACAACATGAGAACAATAAGGTTGATGCATGTAATCTAGATGAAAATGAAAATGTAACAAGCACTGGTGTAAGCACTTTGGTGTAAGTAAATGAAAGAAAAGAATAATGAAAAAGAGCATTTCATGACAACGTCAACCACATCGGACCTGTCATGAAGTGAGCCACCCCTATCATTTTCCTTTCTTTATGATACACCATCTGAGCACACTTGCTTACAATAATTTTTCCGGAACCTTCCATCCCATTCTATCAGTTCTGTTCCATTCCTTGTGCCTGAGCTATACAGTATTACATCATAGTTCCTGCACTCCACCTTGTATATATAAGCCAGCCCCTGCAACCTGGTCCCTTATCTTGACCTCTTTGTCATTGGGACCAGGTATGTCTTTACTTCCTTTGTACTTATTATCAATATAGCTTTGTTGTTGGGACCAGTATCTGCCTGCTTCCATCTAAGCCTCCACTCTGCCCCATCACCATTGCCACCTCTTTGTGACATTAGGTCAAGATCCCTTACTGCACTGATAGCCTACCAATTGGGTTATCCTCACAGGTTCCACTTCCACCACATCTACAGACACTGCCACACCAAGCCCACCCACTCAAGCTATTGACTGCTCCGCCTACCCGCACGACACTGAAGACCAGACCCACATCCATAACAGCAAAAGCAATTCCTGGGCTGATTGCAGTTTTCAACCCTGTCCGAATGCTGTCACCAATTCCATCAGTAAAGAAGAGAACCTATCTGACGGTACCATTATTACACCCATCCTAACCCCTACTCCAACTGTACCCCCACCCACTATGACAACCCCCGAAGTCAGCACAAATCAGCTCATGGCACAGCTCATTGAACAGGTGACTCAGCTCACAGCCAACCTTCATAGAGCCACAGCCAAGTCAAGCATGAATAAACCCGAGCTCTTCAAAGGCTCGAGTAGTACAGAAGCACGTCGCTTCATTGCCCAGTATCAGAGCTGGGCAGTGGAACAACCGGATTTGAAGGACAATGAAGGGAAACTGATCAAGGTGGCCCTGGGATTCTTCTTGGGAAAGGCTGCTGATTGGGCCACCCCATACCTCTTGGAATTCAGCCATCACCAACAGCCATTTAATGGACAATGGGAAGACTTTAAAACAGCCTTCACCCTCCGATTCAAATCCATTGATGCAGGTATGGAAGCCCGGAATGCAATTCAGCATCTCAGGCAAGCAAAAGGTCAAACGGTAGCGGAATTTGCACAGAACTTCAAGGACATTGGCGATTGGACTGGGCTCTCGGATGTCGATCTACGAGAACACTTTCACAGTGGCCTCAACCCAGAGATTCTGCAGAACCTCATTGTGGTTAACATAGCTCAGGGACCAGCCCCTACACTGGAGGAGGCAATCAGACGAGCAATCTCGGTGGATGTATTTCTGCATGACCCCACCATGACAGGCCATAATCAGGGCACCTCTCATACCTCCTCTCCCCCTGCCAACTCCCATGCTATGGACGTCGACGCCATGCACACCAGTGGTAATAGCAGAGAGAGCTTTGTGGCCCAGATGAGAGGCAGGTGCTACGGCTGTGGTTCTCAAAGTCATGAGAAAAGGAACTGCTCATACAAGGAAATGGTATGTCGTTACTGCGGGCGACGAGGTCACCTAGAGTCAGTTTGCCAAGACAAGTTCATGGGTCTAGAGCGTGGCCGGGGTAAACGCCAACAACCCCGCCGTCAACAAGTGGCAGCTTCCTCTTCGACACCCTTCACTCTCTTCCCCAATGAACCTGTCCAAATCGCTGCTTCTACTCCGGTTCCTATCGCCCTGCCCCCAGTCACTCCCGACCTCTCCACTCAGATTGCCCAGCTCCAGGAGCTCCTGAACAGAGCCAATGCCATGGCCCCGGCACAAGGTTCACAGGAGGGTTTTTAAAGTGGGTACCCATCTTGGCCGCACTGAGAGTACCCGTTAATCAATTTGCTATACTACATTCTACCTCCACATACGATTCGCTTTCCGCCTGTAAAATACCTACTATTTCGGAATTGAATTCCAATTCATCACACTTCTGAATTAATGTGAAATTAAGAGGAAGGAAACACAGTATAGCAACTGCGGCCATGATTGATTCTGGGGCCACTGCCCTATTTTTGAACCAGGAGTTCGTCAACTGCCACCATGTAAGGACCTTTCCACTCAGGAAACCTATTGGTGTCTTTAACATTGATGGGTCTGCTAACCGAGCAGGGCAAATCACGCACTTTGCGCTTCTAGCCCTGACTGTTGATGACCAAGAACGGTGGACAGACTTGCTAATAGCCAACCTGGGAAGCGAAGATCTAATTCTGGGACTCCCTTGGTTATGTAAAGCCAATCCAGATATTGACTGGGAGAAAGGATGACTCTCGGTCAAACCACAACAGACAATGATAGAGCAGGTGGTAGAGCAAGATACTGCAGAGGAAATCGAAACAGTCATCACTCCTGAATTCCCCCTGAGCATATCAGAGGAGGAGGCAGAGGATTCGCCTATACACCGCATTCGAGCCAATTGACGAACCCGACATGCATGGGTGAAGTCAGGCATCCTACAGGAACAAACAGAGGAGGTCTGGTGTGTGGCAGGGTTCACCTACTCCCAACAGCTAGCGGAACAGGCCCACAAAGCAAAACCTCCGAAAACCTTTGAAGAAATGGTCCCAGAACCCTACCGTGACTTTGAAAAGGTATTTTCCGAAACTGCATCAGAACATCTCCCGGAACACCAACCTTGGGATCATGCCATTGAGCTGATCCCAGGTGCACCTGAAACCATGCACACAAAAGTCTACCCAATGTCATTAAATGAACAAGGTGAACTTGACCGCTTCCTGGATGACAATCTCCGAAAAGGCTACATTCATCCCTCCAAGTCCCCACTGTCATCACCAGTCTTCTTCATAAAGAAGAAGGATGGAAAACTCCGTTTTGTACAGGACTACAGGAAACTTAACCAAGTAACCCTGAAGAACCATTATCCCCTCCCACTGGTTGCTGACATCATTAGCCGTCTGCAGGGGGCACGGTATTTCACCAAATTTGACATCAGATGGGGCTATAACAATGTTCGGATTAAAGAGGGTGACGAGTGGAAAGCTGCCTTTGCAACCAACCGAGGGTTGTTTGAACCCAGTGTAATGTTCTTTGGTCTCACCAACTCCCCAGCCACTTTCCAAGCGCTCATGAACTCCATCTTTTCAGACCTAGTGGCGGCAGGGAAAGTAGCAGTCTACCTAGATGATATTCTCATCTTCACCAATGAAATACCAGAACATTGGCAGATAGTAAGAGAGGTACTCAAACGGCTAGAGAAGCACAACCTCTACCTACGACCCGAGAAGTGTGAATTCGAGGAGCTCCAGATCGAATACCTAGGACTAGTGATATCAGAAGGTGAAGTGAGCATGGACCTGGTAAAAGTAGCTGTGGTTCGCGACTGGCCTATCCCAAAGAATCTGCGAGAGCTACAGGGATTCTTAGGTTTTGCTAACTTCTACCGCCGATTCATACAGAACTTTGCCTGCATAGCACGCCCTCTGAACGACCTG
The DNA here is from genome assembly GCA_028011355.1 of Lentinula aciculospora. Lineage (NCBI taxonomy): Eukaryota > Fungi > Basidiomycota > Agaricomycetes > Agaricales > Omphalotaceae > Lentinula > Lentinula aciculospora. Next base: position 37,541 of record JAOTPV010000041.1, read on the forward strand.
ACCAAGAAAGACTCGGGCTTCAGTTGGGGGACACACCAGCAACAAGCATTCGACACTCTAAGGGAAGCATTTATCACAGCACCAGTACTGGCACTCTGGGACCCTAATAGGCTCACACAACTCGAGGTAGATGCATCAGGCTTTGCTACAGGAGGAGCTCTAATGCAGAAACAAGATGATGGCCAGTGGCACCCAGTAGCATTTCGATCAGCCTCCATGCAACCAGCTGAACAAAACTATGAAATTTACAACCGAGAGATGCTCACCATCATTGAAGCATTAAAGGACTGGAGAAGCTTCCTGGAAGGTTCACCACAACCATTCGAGATCCTCACTGATCATGCAAACCTGGAATTCTGGCATTCTGCTCAGGACCTTAGTAGACAGCAGGCACGATGGGCACTATGGTTGTCCCGCTTCGACTTCCAACTCACTCACCGGCCGGGCAAGTCCAACACCCAGGCACACGCTCTCTCTCGCATGGCAGCACATCAAGTTTTGGATAGCAAAGATAATCGACAACAGATCATCCTGAAACCAGCCCATTTTATGTGAGTGGCAGCAACCTCATTACAGAATCCACTGGAGGACCATATCCAACAGGCATCTCAGAAGGAGGCCCAAGTACTGGAAGGACTGGAAGAGCTTGGGAGAAGCAGTCTCAAACGCTTGGCCAATGGGATAGCAGAATGGGAGGAAGACAATGGACTAGTGTACCACTGAGGGAGGGTATACGTCCCATACAGAGACACCCACGAGCAGTAACACTACCCCTAGATGTCCCAGCAGGCTTGTGGGAAGAAGTGGGAGTTGACCTGATCACACAGCTGCCCAACTCGCAAGGGTATGATGTGATTCTAGTCTGCACTGACCTCTATGGTAAACAAATCCATGCAATTCCTTGTACAACCTCAATCACAGCAGCAGGGGTGGCCGACATCTACTATTGCGAAATTTTTCGCCTCCATGGCCTTCCCCTCCGCTTTGTATCAGACCAGGGACCCCAGTTTGCAGCAAAACTCATGCGATCACTACTCTCCCACCTAGGAATCAAATCAAACCTCACCTCTGGATACCACCCCCAAGTGAATGGACAGACTGAACGGGCAAACCAAGAAGTCGAAAAGTACCTCAGGCTCTATGTGGGACACTGTCAGGATGACTGGGCAGAACACCTGCCCATGGCGGAATTTGTGATTAACTCCTGCACCCACTCAGCACTGGGAACGTCCCCTTTTGAACTCACGTATGGCTACCTGCCTCTATTCAACATTCCAGTGGGACAATGGAGTGGGATTCCGGCGGTGGATGATCGCATCCAGATACTGCAAGATGCACGATAGGACGCTGGGGTGGCGCTGCACCTGGGGAAAAGATGGCAAAAGGAAAACTACGAACGGGGAAAATGAAAGGCACATCAGTTCCAAGTTGGAGATCAGGTCTGGCTAAGCGCAGAAGACATCAAGCTTCAACTTTCCAGTGAGAAACTGGGGGATCGACAGCTAGGACCATACACAATTTTGGAGAAGGTTGGCCCTTTGGACTACCGTTTAGACCTCCCACTGTCGCTAGACCGCATCCACCCTGTGTTCCATGTTGATAAACTGTACCCTTGGAGAGGGAACTCCGTCAATGGCGAAATTGCAACACCACTGGAACCAGTATACCTAGAGGATGAGGATGAGCCAGAGTATGAAGTTGAAGACATCTTGGATAGTCGGATTAGTTGGAAGAAATTAGAGTACTTGGTAAAGTGGAAAGGCTACGATGCAGGACACAACTCATGGGAACCTGCACCAAATCTTGAACACGCCCCTACAACTATCCGAAAATTCCACAAAAAGCACCCCCAGGTGGCAAAAGCTTGACCATTGAGGGCAATGGTCATAAGGAGGGGGGTAATGTCATGAAGTGAGCCACCCCTATCATTTTCCTTTCTTTATGATACACCATCCGAGCTCTCCTACCTACAATAATCATTCCGGAACCTTCCATTCCATTCTATCAGTTCCGTTCCATTCCTTGTGCCTGAGCTATACAGTATTACATCATAATTCCCACACTCCGCCTTGTATATATAAGCCAGCCCCCACAACCTGGTCCCTTATCTTGACCTCTTTGTCATTGGGACCAGGTATGTCACTACTTACTTCTCTGTATTTATTATCAATATAACTTTGTCATTGGGACCAGTATCTGCCTGCTTCCGCTCAAGTCTCTGCTCCGCTCCGCCACTGTCGTCACCTCTTTGTGACACTTCCTCTTTGACACCCTTCACCCTCTTCCCCAATGAACCTGTCCAAATCGCCGCTTCTACTCCAGCTCCCATCACTCAGTTCCCAGTTACTCCTGACCTCTCCACCCAGATTGCCCAGCTCCAGGAGCTCCTTAAGAGAGCCAATGCCATGGCCCCAGTGCCAGGTCCTCCGGAGGGTTTTTTAAGCAGGTGCCCATCTCGGCTGCACCAAGGGTACCCATTAACCAATTTGTTATACTACATTCTACCTCCGCATATGATTCGCTCTCCGCCTGTAAAATACCTACTATTTTGGAATTGAATTCCGATTCATCACACTTCTGAATTAATGTGAAACTAAGAGGAAGGAATCACAGTATAGCAACTGCGGCCATGATTGATTCTGGGGCCACTGCCCTATTTTTGAACCAGGAGTTTGTCAACTGCCACCATGTAAGGACCTTTCCACTCAGGAAACCTATTGGTGTCTTTAACATTGATGGGTCTGCTAACTGAGCAGGGCAAATCACTCATTTTGCACATCTAGCCTTGACTGTCAATAACCAAGAACAGTGGACAGACTTGCTAATAACCAACTTGGGAAGTGAAGACTTAATCCTGGGACTTGTGGTGATGAAGGGAGAAAGCACGGAGGAAAGCACAGGCTCAAGCACAAGCCAAAGTGAGGAGTGGGTCTAGCACCACACACAAAGGCTGAAAGAGATAATGATCAAGACAGCAGTGATAGCATGAGGGCCAATCGCTAGGGTCACACAAGGAAGACTAGTTCCAAAGACCAAGTAAGTATATTGAAGGTAAATGATGATACAAGTACTAACCTAGTTCCAAAGACCAAGAGGTCAAGATGGGGAACTAGGTGTCAGCTACTGTACTATATATACAAGGGTTCGGATGAGTAAGCGATGGCGCGGGAAGCCGATAGAAGTGTTTGGAATGTGATGGAAGGTTCTGACAAATGATAGATGGAAGTAAAAGGATATGGAAACATGGAGAAGGGTTCAGGTAGTCACGAAGATAAAGGAAAGAGGGAATGTAGGAGAAAATGAAGTAAGTACCGTATCCTGTATAGCATGTCACGACAGGACTCCCTTGGCTATGTAAAGCCAATCCAGATATTGACTGGGAGAAAGGACGACTCTCAGTCAAACCACAACAGACAATGATAGAGGAGGTGGAAGAGCAAGACACTGGGGAGAAAATTGAAACAGTCATCACTCCTGAACCCCCACTGAGCATAGCAGATGTGGAGGCAGAGGAATCACCCATACACCACATTCGAGCCAACTGATGAACCCGGTATGCATGGGTGAAGTCAAGCATCCTACATGAACAAGCAGAGGAGGTCTGGTGCACAGCAAGATTCACCTATTCCCAACAGCTAGCGGAACAAGTCCACAAAGCAAAACCCCTGAAAAGTTTCAAAGAGAAATGGTCCCAGAACCCTATCATGATTTCAAAAAAGTATTCTCCAAAACTGCTTCAGAATGTCTCCCTGTACACCAACCCTGGGATCATGCCATTGAACTGATCCCAGGTGCACCTGAAACCATGTGCATGAAAGTCTACCTGATGTCATTAAACAAACAAGGTGAACTTGACTGATGACAACCTCTGAAAAGGCTACATTTGCCCCTCAAAGTCACCCCTGTCTTCACCTGTCTTCTTTGTGAAGAAGAAGGACAGGAAGCTCTGTTTTGTACAGGATTACAGGAAACTTAATCAAGTAACCCTAAAAAACTGTTATCCCCTCCCACTGGTTGCCAACATTATTAGGCATCTGCAGGGAACATGGTATTTCACCAAATTTGATGTTAAATGGGGCTATAACAACATTCAGATTAAGGAGGGTGATGAATGGAAGGCTGCCTTTGCAACCAACTGAGGGTTATTCAAACCCAGCATAATGCTCTTTGATCTCACCAACTCCCCAGCTACCTTCCAAGTGCTCATGAATTCCATCTTTTTAGACCTGGTGGCGGCAGGGAAAGTAGCGGTTTACCTAGATGATATCCTCATATTCAATAATGAACTACAAGAACATTGACAGGTAGTGTGAGAGGTACTGAAATGGCTAGAGAAACATGTCCTCTACCTACTGTCAGCAACTTGCTAGCTCTCACAAGAGACAACCAGGCATCACATGATAGTCGATGAGCAAGAGGATGGAAGAAGCAATGAGGATGAACAACCCAACTACAAGTCTGGCTACTGAGGAGTATAAATGAGAATAGAGCTAAGGAATATTACTACAGAATACTAAGTCTTATATACTAATGGGATATGAAGCCATGAGAATCATCTCACACTGTAACCATGAGGATCTACAATAAGAGTCGCTTGTATCCATAAGTAAGGCTGCAGGTATTCAGTGAGTAAACAATAAGGCAGTATAAAAAGAAGCATGGAGGCAGGATAATAGTGACAATGTCCTGTCAACAGGTTGACAGGCATGAGAGAGTTGCACATAAGTGAAATGACAACACAAGAATAATAAGGTTGACATGTGTAATCTAGATGGAAATGAAAGTGTAATGAGCACTGGTGTAATTGTTTTGGTGATTAGGTAAGTAAATAAAAGAAAAGGAAAGAATAATAGAAAACAAATGCTTTCATAACATTACCCCCTCCCTGGAGCACGAGTTCCACAAAGTGCCTGTCATTGAACAAAAATTTCTGAATGTAACTGGGGTGGTGTTATTTTGGTGTCTGGTTTTGGCATGGATTGGAAGAGTTCAGTAGGGAATGATGAAATGGGGATTTCGAGTCAATTTAGGGTGGCAGGCTTGGGTTTAGTTGGGTTCTTATCATGAAATTCCTTCAACAAATCAGAGGAATGTGTTATGGTGGAGCGAGGTTCCCAAGTGTCCTTGTGTGGGCCGTACCCTCACCATCAGACTTTGTATTTGATTCCTCTTCCTACCTTCCGGGAATCAAGGATTTCTTCAACTTCAAACTCTTCTTCTTCTCCTATGATGACAGGAGGTGGTTGGGTGTTTCATGGTTGGGATGGGAATGTTGGTGCTTTGTAAGGAGAGAGGAGGACTTCATTGAAAATGTTATGAATACATTTCCATGTATCAGGGATGTCTAGTTTATAGGAGCTAGTGCCTATCTTCTTCTGAACTGTAAATGGTCCCAATTGTTTGTTGCCCAACTTCTTCATTGGCTGATCTGTCAACAAATTAGTTCCTTCAAGCCAGACCTTATCTCCTGGCTTATACTCTACTCCAACTCTTTGCTTCTTATCATAATATTTCTTCATATCCTCATTGGCCTTCCCTAGGGCTGCTCCTACTTCCTCCCTAACCTTCTTCATTCCATCCACAAATGCCTGTGCTGTGGGGTTGTCCAAAGTCATTTGAGGTGCTATACCTTTATAGGGGTGTCTACCATTGTCAGCATAAAAAGGGGAAACTTTTGTTGTGGAATGTGCTTGATCATTGTAGGTGAACTCTGGGGGTGGTAGCCATTCATGCCAATTGTTCTGATGATAATTAATGAACAGATGGAGATAGTGTTTGATCTCCTGGTTTGTTTGTTCCATTTGACCGTTAGTCTGAGGCTGGTATGCCATAGTATAGCTTGCTTTGATCCCCAGGAGTCGGTAAAGTTCCTTCATGAATCGGGAATGATACTGGGGTCCTCTATCATGGATGATTTTCCGTGGTATACCATGAATGGAGAAGATATGGTCGCAGTAGATTTTCACCATTCCTTCCAATGTGACTGTAGTATGTGAAGGAACTAGTCGTAGTCTTTTGGAAAAATGGTCAATGAACACCAATATGGTGTTATACCCCCCTGACTCCAGTAGTTCACCTATCATGTCTGTACTGATTATCTGCCAAGGTTCCATTGGTACTGAATGTGGGTGTAGTCATCCAATGTCAGCAACTTGCTAGCTCTCACAAGAGACAACCAGGTGTCACACAATGAGCAAGAGGATGAAAAGTGATGAGGATAAGACAACCCAAATACAAGTCTAGCTACCAAGGAGAATAGGCGAGAATAGAGCTAAGGAATATAACTACAAAATACTAAGTCTTATATACTAATGGAATATGAAACCGTGAGGATCTAAAATAAGTGTCGCTTGTATCCATAAGTAAGGCTGTAGGTATTAGGTGATTAAACAATAAGGCAAATACAAAAGAAGCATGGAGGTGGGACAATAGTGACATCATCCTGTCAAGGAGTTGACAGGCATGAGAGAGTCGTGCCTAAGTAAAATGACAATGTGAGAACAATAAGGTTGACGCATGTAACCTAGACAAAAATGAAAATATAACAAGCGCTAGAGTAAGCGCTTCAGTGATTAGGTAAGTAAATAAAAGAAAAGGAAAAGAATAATAAAAAGATTGTTTCATGACATCCAACTGGCTTAGTGTCATGAACCCTCCTACCTACAATAATCATTCCGGAACATTCCATTCCATTCTATTAGTTCCGTTCCATTCCTTGTGCCTGAGCTATACAGTATTATCTCATAGTTCCCACGCTCCACCTTGTATATATAAGCCAGCCCCCACAACCTGGTCCCTTATCTTGACCTCTTTGTCGTTGGGACCAGGTATGTCTTTAACTTACTTACTTGTATTTATTATCAATATAACTTTGTCGTTGGGACCAGTTGTCCGCTCCCGCCTAAGTCTCCGCTCCGCTCCGCCACCGTCGTCACCTCTTTGTGACATTAGGTCAAGATCCCTTACTGCACTGATAGCCTACCGATTAGGTTATCCTTGCAGGCTCCGCTTCCACCACGTCTACAGACACCTCCGCACCAAGCCTGCCCGCCCAAGCTATCGACTGCTCTGCCTACCCACACGCTTTTGATACTAAAGACCAAACCCACATCCACCGCAGCAAAAGCAGCTCCTGGGCTGATTGCAGTTCTCAACCCTGTCCGAACGCTGCTGCCAACTCCATCAGTGAAGAGGAGAACCTTTCCGACGGTACCGTGATCACACCCATCCTTATCCCTACTCCCACTGCACCCCCATCCATTATGTCGACCTCTGAAGTCAACACAAATCAGCTCATGGCACAGCTTATCGAGCAGGTGACTCAGCTCACAGCCAACCTTCACAGAGCTGCAGCCAAGTCGAGCATGAATAAACCCGAGCTCTTCAAAGGCTCGAGTAGTGCGGAAGCCCGTCGCTTCATTGCTCAGTATCAGAGCTGGGCAGTGGAACAACCGGATTTGAAGGACAACGAAGGGAAACTGATTAAGGCGGCTCTAGGATTCTTCTCGGGAAAGGCTGCTGATTGGGCCACCCCATACCTCTTGGAATTCAGTCATCACCAACAACCGTTTAATGGACGATGGGAAGACTTTAAAACAGCCTTCACCCTCCGATTCGAATCCATTGACGCAGGCATGGAAGCCCGGAATGCAATCCAGCATCTCAGGCAAGCAAAAGGTCAAACGGTAGCAGAATTTGCACAGAACTTCAAAGACATCGGCGATCGAACTGGGCTCTCAGATATCGACCTACGAGAACGCTTTCACAGTGGCCTCAACCCAGAGATTCGACAAAATCTCATCGTGGTCAACATAGCTCAGGGATTAGCCCCTACACTAGAGGAGGCAATCAGGCGAGCAATCTCGGTAGACGTATTCCTGCATGACCCCACCATGACAGGCCGTAATCAGGGTACCTCTCACATCTCCTCTCCCCCTGCCAACTCCCATGCTATGGACGTTGATGCCACGCATACCAATGGCAACAGTAGAGAAAGCTTCGTGGCCCAGATGAGAGGCAGGTGTTACGGTTGTGGTTCACAGAGTCATGAGAAGAGGAACTGCTCGTACAAGGACACAGTATGCCGCTACTGTGGGCGACGAGGTCATTTAGAGTCAGTCTGCCAGGATAAATTCATGGGTCTAGAACGCGGCCGGGGTAAGCGTCAACAACCCCGCCGTCAACAAGTCGCAGCCTCCTCTTCAACGCCTTTCACTCTCTTTCCCAATGAACCTGTCCAAATTGCGGCTTCCACTCCGGCCCCTGCTCCTGCCCCTATTGCCCAGTCCCCAGCTACCCCCGACCTCTCCATCCAAATTGCCCAGCTCCAAGAACTCCTGAACAGAGCCAATGCCATGGCCCCCGCTTCAGGCTCGCAGGAGGGTTTTTAAAGCGGGTACCCGTCTCGGCCGCACCGAGAGTACCCGTAAACCAATTTGCTATACATGCTACGTCCACATATGATTCTCTACCCTCATGTACCATATCTAATATTTCGGAATTGAACTCCAATTCGTCACACTTCCGAATTAACGCGAAATTAAGAGGAAGAAATCACAGTATAGCAACTGCGGCCATGGTTGATTCTGGAGCCACGGCTCTATTCCTGAATCAGGAGTTTGTCACCCGCCACCAAGTAAGGACCTTCCCACTCAGGAAACCCATTGGGGTCTTTAACATCGATGGATCTGCTAACCGAGCAGGGCAGATTACGCATTTTGCACGTCTAGCCCTGACTGTCGATAATCAAGAACGGTGGACAGATTTGCTGATAACCAATCTGGGAAGTGAAGACCTAATCCTGGGACTCCCCTGGCTACGTAAAGCCAATCCAGATATTGACTGGGAGAAGGGACGACTCTCGGTTAGACCACAACGGACAACGATAGAGGAGGTAGAAGAACAAGACACTGTGGAGGAAATTGAAACAGTCATCACTCCCGAAACCCCACTGAACTTAGCAGAGGAAGAGGAGGCAGATGAGTCGCCGATACACCGCATTCGAGCCAACCGACAAACCCGGCGTGCATGGGTGAAGTCAGGCATCCTACACGAACAAACAGAAGAGGTCTGGTGCGCAGCAGGATTCACATATTCCCAACAGCTAGCGGAGCAGGCCTACAAAGCAAAACCCGTGAAAACCTTCGAAGAAATGATCCCAGAGCCCTATAGGGATTTCAAAAAGGTATTCTCTGAAATGGCCTCAGAACGTCTCCCTGAACACAAACCCTGGGATCACGCCATTGAACTGATCCCAGGAGCACCCGAAACCATGCGTACGAAAGTCTACCCAATGTCATTGAACGAACAAGGCGAACTCGACCGTTTTCTGGATGACAACCTCCGAAAAGGCTACATTCGCCCCTCAAAATCGCCACTGTCTTCACCTGTCTTCTTTGTGAAGAAGAAGGACGGGAAGCTCCGTTTTGTACAGGATTACAGGAAACTAAATCAAGTAACCCTAAAGAACCGCTATCCTCTCCCACTGGTTGCTGACATCGTCAGCCGTCTGCAGGGGGCACGGTACTTCACCAAATTTGATGTCAGATGGGGCTACAACAATGTCCGAATTAAGGAGGGTGATGAATGGAAGGCTGCTTTCGCAACCAACCGAGGGTTATTCGAACCCAGTGTAATGTTCTTTGGTCTCACCAACTCCCCAGCGACCTTCCAAGCACTCATGAATTCCATCTTTTCAGACCTAGTGGCAGCGGGGAAAGTAGCAGTGTACCTAGATGACATCCTTATCTTCAGTAACGAGCTACAACAACACCGGCAGATAGTGCGGGATGTACTAAAACGGCTAGAGAAACATGACCTCTATCTACGACCCGAAAAATGTGAGTTCGAGGAGCTTCAGATCGAGTACTTGGGACTAGTGATATCAGAAGGGGAAGTGCGCATGGATCCGGTAAAAGTGACTGCAGTTCGTGACTGGCCTACTCCAAAGAACCTGCGAGAGCTGCGAGGATTCTTAGGTTTTGCCAACTTTTACCGTCAATTCATACAGAACTTTGCCCGCATAGCACGCCCTCTGAATGACCTAACCAAGAAAGACTCAGGCTTCAACTGGGGAACACATCAGCAGCAAGCATTCGACACCCTAAGGGAAGCTTTTGTCACAGCTCCGGTACTGGCACTCTGGGACCCCAACAGGCTCACACAACTCGAGGTAGATGCATCAGGCTTTGCCACAGGAGGAGCTCTAATGCAGAAACAAGACGATGGTCAGTGGCACCCAGTAGCATTTCGATCAGCCTCCATGCAACCAGCCGAACGAAACTACGAAATCTATGACCGGGAGATGCTGGCAATCATTGAAGCACTAAAGGACTGGAGAAGCTTCCTGGAAGGATCACCGCAGACCTTCGAGATCATCACCGACCATGCAAACCTGGAATTCTGGCGCTCTGCACAGGACCTTAGCCGACGACAAGCGCGTTGGGCACTATGGTTATCCCGATTCGACTTCCGGCTGACTCACCGCCCAGGCAAGGCAAACACACAGGCAGATGCTCTGTCTCGCATGGCAACGCATCAGGTGTTGGACAGTGAAGACAACCGACAACAGACCGTTCTGAAACCAGCCCACTTTATGCAAGTGGCAGCAGCCTCACTACAGAACCCGTTGGAGGACCGCATCCAGAAGGCCTCGCAAAGAGAGGCCCAAGTACTCGAAGGACTGGAAGAGCTCAGGAGGAGCGGCCTCCAACGCTTGGCCAATGGGATAGCAGAATGGGAGGAGGATAACGGACTGGTGTACCACCGAGGTAGGGTATATGTCCCACCAGAGGATGACCTACGGACAGAAGTACTCAAACAATGCCACGACAACCCCTCCGCTGGTCACCCCGGACTTCACAACACCCTCGATCTCGTTAGCACCCACTTTTGGTGGCCCACCCTGCGATCCTTTGTAGAAAAGTATGTGGAAGGATGCGAAACTTGTGCTAGGAAAAAGATACAGAGACACCCACGAGCAGTAACACTACCCCTAGATGTCCCAGCAGGTCTGTGGGAAGAAGTGGGAGTTGACCTGATCACACAGCTGCCCAATTCACAAGGATACGATGCCATCCTTGTCTGCACCGACCTCTACGGGAAACAAATCCACGCAATCCCTTGTACCACATCAATCACAGCAGCAGGTGTCGCTGACATCTACTACCGCGAAATTTTCCGCCTCCATGGCCTCCCCCTCCGCTTTGTATCAGACCGAGGACCCCAGTTTGCAGCAAAGCTCATGCGATCACTACTCTCCCGCCTGGGAATCAAATCCAATCTCACATCGGGATACCACCCCCAAGCGAATGGGCAAACCGAGCGGGCAAACCAAGAAGTCGAAAAGTATCTCCGGCTGTATGTGGGACGTCGTCAGGATGACTGGGCAGAGCATTTGCCAATGGCGGAGTTTGTGATTAACTCACGTACCCACTCTGCACTTGGAATCTCCCCATTCGAGCTCACTTACGGCTACCTCCCCCTATTTAACATTCCCGTTGGTCAGCGAAGTGGGATTCCAGCAGTGGATGATCGCATTCAGATCCTTCGAGAGGTGCGACAGGATGCCGGGGCAGCTCTACACCTGGGAAAAAGATGGCAAAAGGAAAACTATGAACGAGGAAAACGAAAGGCACATCAGTTCCAAGTAGGAGATCAGGTCTGGCTAAGCGCAGAAGACATCAAGCTCCAACTTTCCAGTGAGAAACTTGGGGATCGACAGCTAGGACCTTACGCCATTTTGGAGAAGGTTGGTCCCCTGGACTACCGCCTGGACCTCCCACTGTCACTGGACCGCATCCACCCAGTATTCCACGTTGATAAACTGTACCCTTGGAGAGGGAACACCATCAATGGCGAAATTGCAACACCACCAGAACCAGTATACCTAGAAGATGAAGACGAGCCAGAGTACGAAGTTGAGGGCATCTTGGATAGTCGGGTTAGGTGGAAGAGGTTAGAGTACTTGGTAAAGTGGAAGGGATATGACGCAGGACACAACTCATGGGAACCCGCTCAAAATCTTGAGCATGCACCAACCACTGTCCGAAAATTCCACAGAAAGCATCCCCAGGCGGCAAAAGCTTGACCATCGAGGACAATGGTCATAAGGAGGGGGGTAATGTCATGAACCCTCCTACCTACAATAATCATTCCGGAACATTCCATTCCATTCTATTAGTTCCGTTCCATTCCTTGTGCCTGAGCTATACAGTATTATCTCATAGTTCCCACGCTCCACCTTGTATATATAAGCCAGCCCCCACAACCTGGTCCCTTATCTTGACCTCTTTGTCGTTGGGACCAGGTATGTCTTTAACTTACTTACTTGTATTTATTATCAATATAACTTTGTCGTTGGGACCAGTTGTCCGCTCCCGCCTAAGTCTCCGCTCCGCTCCGCCACCGTCGTCACCTCTTTGTGACACTTAGTATGATGAGCTGTTGTGGCTTGACATTTTTTGCAACCTTTGATGTATTTCCCAGCATCCCACATAACTCCTGGCCACCAATAATCTCAAATAATGAGTTCTGTTGTCTTATACTGTCCAGGATGTTGTCACAAAGAGGTGACGATGGTGGCGGAGCGGAGCGGAGACTTGAGCGGAAGCGGGCAGGTACTGGTCCCAACGACAAAGTTATATTGATAATAAATACAAGTAAGTAAGTTCGAGACATACCTGGTCCCAACGACAAAGAGGTCAAGATAAGGGACCAGGTTGTGGGGGCGGGCTTATATATACAAGGTGGAGCGTGGGAACTATGAGGTAATACTGTATAGCTCCGGCACAAGGAATGGAACTAATAGAATGGAATGGAATGTTCCGGAATGATTATTGTAGGTAGGAGGGCTTGGATGGTGTATCGTAAAGAAAGGAAAATTATAGGGGGTGGGCTCACTTCATGACATTACCCCCCTCCTTATGACCATTGCCCTCAATGGTCAAGCTTTTGCCGCCTGAGGGTGCTTTTTGTGGAATTTTCGGATAGTTGCTGGCGCGTGTTCAAGATTTGGTGCAGGTTCCCATGAGTTGTGTCCTGCATCGTAGCCTTTCCACTTTACCAAGTACTCTAGCTTCTTCCACCTAATCCGACTATCCAAGATGTCCTCGACTTCATACTCCGGCTCATCCTCATCCTCTAGATATACTGGTTCCGGTGGTGTTGCAATTTCGCCGTTTACGGTGTTCCCTCTCCAAGGGTACAATTTATCAACATGGAACACAGGATGGATGCGGTCCAGGGATAGTGGGAGGTCTAAACGGTAGTCCAGGGGCCCAACCTTCTGCAAAATGGTGTAAGGTCCTAGCTGTCGATCCCCAAGTTTCTCACTGGAAAGTTGGAGCTTGATGTCCTCTGCGCTTAGCCAGACCTGATCTCCAACTTGGAATTGATGTGCCTTTCGTTTTCCCCGTTCGTAGTTTTCCTTTTGCCGTCGTTTCCCCAGGTGTAGCGCCGCCCCAGCATCCTGTCGTGCATCCCGCAGTATCTGGATGCGATCATCCACCGCCGGAATCCCACTCCGTTGTCCAACTGGAATGTTAAATAGAGGCAGATAGCCATAGGTGAGTTCGAATGGGGACGTTCCAAGTGCAGAGTGGGTGCGAGAGTTAATCACAAATTCCGCCATAGGTAGGTGCTCCGCCCAGTCATCCTGGCGGCGTCCCACATAGAGTCTGAGGTACTTTTCGACTTCTTGGTTTGCCCGTTCGGTCTGTCCGTTTGCTTGGGGGTGGTACCCTGAGGTGAGGTTTGATTTGATTCCTAGGCGGGAGAGTAATGATCGCATGAGTTTTGCTGCGAACTGGGGTCCCCGGTCTGATACAAAGCGGAGGGGAAGACCGTGGAGGCGAAAAATTTCGCGATAGTAGATGTCGGCCACACCTGCTGCTGTGATTGAAGTTGTACAAGGAATTGCATGGATTTGTTTACCATAAAGGTCCGTGCAGACTAGAATCGCGTCATACCCTTGCGAGTTGGGCAGCTGTGTGATCAAGTCAACTCCCACTTCTTCCCACAAGCCTGCTGGGACGTCTAGAGGTAGTGTTACTGCTCGTGGGTGTCTCTGTATCTTCTTCCTTGCACAAGTCTCGCATCCTTCAACATATTTTTCTACAAAGGATCGCAGGGTGGGCCACCAAAAGTGGGTGCTGACGAGGTCAAGGGTATTGTGAAGTCCAGGGTGGCCAGCAGAGGGGTTATCGTGGCATTGCTTGAGTACTTCTTTCCGGAGGTCATCATCTGGTGGGACATATACTCTTCCTCGGTGGTATACTAGTCCCTTGTCTTCTTCCCATTCTGCTATCCCATTGGCCAAGCGTTTGAGACCGCTTCTCCTAAGCTCTTCCAGTCCTTCCAGTACTTGGGCCTCCTTTTGAGACGCCTGTCGGATGCGGTCCTCCAGTGGGTTTTGTAGTGAGGTAGCTGCCACTTGCATGAAATGGGCTGGTTTCAGAACAATCTGTTGTCGATTATCTTCGCTATCCAGAACCTGATGTGCTGCCATACGAGAGAGAGCGTCTGCCTGAGTGTTGGACTTGCCAGGGCGGTGAGTGAGCTGGAAGTCGAATCGGGACAACCATAGTGCCCATCGCGCCTGCCGTCTACTGAGGTCTTGAGCAGAACGCCAGAATTCCAGGTTTGCGTGGTCGGTGAGAATCTCGAACGGTTGTGGTGAACCTTCCAGGAAGCTTCTCCAGTCCTTTAATGCTTCGATGATAGCGAGCATCTCTCGGTCATAGATTTCGTAGTTTCGTTCAGCTGGTTGCATGGAGGCTGATCGAAATGCCACTGGGTGCCACTGGCCGTCGTCTTGTTTCTGCATTAGGGCTCCTCCCGTAGCAAAGCCTGATGCATCTACCTCAAGTTGTGTGAGCCTATTAGGGTCCCAGAGTGCCAGTACCGGTGCTGTGATGAATGCTTCCCTTAGGGTATCGAATGCTTGTTGTTGGTGTGTCCCCCAACTGAAGCCTGTATCCTTTTTTGTTAGGTCGTTCAGAGGGCGTGCTATGCGGGCAAAGTTCCGTATGAATCGACGGTAGAAGTTAGCGAAGCCTAGGAATCCCCGTAGTTCTCGTAGATTCTTTGGGGTAGGCCAGTCGCGGACTGCAGCTACTTTTACTGGATCCATGCGCACTTCACCTTCTGATATCACTAGTCCCAAATACTCAACCTGAAGCTCCTCAAACTCGCATTTCTCTGGTCGCAGGTAGAGGTCATGTTTCTCTAGCCGCTTTAGTACCTCTCGCACCACCTGCCGGTGTTCTTGCAAATTGTTACTGAAGATGAGGATGTCGTCTAGGTAGACTGCTACCTTACCAGCCGCCACTAGGTCTGAAAAGATGGAATTCATGAGCGCTTGGAAGGTAGCTGGCGAGTTGGTGAGACCGAAGAACATTACACTGGGTTCAAATAACCCTCGGTTGGTTGCAAAAGCGGCCTTCCACTCATCACCCTCCTTAATCCGGACATTGTTGTAGCCCCATCTGACGTCAAATTTGGTGAAGTACCGTGCCCCCTGTAGACGGCTGACAATGTCAGCGACCAGTGGGAGAGGATAGCGGTTCTTTAGGGTTACTTGGTTGAGTTTCCGGTAATCCTGTACGAAGCGGAGCTTCCCATCTTTCTTCTTAACAAAGAAGACGGGTGAAGACAGCGGCGATTTTGAGGGGCGAATGTAGCCTTTTCGGAGGTTGTCATCCAGGAAGCGGTCGAGTTCACCTTGTTCATTCAATGACATTGGATAGACTTTTGTGCGCATGGTTTCCGGTGCACCTGGGATCAATTCTATAGCATGATCCCAGGGTTGGTGGTCAGGGAGGCGCTCTGAAGCAGTTTCAGAGAATACTTTTTCGAAATCGCGGTAGGGTTCTGGGACCATTTCTTCAAAGGTTTTCATGGGTTTTGTTTTGTGGGCTTGTTCCGCTAGCTGTTGGGAGTAGGTGAACCCTGCAGCACACCAGACTTCATCTGTTTGTTCGTGTAAGATTCCTGACTTCACCCATGCACGTCGGGTTCGTCGGTTTGCTCGAATGCGGTGTATGGGCGACTCTTCTGTCTCCTCATCCAGTGTGTCAAGTGGTGGTTCAGGGGTGATCACAGTTTCAATTTCCTCCGCCGTGTCTTGCTCTTCCACCTCCTCTATCGTTGTTTGTTGGGATCTGACTGTGAGTCGTCCTTTCTC
This sequence comes from Lentinula aciculospora, assembly GCA_028011355.1. Lineage (NCBI taxonomy): Eukaryota > Fungi > Basidiomycota > Agaricomycetes > Agaricales > Omphalotaceae > Lentinula > Lentinula aciculospora. The sequence goes on from JAOTPV010000041.1 coordinate 53,724, forward strand.
CCAGTCAATATCTGGATTGGCCTTATGTAGCCAGGGGAGTCCTAAGATTAGGTCTTCGCCTCCCAGATTGGTTACTAGCAAGTCTGTCCACCGTTCTTGGTTATCAACAGTCAGGGCTAGGCGTGCAAAGTGTGTGATCTGCCCTGCTCGGTTAGCAGACCCATCAATGTTAAAGACGCCAATGGGTTTCCTGAGTGGGAAGGTCCTTACACGGTGACGGGTGACAAACTCTTGGTTCAAAAATAGAGCAGTGGCTCCAGAATCAACCATGGCTGCAGTTGCTATACTGTGATTTCTTCCTCTTAGTTTTGCGTTAATTCGGAAGTGAGATGAATTGGAGTTCAATTCCGAAATAGTAGATATTTTACAAGATGGGAGAGAATCATACGCAGATGTGGAATGTATAGCGAACTGGTTTACGGGTACTCTCGATGCAGCCGAGACGGGCACCCGCTTTAAAAACCCTCCTGAGAACCTGGTGCTGGGGCCATGGCATTGGCTCTGTTAAGGAGCTCCTGGAGCTGGGCAATCTGGGTGGAGAGGTCAGGCGTAAGCGGGGACGGAGCAGTGGGAGCTGGAATGGACGCGGCAATTTGGACAGGTTCATTGGGGAAGAGGGTGAACGGTGTCGAAGCAGAAGCAGAGACTTGTTGACGGCGGGGTTGTTGGCGCTTACCCCGGCCACGTTCTAGACCCATGAACTTGTCTTGGCAGACTGATTCTAGGTGGCCTCGTCGTCCACAGTAGCGGCAAACTGTCTCCTTGTATGAGCAGTTCCTCTTTTCGTGACTCTGCGAGCCACACCCATAACACCTTCCTCTCATCTGGGCCACGAAGCTTTCTCTGCTGTTACCACTAGTGTGTGTGGCATCGACATCCATAGCATGGGAGTTGGCAGGGGGGGAGGAGATATGGGAGGTGCCTGGGTTGCGACCTGTCATGGTGGGATCGTGCAGGAACACATCCACTGAAATTGCTCGCCTGATAGCCTCCTCCAGGGTGGGAGCCAGTCCCTGGGCTATATTGACCACAATGAGATTTTGTCGGATCTCTGGGTTGAGGCCGCTATGGAAGCGTTCTCGCAGGTCGACGTCTGAAAGCCCGGTCCGATCACCAATGTCCTTGAAATTCTGTGCAAATTCCGCTACCGTTTGACCTTTTGCCTGCCTGAGATGCTGGATTGCATTCCGGGCCTCCATACCTGCATCAATGGATTCAAATCGGAGGGTGAAGGCTGTTTTGAAGTCTTCCCATCGTCCATTGAAAGGTTGTTGGTTATGGCTGAATTCTAGGAGGTATGGTGTGGCCCAGTCAGCAGCCTTGCCTGAGAAGAATCCTAGCGCTGCCTTGATCAGCTTCCCTTCGTTGCTACTCAGATCTGGTTGTTCCATTGCCCAGCTTTGATACTGAGCAATGAAGCGACGTGCTTCTGCACTACTAGAGCCTTTGAAGAGCTCAGGTTTATTCATACTGGACTGGGCTGAGGCTTTGTGGAGGTTGGCCGTGAGCTGGGCCACCTGCTCGATGAGCTGTGCCATGAGCTGGTTTGTGTTGACTTCAGAGGTCGACATAATGGATGGGGGTGCAGTGGGAGTAGGGATAAGGATGGGTGTGATCACGGTACCGTCGGAAAGGTTCTCCTCTTCACTGATGGAGTTGGCAGCAGCGTTTGGACAGGGTTGAGAACTGCAATCAGCCCAGGAGCTGCTTTTGCTGCGGTGGATGTGGGTTTGGTCTTTAGTATCAAAAGCGTGTGGGTAGGCGGAGCAGTCGATAGCTTGGGCGGGCAGGCTTGGTGCGGAGGTGTCTGTAGACGTGGTGGAAGCGGAGCCTGCAAGGATAACCTAATCGGTAGGCTATCAGTGCAGTAAGGGATCTTGACCTAATGTCACAAAGAGGTGACGATGGTGGCGGAGCGGAGCGGAGACTTGAGCGGAAGCGGGCAGGTACTGGTCCCAACGACAAAGTTATATTGATAATAAATACAAGTAAGTAAGTTCGAGACATACCTGGTCCCAACGACAAAGAGGTCAAGATAAGGGACCAGGTTGTGGGGGCGGGCCTATATATACAAGGTGGAGCGTGGGAACTATGAGGTAATACTGTATAGCTCCGGCACAAGGAATGGAACTAATAGAATGGAATGGAATGTTCCGGAATGATTATTGTAGGTAGGAGGGCTTGGATGGTGTATCGTAAAGAAAGGAAAATTATAGGGGGTGGGCTCACTTCATGACAGATGTCCTGCTAGTGGTGTGTCATGGTACTGAGTAATTACTTTGGATCAGAGTAGTCAGTTTTTTGGTACATAAACATGCCCTTTCCATGTAATAACTTTGTTGGTCTCAGTCCACTTGGGGTTTTTGGCAGCTAGGGCGTCCTTTACAAGCTGATCTACTTGGTTTCTACTCTTTCAAATCTCTGATAGTAAGAGATCTTTGGGGGCCAATAGGTCTAGAGTGTGAATGAAAAATTCCAGTTTCAAGAGAATGATGTTCTCATTGTCCTTGTCCCCTGTCTCAAGACTTGTCATCCTCGACAGGGTGTCAGCTTTCATCATAGAACTACCAGGCTTGTGGATGAGATCAAAATTATACTCCGCTAGTTCCAGTACCCAATGCGCTTGTTGTCGATTAAGTTTTTGCAGTTTCTTGAAGTACTGAAGATCTGCATGATTGGTAAAAATCTCGTTTTGCTCCTCCACACCTAGAAAATATTGTCGCCAGTCATCAAGTGAATCCATAATCGCCATGAGTTCTTTGTTGTAGATTTTGTAGTTATGCTCAACCTTGTTGAGGGAGTGTGTTATATCTATGCAAGCTAAGTCCTTACAAAGCTTCGCGAACTATTCCGCTACTTAGATATTACTTATATCCTTTTACCACTATGCAATTACTTCACAAAGCAATTCCGACGTGAAGCAATTACTTGTTATCTCTTATCATTCTTATCGGATTTACACTATCCCTTTTATATCTCTTCCTTTGTTCTTGACTTATGAGCTAACCCATTCGGGCATGGCATCGCTTCGCGATCCTGACTTACCTTTAGTATAAAGCTATGGTATCGAATAGGTAGTTCCTCAGTTTAAATATCAACCTTGATAGCACTTTGATAGTGATACCAATTAATCATCTATCTTTATCATCATTTTAACATCCTCACTGTCAGTACGTTCCACAATGGTCATCGCGAACGGAACACGTTTACTTTTCTTCTCTTGTGGACACACGAAGTGTCAAGGACTCTACGAATAGTGGAGTCAAGGTCCGACTACCTTGTCTAGGATCGGTTTACCTTGCGAAGTATTTTCCTTCATATTTTCTCGTGATCATCCCGTGATCATTCCCGATGATCCCTTTGTGCACGATCATAACAGAGCATGAGCAAAAACCAATTGGGTGCCACCTATTGTTGACAAACTGTGATAAGACAGCCCCGTTAGCATAATCAGATGAATCAGCCTCGACTTGGAATTGTCCATGGTTACAAGGAATCATCAAAACTACTTCCTCACAAATACGGTGCTTCAACTCTTCAAATGCTTCCTCCTGTTCTTTCCCCCACTTCCAAGTTCCGTTTTCTGTGAGCTGTGTTAGTGGCTTTGCTACAAGACTGAACCCATGAATAAATCATCAGAAGAAGTTGCAGAATCCTGGAAACTGTTGGACATTGCACTTTGTCCCTGGGGTTATCCATTCCTGTACAGCCTGTACCTTCTTTGGATCCATGTGAATAATTCAATTACCAATGATAATACCAAGGTAGTCAATGACTGGTTTTTCAAAAGAGCATTTTTCGGGTTTCAGGAACAATTTGTGTTCTCGTAAAATGCTGGGTACTTGTTTTACAATCCGCCAATGTTTCTTGATGCCATCAGTGAAAATATCCATGTAGACTATAACATGTCCACTGTTAATGAGGTCTCATAAGATATGATTCATGAAACCTGTTACGATCATGCACATCGGTCATACAGTTTGCACGGAACACTTTGCACCGATACAGTCAATCTGATATGTTCAAGTCCATCATTGATGCGATGCACCGATGATATAGATCAGGTAATTTACTTCCATGATACCTATCCTCCTTACCTGTTGCTATCCCTTCGGACGGGCTATACACCTGCCTCACCCCATTGGTCCATTGTCTTCCTATCCACACTTGTTATCTCTACATCCATGCACTATGACTATTTTAGGGTAATTCATAGCGATACTGGAGATAGCATACTTAGCATATAAGGCTCGTGGTCGTAGGTAGAAGCTTTAGTTTTAATATTGAATTAGTATGACTATAATCCCATACTCAACTTATACTCCCTCTTTCATCAACCTCATCGACTCCATTGATCTTGAGTCAACGCTACTTCGATATTGAACAAACTTAACACAGACTGTGCAACATAGCAAGGATATTGTCAATAGCAGTATCAAAGGTCCACTCGACTTGCACGCTCTTAACAGTATATTAAAACTCATCTCTCTATGCTGTTACTAATCCCTTCGTTCAAATCTATATGGGCCCTCAAACTCGAAGCAATCGAAACATCAGTCCCGACCTCACCCAGGAAGCCCTCAAAGAAAACCCATTCGCAAACAATGTGCAATCCTTCACCCCTTACACTGCATCGTTATCCACACTAGGCTCTCAACGAGCATGACACCCAGGTTTTGGTCCCATGGCATCTGCGAGTGCAATGTCCTCAGTCTCAACACCCAATGCCCTCAGTAGGAACAACAACCCAAACATGAACTATGAAATCCTGTACACTGCAGATGGCCAGGAGATCGTGGTTCAAACACCAAAGAAGGATCGCACTTCGATCCCTTGAATGGCAAAAGTTCCAACCCCCACCAGAGCCGAAGACACATTAGATGATGACTTCCTCGACAATCGCAATGACACTCAACAACCGAACAACCCCTCTGGGCCTGACGGCTCCAGTGACGATGATGACAATAACCCCGGCGCACCTAGCAGCCCCGGAGGTCCCGGTGGACCTGGAGATGATGGTAGTGATGATGGTGATGGACCTGGAGGTCCCGGAGGACTGGGTGGTCCCAATGATCGAGGCAACACTTGATCACCGACCAACCCCGGTGCATTAGGACAAATGACTCTTGCTACGTTCAGTTCTTTTAAAGAGTCTATTGATGGTCTGAAAGGCATTTTAGCTGGTATGTCGACAAAGAAGACAGAACCAGGCAAGACTATCGTAAAAAACCCCGATGCATTTGATGGCTCCGAGCCCAGGAAGCTCAAGAACTTCTTGGTATCCCTATCCCTCGTATTTCTCGACTGTCCCGAATACTTCACCGAGCAGCGGAAGATCAACTACACAATCTCATACCTGAGCGGTACGGCTCAGGAGTGGTTCAAACCCGATGTCCTCGATCCCGACATCACTGCCATGCTGACATGGACCCATTCATTCAAAGCTCTGGTCAAGGAGCTGCAGGACAAATTCGGGCTCTACGACGTGCAGGGTGACTCCGAAGACAAACTCGGTAACCTGAGGATGAAGGATGGTGACAATGTTCGAAAATACAACATCCAATTCAACACCCTAGCCGCTATGACCAGCTGGGACCATAGCGCCCTCTGAGGGGCCTAGGGTTGCGGTCTAGCACCCTGCATCAAAGACAAGCTTGCACGCATCAAGGAACCTGCCACTCTCGTAGAGTTCCGTGAAGAAGTACTTCGCATTGACAACCGATACTGGAGAAGAGAGGAGGAAAAGAAGCGTGAGGCGAATAGGAACTCTGGAGGTCAGGCAAAAAACCCGCAGAAGAAAACCTACAACTCCACCACACCATCCACCTTGACTTCGACGACTTCGACACCCTCCAAACCACAAGGCAAGAGTTCGAACCAGCAACCCTTGATTTCAAACTTTAAGCGGGGCACTCCGAACAAAAACTCGAACCAGCAGAAACCTGCCTACGCAAATTGTCTGGGCGCGGATGGTAAGATTACACCTGCGGAGAAGGAGTGTCGACAAAAATTCGGCCTATGCAACTTCTGCGGCTCGAATAAGCATCTACTCACTGACTGTAACCTGCATAGGGCACGGGAAGCTAAGGTTAGAGCTGCGCAAACAAACCCCACACAAGAGCCTGCTTCTTCAGCAACTCCGATGACTGCCTCGATGGTAGGATCGGGAAAATAGCCCGCAACTCTTGTACCCTGGTACAAAGCGAGAGTTGCATTGACCTGGTTCATACCAGCAGTGGGCAAGTTGTTCTCAACACATCCGCTCTTTCGTTGCACTCAAAGTCTTTTATGATCAACTTATCTATCCATGTACTTTTCAATAGAACTCAGATTCTGATCTCTTTTGATACACTTCTTGATTCTGGTTCTACAGACAATTTCATAGATACCAAATTTGTATACTTGAATTCAATCCTGACCGTTCCGACTTCTACTCTGATTAACCTCCGACTCTTTGATGGTTCGCTAGCTATGAAATCCATCTCTGAAACTTGTACACTACCGATCCTATTTCCTTCCGGCGAGCTTATACCTTTGGACTTTTATGTCACACCTTTGGATTCTTCCTGCAAAGCTGTTTTAGGTTACAGTTTTCTTTCCCGCTATAATCCATTGATTAACTGGGCATCAAAAACACTTACTTTCCAGAATACCAAACATCTCGAATCACCGACGTCCTCTTCTTCACCTGACCCCCTTGTGGTCTCTGAAGAAGTACCTTTCGAACCATTGCATCGCATCGATCCAACACCTGCTAAATGGAACTCACATTCCGCCAAACAGAACTCATTTAAGGCTTGACCACTCTCCGACAAGTTTCCCTTTGAACCCATCTTTTCCTACCCATCAGTCATGCAAATGGCGTTGTGTCTATGACACGATGAAGTAGACATTGCTCTGGTAAGCGCGGTACCCTTTCATCATGCTTGTAAGCAATCAGGTATGGAACCACTTGTTCTCTATGCCGTTCACTCTGAAGTTGCTGCACGATTGTCGAAAACTGACACAGATGTCCCACCATCGAAAAACGAGATTCCGGAAGACTACCACGACTTCGCTGATGTATTTGATGAGATCGACTCGGAAGTCCTCCCGGAACATTGCCCTTATGACCTCAAGATTGACTTAGAAGGTGGTGCTGAGCCACCTATTGGACAAATTTACCCACTTTCTCCAAAAGAGCTTGAGGCTCTTCGCGAATTTCTTGATCAATCTCTTGCCACCGGTACTATCCGACCTTCAACATCCCCACATGGCGCTCCCGTAGGAACGAAGAGTATGGTTCACTCCGACTATGTGTGGACTTCCGTGGCTTGAACAAGATCACGAAGAAAGATTGCTACCCATTACCTTTGATCTCTGACCTACTCAACGCTCCAAAACGAGCAAAGATTTACACCAAACTCGACCTAGCACATGTGTACCACCTGGTACGTATCGCGGAAGGTGATGAATGGAAGACTACATTCCAAACGCATTACAGCTCTTTCAAATGGCTTGTGATGCCCTTTGGACTCACTAACACTTCGGCCACTTTTCAGCATTTTGTTAATGACATCTTCAAAGACCTACTTGACGTCTGTGTGATCGTCTACCTCGATGACATACTCATCTATTCCGACGATCCTACAAAACACTCCAAGCATGTCTGTGAAGTCCTCCGACGACTCCGTGCACACAAGCTATTCTGCAAACTGTCAAAATGCAAATTGGGAGTTGATACGGTCGAATACCTTGGTTACATCTTATCCCCGGAAGGCCTCACGATGGCTGCTGACAAAGTCAAAGCCATTGTGGACTGGCTTACTCCGAGGAAGGTCAAGGACATCCAGTCCTTCTTAGGTTTTGTGAACTTTTATTGCCGTTTTATTTATAATTATTCTGACATCGTCTACCCTATGAATCGACTTACCTGGAAAGGTATCGATTGGTTATGGACTACAGAGTGTCAGGAAGCTTTTGACAAACTCAAACTCGCTTTCATGACAGCACCGATTCTCGCACACTGGGAACTGAACCTCGCTATGATCGTGGAAACCAATGCTTCTGACTATGCTCTCACAGCTATCTTCTCGATCGTGTACGAAAATGGAGAAATTCATCTGGTTGCCTTCCTCTCTCGAACATTCCAAGGCACTGAATTGAACTACAATACTCATGACAAGGAATTGTTGGCAATTTTCGAAGCATTCAGAGCTTGGCAACATTACCTCGAAGGTTCCGGAACCCCGATCAACATGGTTACTGACCACAAGAACCTGGAATACTTCTCTACGACAAAGATTCTTACATGACGACAGGTATGCTGGTCTGAATTCCTTCACACTTTCAATATGACCATTCGCTTCTGCCCTGGAAAACTCGGAGCAAAACTGGACTTGATCACTCAACACTGGGACATCTATCCTAAAGAGGGGGATATCAGCTATGCGCAAGTAAATCCACAGAACTTCCGACTGATATTCACTAATGAGCAACTTACAATGTCATTACGAGTGACTTTCCTAGAAGGACCGATACTTCGCGCTTCAGTTATACTGGACTTCGACACCCTCCACTCCGATATTCGAAATGCTCTACCTCTTGATGCTGACTCCGCCTTAGGACTGGAGTTGGTTAGAGATGATACAAAACCCCGTTGGACTCTAGACCCCGGAGGATTACTCCGCCTCAATGACCAAATCTATGTTCCAAATCATTCCGACCTCCAACTACAAGTCCTATGATACTTTCACGACCACCCACTATCTGGTCACTTCGGTCAGAACTGGACTCTCTTCGCTATTCATAGACATTACACCTGGCCGAAGGTACGAGAATTTGTTCGCGACTACGTCTCATCATGTACCACATATGGCTGCAACAAACCTCAATGACACCGACCCTATGGATTACTGAAACCTTTACCTGTTCCAATTCGACCTTGGGATTCAATCTCTATGGACTTCATTGAACAACTTCCAGACTCGAACGGCTACACTGCGGCCCTTGTCATAGTCAACCAAGCTTCAAAACAAGCGATTTTCATCCCAATGGATGATATGATTACTTCCGAACATTTAGCTGAGCTTTTCATTATTCATGTCTTTTCTAAACATGGAGTACCTAACCATGTTACTTCTGACCGCGGATCGGAATTCATTTCCGCATTCTTCAGAGCACTTGGTCAAGTGTTATCAATGAACCTACATTATACCTCGGGCTACCACCCCGAAGCAGATGGACAAACTGAATGAGTCAACCAGACCTTGGAGCAGTACATCCAGATCTATTGTACCTATCAACAAGACAACTGGTCTGCACTTCTTCCGATGGCTGAATTCACCTACAACAACACCCCGAATGCTTCCATGGGCTTAACCCCCTTCTACACCAACAAGGGTTATCATCCAAACATTTCCGTATGTCCCAAAGTCAATGTCCATTCCGATACTGCAAGAGACTTGGTCGTAAATCTCGATGAGCTTCACGCATTCCTCTGTGACGAAATTGTTAACGCACAGAAAAAATACAAGGATCAAGCAGATTGTAAACACATTCCAGCTCCGGAGTTCCTGATCGGTTCACATGTATTCATTTTGGCGAAGCACATCAAGTCCACTTGTCCTATGGAGAGGTTCTCAGAGAAATACCTAGGACCTTTTGAAGTTATTGATTGTGCAGGCACCCTATCCTACAAACGTCGCCTTCCCGACTACCTCCGACACATCCATCCTGTTTTCCATGTCTCTCAACTTGAACCGGCAATTCCGAACTCCATTCCACACCGGATTCAAACTCCTCCGCCACCCATTGAAGTAGATGGCAAGGAAGAGTACTACATCGCAGAGGTCTTGGACTTGAAGATGGATCAACAATTCTAACGATGCCCCCTTCGATATTTTGTTCGATGGGCTGGCTATGAAGGTACTGATGAAGAATTCTCTTGGGTAGCCGCCGATGAAACCCATGCCGATGAACTTATTCCTGCCTTTCATCTTTGTTATCCGAATAAACCCGGACCTTTAATTCTTTAATTCCCTATTCCTATAGCACCTCTATGCTTCATCAATGCTCTTTGACATTGATGGGAACAATCACCGTGATAGAAAATTGAGTGATTGTTCTCGACTTAGGTTTCACACCGATGAGCACACCGAGCACCCTGCTATGTCATTCTTTTATTTCCCAAGTTCAACTTATTGCTTTCTCACTACTACAGATGTGATCAATTGTGATCCGTTAGCAACCCTTAAATTCATACAAGTAAGAGCAACAAGACAATAGCATTATGATACGAGATGGGTACAAGATGTTTACGATTATATTACGAGTGGGTCAAGGCAAGCATTACAAGGAGTCCAAAAGCTACTCTGAACTGTAGCAATCAGTGTCGGGAGTACTCTCTCTTTTCCTCCCTTTCCCTTTTGGATCTCCCCGCCGATCTCCCCGAGATTCCTGATTCTTCCTTCCCTGATGCACAAGAGCACGAACCTGACTGGTCAGCTCCTCCATGGCCAATCGCAACTCCCGCATTTCCTCCTTCAGACCTACAGACTCGGAATCACTTGGGGGACTCCTGATCCGCGACTTCTTCGACTTCTGGAGGAACGAGCAGCTCTGCCTCGCAACGTGACATTGGTCGCAGGTGACTGCATTGGGCGTGTTCAGCTGAGGACGGCAAGGCTGGTCACTACGGATGCAGTACTTGCAAGGGAAGGGGAAAGGGGCAATCTCTGACTCGGAATCAATAATCCTCGCAGCCTAGGAAGAAGAATTATTATAACTTCACACGACAGAAACTAGCACTCACCGAAGCCATTTTTTGCTGCTTATGGCTTGACTCTGCCACCTCTGGTTCGACCCTCCTTTTCTTCACAATAGGAATCACCTATACTAGTTAGAGAACACCAGAGATGAATCAAGACAACCTTATGGGTATCATTTCGCAACTATGAGGAACCTCTGCAACCATACAAGAGATTACCTTGCGAGGTTTAGGCTCTACTTTGGTAACAACCTCCTGCTCGACTTCAACGGCTTCTTCAACATCCTCTTCGACAACTTCCCCCTCACCCACAGCCTTCTCTACCACTGCTGACGTTTTCGACGCATGCAACCACTCCCACTTCTCTTGGGCTTCCCGCTTCGCAGCTGCAAGAAACGCTTGGAGGTTTGCCTCCTCTCCATTGTTGACCGGGGTGGCAGAACAGGCTGGATGACTTGGAGACGAGGTAGGAGACATTGGAGGAGAAAGAAAATTTGAAGCTCAACTTTCCCAGGCCCTCTTATATGCTATGGCTGATGTAATCGCACAAGATGCATTGCAAACCAACATCACCTGACTACCTTCTCGTGACTCAACACTCCTTCGATAACTTCGGACTTTTGCAACTTAGGATTGCAGTACTTCGGTATGGCTTTTGAGGGTGACAGCCTAATTGGGGGATACTGTTACGATCATGCGCATCAGTCGTACAGTTTGCATGGAACACTTCGCACCAACGCAGTCAATCTGATATGTTCAAGTCCATCATCGATGCGATGCACCGATGATATAGATCAGGTAATTTACTTCTGTGATACCTATCCTCCTTACCCATCACTATCCCTTCGGACGGGCTATACACCTGCCTCACCCCATTAGTCCATTGTCTCCCTATCCGCACTTGTTATCACTACGTCCATGCACTATGACTATTTTAGGGTACTTCATAGCGATACCAGAGATAGCAGACTTAGCATATAAGGCTCGTGGTCGTAGGTAGAAGCTTTAGTTTTAATATCGAATTGGTATGACTATAATCCCATACTCAACTTATACTCCCTCTTTCATCAACCTTGTCGACTCCGTCGATCTTGAGTCGACACTACTCTGATATTGAACGAACTTAACATGGACTGCACAGCGTAGCAAGGATATTGTCAATAGCAGTATCAAAGGTCCACTCGACTTGCACGCTCCTAACAAAACCTTGGAATGTTGCAGGAGAGTTAGTGAGTCCAAAGAACATAACAGTCAGTTCAAATAAACCCTGATTGGTCCAGAAGGCTGCTTTTCACTTGTCACCTTCCTTTATCTGGATATTTTAAAAACCCCATCATATGTCCATCTTAGTAAAGACTTTAGCACCCTTTAAACAATCAATCAGTTCCTGATAACAGTTTTTAACTGTCATCTCATTCAGTTTGCGATAATCCTGTACCAGTTGTAGTGTACCATCTTTCTTTTTGACAAAGAAGAAAGGAGATGCCATTTGTGATGTAGAAGGTTGAATTCATCTGGTTTGAAGGTTCTCTTCAAGAAACTTGTTGAGTGCCTCTTGTTCTTTTGGGTTTAGTGGATATACTTTACAGTCAAGGGGTTTTGAACCTGGCATTAGATCAATGGCATGGTCCCAGGGTCATTGCTGTGGTAACTGGCTGAACTCCTTCTGGCTGAAGACATCTGGATACTCCTTGATGTAGGATTCAGAGGTGTTGAACTCTTTTGCTGTTTCCTTCTTGGCCTGTTCCTCCATCCACTTCCTTGCTTGTACCTGTTCATGAACATACCTGTCCCAGTCAAACAGGAAAAGCTGTTCACCCTCCTGTAATGCTGCCCTGGAATGAGTATCCTCCGGCATCCAGAAGTGCAGGTTGTATCCACATTTTACTGGACACCTGTCAAAGGTTAGTTCTGATGTCTCCCAGTCAATACTTGGGTTGTGATGTCATAACCAGTCTAACCCCAGGAAGATATTGTTTTTACCCAATCCCACTACTCTGAACTGTATGATCTCCAAGTGATCACTGATAGCCATTCATATTTCGACATACTTGTCAATGGAACCAACATCATTGAGTGTACTGTTGGCATTGTAAACCAGTGTCTTGATTGGCAAGTCCTTTGTGATGAGATTGTGCCATTTGACAAATTCTGAGCCAATACAAGAGCCAGTAGCTCCACTGTCGAGTAGTCCCTGGGTGACTATCTGTTGGCCATCCTCTAGTGTTTTGATTATTGCCAGAAGCTTTAAGCTTTTGCTGCATGTCCCACGGACATATCTTCTCTTGGTTTGGAGACTTTTGATGGCTGTGACTGCTGTTTTCCAGTTCCGTTTTCATATGCCCATGACAGTTTCTTCTGAGGCTTCTTTTTCTCATGAGGAGGGCATCCAAATTTGTAATAATCCCACCACTCTCGAGACCTGGTCTTCCCTAACTCTCTGACTCAGCCATTCAGTGGTGTCAGGTTCATATCGTATAGGTTTCTTGGTTTCTTCAGTTTTATGTGTGAAGGTGGACGCGTTTTTCTGTCTAGTACCTGTACTAATTATATAATCAATGCCATTATCAAAAAAACTCAAAATGTCCATGTACAAAGGCTCCTGCAGACCTATATCTACTGAGGAGCCTTGGGAAAACCCAAATCGTTAATGAAGTCCATATGCTCCTGCTCACTCATATTTAACATGATTCCTCTGACCACTGCCTTTCTCTTGTGCAGGCAGTTCCTACTCATGTGGCCTGGTTTGCCACAATTGAAGCAAAGCTGCTTCTCCCTTGCCTGGTCTATGTCCATTGGCCTGCCTGTTCCTCTGAATGTGGTGCCAGTGGCATCTCTTTGCTGTGCTGTGGGATACTCCACTCTCAGAGCTACTTTTGGCTCCTGCTGATTCTGCTGGTTGGACGACTGTCCATGGTTCTGTCTTTGTGGGTTAGCATTCCACCACCCTGTATACCTGTAACCTGTCTTCTGTCCAGCCCATTGCTGCCTTATGTTATCGGCACCTGTGACCACTTTCTTCAACTCTTGGTAATATGCAAAAGGCTCTGTTTGGCCCTTGATGATGTTGTACAGGAGGTTGTGGTCGACAGCATTCTCTGCTAGGGTAAGAACATGTGAGTCATTCCTACTGTAGTTGGTGTCCTTCAATAGCAGCTCATATTCCTTGAAGAAGTTGCCAGCGGAGGTCCTTCCCTGTCTGATATATGTTAGCTTGTCCTGGGCTTCTTTCTCCCTGGCTGTTATATCTATGCAAGCTAAGTCTTTACGAAGCTTCGCAAACTATTCCACTACTTAGATATTACTTATAACATTTTACCACTATGCAATTACTTCACGAAGGAATTCCGACGCGAAGCATTTACTCCTTATCTCTTATCATTCTTATTGGATTTACACTATCCCTTTTATATCCTTTCCTTTGTTCTTTACTTACAAGCTAACCCATTCGGGCATGGCATCGCTTCGCAATCCTGACTTACCTTTAGTATAAAGCTACAGTATCGAATAGGTAGTTCCTCAGTTTAAATATCAACCTTGATAGCACTTCAATAGTGATACCAATTAATCTTCTATCAGTATCATCGTTTTAACATCCTCGCTGTCAGTACGTTCCGCGATAGTCATCGTGAATGGAACACGTTTACCTTTCTTCTCTTGCGGACACGTGAAGTGTTGAGGACTCTACCAATAGTGGAGTCAAGGTCCGACTACTTAGTCTAGGATCATTTTACCTCACAAAGTAATTTACTTCATATTTCCCTGCAATCATCCCGTGATTATTTCCGATGATCCCTTTGTGCACGATCATAACACTGGCGACATTTGTAAACTCCCTATCCATATCATTGAAGAGATCCATCCCAGTGATATTCCATATGCCCTTTTCAATGTCAAAATGGTCATTGGTGTATACCTGTGCCCACTCATTGGCTTTTCCCGCAACCATGAAGGACATAATAATGGTGATTAGACAATGGGAACCTTCAACCTGTTTTGTTTTTATCAGCTCGGCCACGTAAGCCCTCATCCTTTGTCACCATGCTCGGTATGTAGTAGGATCTCCATTGTAGTTCCCTGGTGTATTGACAAGTTGCTGGAGTAGGAATAAGCATAGAAGCAGGAATAGGGTTGGTAATTCTGGCATCATCAGTCATGTTGGGAGCATGTATTGATCCATTGGTCATATTGGCTTATAGGGAAAGGGTAAGTGTGTGTGGTGAAATAAAATGTATAATGTATCAAGAGAACTAGTTTCCAACAGAACATTGAATCCTAGGCAAGTTTGTAAATGTTTGTTGTGATGGGTGGTGTGTGTTAGAAGCTCTATTCTTCTGTCAGTGACTCGCTAGCTCTCACAAGAGACAACCAGGCATCACACAATAGTCAATGAGCAAGAGGATGGAAAAAGTGATGAGGATAAACAACCCAACTACAAGTCTAGCTACTGAGGAGTATATGTCATGAAACGATCTTTTTTCATTATTCTTTTCTTTTATTATTCTTTTCCTTTTCTTTTATTTACTTACCTAATCACCAAAGCGCTTACACTAGCGCTTATTATATTTTCATTATCATTTAGGTTACACGCGTCAACCTTATTGTTCTCGCATTGTCATTTCACTTAGGCACGACTCTCTCGTGCCTGTCAGTTCATTGACAGGATGACGTCATTATCGTTCCGCTTCCATGCTTCTTTCTATATTGCCTTATTGTTTACTCACCTAATACCTACAGCTTTACTTATGGATACGAGCGACTCTTATTGTAGATCCTCACGGTTACGGCACGAGATATCTCTCACGGCTTCATATCCCAATAGTATATAAGACTTAGTATTTTGTAGTTATATTCCTTAGCTCTATTCTCGTCTATTCTCCTCGGTAGCTAGACTTGTAGTTGGGTTGTTTTATCCATCCTCTTTTGCTTTTTCGTCCTCTTGCTCATCGTCTATCGTGTGATGCCTGGTTGTCTCTTGTGAGAGCTAGCGAGTCGCTGACAGAAGAATAGAGCTTCTACCACATACCACCCGTCACAACAAAACTTTTTACAAACTTGCCTAGGATTCAACACACTGTTGGAAACTAGTTTTCTCGATACGTTACACATTTTCATTTTTACCAAACACGCTCATCCTCCTTCCTATAAACCAACATGACTGATTGGTCAATACATGCGCCCAACCCAGCAGAAATCGCTACCGTTACTTCTAGTCCACGCCGGGTGTTTGTCAATACACCAGGGAACTATGATGGCGATCCCGCCACCTACCGACCATGGCGAAGACGAATGTGTCAGCGACTCGCTAGCTCTCACAAGAGACAACCAGGCGTCACAAGATAGACGATGAGCAAGAGGATGAAAAAGCAAAAAGCGGATGGATAAAACAACCCAACTACAAGTCTAGCTACCGAGGAGAATAGACGAGAATAGAGCTAAGGAATATAACTACCAAATATCTAGTCTTATATACAAAATGGGATATGAAACCGTGAGAGACGTCTCGCACCGTAACCGTGAGGACCTACAATAAGAGTCGCTCGTATCCATAAGTAAAGCTGTAGGTATTCGGTGAGTAAACAATAAGGCAATATAAAAAGAAGCATGGAGGCGGAACAATAATGACGTCGTCCTGTCAATGAACTGACAGGCACAAGAGAGTCGCGCCTAAGTGAAACGACAACGCGAGAACAATAAGGTTGACGCGTGTAACCTAAATGATAATGAAAATATAATAAACGCTAGTGTAAGCGCTTTGGTGATTAGATAAGTAAAGAAAAGAAAAAGAATAATAAAAGAAAAGAATAATGGAAAAAGATCGATTCATGACAGAATGATGGCTTACGTCTCTGAGTTAACAGAGACTAAACAGGTCGACAATTCCCATCGTGTCACGACCATCACTATGTCCTTCCTGGTTGGAGGAAAGGCCGACGAATGGGCCCAGGTCTACTCTGATGACCACTTCGATATCGACAGAGGGACATGGGACATTATGGGGAAGCAGCTCATTGACAACATGGACAGGGAGTTCACAAACGTCGCGAAGGAGAAGGAGGCCCGTGACAAACTAACTTATATCTGACAGGGGAAGTCCTCGGCCAGCGACTTTTTCAAAGAGTTTGAATTGTTGCTGAAAGATGCCGGGTACAAGAAGGACGAGTCGCACGTTCTTACCCTAGCGGAGAGAGCAGTTGACCACACCCTCCTATACGACATCATTAAAGGACGAACGGAACCCTTTGAAGACTACAAGGAGTTGAAGAAGGTAGTTACAGTGTCGTGACAACTAAGTACCTATATCATTTTCTTTATCATTTTCTTTCTTCTTTTTCACATGCTTTAGTAACCACATGACCGCGTTCGTTACTCATCGCTCAGATGACCACTCACTCCCGCGCTGTCATTAGTTTATTGTTCTCCCCTTGTTTCTCATTCGCTTTCCAGTATTTCACTCCCGCGTTCTTGTTCTTTGATATCTATTGTTCTTTGTTCTTTTACCCTTGTCCCTTACCTGGGTTCCTATTGTTTCAGACTCGTATATATAGTACAGTAGACAGCTACCAGTTCCCTATCTCGACCTCTTGGTCTTTGGGAACTAGGTTCGTGTTTGTATCTTTGTGTACACTCAATATTGACTTGGTCTTTGGGAACTAGCCTGCCTTATTTGACCCTTGTGATTGGCCCTTCGTGCTATCACTGTCGCTGAGATCACTTTTCCTTTTTGC
Source organism: Lentinula aciculospora (assembly GCA_028011355.1). Lineage (NCBI taxonomy): Eukaryota > Fungi > Basidiomycota > Agaricomycetes > Agaricales > Omphalotaceae > Lentinula > Lentinula aciculospora. The sequence goes on from JAOTPV010000041.1 coordinate 71,199, forward strand.
CTTTGTGTGTTGAGCGTTACTCACACTCAGGTTTGTGCTTGTGCCGTGCTTCGATCACCTCCCATCATCGCTTCCGCCTACGTCGCGACATACAGGGGCTGATAACGTAAGGCGGCAGTGGGCCGAACAGAAGAGAGGATACGGGTATGCGGGGTGGTGGAACGCTAACCCACAGGGACAGAGTCGTGGACAGTCGTCCACTCAGCAGAACCGGCAGGAGCCGAAAGTAGCTCCGAAGGCAGAGTATTCTGCAGCGCCAAGAAGTGATGCTACCGGCACCACGTTCGGAGGAACGGGCAGGCCGATGGACATCGACCAGGCAAGGGAGAAGCGTTTGTGCTTCAACTGTGGCGAGCCAGGCCACATGAGCAGGAACTGCCTGCACAAGAGAAAGGCGGTAGTCCGAGGTATTATGTTGAACATGAGTGAGCAGGAACGTACAGATTTCATTAACGATTTGGGTTTTCCAAAGGCTCCGCAGTAGATATAGGTCTGCAGGAGCCTTCGCACACGGATATTTCGGAATTTGTTGATAATGGCGTTGATTATGTAATCAGTACAGGTACTAAACAGAAAAACGCGTCCACATTCATACACAAAACCGAAAAAACCGAAAAACCTATACGGTACGAACCCGACACTGCTGAATGGCTAACTCAGAGAGTTAGAGAAGATCAAGTCCCGAGAGCAGTGGGATTATTACGAACTTGGATGCCCTTTTCCCGGGAAAAAGAAGCCTCTGAAGAAACCGTCATGGACATACGAAAATGGAACTGGAAAATGGCAGTCACCGCCATCCGGAGTCTCAAGAACAAAAGGAGTTATGTTCGCGGGACACGCGGCAAAAGTCTGAAACTCCCAGCAATACTCGAGACACTGGAGGATGCTCGACAAATCGTCACAGAAGGACTTCTTGACAGTGGAGCTACCGGTTCCTGCATTGACTCAGAGTTCGTCAAATGGCATAACCTCATCACGAAAGATTTACCAATCAAAACACCTGTTTACAATGCCGACGGTACACTCAATGACTCCGGATCAATAGACAGATACGTCGAGATCCGGATGACTATCGGTGATCATTCAGAAATTGTACAGTTCGGAGTAGTAAGTCTAGGAAAGAATAATATCTTTCTAGGACTAGACTGGCTACGACATCATAACCCTAGTATCGATTGGAAAACATCTGAACTAACTTTCGACAGGTGTCCAACAAGATGCGGTTACAACCCACATTTTTGGACACCAGAGGATACCCATTCTAGAGCGGCGTTACAGGAAGGCGAACAGCTTTTCCTATTCGACTGGGACAGGTATGTTCACGAGCAGGTACAGTCGAGGAAGTGGACGAAGGAACAAGCTAAGAAGGAAACAGCCAAAGAATTCGACACTTCCAAACCCTACGTCGAACAATACCCTGATGTCTTCAGCCAGAAGGAATTCCACCAGTTGCCACAACGACGTCCTTGGGATCACGCTATCGATCTAACGCCAGGTTCCAAACCTTTAGATTGTAATGTATATCCGCTAAACCCAAAGGAACAAGAGGCACTCGACAAGTTCCTTGAAGAAAACCTTCAAACTGGACGAATCTGACCTTCAACCTCGCAGATGGCATCCCCTTTCTTCTTCGTCAAAAAGAAAGATGGCACCTTACGACCGGTACAAGAGTATCGCAAACTGAACGAGATGATGGTTAAAAACTGGTACCCACTTCCTCTCATTCAGGAGCTAATCAATCGTTTAAAAGGTGCTAAAATCTTCACAAAGATGGATATCAGATGGGGATTCAACAACATCCGCATAAAGGAAGGTGACGAATGGAAAGCGGCCTTTCGAACTAACCAGGGGTTATTCGAACCAACTGTTATGTTCTTCGGACTCACTAACTCTCCTGCGACATTCCAAGGCTTTATGAACCATATTTTGTGAGACCTCGTCAATAGAGGTCATGTTATCATTTACATGGATGACATACTGATTTTTACCGGCGGTATAGAAGAGCATCGATGAATTGTAAAGCAAGTACTCGATATTCTACGGGAGCACAAATTGTTTCTTAAACCCGAAAAATGCTCTTTCGAAAAACCGGTTATTGATTACCTCGGTATCATCATTGGTAACGGAACTATTCGCATGGATCCCAAGAAAGTACAAGCCGTTAGAGAATGGACTACTCCACAAAAGAAGCGCGACGTTCAGCAATTCTTAGGATTTTGCAACTTCTTCAGGCACTTTATTCGTGGATTTAGTCTTATCGCAAAGCCGCTGACACAGCTTACTGGGAATGGAACTTGGAAGTGGGAGAAAGTACAAGAAGATGCGTTCGAGGAGTTGAAACGCCGTATTTGTGAGGAGGTTGTTTTGTTGATTCCTCGTAATCAGGGACAATTCCGAGTCGAGGCTGATTCATCTGATTACGCCAATGGCGCAGTTTTATCACAGTTTGTCGACAATAGGTGGTATCCAATCACTTTTCGTTCACGTTCCCTCAACGAGGTTGAGCGTAATTATGAAATTTATGATAAAGAACTCATGGCGATTATGGACTCACTTGACGACTGGCGACAGTATTTACTAGGTGCGGAGGAACAGATCGAAATTTTTACGGATCACGCAAACCTCCAGTACTTCAAGAAGCTGCAGAAGCTCAACCGACGACAAGCGCGCTGGGTACTGGAATTAGCGGAGTATAATTTCGATCTTGTTCATAAGCCTGGTAAATCGATGACAAAAGCTGATGCCCTGTCGAGGATGACAGGTCTTGAGACGGGGGACAAGGACAACGAGAACATTGTTCTCCTGAAACCGGAACTCTTCATCCAAGCTCTCGACCTATTGGCTCCTGAAGATCTCCTGCTATCAGAAATCCGAAAGAGTAGAAATCAAGTAGATCGAACCATACAAGATGCCCTCGCTGCAAAAAACCCAGAGTGGACTGAAACCGACAAAGTCATTACATGGAAAGGGCGTGTTTATGTACCGAAAAACCGCCTACTGCGATCCAAAATAATCACTCAGTACCACGATACACCGCTAGCGGGACATCCAGGACAGTAAAAAACCAGGGAGTTGATTACTCGGGACTACTGGTGGCCAGGGGTGACACGAGATGCAGGGAAATATGTCGAAGGTTGCGAGAAATGCCAAGCGACAAAATCACATCGTACCAAACCAGTCAGACAACTTCATCCACATGCGGTACCAACTGAACCATGGCAGATAATCGGCACTGATATGATAGGGGAACTACCGGAATCAGGAGGATATAACACCATATCGGTGTTTATTGATCATTTTTCCAAAAGATTACGACTTGTTCTGTCGCACACTACAGTCACATCAGAGGGAATGGCAAAAATCTATCGGGATCATATTTTTTCTATCCACGGCATTCCACGAAAAATCATACATGATCGAGGACCTCAATATCATTCTCGTTTCATGAAGGAACTCTACCGTCTTTTAGGAATAGAAGCAAACTACACCACGGCGTATCACCCACAGACCAACAGCCAGACGGAACGAACAAATCAGGAGATAGAACATTATCTCCGTTTGTTCATTAGTTATCATCAAAACGACTGGCATGAGTGGTTACCACTTGCAGAGTTTGCCTATAATGATTGAGTACACTCTGCGACAAAAGTTTCCCCCTTCTATGCTGACAACGGTAGACATCCCTATAAAGGTATGGCACCTCAAATGACTTCGGACAACCCCACAGCACAGGCGTTTGCAGATGGAATGAGGAAGGTTCAAGATGAAGTAGGAGCGGCCTTAGGAAAGGCCAACGAGGATATGAAGAAGTGTTATGACCGTAAGTGAAGAGTTGGAGTAGAGTACAAGCCAGGCGATAAGGTCTGGCTTGAGGGAACTAACTTATCGACAGACCAGCCGATGAAAAAGTTAGGAGATAAACGGTTTGGACCATTTACAGTTCAGAAGAAGATAGGCGCTAGTTCCTATAAACTAGACATCCCCTCTACATGGAAACGTATCCACAATGTTTTCAACAAAGTCCTCCTTACCCCTTACAGGGAACCACAATTCCCCTCTCAACCACGAAACACTCGCCCACCTCCTGTCGTCGTAGGAGAAGAAGAGGAATTCAAAGTCGACGAGATTCTCGACTCACGAAAGGTAGGAAAAGGAATCAAGTACAAGGTCAGGTGGCGAGGTTACGGACCACATGAAGACACTTGGGAACCTCGGTCCAACATCACACATTCCTCCGATTTGTTGAAGGAATTCCATGATAAGAACCCGACCAAACCCAAACCCGCCACCCTGAGTCGGCTCGAAATCCCTATTTCCTTATTCCCTACCGAATTATTCCGCCCTATGCCTCCGCCAGATACCGAAAACACGCCCTCACAATTACCCTCCGAAAATTTCGTTAGACAACAAGCGCTTCGTGGAACTCGCACTCTAGGGAGGGGGTAATGTCATGAAACGATCTTTTTTCATTATTCTTTTCTTTTATTATTCTTTTCCTTTTCTTTTATTTACTTACCTAATCACCAAAGCGCTTACACTAGCGCTTATTATATTTTCATTATCATTTAGGTTACACGCGTCAACCTTATTGTTCTCGCATTGTCGTTTCACTTAGGCACGACTCTCTCGTGCCTGTCAGTTCATTGACAGGACGACGTCATTATCGTTCCGCTTCCATGCTTCTTTCTATATTGCCTTATTGTTTACTCACCTAATACCTACAGCTTTACTTATGGATACGAGCGACTCTTATTGTAGATCCTCACGGTTACAGCACGAGATATCTCTCACGGCTTCATATCCCAATAGTATATAAGACTTAGTATTTTGTAGTTATATTCCTTAGCTCTATTCTCGTCCATTCTCCTCGGTAGCTAGACTTGTAGTTGGGTTGTTTTATCCATCCTCTTTTGCTTTTTCGTCCTCTTGCTCATCGTCTATCGTGTGACGCCTGGTTGTCTCTTGTGAGAGCTAGCGAGTCGCTGACAGTATAGACAAGAATAGAGCTAAGGAATATGACTACAGAATACTAAGTCTTATATACTAATGGGATATCAAGCCATAACTGTAACGATCTGTCAACCATCCTCCAGTGTTTCGAGTATTGCCGGAAGCCTCAGGCTTCTGCCGCATGTCCCGCGAACATAACTCCTTTTGTTTTTGAGACTTCGGATGGCGGTGACTGCCATTTTCCAGTTCCATTTTCGTATGTCCATGACAGTTTCTTCTGAGGCTTCTTTTTCTCGTGAGGAGGGCATCCATATTTGTAATAATCCCACCACTCTCGAGACCTGGTCTTCCCTAACTCTCTGACTCAGCCATTCAGTGGTGTCAGGTTCATATCGTATAGGTTTCTTGGTTTCTTCAGTTTTATGTGTGAAGGTGGACGCGTTTTTCTGTCTAGTACCTGTACTAATTATATAATCAATGCCGTTATCAACAAAACCCGAAACGTCCGTGTTCGAAGGCTCCTGCAGACCTATATCTACTGAGGAGCCTTGGGAAAACCCAAATGGTTAATAAAGTCCATACGTTCCTGCTCACTCATATTCAGCATAATACCTCTGACCAATGCCTTTCTCTTGTGCAGGCAATTCCTGCTCATGTGGCCTGGTTTGCCACAGTTGAAGCACAACCACTTCTCCCTCGCCTGGTCTATGTCCATTGGCCTGCCTGTTCCTCCGAAGGTGGTGCCGGTGGCATCTCTCCTCTGTGCCGCAGGGTACTCTGCCTTCGGAGCTACTTTCGTCTTCTGCCGGTTCTGCTGATTGGACAATTGTCCATGGTTCTGTCTCTGCAGGTTAGCATTCCACCACCCCGCATACCCGTAACCTCTCTTCTGTTCTGCCCACTGCTGTCTGACATTATCAGCACCTATCACTACCTTCTTTAACTCCTGGTAATCCGAGAAGGGCTCCGATCTGCTTTTGATGATATCATACAGGAGTGTATGATCGACCGCATTCTCCGCTAAGGTGAAGACATTGTCATGACGTGCTATACAAGATACAGTACTTACTTTATTTCTCCTACATCTCCCCCTTCCCTCATCGCTGTTACTGTTTGGATCCATCTACATCATTCCGCATCCTTCTATCACATTCCAAACACTTCCATCAACTTCCCGCGCTTTCGCTTACTCATTGAGACTCTTGTATATATAGTACAGTAGCTGACACCTAGTTCCCCATCTTGACCTCTTGGTCTTTGGAACTAGGTTAGTACCCGTATCATTGTTTACCTTCAATATACTTACTTGGTCTTTGGAACTAGTTTTCCTTGTGCGACCCTAGTGATTGGCCCTGCACTATCACTGCTGTCTTGATCATTTTATCTTTCAGCCTTCATGTGTGGTGCTAGCCCCACCCCTCACTTTGGTTTGTGCTTCGAGCCTGTGCTATCTCTGTGCTTTTCCCCTTTGTCACCACATTAGGTCAAGATCTCTACTCGTACCATCAGCCTTTCCAACTGATCCTACGAGGAGTGGAAATCGGACTTACCTGGTTCTCCACCTTCCATTGCTGCTACGCCTTCGTTTACACCAGATATTGATTGTTCAGGATTTCAGCACACATTTGATATTCAAGATCAGTGCAATGTTCATTCCAAATACAATCCAGACGAAGAACATAACGCTTGGTTTGACTGCAACGAAAATCCTTGCCCCAACCGATACCGTACCCTGCTCCCATCACTCCAAGGGATTCAGGAAACGGATGATTCATAGACATCCCTAGAATTCCAAGCCGAGTTCCGAGCCGGGTTGGTAGACTTTCAAACCCTACCAGTGCTGTACCATCTGCTAGATCCTCTCCTGCACTTATCTCTACTGTTATCTTAGAACCCGAGCTAGAAACTGAAGCCGACCCTGTCGCATCAACCCCATCCCCAGAGCCTATCGTCATCGATATCTCCGTTACACCAGAACCGTTATCCCCATCTCCTGAGCCTATCCCCACTGAAAACACCTCCATCATGTCACACCCTCCTACCACCCAAGACCTTGCGGTGTTGATTCAACAACTTGCCACACAACAAATGGCGCTACAATCGGCAGTAGCCAGCATTGCCAACAACATAAGCACCAACAAAGGTGTTAGCAAACCCCAGATGTATGATGGGAAGCATAGTGACGATGCACGACGCTTTATTGCTGCCTTCGAACTATGGGCCCAGGGTATCCGTTCCCTCAGTAATGAACAGGAAAAAATCAAATCGGCCATCTCATACCTTGATGGTGACGCAGCTATTTGGGCTACTCCCACCTCAGAGAACATTAGCCAAGTCGCTCAAGCGGATGCTGCAGGAGTACCAGCTCCTGCCCTCCTCTACCCCACCTGGGCTGATTTCGCTGGCGCCTTTAGGCAACGGTTTGAAACAGCAGATCCAGTAGTAGAGGCCAAACGAGTTCTGAAAAGCCTTTGGCAGGGAAAGGACCGGGTAGCAACATATGCAGCAACCTTCAAACAGTATGCTAGTAGGACAGGATACTTGGATGCTGACCTCCGAGATCGGTTCTATGATCACCTCTCGAAGAGAATCAAGGACGGACTGGTCAACTCCCAGGCTAACACAGATCAGATGAATGCGCTGATCAATGAAGCAATTTGCATTGACAACAGGCAGAATGAATGCGCCGATGAGGAAGGGAAACAATACACCCGAAGCACTCCCAACTTCAGCTCCTACACCCCTACTCCCTTTGTTCCGGCCCGCGATCCAAATGCAATGGACGTGGATGCCACCTCTACTGGCCGATCTGCAGAAGACTATCGCAGATCCATGATGGGAAGATGCTATGGGTGCGGGTCCAGAGAACATCGAAAGGCAGATGGGCACCACGAACGCGATGTCTGCAATCATTGTGGACTAACAGGCCATCTAGCAGCCGTCTGCTGCAGGAAGTTCTTGGGACTCTCAAGGCCCATCCCTTGTTCTGCTGCCGCCACATCTATCGTTGCCGAGCCCTCTACCTCCATTGCTGCTACCACGCCCGCCCCTGCTACTGATTTCACAAAAATCCTCCAGATGCTCACTGCCGGGCAGAAGGAACTGGCAGAGCAAATGGCAGAGTTGCGCTCGAATTTTTAAAGTGAGAACCCGCCACGGCTGCTGCCTGGTTCCCTAGTCTGTACTCCTCATCTACCTCTACTTATGCATCTATACCCTCGTGTACAATTGGTTTTGCTCAATCTAGTGATGTTTCTCACTTCCGTGTACCGATTAAGTTGCAAGGTAGATTCAAGAATACTGACAGCGCAGCAATGATAGACTCTGGTGCCACAGGTCTCTTCATTCATGAACGTTTCATGAAACAACATCGAATTCTCCCTCACCATCTCCGCCATCCAATCACTCTTTATAACATTGATGGATCTCCTAACACTGCAGGACAGATCACACACTCTGTACGTCTACTATCCACAATAGACCAAAACCCACCCCAGCTCCTTGAATACCTCATCACCAACCTTGGTTCGGAAAATATCATTCTTGGACTCCCATGGCTCCGAAAGGTCAACCCGGACATGGACTGGAAAGAAGGGCGATTGTCCATCACCTCCCCCAGAAAGACTCCGCACCCCATGACCATCGAAGAAATCCCCGAGCCCAAGGAAAGTAATGTGGGAGGAACCACTGCACATATTGTAGAAGCTAACTCAGACTGGGGCACCACTGCAACTCCACAAGTTCACTTCTCCATCCCGGAGCCTGAGGACCAACCCCAATCGCCTGAAGAAACTCTCCCTCTCCCCACGCCTGACCCAGAGATACATGAATACACTGAAAGCACCCCTCTGTATCGACTGGTAGGCAACAGAAAGCAGAGGAGAGCGTTACTTCAAGCTGGGATCATTGGCCATACATCGGAAGAACTTTGGTGTTCTGCAGGATACACATATTCTCAACAACTCGCAGAGGCTGCCTACAAAGAGAAGCCGTCGAAGTCATTTGAAGAGATGGTCCCCTCGTCATACCGGAAACATGCAAAGGTCTTCTCTGAGAAAGAATCAGAATGACTACCAGAACATAAACCTTGGGACCATGCCATAGATCTGAAACTGGACGCTCCTGAAACCATGCGGACCAAGATCTACCCCATGTCCCCGAATGAGCAGGAAGAGCTTGACCGGTTCTTGGAAGAGAATCGGCGCAAAGGCTACATCCGTCCCTCCAAATCCCCATTGGTGTCACCTGTCTTCTTTGTCAAAAAGAAGGATGGTAAACTTCGATTTGTGCAGGATTACCGGCGACTCAATGAATACACAGTGAAAAACCAGTACCCACTTCCCCTCGTCACAGACATTGTCAGCCAACTACGCAAAGCCAAAGTTTTCTCCAAGATGGATGTTTGTTGGGGGTATAACAATGCGCAGATTAAAGAAGGGGACGAATGGAAGGGAGCATTTGCAACAAATCGAGGACTCTTTGAGCCCCTCGTCATGTTCTTTGGCCTAACAAACTCACCTGCTACGTTCCAAGCCCTCATGAACCCCATATTTGCTGACCTCATTGCTGCTGGGAAGGTGGCCATTTATCTGGATGACATCCTAGTTTTCACTGAAACTCTGGAGGAACATCAAAGTATAGTCAATGATGTGCTTACATGCCTCAGCAAATATGACCTATATCTGCAACCAGAGAAGTGTGAATTCAAACGGCCTTCCATCGAATACCTAGGCTTGGTAATCAGTGAAGGAGAAGTGCGAATGGACCCAGTCAAAATAGAGGCAGTTAGTAACTGGCAGGCTCCTACAACGCTACGTGATCTCTGAGGTTTCCTAGGATTTGCTAACTTCTATCGGAGATTTATCGAAGGTTTTGCGAAGAAGGCTCAACCCCTGAACAACCTTACCTGCAAAGACACTAAATGGGTTTGGGGATCACAACAGCAGGAAGCCTTCGATTCACTAAGGGACTCCTTTACATCGGCACCAATCCTCACACTATGGGACCCATCGAAACCAACTCAGATTGAAGTGGATGCATCAGGCTTCGCTACTGGAGGTACACTTTCGCAACTACAGGAGGATGGACTTTGGCACCCCATCGCATACCGCTCCTCCATGGATCCAGCCAAGCAAAACTATGAAATCTACGACCGGGAAATGCTGGCCATCATCAAGGCATTGAAAGACTGGAGAAGCTTCTTAGAAGGATCCCCAGAACCCTTTGAGATCATAACCGACCACCAGAACCTTGAATACTGGAAGACAGCCCAGGACCTCAGTTGTCAACAGGCACGATGGGCACTATGGCTCTCTCAGTTTGATTTCCACCTTAAACATCGCCCAGGCAAAGCTAACACTCAAGCTGATGCACTGTCACGTATGGCGCAGCACCAGGTCACCAATGCAGAGGACAACAGGGAACAGATTGTGCTAAAACCGGAACACTTTCTTAATGCGGCAACCATGGTCCTCCTCCATAATCCCCTCCTTGACCGCATTTGACAGATCAGCAACCGAGAGGCCGAAGCACTGGATGGTCTGAAAGGTATCAAAGGTCCCCAGAGTCTCACTAGTGGTCCAGCCGAGTGGAGAGAAGAAAATGGTTTGGTGTACTACCGCAACAAAGTCTATGTTCCCCCAGATACCACGCTAAGAAAAACAATCCTGGAACACTGTCATGACGCACCCACTGCAGGTCATCCAGGGATGCATCGTACCCTAGAACTAGTCAGCAGACTGTACTGGTGGCCTGGGATGCGCTCTTTTGTGGACAAGTACGTCGACAGATGTGATCACTGCCAATGCAAACGCCTAAACCCCCACCACTCTTCACCCCTTCAACCTCTCCCCGTGCCGGAAGGACCCTGGCAGGACATTGGTGTGGATCTTATTGGGGAACTGCCTATGACACAGGACGACCATAACGCGATCATCACCTTTGTTGACCATTACACAAAGATGGTTCACTGCTTCCCCTGTACAACCGAGATAACCGCAGAAGGAGTAGCAGATTTCTTTTATAAAGAAATCTTCCGCTTACATGGACTACCCCGTCGATTCATCTCCAATAGAGGACCCCAATTTACAGCAGACGTTATGCGACAACTACTGAAGCGACTAGGAATCGACTCCGCCCTGACCACAGCTTATCACCCTGAGACAAATGGACAGACAGAGCACACCAACCAGGAAATTGAACGTTACATTTGCATGTATGTAAGTCGCCGACAGGATGACTGGGACCTCCTAATCCCTACTGCCGAGTTTGTCATGAATGCTTGCATCCACTCCGCACACAGCCACTCCCCCTTCGAAACACTTTATGGTTACACCCCTGAGTTCACCATTCCAAATGGCGTTGAGACAAAATACCCATCCATCAAGCGCCAGCTAGAACTGCTCCAGCATGCACACGAGGATGCAGAAGCAGCACTACGGATGAGCAAGGAGCGCATCCGAGAGGGAGTAAAGGGAAAAGTACAGGAATTCGAAGTAGGACAACCGGTTTGGTTATCCCTGAGCAAATTAAAAGTACAACAAAAGAACCAGAAATTGGGGAGCAAACGCCTAGGTCCATTTGAAGTCGCAGAGAAAACGGGCCCGCTCACATATCGATTACACCTACCTACCTGGATGAAAATCCACAACAACATCCATACCAACCGCTTGTCTCCCTGGAAAGGGAATGAGGTCAATGGAATCAAGCCACCGCCACCAGAACCCGAAATTGTAGAGGGAGAAGAGTTCTACGACATGGAGGAGGTCCTGGACAGTCGGATCTTTGGACGATGGAAGAAGTTGCAATTCTTGGTAAAGTGGAAGGGATACGACGAAGGCCACAACAGTTGGGAGCATGAAGAAAACTTAGTGGGCACAAGCAATGAGGCAATTGCAGACTTCTATGCAAAACACTCAAATGCACCACGAAAAATTTCAGCTGCCATCTTCAACTCTTTACCCTGGCAACCGTATGAAAACCTCACAGAAATAGTCGCTGGGACATCGACTGTAGAAGGGGGGTAATGTCATGACGTGCTATACAAGATACAGTACTTACTTTATTTCTCCTACATCTCCCCCTTCCCTCATCGCTGTTACTGTTTGGATCCATCTACATCATTCCGCATCCTTCTATCACATTCCAAACACTTCCATCAACTTCCCGCGCTTTCGCTTACTCATTGAGACTCTTGTATATATAGTACAGTAGCTGACACCTAGTTCCCCATCTTGACCTCTTGGTCTTTGGAACTAGGTTAGTACCCATATCATTGTTTACCTTCAATATACTTACTTGGTCTTTGGAACTAGTTTTCCTTGTGCGACCCTAGTGATTGGCCCTGCACTATCACTGCTGTCTTGATCATTTTATCTTTCAGCCTTCGTGTGTGGTGCTAGCCCCACCCCTCACTTCGGTTTGTGCTTCGAGCCTGTGCTATCTCTGTGCTTTTCCCCTTCGTCACCACAGACATGTAAATCATTCCTGTTGTAGTTAGCATCTTTTAGCAACAACTCAAACTCTTTGAAGAAGTCGCTAGCAGGAGTCCTTTCCTGTCTAATGTATGTCAACTTGTCCCGGGCTTCTTTCTCCCTGGCAACATTCATGAACTCCCTGTCCATATCATCAAAAAGGTCTTTCCCTGTAACATTCCAGGCGCCCTTCTCGATATCAAAATGGTCATCAGTGTATACCTGCGCCCATTCGTCGGCTTTTTCTCCAACCATGAAGGACATGATGATTGTGATGAGTCGATGGGAACCCTCAACTTGTTTCGTCTCCATTAGTTTGGCCGCATAAGCCCTCATCCTTCGTCGCCATGGTCAGTATGTAGCGGGATCGCCATCATAGTTCCCTGGTGTATTAATGAACACCTGGCAAGTTGAAGGAGTGGGATTATTGGTTTCAGAAACATCGGGGAGGGGAGCATGTATGGATTGATCGGTCATGTTGGATTTATAATAGGGAGGGGTGAGTGTGTTTGGTAAAATAAAATGTGTAATGTATCGAGGATAAACTAGTCTCCAACAGAATGTTGAATTCTAGGCAAGTTTGTAAAAGTTTGTTGTGATGGGTGGTGTGTGGTAGAAGCTCTATTCTTCTGTCAGCGACTCGCTAGCTCTCACAAGAGATAACCAGGCATCACACAATGAACGATGAGCAAGAGGATGGAAAAGCGATGAGGATGAGTAAAACAACCCAACTACAGGTCTAGCTACTGAGTATAGACAAGAATAGGGCTAAGGAATATAACTACAAAATACCTAGTCTTATATACGAAATGGGATATGAAACCGTGAGAGATGTCTCGCACCGTAACCATGAGGATCTACAATAAGAGTCGCTCATATCCATAAGTAAAGCTGTAGGTATTCGGTGAGTAAACAATAAGGCAATATAAAAGGAAGCATGGAGGTGGAACAATAATGACGTCGTCCTGTCAATGGGTTGACAGGCACGAGAGAGTCGCGCCTAAGTGAAATGACAGCATGAGAACAATAAGGCTGATGCATGTAACCTAAACAGAAATGAAAATATAATAAGTGCTAGTGTAAGCGCCTTGGTGATTAGGTAAGTAAATAAAAGAAAAGGAAAAGAATAATAAAAGAAAAGAATAATGAAAAAGGATGTTTCGTGACAGCTACTGTCACAAAGAGGTGACGACGGTGGCAGAGCGGAGCAGAGACTTGAGTGGAAGTGGGCAGATACTGGTCCCAATGACAAAGTTATATTGATAATAAATACAAGTAAGTAGGTAAAAGACATACCTGGTCCCAATGACAAAGAGGTCAAGATAAGGGACCAGGTTGTGGGGGCTGGCTTATATATACAAGGCGGAGTGTGGGAATTATGATGTAATACTGTATAGCTCAGGCACAAGGAATGGAACGGAACTGATAGAATGGAATGGAAGGTTCCGGAATGATTATTGTAGGTAGGAGAGCTCGGATGGTGTATCATAAAGAAAGGAAAATGATAGGGGTGGCTCACTTCATGACAGCTACTGAGGAGAATAGATGAGAATAGAGCTAAAGAATATAACTACAAACTACTAAGTCTTATATATGTAGGGGATATGAAACCGTGAGAGACGTCTCACACTGTAACCATGAGGATATACAATAACAGTTGCCTGTATCCATAAGTAAAGCTGTAGGTATTTGGTGAGTAAACCATAAGGCAATATAAAATAAATGTGATTGTGGGACAATAGTGATGACATCCTGTCAATGAGCTGACAGGCACAAGAGAGTTGTGCATAGGTGAAACAACAATGTGAGAACAATAAGGTTGTCGCGTGTAATCTAGACAGAGATGAAAATATAATGAGCGCTGGTGTAAGCACTTTGGTGATTAGGTAAGTAAATAAAACAAAAGAAAAAGAATAATAAAAGAAAAGGAATAATAATAAAAAAGAATATTTTGTGACAGGAATAATCAAAACACTAGAGGACAGTTAACAAATAGTCACACAAGGACTCCTCAATAGCGGAGCTACCAGCTCTTGTATTGATTCAGAATTCGTTAAATGGCACAACCTCATCACAAAGGAGTTACCAATCAAGACACTAGTCTATAATGCCAATGGCACACTTAATGATGCCAGGTCCATTGACAAGTATGTTGAAATACAAATGACCATTGTTATATATATGCCAAGCTCCACTATGCTTTTCGGACCAATTTCCACACTCAATTGATCATCCTTTCGATCCATTTTGTGTTTGTTACCAAGTTCAACTTGAATCTCAATTGATTTTGTACTCCATTCCTTGGCTCAATAACTTCGGAACAACCTCGGATACATCACATGACACTCGGTTGTCATGACCGATGCATTCTCATGCCTGTCGGCTCTTGGAAAACACCGTTATTGTATTATTTCAAATCCTTCTCACTTATTGTCTTTTATTTCACAATTAGGCAGTTTAGTACCTAGGTCAACTTGTTCAGTTTGGTTCCCCAGCTTGTAATAAAAGTTACCTTCTATACTCCTTCTCTATTATGCTTAATCACATCCGGATCAATTGATCAGATGCTTCCGATGCTCCAGAACTTTATTCTTCTTTGCTCTTCACAGGGACACCCAGATAACGTGTAGGGAGTGTTGCCAAAAGCTTTGCTGAAGTCCCATCACTTCCCAAGGCCCATGTAGCCTTTCCATTACTTCATTTTGCCATTATTATAGTTTCCGGACTTCAAAGCTTCGAACAGAGCTCCGGAACCTTGATCTATTTCCTTCCAGTGCACGGCCTTAACAACCATCAGCAACCACTCAGAGATTATACAATTCAGGGTAGTAGGTCTAGGGAAAAATAATATCTTCTTAGGACTGGACTGGTTGCAACATCACAATCCAAGCATCAACTGGGAAACATCAGAACTAAGATTCAACAGGTGTCTAGTAAGATGTGGTTACAACCCATACTTCTGGACACCAGAGGATACCCATTCCAGAGCAGTACTACAGGAAGGTGAACAACTTTTCCTATTCAACTGGGATAGATATGTTCATGAACAGGTACAGTCAAGGAAGTGGACAGAGGAACAAGCCAAGAAAGAAACAGCAAAGGAGTTCGACACTTCTGAGTCCTATGTCAAGGAGTATCTGGACGTCTTCAGCCAGAAGGAGTTTGATCAGCTACCACAGTGATAACCCTGGGACCATGCCATTGATCTGACGCCAGGTTCCAAACCACTCAACTGCAAACCTGAAAGAACAGGAGGCTCTTGACAGTTTTCCGCCTGATAGAAGTTTTCTGAGCATCTAGTGGAACTGATCACGTTCTGTTAGTCAGGATATTCTAACTTCAACGCAGGTTCGGAAACTATTGACAGGAAGGTTTATGATTGTGTTCAACCTCTGATTGGCAAGCATCGCGCACACAGTATCATTTGACCTCACCTTCAAAGTGCTCTGTCCTGGCTCTCTCTTTGCTTCCTAGGACCATAACACGAGAAGAATCATATTAGACCAACTTTGACCTGTTTAGCCATCAACACAACGAGTTAAGATACAGACATTTCTGAAAGGAGGGTATATCTCGTCTCGAAGCCTCAACGATAGAACTTATAGCTACCCTGCTTTATATTAATTCCGCTAAGTTACGGCGATACCTCCTGAAACGGGTTTTTGGATGCCTGAGCTAGTCACTGTTCTATGTAGGAGAACTGCTACCGGCGCGAAGAATGGTCGTTAATTCAATCGCGCAATGGAGGTTCCTAGACTTGTGAAGATTCCCTTTCTCTTAATCACACCGATGGGCCAGAAGAGCTTCCGATGTACCATCTAGCACTAAGTAGATTAGTGTGAAGTTGATATTGAGAATGTCGGATCTTGCGTAGGTGTTGTAGATCGCTAGAAACTGAGGCGAAGAGAGAGTCTTCGCGTTTCGTATGTATCCGAGTTCGATATCCACCTGTAAATTTAGTGTAAGCATCGTTACAGAAATAGATTTTGCCTTCGAGATCGTATCAAAACAGAGCGAGTCGATATTTGTTAACCATCTAATCAGTGGTCAGTAGTAGAGCAAGTCGATACTAAGACAACCGAAATGTACTTACCGATAGCAGAGCAAAGTCAACGCTATAAAGTGAAGTTGAGTGAGCACAGATAGTGAGAGTTAAGAGGGTAGAATCAAAGGTGCCATTCCCTTCTACATACGGTATCTTAAGTACCTAACACTTCGTAGAATAGCAGAGAACCTTCCTGACTCTTCTACCTGAGTCAAGTTGCATTGACTCCTTCTTAGTTGTTTCCAAACAGAGAATAAAACATTTGAGCAAACCGACGCAAGACTGAGATGATAAGATTATTCTCACCAAGTCCATCAACGTCGAGCAGAACGTCGAGCAGAACGCGTACCTTAGAAATACATAACAGTGGGTATACTTGTCTATAGAGGGGAGATTCCAAAAACTGGGCTGACACCAAGACCACTCGTAATGAGGCAAAGATGAGGGTATATTGTGTTGATAGTGTTATTTGCATCAGGTTTTTTCGCATTCGTTCATCCAGTTTGCGGCACAATTCACAAGAGTGGATATGGGATATAGACGATTATATCGATCATCTTCTGCATCGCTACCTCTCGCACATTCCAGCTTGAGGCCGTAAAAGAACTCGACTCACAGTCAACTGAAATATCGCATGAAAAAAATAAGACAAAATAGGAAGCACCGAGAAAGGGAGATTTTGATTATGCTGTAACTTACTGAAACTGTCATGTATTTATCGTGATATTTATATATTCAAGTTTTATTTGGATATATGCTGCTCAGTAAAAACTACTCCGCATAGGGTATACGGGCACTATGGTTTTCGTATTCCTTCAAGGCTCTCAGCCACAACCTATCTGTTCAAGCTGACGAAGTTAACAGACTATTTTGAGCCACATTCCAGCTTGTTCCGCTCGTTCCTGATTTAGGAAACGGAGGATTTGTCCGAGTTCCGGGAACTTCCCCCTCGAAGCGGGACATGAAGGCTGTCTTGTTTGCCGCTTTATGGACGTTCAACATCATACGGGTAGTGAGAATGCCGACTGCGGCATGAAAGGGACTGGGCAGTGAATGTACAATAGGCGACGTTAAAATTATCAGTACCAGAAGAAAGAAATAGAGAAAAAAGACGGAAGAGCTTACCCGTAACTGAACCAAGGTATATGGGTAACGCCCTAAATGCGTAATCATGAGTTCCACGAAGTTCACGGGAACGTATGATACGTTAGAATTGGTCGTCATTAGAAGGAGATCATTCAAAACAGGACAGCTGCGCGTACCACCACCATCAGGTTGTTAAATACCAAGATACAAGCAACTCTATAGCGGAGGCTTGTATTAGCGGGACGGCAGTATATGAGGATGAAGGGACGGAACCTACGCGAAGAAGTAAACCAGATTATCTCGCAGAAGGAGAGAGCGAAGCGAGATTCGACCACCTCTTCTCAGCTCGGCGGCATTGGTTTGTATTGTCTTGTACAACGCATACCCAAATAGAATGCCCTCGTAGATGGTTGCTGAAGAGAACGATACGAGTCTAAGTAACGTGGTAGTTTGGACTGCCAGCCATATGCTCACCAGGAACCCACTGTGCCCATTCTATGCCAGTATGGATGGATGGACACCCGGGAAGAGGTAATGCAATTGCATCCGCAATGACAGCACGCCGTCGTTGGGCGTTATGAACCAGGATGAACATGAATCCGGCGATAGAACCCAGAAAGAGTATACAGTTGAGAATTGCGACCTAGACTCAGCCTCAGCTTCCTATAAGATCTGACGATCGAATAAGGCCTCCCGGAGAAGGCATACATACCCTCTTTGAGCAATTGTAAAGGGCATAGACCCTTAATTGCATGACAATTTCCACAGACCATAAGCTGATAGCACTGACGACTCTGATAATGGAATCCATGGCTACACAACTATGTAGAATGTATTGTTGCAAGTCAACGGTGAACGTAAATGGAATGCAGGGACTGAGTTGCTCACACATTGTCCGAGGTGACACCGGGGAGCGTAAAGACGTGTATCTGGACCACGTCAAACAGGAGGAGAGCCAGAGTGTAATAGCGTATCTAAATATGGTCATTGAGCAAAGGCTACACGGATATAAAGAAAGAGTCGCACCCAAAGGAACATGGATTTGGCAATGCTGGATTTTTGCGGCTTGAGGATGTGTGAAAGTTGGAGTCAGTAGCGCTTTATTTGAGACCCACCCATATATGATGTATCTGTGGTCCTCCCAGTTGAGTCAACATACTTTACCAAAAAAACGGCTGGATGTATACCTCATCTTCAATTGTCACAACTAGAGGAAGCCGGGTATGTGAGAACGACAAGTTCTCAAAAAGCATGTAGACTCGGATAAAACCTACAGTAATCATGAAGCCCCCATGTGAAGCCGGCCACTGGAGAGAAAAAAATAACGTGGTTATTACTCTTCGTAGAGATTTAAAGTCGCGGAACGCACAGCAGACACGAAGCGGGATTAAATTTGCTTCATAAAGAGCTAAATATTGGCTTTCTGCGTTGGACATTGTTGGATGGGGGGTAGAAGTCAAAGTTGAAGAAGAAACTGCACGAAGGAAGGAGACTCCTTAAACCCCTGTTGAATGGGCTTCAATATACGGGAATCTGCGAGGTAAGTATATCAATCACCTTTCGGTAGTTGTTCGGTAGCGAAAGTAATCATATAGTGATTTCATGACTAGGTAGTACGAGCCAAACGACAGAAGATTGAATCTCCTGATCGGGATTATGGACATAGGCTCCTGGTACGAACCACTATGTATTGAGGCTTCTGATGTTGATTTTGTTAGTTCAATTTGGAGTGAAATTGTAGGGTTCTGAACCACTTCACCTGATTGCAAGAGCGTCCCCTTCGGCACTTCTCAATCCAACAAGCTGTGGTCCTGTGCTGAATCTCTTGAACGTTGAGGGCAATGGTAGCAATGATGAACAATCTGTGAGATGCTTTCGACATGGATTAAATTGGAAATTCAGGTCAATAAAACCAGTTATAGGATTCGAAACGCCTGATCCTCATAGCGATATAAGTATCTACTCGCCCCTGTTGAACATCGCTAGATACTAAACTTGGCAAAACTGTGCTGTGAGAATATTATCTGCCACTAATCACTTTTTTAGTTTTCTGAGACCGTTCTTTCGAACAGCGCTCCATTGTCCGGGAGATTAATTGGTCAATCCTCAAAACATTGCTTGAAGCAAAGGCCAACCGAGGAAGAGTTCCGATAGTCGATTGAGAAACCCATTTCCGCCTAGTACTTGCTCATCTTGTCCAAACACCACTGATTTTACGTGGTAGGCACCGTTTATTCTCAGGCCGTGCTCAAAGGTGCTTCATCTTTCAAGTTCCAAGGACGTGTCTGTGAGGAGTTTCCGTGGCCAACGGCTATTGTCATGGTTTTTCACGGATGATGTCCAGACCCAATACGGCATTCAGACTGATTTATCGTCCATCTGAGTAGGGACCAACCAACGACAGTTACAAAGCCGATGTAATCACAAATTGAGCGACGAAGGAAGAGAGCAATAAATTACTACCTCCGTCCATAATCGTTCCGGTCTGTCTATCGCCACACACACAGTAGTAGATATATACGAGAGCCTGTTCCCAATCTATGTCGGTGGAATGTGAGCAAAGGGGTGGAAAGTAGCATCGAGGGGAGACGTACCTTCAGGCCACTCTAAGCAACAGATTCATGTGCTCTTGTCGCGAATTGTGTTCCTTCCTCCAAAGTCCATCGCGATGGTGCACAACAGTTGTGTAACAATTCGCGTATCTGACGGAAGAAGTCGGAGAGGAACCCGAATGTCGGACAGAAAAAGTGTTTTTTTTCACCCTTGCAATTATCCTTTTAGCTGCCGGTAATTCGAAGCGCCCGTGCAGCCACCAGCGCTTATTTCTCTTCATTCGCGCTAGTGCTGGGTTTTTAAAAAATTGTCAGAGTAAAAAATGTAAGGGTGCTGCAGAGGCCATTTTACAGTGTAAGGTTGTAAAAAATTCATTTACGCAGGACCAGAAGTTTTACATTCTTTACATGTAAGATATCAATGTAAATAATGTAAAATTACATATATATGAGCTCTGCGCCATCAATTTTCACATACAAGGCCACTGCAAATCTGTCACTGGAACAGAGGATGGTGGGGGTTGTACCTTGCACTTCTGCTTCTGCTAAGTCATAAGGATCTGGATCCTTGACCTGCAATTCTTCTAAGGCATCAGCATCAGTGTCATTGACTAGGTCCATGATACTTGGAGCTGTTAGGAATGTATGGATTGATGAACTCTGATGCTGATCCGGTTGAGATACTATAAGTATCAGATCGAAGTCTTCAATGTTGAGGATGGACCTTGGTACTGTTATTGACAATACCCTCATTACATTGCATGGTCTGAGGTCGAAGGTTCATTTAATGGATAGAGTCAATATTGTACTTGATGTCAACAATGTTGAATGAAGTAAGAGGGCATAAGGACTGAGAGAGTGTAACTCCAAGTTGTTATTAAAACTAGCATTCTACCTATGCCCGCGGGGTCTTTATACTACTTAGCATTATCTCTGCTACTGCTATAGTATAACCTCAAGTAGTTACTTGTGTACGGAAGCAAAGATATGGAGTGCAGATAGGAGAACAAATGACCAATATGATAAATGGCAAGATAAGGGTTCAGGATCTATCTGAAACAATAGTGAATGGATTAGATAAACATTCAGAATCTATCCAAAAAGATTCTCTGACCAATGTCATCAATGCAACACATTGAAGATTGAA
Organism: Lentinula aciculospora; assembly: GCA_028011355.1. Taxonomy (NCBI): domain Eukaryota; kingdom Fungi; phylum Basidiomycota; class Agaricomycetes; order Agaricales; family Omphalotaceae; genus Lentinula; species Lentinula aciculospora. The sequence continues at coordinate 92,451 of JAOTPV010000041.1, forward strand.
CCCTGTTGTAAAGCAAGTTGGTAAGTTGGATTGATAAATTGATTGGTCCTGTCACAAAGAGGTGATGACAGTGATGGGGCAGAGCAGAGGCTTAGATGGAAGCAGGCAGATACTGCTCCCAACAACAAAGTTATATTAATAATAAGTACAGAGAAGTAAGTAAAGATATACCTGGTCCCAATGACAAAGAGGTCAAGATAAGGGACCAGGTTGTGGGGGCTGGCTTATATATACAAGGCGGAGTGTGGGAACTATGATGTAATACTGTATAGCTCAGGCACAAGGAATGGAACAGAGCTGATAGAATGGGATGGAAAGTTCCAGAATGATTATTGTAGGTAAGGGTGCGTGGATGGTGTATCATAAAGAAAGGAAAATGATAGGGGTGGCTCACTTCATGATATTACCCCCTCCTTATGACCATTGCCCTCTATGGTCAAGCTTTTGCTATCTGGGGGTGCTTTTTGTGGAATTTTCAGACAGTGGTTGGTGTCAGTGACTTGCTAGCTCTCACAAGAGACAACCAGGTGTCACACGATAGATAATGAGCAAGAGGGCGAAAAAGCAAATAAAGATGGATAAAACAACCCAATACTAGTCTAGCTACTGAGGAGAATAGATGAGAATAGAGCTAAGGAATATTACTGTCATGAAGTGAGCCACCCCCTATCATTTTCCTTTCCTTACGATACACCATCCGAGCACCCTTACCTACAATAACTATTCCGGAACCTTCCATCCTATTCTATCAGTTCCGTTCCATTCCTTGTGCCTGAGCTATACAGTATTACATCATAGTTCCCGCACTCTACCCTGTATATATAAGCCAGCCCCCCCCACAACCTGGTCCCTTATCTTGACCCCTTTGTCATTGGGACCAGCTGCCTGTTTCCGTCTAAGTCTCTGCTCCACCATTGATACACCTGAAAACAGGCTATGCATAAAAACCCTTAAATTTCCGAAACTTTGCACATGCCAGCAGGGAGTCTTTGTACCATGTCTACAGTACCTTGTGCAATACCTGCCCTGTGCAGATGTTAACCACAGATGAACTGGGAGGGTTCTCAGTGGCAAGGCCCAGTCACAGGCAGTAGATATATGTACTAAAACCAGTTCTTTGTACATATCTTGCTTTTCCTGTTGTTCAAAGAAACAGTATGTGTATTATAGAAAACTGCAACCTAACCTAGGATTGCTGAGGAGTGTAGAGAAAGTCCAAGACTGTTCAAATTTTCATATATCAGTTGCTACTTGACAACATGATAGGCACAACAGGAATATATGAGGTTCTGTTTAGAAAGGTTCCAGACCAGAATTCTGACAGTTGTCATAGTAATGTTCTAGAACTGTGGGGCTATTGAGTATTCTAGAACTGCGGAGTAATTTAGGTCCCTAGATCTAGATCTCTGCCCAGGACATAAAAAGAGCTCAATCTCAAGAATGAATGGAAGCTTTCTTCCCCCCCCACTTTTGTAGTGACTGCTAATCCTACAGAAAGGGAGAGAGTTTCAGCATAGAGAGAGAGAGAGAGAGAGAGAGAGAGAAACAGTTCTGAGATTCAGGCAGACTTGTATAGCAAAGAAAGATTGTACTTTTAACTTAGAAAGAAAGTAAAGTTATTCAGTCAAAGTCAGATTAAGGAACCTGTTAGCCATAGCAAGCCCAAGTTTTATAGAACTTGTGAAAGAAAATCTATTACAAAAACTCCTACTCTATTAGACAGAGTTAGATTCAAACAATAAATTTTATATCTTTTCTGCACCCCTCTGAACTTAGTGTTTGACTTAGTTTTGTGTGTGTGTGTGTTGGTGTTGGTGTTGGTATTTCTACACTTGCATTTTGCATTCACCCCCAAGTCAGCATATCACCGTGCCACCGTCGTCACCTCTTTGTGACATTAGGTCAAGATCCCTTACTGCACTGATAGCCTACCGATTAGGTTATCCTTGCAGGCTCCGCTTTCACCATGTCTACAGACACCACCGCACCAAGCCTGACCGCCCAAGCTATTGACTGCTCTGCCTACCCACACGCTTTTGACACTAAAGACCAAACCCACATCCACTGCAGCAAAAGCAGTTCCTCGGCTGATTGCAGTTCTCAACCCTGTCCGAATGCTTTTGTCAACTCCATCAGTGAAGAAGAGAATCTTTCTGATGGTACCGTGATCACACCCATCCTAATCCCCGCTCCAACTGTACCCCCACCCACCATGTCAACCCCTGAAGACAACACCAATCAGCTCATGGCACAGCTCATCGAGCAGGTGGCCCAGCTCATGGCCAACCTCCACAAAGCCTCAGCCAAGTCCAGTATGAACAAGCCCGAGCTCTTCAAAGGCTCTAGTAGTGCGGAAGCATGTCACTTCATCACCCAGTATCAAAGCTGGGCAATGGATCAACCAGATCTGAGCAACAATGAAGGGAAGCTGATTAAGGCAGCGCTAGGATTCTTCTCAGGCAAGGCTGCAGACTGGGCCACACTGTACCTCCTAGAATTCAGCCACAACCAACAACCCTTCAATGGACGATGGGAAGACTTCAAAACAGCCTTCACCCTCCAATTTGAATCCATTGATGCAGGTATGGAGGCCCGGAATGCAATTCAGCATCTCAGGCAGGCAAAAGGCCAAACGGTAGCGGAATTTGCGCAGAACTTCAAAGACATTGGTGATCGGACCAGGCTCTCAGATGTCGACCTGCGAGAATGCTTCCATAGCGGCCTCAACCCAGAGATCTGACAAAATCTCATTGTGGTCAATATAGCCTAGGGACTAGCCCCCACACTAGAGGAGGCTATTAGGCGAGCAATTTCAGTGGATGTGTTCCTGCACGATCCCACCATGACTGGTCGCAGTACAGGCACCTCCCATACCTTTTCCCCCCCTGCCAACTCCCATGCTATGGATGTTGATGCCACACACACTAGTGGTAACAGCAGAGAAAGCTTTGTGGCTCAGATGAGAGGTAGATGTTATGGCTGTGGCTCGCAGAGTCACAAAAAGAGGAACTGCTCATACAAGGAGACAGTTTGCTGCTACTGTGGGCGATGAGGCCACCTAGAATCAGTCTGCCAAGACAAGTTCATGGGTCTAGAATGAGGCCGGGGTAAGCGTCAACAACCCCGCCACCAACAAGTCGCTGCTTCCTCTTCGACACCCTTCACCCTTTTCCCCAATGAACCCATCCAAATCGCTGCTTCCACTCCAGCCCCCACTGCTCCGCCCCCACCTACTCCTGACCTCTCCACCCAAATTGCACAGCTCCAGGAGCTGCTTAACAGAGCCAATGCCATGGCCCCAGTACCAGGTTCTAAGGAGGGTTTTTAAAGTGGGTACCTGTCTCGGCTGCATCGAGAGTACCCGTAAACCAGTTCGCTATACATTCTACATCCGCATACGATTCTCTCCCATCTTGTAAAATATCTACTATTTCGGAATTGAACTCCAATTCATCTCACTTCCAAATTAACGCAAAATTAAGAGGAAGAAATCACAGTATAGCAACTGCAGCCATGGTTGATTCTGGAGCCACTGCTCTATTCTTGAACCAAGAGTTTGTCACCCACCACCGTGTAAGGACCTTCCCACTCAGGAAACCCATCGATGTTTTTAACATTGATGGGTCTGCTAACCAAGCAGGGCAGATCACGCACTTTGCACGTCTAGCCTTGACCGTGGATAAGCAAGAACGGTGGATGGACTTGCTAATAACTAACCTGGGAAGTGAAGACCTAATTTTAGGACTCCCCTGGCTACGTAATACCAATCCAGATATTGACTGGGGGAAAGGACGACTCTCAGTCAGATCACAACAAACAGCGATAGAGGAGGTGGAAGAGCAAGACACGGGGGAGGAAATCGAAACCATTATCACCCCCAAACCACCACTGGACATACCAGACAAGGAGACAGAGGAGTCACCCATACACCGTATTCGAGCCAACCGACGAACCCGATGTGCATGGGTGAAGTCAGGTATTTTACATGAACAAACAGAGGAGGTCTGGTGTGCTGCAGGGTTCACCTACTCCCAACAGCTAGCGGAACAGGCCCACAAAGCAAAACCTGTGAAAACCTTTGAAGAAATGGTCTCAGAACCCTACCGTGATTTCGAAAAAGTATTCTCCGAAACTGCTTCAGAGTGCCTCCCTGACCACCAACCCTGGGATCATGCCGTCGAATTGATCCCAAGTGCACCTGAAACCATGCGCACAAAAGTTTATCCAATGTCATTGAATGAACAAGGCGAACTCGACCATTTTCTGGACGACAACCTCTGGAAAGGCTACATTTGTCCCTCAAAGTTGCCACTGTCTTCACCTGTCTTCTTCGTTAAGAAGAAAGATGGGAAGCTCCGCTTTGTACAGGATTACAGGAAGCTCAATCAGGTAACCCTAAAGAACCACTACCTGCTCCCACTGGTGGCCGACATTGTCAGCCGTCTGCAGGGGGCACGGTACTTCACCAAATTTGATGTCAGATGGGGCTACAACAATGTCTGGATTAAGGAGGGTGATGGGTGGAAGGCCGCTTTTGCAACCAACTGAGGGTTATTCGAATCCAGTGTAATGTTCTTTGGTCTCACCAATTCCCCAGCCACCTTCCAAGTGCTCATGAACTCCATCTTTTCAGACCTAGTGGCGGCAGGGAAAGTAGCAGTCTACCTAGATGACATCCTCATCTTCAGCAATGATTTGCAAGAACACCGGCAGGTAGTGCAAGAGGTACTAAAATGACTAGAAAAGCACGACCTCTACCTGCTGTCACAAAGAGGTGACGACGGTGGCGGAGCGGAGCGGAGACTTAGGCGGGAGCGGAGCGGAGACTTAGGCGGGAGCGGACAACTGGTCCCAACGACAAAGTTATATTGATAATAAATACAAGTAAGTAAGTTAAAGACATACCTGGTCCCAACGACAAAGAGGTCAAGATAAGGGACCAGGTTGTGGGGGCTGGCTTATATATACAAGGTGGAGCGTGGGAACTATGAGATAATACTGTATAGCTCAGGCACAAGGAATGGAACGGAACTAATAGAATGGAATGGAATGTTCCGGAATGATTATTGTAGGTAGGAGGGTTCATGACATTACCCCCCTCCTTATGACCATTGTCCTCGATGGTCAAGCTTTTGCCGCCTGGGGATGCTTTCTGTGGAATTTTCGGACAGTGGTTGGTGCATGCTCAAGATTTTGAGCGGGTTCCCATGAGTTGTGTCCTGCGTCATATCCCTTCCACTTTACCAAGTACTCTAACCTCTTCCACCTAACCCGACTATCCAAGATGCCCTCAACTTCGTACTCTGGCTCGTCTTCATCTTCTAGGTATACTGGTTCTGGTGGTGTTGCAATTTCGCCATTGATGGTGTTCCCTCTCCAAGGGTACAGTTTATCAACGTGGAATACTGGGTGGATGCGGTCCAGTGACAGTGGGAGGTCCAGGTGGTAGTCCAGGGGACCAACCTTCTCCAAAATGGCGTAAGGTCCTAGCTGTCGATCCCCAAGTTTCTCACTGGAAAGTTGGAGCTTGATGTCTTCTGCGCTTAGCCAGACCTGATCTCCTACTTGGAACTGATGTGCCTTTCGTTTTCCTCGTTCATAGTTTTCCTTTTGCCATCTTTTTCCCAGGTGTAGAGCTGCCCCGGCATCCTGTCGCACCTCTCGAAGGATCTGAATGCGATCATCCACTGCTGGAATCCCACTTCGCTGACCAACGGGAATGTTAAATAGGGGGAGGTAGCCGTAAGTGAGCTCGAATGGGGAGATTCCAAGTGCAGAGTGGGTACGTGAGTTAATCACAAACTCCGCCATTGGCAAATGCTCTGCCCAGTCATCCTGACGACGTCCCACATACAGCCGGAGATACTTTTCGACTTCTTGGTTTGCCCGCTCGGTTTGCCCATTCGCTTGGGGGTGGTATCCCGATGTGAGATTGGATTTGATTCCCAGGCGGGAGAGTAGTGATCGCATGAGCTTTGCTGCAAACTGGGGTCCTCGGTCTGATACAAAGCGGAGGGGGAGGCCATGGAGGCGGAAAATTTCGCGGTAGTAGATGTCAGCGACACCTGCTGCTGTGATTGATGTGGTACAAGGGATTGCGTGGATTTGTTTCCCGTAGAGGTCGGTGCAGACAAGGATGGCATCGTATCCTTGTGAATTGGGCAGCTGTGTGATCAGGTCAACTCCCACTTCTTCCCACAGACCTGCTGGGACATCTAGGGGTAGTGTTACTGCTCGTGGGTGTCTCTGTATCTTTTTCCTAGCACAAGTTTCGCATCCTTCCACATACTTTTCTACAAAGGATCGCAGGGTGGGCCACCAAAAGTGGGTGCTAACGAGATCGAGGGTGTTGTGAAGTCCGGGGTGACCAGCGGAGGGGTTGTCGTGGCATTGTTTGAGTACTTCTGTCCGTAGGTCATCCTCTGGTGGGACATATACCCTACCTCGGTGGTACACCAGTCCGTTATCCTCCTCCCATTCTGCTATCCCATTGGCCAAGCGTTGGAGGCCGCTCCTCCTGAGCTCTTCCAGTCCTTCGAGTACTTGGGCCTCTCTTTGCGAGGCCTTCTGGATGCGGTCCTCCAACGGGTTCTGTAGTGAGGCTGCTGCCACTTGCATAAAGTGGGCTGGTTTCAGAACGGTCTGTTGTCGGTTGTCTTCACTGTCCAACACCTGATGCGTTGCCATGCGAGACAGAGCATCTGCCTGTGTGTTTGCCTTGCCTGGGCGGTGAGTCAGCCGGAAGTCGAATCGGGATAACCATAGTGCCCAACGCGCTTGTCGTCGGCTAAGGTCCTGTGCAGAGCGCCAGAATTCCAGGTTTGCATGGTCGGTGATGATCTCGAAGGTCTGCGGTGATCCTTCCAGGAAGCTTCTCCAGTCCTTTAGTGCTTCAATGATTGCCAGCATCTCCCGGTCATAGATTTCGTAGTTTCGTTCGGCTGGTTGCATGGAGGCTGATCGAAATGCTACTGGGTGCCACTGACCATCGTCTTGTTTCTGCATTAGAGCTCCTCCTGTGGCAAAGCCTGATGCATCTACCTCGAGTTGTGTGAGCCTGTTGGGGTCCCAGAGTGCCAGTACCGGAGCTGTGACAAAAGCTTCCCTTAGGGTGTCGAATGCTTGCTGCTGATGTGTTCCCCAGTTGAAGCCTGAGTCTTTCTTGGTTAGGTCATTCAGAGGGCGTGCTATGCGGGCAAAGTTCTGTATGAATTGACGGTAAAAGTTGGCAAAACCTAAGAATCCTCGCAGCTCTCGCAGGTTCTTTGGAGTAGGCCAGTCACGAACTGCAGTCACTTTTACCGGATCCATGCGCACTTCCCCTTCTGATATCACTAGTCCCAAGTACTCGATCTGAAGCTCCTCGAACTCACATTTTTCGGGTCGTAGATAGAGGTCATGTTTCTCTAGCCGTTTTAGTACATCCCGCACTATCTGCCGGTGTTGTTGTAGCTCGTTACTGAAGATAAGGATGTCATCTAGGTACACTGCTACTTTCCCCGCTGCCACTAGGTCTGAAAAGATGGAATTCATGAGTGCTTGGAAGGTCGCTGGGGAGTTGGTGAGACCAAAGAACATTACACTGGGTTCGAATAACCCTCGGTTGGTTGCGAAAGCAGCCTTCCATTCATCACCCTCCTTAATTCGGACATTGTTGTAGCCCCATCTGACATCAAATTTGGTGAAGTACCGTGCCCCCTGCAGACGGCTGACGATGTCAGCAACCAGTGGGAGAGGATAGCGGTTCTTTAGGGTTACTTGATTTAGTTTCCTGTAATCCTGTACAAAACGGAGCTTCCCGTCCTTCTTCTTCACAAAGAAGACAGGTGAAGACAGTGGCGATTTTGAGGGGCGAATGTAGCCTTTTCGGAGGTTGTCATCCAGAAAACGGTCGAGTTCGCCTTGTTCGTTCAATGACATTGGGTAGACTTTCGTACGCATGGTTTCGGGTGCTCCTGGGATCAGTTCAATGGCGTGATCCCAGGGTTTGTGTTCAGGGAGACGTTCTGAGGCCATTTCAGAGAATACCTTTTTGAAATCCCTATAGGGCTCTGGGATCATTTCTTCGAAGGTTTTCACGGGTTTTGCTTTGTAGGCCTGCTCCGCTAGCTGTTGGGAATATGTGAATCCTGCTGCGCACCAGACCTCTTCTGTTTGTTCGTGTAGGATGCCTGACTTCACCCATGCACGCCGGGTTTGTCGGTTGGCTCGAATGCGGTGTATCGGCGACTCATCTGCCTCCTCTTCCTCTGCTAAGTTCAGTGGGGTTTCGGGAGTGATGACTGTTTCAATTTCCTCCACAGTGTCTTGTTCTTCTACCTCCTCTATCGTTGTCCGTTGTGGTCTAACCGAGAGTCGTCCCTTCTCCCAGTCAATATCTGGATTGGCTTTACGTAGCCAGGGGAGTCCCAGGATTAGGTCTTCACTTCCCAGATTGGTTATCAGCAAATCTGTCCACCGTTCTTGATTATCGACAGTCAGGGCTAGACGTGCAAAATGCGTAATCTGCCCTGCTCGGTTAGCAGATCCATCGATGTTAAAGACCCCAATGGGTTTCCTGAGTGGGAAGGTCCTTACTTGGTGGCGGGTGACAAACTCCTGATTCAGGAATAGAGCCGTGGCTCCAGAATCAACCATGGCCGCAGTTGCTATACTGTGATTTCTTCCTCTTAATTTCGCGTTAATTCGGAAGTGTGACGAATTGGAGTTCAATTCCGAAATATTAGATATGGTACATGAGGGTAGAGAATCATATGTGGACGTAGCATGTATAGCAAATTGGTTTACGGGTACTCTCGGTGCGGCCGAGACGGGTACCCGCTTTAAAAACCCTCCTGCGAGCCTGAAGCGGGGGCCATGGCATTGGCTCTGTTCAGGAGTTCTTGGAGCTGGGCAATTTGGATGGAGAGGTCGGGGGTAGCTGGGGACTGGGCAATAGGGGCAGGAGCAGGGGCCGGAGTGGAAGCCGCAATTTGGACAGGTTCATTGGGAAAGAGAGTGAAAGGCGTTGAAGAGGAGGCTGCGACTTGTTGACGGCGGGGTTGTTGACGCTTACCCCGGCCGCGTTCTAGACCCATGAATTTATCCTGGCAGACTGACTCTAAATGACCTCGTCGCCCACAGTAGCGGCATACTGTGTCCTTGTACGAGCAGTTCCTCTTCTCATGACTCTGTGAACCACAACCGTAACACCTGCCTCTCATCTGGGCCACGAAGCTTTCTCTACTGTTGCCATTGGTATGCGTGGCATCAACGTCCATAGCATGGGAGTTGGCAGGGGGAGAGGAGATGTGAGAGGTACCCTGATTACGGCCTGTCATGGTGGGGTCATGCAGGAATACGTCTACCGAGATTGCTCGCCTGATTGCCTCCTCTAGTGTAGGGGCTAATCCCTGAGCTATGTTGACCACGATGAGATTTTGTCGAATCTCTGGGTTGAGGCCACTGTGAAAGCGTTCTCGTAGGTCGATATCTGAGAGCCCAGTTCGATCGCCGATGTCTTTGAAGTTCTGTGCAAATTCTGCTACCGTTTGACCTTTTGCTTGCCTGAGATGCTGGATTGCATTCCGGGCTTCCATGCCTGCGTCAATGGATTCGAATCGGAGGGTGAAGGCTGTTTTAAAGTCTTCCCATCGTCCATTAAACGGTTGTTGGTGATGACTGAATTCCAAGAGGTATGGGGTGGCCCAATCAGCAGCCTTTCCCGAGAAGAATCCTAGAGCCGCCTTAATCAGTTTCCCTTCGTTGTCCTTCAAATCCGGTTGTTCCACTGCCCAGCTCTGATACTGAGCAATGAAGCGACGGGCTTCCGCACTACTCGAGCCTTTGAAGAGCTCGGGTTTATTCATGCTCGACTTGGCTGCAGCTCTGTGAAGGTTGGCTGTGAGCTGAGTCACCTGCTCGATAAGCTGTGCCATGAGCTGATTTGTGCTGACTTCAGAGGTCGACATAATGGATGGGGGTGCAGTGGGAGTAGGGATAAGGATGGGTGTGATCACGGTACCGTCGGAAAGGTTCTCCTCTTCACTGATGGAGTTGGCAGCAGCGTTCGGACAGGGTTGAGAACTGCAATCAGCCCAGGAGCTGCTTTTGCTGCGGTGGATGTGGGTTTGGTCTTTAGTATCAAAAGCGTGTGGGTAGGCAGAGCAGTCGATAGCTTGGGCGGGCAGGCTTGGTGCGGAGGTGTCTGTAGACGTGGTGGAAGCGGAGCCTGCAAGGATAACCTAATCGGTAGGCTATCAGTGCAGTAAGGGATCTTGACCTAATGTCACAAAGAGGTGACGACGGTGGCGGAGCGGAGCGGAGACTTAGGCGGGAGCGGACAACTGGTCCCAACGACAAAGTTATATTGATAATAAATACAAGTAAGTAAGTTAAAGACATACCTGGTCCCAACGACAAAGAGGTCAAGATAAGGGACCAGGTTGTGGGGGCTGGCTTATATATACAAGGTGGAGCGTGGGAACTATGAGATAATACTGTATAGCTCAGGCACAAGGAATGGAACGGAACTAATAGAATGGAATGGAATGTTCCGGAATGATTATTGTAGGTAGGAGGGTTCATGACACCTGCGACCTGAGAAATGTGAGTTCGAAGAACTCCAGATTGAGTACTTGGGACTAGTGATATCAGAAGGGGAAGTGCACATGGACCCAGTAAAGGTAGCTGCAGTCCGTGACTGGCCTACCCCAAATAATCTGTGAGAACTACGGGGATTCCTAGGTTTTGCTAACTTCTACCGTCGATTCATACAGAACTTTGCCCACATAGCATGCCCTCTGAACGACCTAACAAGAAAGGATGCAGGCTTCAGTTGGGGGACACACCAGCAACAAGCATTTGACACCCTAAGGGAAGTATTTATCACAGCACCAGTACTGGCACTCTGGGACCCTAATAGGTTCACAGAACTCGAGGTAGATGCATCAGGCTTTGCGACAGGAGGAGCCCTAATGCAGAAACAAGACGATGGCCAGTGGCACCCAGTAGCATTTCGATCAGCCTCCATGCAACCAGCCAAATGAAACTACGAAATCTATGACTGAGAGATGCTCACCATCATTGAAGCATTAAAGGACTGGAGAAGCTTCCTGGAAGGTTCACCACAACCATTTGAGATCCTCACTGACCATGCAAACTTGGAATTCTGGTGTTCTGCTCAGGACCTCAGTAGACAGCAAGCGCAATGGGCACTGTGGCTGTCCCGCTTTGATTTCCAGCTTACTCACCACCCAGGCAAGGCCAATACTCAGGCAGACGCTCTCTCTCGCATGGCGGCACATCAAGTTTTGGACAGCAAAGATAATCGACAACAGATCGTTCTGAAACCAGCCCATTTTATGCAAGTCGCCGCAACCTCACTACAAAATCCACTGGAGGACCGCATCCGGAAGGCATTGCGAAGGGAGGCCCAAGTACTGGAAGGACTGGAAGAACTCAGGCGGAAGGGTCTCCAATGCTTGGCCAATGGAATAGCGGAATGGGAGGAAGATAATGGACTAGTGTACCACTGAGGTAGGGTATATGTCCCACCCGATGATGACTTATGGACAGAAGTACTCAAACAATGCCACGATAACCCCTCTGCTGGCCACCCCGGACTCCACAGCACCCTTGACCTCGTCAGCACCCATTTTTGGTGGCCCACCCTATGCTCCTTCGTAGAGAAGTACGTGGAAGGATGTGAGACTTGTGCAAGGAAAAAGATACAGAGACACCCACGAGCAGTAACATTACCCCTAGATGTCCCGACAGGCCTGTGGGAAGAAGTGGGAGTCGACCTGATCACACAGTTGCCCAACTCACAAGGATATGATGCGATTCTAGTCTGCACCGATCTCTATGGGAAACAAATCCATGCAATTCCTTGCACAACCTCCATCACAGCAGCAGGCGTGGCCAACATCTACTACCGCGAAATTTTCCGCCTCCATGGTCTCCCCCTCCGCTTCCTTTCAGACCGAGGACCTCAGTTTGCAGCAAAACTCATGCGTTCATTACTCTCCCGCCTAGGGATTAAATCAAATCTCACATCGGGATATCATCCCCAAGCAAATGGACAAACCAAATGGGCAAACCAAGAAGTTGAAAAGTACCTCAGGTTGTATGTTGGACGCCGCCAGGATGACTGGGCAGAGCATTTGCCAATGGTGGAGTTTGTGATTAACTCACGCACCCACTCTGCACTTGGAACATCCCCATTCGAAATCACCTATGGCTACCTTCCCTTATTCAACATTCCAGTGGGACAATGGAGATTCCAGCTGTGGACGATCGCATCCAAATACTTCAAGAGGCATGACAGGATGCTGGGGCAGCGCTACATCTGGGAAAAAGATGGCAAAAAGAAAACTATGAATGGGGAAAACGAAAGGCACACCAGTTCCAAGTGGGAGACCAGGTGTGGCTGAGTGCAGAAGACATCAAGCTCCAACTCTCTAGCAAGAAACTGGGTGACCAACAACTAGGGCCCTATGCTATTTTGGAGAAGGTCGGCCCCCTAGACTACCGTTTAGACCTCCCACTGTCTCTGGACCACATCCACCCTGTGTTCCATGTCGACAAGCTATACCCTTGGAGAGGGAACACTGTTAACGGCCAAATTGCAACGCCACCAGAACCAGTATACCTAGAAGACGAGGACAAACTGGAGTATGAAGTTGAAGACATCCTGGACAGTCGGGTTAGGTGGAAGAGGTTAGAGTACTTGGTAAAGTGGAAGGGCTACGATGCAGGACATAACTCATGGGAACCTGCACAAAATCTTGAACACGCACCATCCACAGTCCGAAAATTCCACAAAAAGCACCCCCAGGCGGCAAAAGCTTGACCATCGAGGGCAATGGTCATAAGGAGGGGGGTAATGTCATGAAGTGAGCCACCCCCTATCATTTTCCTTTCCTTACAATACACCATCCGAGCACCCTTACCTACAATAACTATTCCGGAACCTTCCATCCTATTCTATCAGTTCCGTTCCATTCCTTGTGCCTGAGCTATACAGTATTACATCATAGTTCCCGCACTCTACCCTGTATATATAAGCCAGCCCCCCCCACAACCTGGTCCCTTATCTTGACCCCTTTGTCATTGGGACCAGCTGCCTGTTTCCGTCTAAGTCTCCGCTCCGCCATGCCACCGTCGTCACCTCTTTGTGACAATTACTACAAAATGCTAAGTCTTATATACTAATGGGATATGAAGCCGTGAGAATCATCTCATGCCATAACTGTGAGGATCTACAATAAGAGTCACTCATATCCATAAGTAAAGCTGTAGGTATTCAGTGAGTAAACAATAAGGTGATATAAAAAGAAGCATGGAGGTGGGACAATAGTGACATTGTCTTGTCAATGAGCTGACAGGCACAAGAGAGTTGCACCTAGATGAAATGACAACATGAGAACAATAAGATTGACACGTGTAATCTAGATGGAAATGAAAATATAATAAGCACTAGTGTAAGTGCTTTAGTGATTAGGTAAGTAAAATAAAAGAAAAGGAAAAGAATAATAAAAAGATTGTTTTGTGACAGTTGGTGCATGTTCAAGATTTTGTGCAGGTTCCCATGAGTTGTGTCCTGTGTCATAGCCCTTCCACTTTACCAAATACTCTAACTTCTTCCACCTAACCTGACTACCCAAGATGTTCTCAACTTCATACTCTGGCTCATCCTTGTCAGCGACTTGCTAGCTCTCACAAGAGACAACTAGGTATCACACAAGAATTGATGAGCAAGATGATGAAAAGCGATGAGGATAAAACAACCCAAATAGAAGTCTAGCTCCCAAGGAGTATAGATGAGAATAGAGCTAAGGAATGTAAGTACAAAATACCAGGTCTTATATATGTATGAGATATAAAGTCGTGAGAAGTATCTTGCACCATAACTGTGAGGATATACAATAAGAGTCACTCATATCTGTTATAACTATGCAAGCTAAGTCCTTACAAAGCTTCATGAACCATTCCGCTATTTAGATATATTACTTATCCTATACTATAAATTAGGGCGGTGCGCCTAAACCAGCGCTTTTTCTTATTAGTCATTATTTATGTCAGCAAAACTGTCAATGTTTTAGTGCTGCGGCGGCAGCGGCAACTTAAGTTTTTCCCACACATTACAATACACAATCTTGCGACGTGTTTGCTGCATGTTTGCTGAGTTGACTTAGGTTTTTCTCACACATTACTTCAAGCTTGCAATGTGTTTGCTGCATGTTTGCTGCATGCATTGCATGATAATTATGCTCTCCTTTGTTTCCCTTTCCCATCTTCTACTATAATTTCACACTATAATTGAAGTTCCTGATAGAGGAAATTTGACTACAGATAAAATGTTTGGTTTCTTACAAGCTATTGACCTGTGTGCAGGCTCTGACTACTATTCTCACTTTAAGGGATTCTGAGTCACCTCCCAATACACCTCAACATCGACAACAAAATGCTGATCGTGAGAGGGAACGACAAACACGTACCCTAGGCAGCCCTGAAAATCGACGTACACCTCAACCATCACCACATGGTGGACCAATACCATTCCAACTCAATATACCTCAAAATTATGTACCTTCCCAGCATTCACAAGATGATCTATTTCAAGTAATCAACCATAATGGCCAAGAGTTTCAATTGACTCAAGGAATTGCTAATCAACTCAGAAATTTACCTCCACTACTACCAACACAGGGCCGTGGCCGTGGCCGTATTTCAAATCAAGCAGTTGTAGGTGTAAAAATTCAAATACATAGTGCTGTGGCCACCAATCAATATCTTTACCTTATAGTCTCTTCATAATCAGAATCAGAATGCCCATGCAGGACCATCAAATTTGGCATATCAAAATCAGGTATTAGCATACTTATTTAGAGATTTTAAGGCTCATTTATTCTCTTGGTAGTTTCCTCACTTACCTGCTGAGCTACAAGCTCAACTAGCATTTGTACAGCCTCACCCTGCAAGACCAACATTGAGACAGAATCATAGAAGAGCCCAAAGTCATATCCGTAATACATTCTTTTCTATATTACACTATTTATTGCTGACTATCTTTACTTTCAGAATCTATATCATTTAATCCAGAAAGGCTGACCCATGAGCATGAGAATAATGATCCTCCACAAGATGACTTTGAGAATAGCCAGAGACTTCCACCAGGTCCTGGCTATCTCACACCAGAAGGCCATGACATGCACCAACAACATGAACAGTTGCAAAATGTGATGCACAACTCCCAAGAGGTGCATGAGCAGCACTTGCAACAGCAAGAAATTGATGTGGGAGATCATGAACATCAAAATGATGCTCCAGATGAGCCTATTCCAATAGGTCTACAACCTATTGAGAATGATCAGATTTATAACTTCTGTTCTTTGGGAAAAATGGATATAGAGTGTCCATTTTGTGGTGCATTGCATTGGCAAGCAGAGAGACTTACACATTCCTCTGTAATAAATCCTAAATTTGGAGCATGCTGCAAATCAGGGAAGATTCAGCTACCTATGTTACAAAGTCCACCTATTGAAATCAGGAATCTCTTTACTGGAGTTGATCATAACTCAAAGCACTTTTTAGACAACATAAGGAGTTATAATTCTGCTTTTGCTTTTGTATCATTGGGCCTTAAGATTCAACCACAGAATGATCCTGAACTTCCAAATACTGGGCCAAGGCAGTTTAAAATTAAGGGTGCACTTTGGCATTCTCTAGGCTCCCTTTTGCCTGAGGGTGACAAACCCCCAGTATATGCACAGCTTTACATAGTTGCACCTGAGACTGCTTTAGAGCAGCGCTTAGCCAATAACAGACATCATCGTACTGGGTTACTGTCATCTGTTATGCAAACAATATCTGATTGCCTTCACCGCAATAATAACTTTGTGAATCTCTACAGATCAGCATACCAGAGAATACAAAACCTTCAGGCACAGGCTCCAAATTCCCTAAATGGTGCTTATATCAAACTGCATTTCAGTGATACAAATGATCCTAGGAGATATAATATGCCATCAGCTGATGAGGTTGCAGTTGTTCTTCCAGGCCCAGGTACTGCCACAGATCATCGAGATATTATCCTTCAATGTAAGGAGGGGCCACTGAAACGTATATATGAAACCAATCCTGCATATGCACCTTTACATTATGTTTTACTGTTTCCCAGAGGTGAACTAGGATGGCACCTAAATATCAAATATGCAGATAGACCTAATGAACCAGCCTCTAATGATGATCATGTTACCCAGATGGAGTACTATGCATATCGCCTTCATCAACACAATCTAGAGATTGAATCAAACCATCTGTTCTATGCCAAAAATCTTTTTCAGCAATATATTGTTGATGCATGGGCCCAAACTGATCAGTCACACTTATCCTGGCTTGCACGCAATCAGAAGAAACTCAGAGCTGAGGTTTACAGTGGTTTAGTAGATGCTGTTCATTCAGGAGATGTTCAGCTGCAAGATATAGGGCAACGAGTTATCTTACCCTCTTCTTATATTGGAGGATCAAGACATATGTTCCAGCTCTATCAAGATTCTATTGCCTTAGGAAGAGCATTTGGAAAACCTGATCTATTTCTGACAATCACTGCAGATCCAAATGCACCTGAGATTAAAGAGGCTCTCCTTCCTGGACAGACAGCACAAGACAGACCTGATTTAGTTGCCAGAGTTTTTCGTGAAAAAGTACGGATCATCTTGAGGGCTATTGACAAAGGGTGTTTTGGAAAGTGTAGAGGCCGTGTTTACACAGTTGAATTTCAGAAGCGAGGACTACCTCATATACACATTCTTATTTTTCTCTATCCCCAATCACAGTATCAAGAGGCTCATCAGATTGACAAAGTAATCTCTGCTCAGTTGCCTGATCCTGAAACACATCCAAATTTATTCATGTTGGTTGAAAAGCTGATGATTCATACACCATGTGGTGATCTCAACCCAAGTGCATCCTGTATGAAGGATTCAAAATGCTCCAAGGGTTATCCTAAGGTATTCCAAGAGCATACTGTTTTGTCAGAGGATGGCTATACCCTTTATGCTAGACCCAAGAATGGAAGGCTTTGCAAGAAAAAGGTCAATGGCATAGAAATTGATATTGATAACAGATGGGTTGTACCTCATAATCCTTGGGCTTTGATGGAGCTCAAATCACATGCCAACTTAGAGTGTTGCATTTCCATAAAAGCTTTCAAATACCTTCATAAATACATTTACAAAGGCCATGATCGTACAACCATGGCAATTGGGAAAAATAAAGATGAAATACAGCAATATATAGATTCCCGTTATGTATCTGCCTCTGAATCAGTTTGGAGGCTTTTTCATTATGATATGCATGAAGAAATCCCAAATGTTGTCTGCCTTGCAGTACATACAGAAGCTGGGCAATTTGTAGTGTTTGATGCTGATGCACCAGTAGAGGAGGTTCTTCATGCTGTTGGGTCAAAAGACAGCACACTTACAGCTTACTTCAAAGTTAATGCAGCAGAGAAGAAAAAGGCTGAGGATGATCCTGAACATGCAGTAATGGTTGCACAATCACTTTTGTACCAGGAATTTCCTACAAAATGGGTCTAGGTAAAAACTACAAAAAGATGGAAGATTCGTGAGGGTAAAGCTGCTCTTGGGCGGATGTATTTTGTTCACCCTGCAGCTGGCGAAAGGTTTTATATTCGACTGCTGCTTACAGTTGTCAAAGGTGCTACATCATTTGCAGATCTACGTACTTATGAAGGAGTGGAATATCCTACACACCAAGAAGCATGTTTGGCCCATGGGCTTTTGCAGAGTGATTCTGAGTGGAAGGACTGCCTAGAGGATGCAAGACATATGCAATCTGGATCTGCACTCCATTCACTCTTTGCAACAATTCTTAAAGATTGCCGTCCTGCTCAACCTTTTTTACTGTGGGAGCAGTTCAAAGAACACATCTATGATGATATCAACCACCATTTACAGACCTCAGGGATTATTGCCAACCCAACACAGGATCAAATTGAAGATTATGGCTTATATCTTATTGATAAAATCCTTTTCCATGCAGGAGTACATGATGGATTAAAAGGTTTTCTGGGCATGCCAGTTCCTAATTATGAATTTTGGGCAGATGTTGAAGGCAATAAGTTGATACGAGAGCAGTGTGCCTTTCATGCTGAAGAACAACAGCAAAGAGCATCAGAGAATATTGCAAAGATGAACAGAGAACAAGCAGAGGCCTTCAATACAATTAAAGCTGCAATATATGAGAATAACCCTCAGATGTTCTTTCTCCATGGTCCAGCTGGAACTGGAAAAACATTTACATATAATACACTCTGTTATGCATTGCGTGGAGATGAAAAGATTGTATTGTGCTGTGCTTCATCAGGGATTGCTGCTCTTTTACTCCCAAAGGGGCGAACTGCTCATTCCACATTTAAGATTCCTATTGAAATATATGAAGGAAAATTATGCTCTGTCAAGAAGAACTCTGATCTGGGTGAACTACTGCATGAGACCAGTCTTATTATTTGGGATGAAGTTCCAATGCAGGACCGGTATTGTCAAGAGGCTGTGGATATAACTATGAGAGACATTAGGGACACCCCTAGCAAGCCATTTGGAGGTGTTACAGTTGTTTTTGGAGGAGACTTTCAGCAAATACTTCCTGTGGTCCGGAAAGGACACTGAGAGCAAATTGTGGGTCAGTGTATCCAGCAATCTTATTTATGGCGTGACATAAAGATCCTTTATCTAAAAGAAAATAAAAGATTAAGTAGTGGTACAGCAGAGGACAAAGAGTATGCAGAGTGGTTACTGAAGGTTGGACATGGTTCAATTAATGGTCCAGAAAGCCAAATAAAGCTTGACCCTATTATGAAGTGTGGGGACTCTGTTGACTCCTTGATCTCTGCCATTTATCCAAATCTCAATGTTATTGACTGTGCAGCAGATAATGTTGATTCATGGTTTTCAGAGCGCACTATACTCTGCCCACGAAATGATACTGTTGATGAAACCAATCTCATGTGTTTAAATACATTGAGTGGCAATATCAATACTTATCATAGTGCAGACAAGGCTGTCATAGATGAAGCAGCAGATGGGGATTCTCAGTATCCTGAGGAATTCCTTCACAATATCAATGGTTCTGGCCTGCCACTGTCACAACTACAGTTAAAGATTGGTGCACCAATAATGGTTCTTAGGAATCTTGATCCATCAGCTGGAGTTTGTAATGGAACCCGTGCAATCCTTACCTGATGTACAGCAAGAGTACTAGAGGCTAGAATACTGGGTGGAGATAATGCAGGCCAGATTATATTGATTCCACGTATTACACTCAGCCCATCCAATCTTGATTTACCTTTTGTCTTTCAAAGATGCCAGTTTCCTGTGAGGTTAGCATTTGCAATGTCCATCAATAAGTCTCAAGGGCAATCAGTTAAAACAGTTGGGTTGAACCTTCAATCCCCAGTATTTACTCATGGTCAACTCTATGTTGCTCTTTCTCGCTCTACAACAAAGCAAGGAGTCAAAACAATTTTTCCTGAAGGTATGTTATATACTTATAAGTTTGTGTTTTATTTACTCAGAGCAATCTACAGGAAATACAGAGTGTCAGTGACTCGCTAGCTCCCACAAGAGACAACCAGGCGTCACACGATAGACGATGAGCAAGAGGGCGAAAAAGCAAAAAGAGGATGGATAAGATAACCCAACTACAAGTCTAGCTACCGAGGAGAATAGACGAGAATAGAGCTAAGGAATATAACTACAAAATACTAAGTCTTATATACTATTGGGATATGAAGCCGTGAGAGACGTCTCGCGCCGTAACCGTGAGGATCTACAATAAGAGTCGCTCGTATCCATAAGTAAAGCTGTAGGTATTAGGTGAGTAAACAATAAGGCAATATAAAAAGAAGCATGGAAGCGGAACGATAATGACGTCGTCCTGTCAATGAACTGACAGGCACGAGAGAGTCTCGCCTAAGTGAAACGACAACGCGAGAACAATAAGGTTGACGCGTGTAACCTAAATGATAATGAAAATATAATAAGCGCTAGTGTAAGCGCTTTGGTGATTAGGTAAGTAAATAAAAGAAAAGGAAAAGAATAATAAAAGAAAAGAATAATGGAAAAAGATCGTTTCATGACACAGAGTGCATAACACAGAACATTGTCTATCCTGAGGTTTTGCTTGATTAGAGTTTAGTGCTGTTAAATTATATTGTATATTTGAATAATGTATTGGCTCAATACAATCAATATTATATGTGTAGTTAAAAGTCACTGTCCCCTGCCCGTGCCGAAGGCACGGGTCAAGCAAAGCTTGTGTCATGAAGTGAGCCCACCCCCTATCATTTTCCTTTCTTTACGATACACCATCCAAGCCCTCCTACCTACAATAATCATTCTGGAACATTCCTTGTGCCGGAGCTATACAGTATTACCTCATAGTTCCCACGCTCCACCTTGTATATATAAGCCAGCCCCCACAACCTGGTCCCTTATCTTGACCTCTTTGTCGTTGGGACCAGGTATGTCTTGAACTTACTTACTTGTATTTATTATCAATATAACTTTGTCGTTGGGACCAGTGTCCGCTTTCGCCTAAGTCTCCGCTCCGCCCGCCACCGTCGTCACCTCTTTGTGACATTAGGTCAAGATCCCTTACTGCACTGATAGCCTACCGATTAGGTTATCCTTGCAGGCTCCGCTTTCACCACGTCTACAGACACCTCCGCACCAAGCCTGCCCGCCCAAGCTATCGACTGCTCTGCCTACCCACACGCTTTTGATACTAAAGACCAAACCCACATCCACCACAGCAAAAGCAGCTCCTGGGCTGATTGCAGTTCTCAACCCTGTCCAAACGCTGCTGCCAACTCCATCAGTGAAGAGGAGAACCTTTCCGACGGTACCGTGATCACACCCATCCTTATCCCTACTCCCACTGCACCCCCATCCATCATGTCGACCTCTGAAGTCAACACAAACCAGCTCATGGCACAGCTCATCGAGCAGGTGGCCCAGCTCACGGCCAACCTCCACAAAGCCTCAGCCAAGTCCAGTATGAATAAACCTGAGCTCTTCAAAGGCTCTAGTAGTGCAGAAGCACGTCGCTTCATTGCTCAGTATCAAAGCTGGGCAATGGAACAACCAGATCTGAGTAGCAACGAAGGGAAGCTGATCAAGGCAGCGCTAGGATTCTTCTCAGGCAAGGCTGCTGACTGGGCCACACCATACCTCCTAGAATTCAGCCATAACCAACAACCTTTCAATGGACGATGGGAAGACTTCAAAACAGCCTTCACCCTCCGATTTGAATCCATTGATGCAGGTATGGAGGCCCGGAATGCAATCCAGCATCTCAGGCAGGCAAAAGGTCAAACGGTAGCGGAATTTGCACAGAATTTCAAGGACATTGGTGATCGGACCGGGCTTTCAGACGTCGACCTGCGAGAACGCTTCCATAGCGGCCTCAACCCAGAGATCCGACAAAATCTCATTGTGGTCAATATAGCCCAGGGACTGGCTCCCACCCTGGAGGAGGCTATCAGGCGAGCAATTTCAGTGGATGTGTTCCTGCACGATCCCACCATGACAGGTCGCAACCCAGGCACCTCCCATATCTCCTCCCCCCCTGCCAACTCCCATGCTATGGATGTCGATGCCACACACACTAGTGGTAACAGCAGAGAAAGCTTCGTGGCCCAGATGAGAGGAAGGTGTTATGGGTGTGGCTCGCAGAGTCACGAAAAGAGGAACTGCTCATACAAGGAGACAGTTTGCCGCTACTGTGGACGACGAGGCCACCTAGAATCAGTCTGCCAAGACAAGTTCATGGGTCTAGAACGTGGCCGGGGTAAGCGCCAACAACCCCGCCGTCAACAAGTCTCTGCTTCTGCTTCGACACCGTTCACCCTCTTCCCCAATGAACCTGTCCAAATTGCCGCGTCCATTCCAGCTCCCACTGCTCCGTCCCCACTTACGCCTGACCTCTCCACCAAGATTGCCCAGCTCCAGGAGCTCCTTAACAGAGCCAATGCCATGGCCCCAGCACCAGGTTCTCAGGAGGGTTTTTAAAGCGGGTGCCCGTCTCGGCTGCATCGAGAGTACCCGTAAACCAGTTCGCTATACATTCCACATCTGCGTATGATTCTCTCCCATCTTGTAAAATATCTACTATTTCGGAATTGAACTCCAATTCATCTCACTTCCGAATTAACGCAAAACTAAGAGGAAGAAATCACAGTATAGCAACTGCAGCCATGGTTGATTCTGGAGCCACTGCTCTATTTTTGAACCAAGAGTTTGTCACCCGTCACCGTGTAAGGACCTTCCCACTCAGGAAACCCATTGGCGTCTTTAACATTGATGGGTCTGCTAACCGAGCAGGGCAGATCACACACTTTGCACGCCTAGCCCTGACTGTTGATAACCAAGAACGGTGGACAGACTTGCTAGTAACCAATCTGGGAGGCGAAGACCTAATCTTAGGACTCCCCTGGCTACATAAGGCCAATCCAGATATTGACTGGGAGAAAGGACGACTCACAGTCAGATCCCAACAAACAACGATAGAGGAGGTGGAAGAGCAAGACACGGCGGAGGAAATTGAAACTGTGATCACCCCTGAACCACCACTTGACACACTGGATGAGGAGACAGAAGAGTCGCCCATACACCGCATTCGAGCAAACCGACGAACCCGACGTGCATGGGTGAAGTCAGGAATCTTACACGAACAAACAGATGAAGTCTGGTGTGCTGCAGGGTTCACCTACTCCCAACAGCTAGCGGAACAAGCCCACAAAACAAAACCCATGAAAACCTTTGAAGAAATGGTCCCAGAACCCTACCGCGATTTCGAAAAAGTATTCTCTGAAACTGCTTCAGAGCGCCTCCCTGACCACCAACCCTGGGATCATGCTATAGAATTGATCCCAGGTGCACCGGAAACCATGCGCACAAAAGTCTATCCAATGTCATTGAATGAACAAGGTGAACTCGACCGCTTCCTGGATGACAACCTCCGAAAAGGCTACATTCGCCCCTCAAAATCGCCGCTGTCTTCACCCGTCTTCTTTGTTAAGAAGAAAGATGGGAAGCTCCGCTTCGTACAGGATTACCGGAAACTCAACCAAGTAACCCTAAAGAACCGCTATCCTCTCCCACTGGTCGCTGACATTGTCAGCCGTCTACAGGGGGCACGGTACTTCACCAAATTTGACGTCAGATGGGGCTACAACAATGTCCGGATTAAGGAGGGTGATGAGTGGAAGGCCGCTTTTGCAACCAACCGAGGGTTATTTGAACCCAGTGTAATGTTCTTCGGTCTCACCAACTCGCCAGCTACCTTCCAAGCGCTCATGAATTCCATCTTTTCAGACCTAGTGGCGGCTGGTAAGGTAGCAGTCTACCTAGACGACATCCTCATCTTCAGTAACAATTTGCAAGAACACCGGCAGGTGGTGCGAGAGGTACTAAAGCGGCTAGAGAAACATGACCTCTACCTGCGACCAGAGAAATGCGAGTTTGAGGAGCTTCAGGTTGAGTATTTGGGACTAGTGATATCAGAAGGTGAAGTGCGCATGGATCCAGTAAAAGTAGCTGCAGTCCGCGACTGGCCTACCCCAAAGAATCTACGAGAACTACGGGGATTCCTAGGCTTCGCTAACTTCTACCGTCGATTCATACGGAACTTTGCCCGCATAGCACGCCCTCTGAACGACCTAACAAAAAAGGATACAGGCTTCAGTTGGGGGACACACCAACAACAAGCATTCGATACCCTAAGGGAAGCATTCATCACAGCACCGGTACTGGCACTCTGGGACCCTAATAGGCTCACACAACTTGAGGTAGATGCATCAGGCTTTGCTACGGGAGGAGCCCTAATGCAGAAACAAGACGACGGCCAGTGGCACCCAGTGGCATTTCGATCAGCCTCCATGCAAGCAGCTGAACGAAACTACGAAATCTATGACCGAGAGATGCTCGCTATCATCGAAGCATTAAAGGACTGGAGAAGCTTCCTGGAAGGTTCACCACAACCGTTCGAGATTCTCACCGACCACGCAAACCTGGAATTCTGGCGTTCTGCTCAAGACCTCAGTAGACGGCAGGCGCGATGGGCACTATGGTTGTCCCGATTCGACTTCCAGCTCACTCACCGCCCTGGCAAGTCCAACACTCAGGCAGACGCTCTCTCTCGTATGGCAGCATATCAGGTTCTGGATAGCGAAGATAATCGACAACAGATTGTTCTGAAACCAGCCCATTTCATGCAAGTGGCAGCTATCTCACTACAAAACCCACTGGAGGACCGCATCCGACAGGCGTCTCAAAAGGAGGCCCAAGTACTGGAAGGACTGGAAGAGCTTAGGAGAAGCGGTCTCAAACGCTTGGCCAATGGGATAGCAGAATGGGAAGAAGACAAGGGACTAGTATACCACCGAGGAAGAGTATATGTCCCACCAGATGATGACCTCCGGAAAGAAGTACTCAAGCAATGCCACGATAACCCCTCTGCTGGCCACCCTGGACTTCACAATACCCTTGACCTCGTCAGCACCCACTTTTGGTGGCCCACCCTGCGATCCTTTGTAGAAAAATATGTTGAAGGATGCGAGACTTGTGCAAGGAAGAAGATACAGAGACACCCACGAGCAGTAACACTACCTCTAGACGTCCCAGCAGGCTTGTGGGAAGAAGTGGGAGTTGACTTGATCACACAGCTGCCCAACTCGCAAGGGTATGACGCGATTCTAGTCTGCACGGACCTTTACGGTAAACAAATCCATGCAATTCCTTGTACAACTTCAATCACAGCAGCAGGTGTGGCCGACATCTACTATCGCGAAATTTTTCGCCTCCATGGTCTTCCCCTCCGCTTTGTATCAGACCGGGGACCCCAGTTTGCAGCAAAACTCATGCGATCATTACTCTCCCGCCTAGGAATCAAATCAAACCTCACCTCAGGGTACCACCCCCAAGCAAACGGACAGACCGAACGGGCAAACCAAGAAGTCGAAAAATACCTCAGACTCTATGTGGGACGCCGCCAGGACGACTGGGCGGAGCACCTACCTATGGCGGAATTTGTGATTAACTCTCGCACCCACTCTGCACTTGGAACGTCCCCATTCGAACTCACCTATGGCTATCTGCCTCTATTTAACATTCCAGTTGGACAACGGAGTGGGATTCCGGCGGTGGATGATCGCATCCAGATACTGCGGGATGCACGACAGGATGCTGGGGCGGCGCTACACCTGGGGAAACGACGGCAAAAGGAAAACTACGAACGGGGAAAACGAAAGGCACATCAATTCCAAGTTGGAGATCAGGTCTGGCTAAGCGCAGAGGACATCAAGCTCCAACTTTCCAGTGAGAAACTTGGGGATCGACAGCTAGGACCTTACACCATTTTGCAGAAGGTTGGGCCCCTGGACTACCGTTTAGACCTCCCACTATCCCTGGACCGCATCCATCCTGTGTTCCATGTTGATAAATTGTACCCTTGGAGAGGGAACACCGTAAACGGCGAAATTGCAACACCACCGGAACCAGTATATCTAGAGGATGAGGATGAGCCGGAGTATGAAGTCGAGGACATCTTGGATAGTCGGATTAGGTGGAAGAAGCTAGAGTACTTGGTAAAGTGGAAAGGCTACGATGCAGGACACAACTCATGGGAACCTGCACCAAATCTTGAACACGCCCCAGCAACTATCCGAAAATTCCACAAAAAGCACCCTCAGGCGGCAAAAGCTTGACCATTGAGGGCAATGGTCATAAGGAGGGGGGTAATGTCATGAAGTGAGCCCACCCCCTATCATTTTCCTTTCTTTACGATACACCATCCAAGCCCTCCTACCTACAATAATCATTCCGGAACATTCCTTGTGCCGGAGCTATACAGTATTACCTCATAGTTCCCACGCTCCACCTTGTATATATAAGCCAGCCCCCACAACCTGGTCCCTTATCTTGACCTCTTTGTCGTTGGGACCAGGTATGTCTTGAACTTACTTACTTGTATTTATTATCAATATAACTTTGTCGTTGGGACCAGTGTCCGCTTTCGCCTAAGTCTCCGCTCCGCCCGCCACCGTCGTCACCTCTTTGTGACAGCTTGTACAAGGTGGAGTGTGGGAACTATGATGTAATACTGTATAGCTCAGGCACAAGGAATGGAATGGAACTAATAGAACAGGATGGAAGGTTCTGGAATGATTATTATAGGTAAGGGTGTTTGGGTGGTGTATCGTAAAGAAAGGAAAATAATAGGGGGTGGCTCACTTCATGCCATGTTCGAATTTTTAAAGTGGGAACCCGCCACAGCTGCCGCCTGGTTCCCTAGCCTGTATTCTTCCTCTACTTCCACCTACGCATCTATACCCTCATGTACAATTGGTTCCGCTCAATCTAGTGACATTTCTCACTTCTGTATCCCAATTAAGTTGCAAGGCAGATTCAAGAATACAAACAGTGCAGCAATGATAGACTCTGGCGCCACAGGTCTCTTCATTCATGAACATTTCATGAAACAATATTGAATTCTCCCTCATCATCTCCGCCAGCTGATCACCCTCTATAACATTGATGGATCTCCTAGCACTGCTGTCAGCGACTCGCTAGCTCTCACAAGAGACAACCAGGCGTCACACGATAGACAATGAGCAAGAGGGCGAAAAAGCAAAAAGAGGATGGATAAGACAACCCAACTACAAGTCTAGCTACCGAGGAGAATAGACGAGAATAGAGCTAAGGAATATAACTACAAAATACTAAGTCTTATATACTATTGGGATATGAAGCCGTGAGAGATATCTCGCGCCGTAACCGTGAGGATCTACAATAAGAGTCGCTCGTATCCATAAGTAAAGCTGTAGGTATTAGGTGAGTAAACAATAAGGCAATATAAAAAGAAGCATGGAAGCGGAATGATAATGACGTCGTCCTGTCAATAAACTGACAGGCATGAGAGAGTCGCGCCTAAGTGAAATGACAACGCGAGAACAATAAGGTTGACGCGTGTAACCTAAATAACAATGAAAATATAATAAGCGCTAGTGTAAGCGCTTTGGTGATTAGGTAAGTAAATAAAAGAAAAGGAAAAGAATAAGAAAAGAATAATGGAAAAAGATCGTTTCATGACAACTGCAGGACAGATCACACACTCTGTATGTCTACTGTTCACCATAGACCAAAACCAACCCCAGCTCCTTGAATACCTTGTCACCAACCTTGGTTCTGAAAACATCATCCTCGGACTCCCTTGGCTCTGAAAGGTCAACCCGGACATCAACTGGAGAGAAGGGTGATTGGCTATCACCCCTCCTAGAAAAGCCCCATCTCCCATGACCATCGAGGAAGTCCCCGAACCCAAGGAGAGTGATGTGGGAGGAACCACAGAGCACATCATAGAAGCAAACCCAGACTGGGGCCCCACTTCCACCCCACATGTTCACTTTTCCACCCCGGAGTCTGATGACCAATCCCAACTGCCTGAAGAAACACCTCCCATACCCGATCCAGAGATACATGAGTACACTGAAAGCACACCTCTGTATCAACTGATAGGCAACAGGAAGCAAAGAAGAGTGTTACTTTGAGCAGGAATCATTGGTCATACGTCAGAAGAACTCTGGTGTTCCGCAGGGTACATGTACTCACAACAACTTGCAGAGGCTGCATACAAAGAGAAGCCAGTGAAATCATTCGAAGAGATGGTCCCCTTGGCATATCGGAAACATGCAAAGGTCTTCTCTGAGAAGGAATCCAAACGACTACCAGAGCATAAACCTTGGGATCATGCCATAGATCTGAAATCCGACACTCCCAAAACTATGTGCACCAAAATCTATCCTATGTCTCCAAATGAGCAGGAAGAGCTCAACTGATTCTTGGAAGAGAATCTGCGCAAAGGTTACATTTATCCTTCCAAATCCCCCTTGGTGTCACCTGTTTTCTTTGTCAAAAAGAAGGATGGTAAACTTTGATTTGTTCAAGACTACCGGCGGCTCAATGAATACACGGTAAAAAATTGATACCCACTCCCTCTCATCACAGACATTGTCAGTTGACTGCGCAGAGCCAAGCTCTTCTCCAAAATGGATGTTTGCTGGGGGTACAACAATGTGTGAGTTGAAGAGGGCGATGAATGGAAGGGAGCATTTGCCACAAATCAAGGACTCTTTGAGCCCCTTGTTATGTTCTTTGGTCTGACAAACTCACTGGCTACGTTCCAAGCCCTCATGAATTCCATGTTTGCTGACCTCATTGCTGCTGGGAAGGTGGCTGTCTACCTAGATGACATCCTAATTTTCACTGAAACTGTCGAGGAACATTGCATGGTAGTCAATGACATTCTTGCACACCTCAGCCAATACAACCTGTACCTACAGCCACAGAAATGTGAATTTGAATGGTCCTCCATCGAATACCTAGGTTTAGTGATCAGCAAAGGAGAAGTGCAAATGGACCCAGTCAAAATAGAAGCAGTCAGAAGCTTGCAGGCACCTACAATGCTATGTGATCTTCGAGGTTTCCTAGGATTTGCTAACTTCTATCAGAGATTCATTGAAGGCTTTGCAAAGAAAGCGTGACCTTTGAATGACCTCACCTCCAAAGACACCAAATGGAACTGGAAAGCCCAACAGCAGGAAGCTTTCAAATCACTAAGGGACACCTTCACCTCTGCACCAATCCTTACACTATGGGATCCATTGAAACCAAGTTGGATTGAAGTTGATGCATCAGGCTTTGCCACTGGAGGTACTCTTTCGCAACTACAGGAGGATGGACTCTGGCACCTGGTTGCCTATCACTCCTCCTCCATGGATCCAGCTGAGCGGAACTACAAAATCTATGACCGAGAAATGCTGGCCATCATTGAAGCATTGAAAGACTGCAGAAGCTTCTTGGAAGGATCCCCAGAACCATTCAAAATCATGACCAATCACCAGAATCTGGAATACTGGAAGACAGCCCAAGACCTCAGCCATCGACAAGCACGATGGTCACTATGGCTCTCCTGGTTTGACTTCCATCTTAAGCACTGCCCCGGTAAAGCAAATACTCAAGCGGATGCACTTTCACATATGGTGCAGCACCAGGTCACAGATGCTGAGGAAAACAAGAAGCAGATTGTGCTGAAACCAGAACATTTCCTCAATGCAGCGACCATGGTCCTTCTTCACAACCCCCTCCTTGACCATATTCGACAGATCAGTGAATGAGAGGCAGAGGTACTGGATGGTCTGAAAGGTATCTGTCATGAAACAATCTTTTTCATTATTCTTTTCTTTTATTATTCTTTTCCTTTTCTTTTATTTACTTACCTAATCACCAAAGCACTTACACTAGCGCCTATTATATTTTCATTTCTGTTTAGGTTACACGTGTCAACCTTATTGTTCTCGCATTGTCGTTTCACTTAGGTGCGACTCTCTCGTGCCTGTCAGCTCATTGACAGGATGACGTCATTATTGTTCTGCTTCCATGCTTCTTTTTATATTGCGTTATTGTTTACTCACCGAATACCTACAGCTTTACTTATGGATACAAGCGACTCTTATTGTAGATCCTCATGGTTACGGCGCGAGACATCTCTCACGGTTTCATATCCCATTTCGTATATAAGACTAGGTATTTTGTAGTTATATTCCTTAGCTCTATTCTCGTCTATTCTCCTCAGTAGCTAGACTTGTAGTTGGGTTGTCTTATTCATCCTCTTATTGCTTTTTTGCCCTCTTGCTCATCGTCTATCATGTGACGCCTGGTTGTCTCTTGTGAGAGCTAGCGAGTCGCTGACAGGCACCCTAGAACTAGTCAGCAGACTCTACTGGTGGCCTGGAATGCGCTCATTTGTAGACAAGTATGTTGATGGATGTGACCATTGCCAGCACAAATGCCTGAACCCCCACTACCCCTCTCCTCTTCAACCTCTTCCCATACCAGAAGGACCCTGGCAGGACATTGGTGTGGATCTCATTGGGGAACTACCTATGACACAAGATGGCCACAATGCTATCATCACCTTTGTGGACCATTACACAAAAATGGTTCACTGTTTTCCCTGCACCACTGAGATAACAGCAGAAGGAGTAGCAGATTTCTTTTATAAGGAAATTTTCCACTTACATGGCCTACCCCATTGATTCATCTCTGATAGAGGACCCCAATTTGTGGCAGATGTTATGCGACAACTACTGAAGCGACTGGGAATCAACTCCGCCTTGACCACAGCTTATCACCCTGAGACAAACAGACAGACAGAACATGCTAACCAAGAAATCAAATGCTACATTTACATGTACATAAGTCACTGACAGGATGACTGGGACCTCTTAATCCCTACCGCCGAGTTCGTCATGAATGCTTGTATCCACTCTGCACACAGCCACTCCCCCTTCGAAACACTTTACAGTTATACCCCTTAGTTCACCATTCCAAACAGCATTGAGACAAAATACCCATCCATTGAGCGCCGGCTAGAACTGTTACAGCATGCACATGAGGATGCAGAAGCAGCACTATGGATGAGCAAAGAGTGCATTAGAGAGGGGGTAAAGGGGAAAGTACAGGAATTTGAAGTAGGACAACCGGTTTGGTTATCCTTGAGCAAATTAAAGGTATGGCAAAAGAACCAAAAACTGGGGAGCAAACCCCTAGGTCCATTTGAAGTGGCAGAGAAAATGGGCCCACTCACATATCAATTACATCTACCTACCTGGATGAAGATCCATGACAACATACATACCAACTGCCTGTCTCCCTGGAAAGGAAATGAGGTCAACAGAGTTGAGCCACCACCACCGGAGCCTGAAATTGTGGAGGGAGAAGAGTTCTACGATGTGAAGGAGGTCCTGGACAGCCGGATCTTTGGACCATGGAAAAAGTTGCAATTCCTGGTAAAGTGGAAGGGGTACGATGAAGGCCACAACAGTTGGGAGCATGAAAAAAACTTAGTGGGCACAAGTGACAAGGCAATTACAGATTTCTATGCAAAACACCCAAATGCACCACAAAACATTTCAGCAGCCATCTTCCACTCTTTACCCTGGCAACCTTACAAAAACCTCACCAAAATAGTCACAGGGACATCAACTGTAGAAGGGGGGTAATGTCGTGACATGCTATACAGGATACAGTACTTACTTCATTTTCTCCTACACTTCCTCCTTTCTTTACCTTCATTACTGTTCAGACTCTTCTACACCTTTCCGTACCCTTCTATCATCCTTCAAAAGTGTTCCATCACATTCTAGATACTTCTATTGGCTTCCCGCACTGTCACTTACGCATCCAAACACTTGTATATATAGTACAGTAGTTGACACCTAGTTCCCCATCTTGACCTCTTGGTCTTTGGAACTAGGTTAGTACTTGTATCTTCGTTTACATTCAATATACTCACTTGGTCTTTGGAACTAGTTTTCCTTGTGCGACCCTAGTGATTGGCCCTTGTGCTATCACTGTTATCTTGATCACTACCTCTTTCAGCCTTCATGTGTGGTGCTAGCCCCACTCCTCACCTTGGCCTGTGCTTGCGCCTGTGCTTTCCTCTGTGCTTTCTCCCTTTGTCACCACATGCAGGAGCTCCAAGTCAAATCTGAGGTGGTCATCTCAACCATGAAGACAAGCTGGGAAAGTCGGGTCTGCGATGCCAAAGCCAATCTAATCAAATTCCTGGATGATTATGAAGAAATTGTAGAGAACATTTGTAATGTGGGAGGAGAAGTGAGCGAAGAGGACATCTGAGCTCACATCCTCAAGGTAATTCCTCAGGGGTACCTCAACTTTGTAAATACCCTTATCAAGGGACCTGCGGTCCAAGGTTTATTGCTAGAAACAGATGCGTTAATCAAATCACTAAAACGGCAGTATCAGTATCGTACCAGCTGTAACACTTCATGGAATACAAATTCCAATAACCCAAACTTGACCAAGCAGGATGTAGCACTCAGTGCTGAACCTGCTCCTACCACAATTACAATGGCTGTCCAGAGAAACAACCAATTGAACTGAGGAAGTTTGCATGACTGAGGATCCAGTGGAAGAGGACGAGGTGGACAAAGCAGATCTCCAAGACTTTGTTACCATTGTGAAAAATCTGACCATCTTATTCAGAATTGTCCAGAACCTAAACTTCCTGCTAGCACAGCAGTAACCCCTTATCGTCCTCCAACCCAAATGAATAAGTCAAGTGGTGTCCAATCTGGACAAGCCAGCTTTGCTGAGGAAGACAACAGGTTTGCCTACTTTGCTTACACTGAGGACCATGACATTAACAACAATGTTGATAATAGACTTGCAAATGGTAACATGGATGACCTTGAAGGTTTACTGGAGGAATTAATAGAAATACCATTCCGGCCCTTTAATATTGCATCACTCGCATCCTCTGAAAACCTGTGGGTCAATGTCCAAGAAGGACTCCTTGATGATGGAGATGAAATTGACAAACCAGTTTTGGATGGCAACTCCAATCACTATGATTCTTTCAGCTCAAACAAACTATATGTACCATCTGAGGATCTGCTACTAGCAGATCATAGCTGCTGTAACACAAAGGAAGAATCAATTGTCCTTGATTCTGGTTGCTCTTGGCATATGAGCCCAAACCTGTCATGACATATATAGGTACCTACTTCATTTTTCCATAAGCTTTCCATAAGCTTTCCATTCCCATGCTGTCGCTTACTCATCCGGACCCTCCTATATATATAGTACCGTAGTTGACACCTAGTTCCCCATCTTGACCTCTTGGTCTTTGGAACTAGGTTAGTATTTGTATCTTCTTTACAGTCAATATACTGAACTTGGTCTTTGGAACTAGTTTTCCTTGTGCAACCCTAGTGATTGGCCCTTGTGCTATTGCTGCTGTCTTGATCATTATCTCTTTCAGCCTTTGTGTGTGGTGCTAGCCCCACTGCTCACTTCGGCTTGTGCTTGAGCCTGTGCCTTCCTCTGTGCTTTCTCCCTTCGTCACCACAAAACCCCAATTCATTTATGACCAACCCCAAACCCTGCACACCAAAGACTTTCCATGTTGCAAATAAGGAGACATTCACTGCTACTTGGAAAGGGACTGCACAAATTGATGTCAATGGCCCAAACCCCCTACTCCTTCACAATGTCCTATATGTCCCGGAGCTTGCCAATACCTTGATCTCTATTGGGTGTTCGGATGATGCGGGATACTCTGTAATCTTTGGTGATGGTAGAGGCGTAATCCAGGATGGGAACAGAATGATAATAGGTGCAATATCAAAATCAAATGGTTTGTACCGTGTAGTGGAACCTGTTAATGGGGAAGCTAGCAAAGTAGTTGAGAAAGTCACACTCAATGACTTACATTGTCGAATGGGACATATCTCACTCACTGCTGCGAAGAAGCTGGTGCAAAACAGATTTATTGACAGTATCGAATTGTCTGATTTGAACAACTCAGGCCAATGCAAAAGTTGCATATTCGCAAAAGCAACTTGTAAGTCGATTCCAAAAGAACATCAAGGAAAACGTAGCATAATATTTGGAGAACAAATCCACTCTGACATTTGGGGTCCTGCTTCTACTGAATCTAAAGGAGGGAAGAGATATTACGTCTCATTTACAGATGACTACTCAAGATTAACTCACCTGTACCTCCTTCAAATGAAATCCGAAACTTTCAAAGCATTCTTGAAGTATAATGCTTGGGTCATGAATCACATGAAGGCATCTATCAAGATCTTCCACTTAGATATTGGTGGTGAGTATATGAGCAGTGAATTCACAACTCACCTCAGATTGAATGGGATTATACACCATTTAACCATTCATGATACTTCTGAAGAGAAAGGAGTCTCAGAACAATTAAACCACATCTTGCTGGAATGAGTCTGAGCCATGCTACATGCCAGCAGTCTACCCAAATTTTTGTGGGCTGAAGCAGTCTGTCATGCCACCTGGTTGAAGAATTGTACCTCAACACATTTGTTAGATGGCAAAACTCTATATGAGGTAGCATTCAGAAGGGAACCAAAGCTTTCAGAACTTCCAGAATGGGGATACAAATTGTATGTTCATTGCCGAAGGGGAAGAAACTCTCCCCAAGAGCCCATGTTGGGTATTGGATGGGTTATAATGTTGACGTTGAAGATGTGGAGCAGAGCCAAGGGCACTGAGTATATTGGAAGGAAAGAAAGAACGGCATGGTAGAACATTCTGTGATCTTTGCCAAGGAAGATAATGGTGGCCTATGCCTCAAAGTTGAACTTGAGGACAACACAGAGAGGTTGAAACATCAGGAGGAGAGTGTAGAAGTTACCATTAATAATGGAAACACCAAACAACACATGTTCAACTCTGGACCACCAGTCCTAATTGATTCCTCAACAAACAAACAAACAAACACGGAAAACCCGGAGTTATGTAACTCCTCAGTTGCAATCCAACCAACACAATGGCCAATATCAAACCATGTCCCATCTCAATGAGTATGCAACCTACTTGATGGTACTGGCATGTCAGGCTCTAGAGACCTTCTCCCTTGCAGTATCGATATAGTTGTCAACACAATTGATGATATCCCTGCTGAAGAACTAATCATGGAAGCTTGTATGGCAGACGTTGAAGGTGTGGAACCGAAATCTATAGCAGAAGTGAAATGACTTCCTGATTGGCCAAAATGGGAACAGGCAATTCAAGAAGAATTGAAGAACCTGGAGGACCATGGAACTTGGGAGGTGACTAATAGACTGCCAAATGCATATGTAGTAGGGTGTAAGTGGGTCTTCAAGATCAAGAAGGATGAACTTGGAGCTATAGCTAAGTACAAGGCTCATTTAATCACTCAGGGTTTCACACAGGAATACAGCATCAATCACACTGAAACATTTGCACCTGTGGCACGGATGGCATCCATCAGAATCGCACTGGCACTTGGAGCTCATTATGATCTTGAAATACACCATGTCGACATCAAAGGTGCATACCTGAATGGTGACTTACTTGAAAATGAGGAAATTTATCTCCGTCACCCCCCGAACTACCCTCTCTCCAATCACCCAACTACTACAGTCTTAAAATTGAAATGACCGATTTATGGACTGAAACAAAGTGGACACTACTGGTACCTAAAGCTTGGTAAGACCCTGCATGATGTCCTGGGCATGCACCACTGTGATGTCAACCACTCTGTGTACTACCGTCATGTAGATGGTGGTATTATCATTATCCTGGTTTCTGTTGATGACCTTACCATTATTGCTTCTACAATAGCTCTAATTGATTATGTGAAGACTGGATTATGTTCAGCATTCAAAGTCACAGACCTTGGGGATGTCCACTGGTTACTAGGCATCCAAATCACTCATAACAGGACGCATCACTCAATATCCCTCTCCCAATGTTCATATATTGAAGGTGTGACAAAAGAATTTGGACAAGCTACAGCAAAGCCAACAACTAGTCCTATGGATACGCACAGTCAACTCATAAAAGCTCAATGTCCACAGAACCCAGGCAAAGCTAATGCGATGGAAGGTCAACCATACCGAGGAGCCATCAGCCATAGCATGTATGCTTGCACTGGTACTCGAGCTGACATTGCTTTCCCCCTTCATGACCTTACTCAGTTCCTAGTGAACCCAGGAGTTCCCCATTGGAATGCAACAATGCACGTTATATGTTACCTTCACAGTACGAAAGACTGGTCACTGACCTATGAAGGAAGAAAAAACAAGGATCTAGATTTGGAAAACCCTCCAGAAGGATCTGTGGATGCAGATGGTCAAATGGCTGAGGACAGGAAAGCCATTACTGGTTGGGTTTTTGTCATTGACGGTGGTGCAGTGAGTTGGTCCTCGAAATCTCAAACCCTAGTCTCCCTTTCTACTGCTGAATCAGAATACATTGCTGTTGTCAAAGCCTCCAAAGAAGGCTTGTGGTTACAAACCTTTATTTCACAAATATTCGAGCCAACCTGTCAGCAACTCGCTAGCTCTCACAAGAGACAACCAGGTGTCACACAATAGACAATGAGAGGGTGAAAAAGCAAAAAGGGGATGGATAAGACAACCCAATACTAGTCTAGCTACCAAGGAGAATAGACGAGAATAGAGGTAAGGAATATAACTACTAACTACTAAGTCTTATATACTAATGGGATATGAAGCCATGAGAGATGTCTTGCACCGTACCCATGAGGACATACAATAAGAGTCGCTCATATCCATAAGTAAAGCTGTATGTATTAGGTGAGTAAACAATAAGGCAATATAAAAGGAAGCATGGAGGCAGAACAATAATGATGTCGTCCTGTCAATGAGCTGACAGGCAGGAGAGAGTCGTGCCTAAGTGAAACAACAACGCGAGAACAATAAGGTTGACATGTGTAACCTAAATGGAAATGAAAATATAATAAGCGCTAGTGCAAGTGCTTTGGTGATTAGGTAAGTAAATAAAAGAAAAGAAAAAAGAATAATAAAAAAAGAATGTTTCGTGACACGACCTATGTCATGACATATATGGGTACCTACTTCATTTTTCCATAAGCTTTCCATAAGCTTTCCATTCCCACGCTGCTGCTTACTCATCCGGACCCTCATATATATAGTACCGTAGTTGACACCTAGTTCCCCATCTTGACCTCTTGGTCTTTGGAACTAGGTTAGTATTTGTATCTTCTTTACAGTCAATATACTGAACTTGGTCTTTGGAACTAGTTTTCCTTGTGCGACCCTAGTGATTGGCCCTTGTGCTATTGCTGCTGTCTTGATCATTATCTCTTTCAGCCTTTGTGTGTGGTGCTAGCCCCACTGCTCACTTCGGCTTGTGCTTGAGCCTGTGCCTTCCTCTGTGCTTTCTCCCTTTGTCACCACAACCTACGACATCATTCGAGGGCCAACCACACTTTACTCAGACAACCAAGCAGCTATCACAATATCGAAGGACCATCAATTTCATGCCCATACAAAACACATTGATGTACGGTATCACTTCATCCAATACGTTATTGAGGAGGGCAGAATCAGATTAGTTTATTGCCCAACTGAAGAAATGGTTGCAGATGCACTAACAAAAGCTCTCCCCAGTGCTCGGGCGAAGCACTTTGCTACAAGAATGGGACTCGGTCCAGCTTGAAGGGGAGTGTTGGACTTGTAGAATAGTACGTTTCTCATTTACTCACAATCCGGACCTTCGCCCGCCGCCCGCTATAGACCTATTCAAGGTTGTACTTCCGTGCCCCTATACTTACTGTATATATATATCTTATCTGGACACTAGCCACCTCAGACGCTTGACTCCCACTGTCCCGCGTACTGAGGTGAGCTCCCCTTTACTTCTCTTATTATCTGTTACTTACCATATTTTAGCTAGTATCTTTATTACAGGTAATACTAGACGGACTCCCACTGTCCCGCGTACTGAGCTAGTATCTTTATTACAGATACCGCGAGACCAATACTAGGTATTCTACAGAGATTATTGTCAGAAGCCTTTTAAAATATAATTAATTAAAGGTGCCCATAACAGTCCAATGCTCGCGATAAACTCTTGACGATGTTGGAATTTTAGTACTCCCGTAGACCCCACGTTACATAATCAGCAAGACAATGTAATTACGAGCGCCCATCTCCTTGACAGTATACATCCTTCGTCTTCGATGGCTCTCTTCTCCTGCGCGCCTCGAGCGTTGTACACAAAAATTCTGGTCCTTGGCTCATGCTTAACGCTCGCTCTCTTGCTCTACACTGTCTCTCTTTCTTCTTCGCCATCATTTTCCTTCTCATCACTACGCTCCTCGTTCTCGTCGTCGTCTTCATGGCCGTCATGGACATCTTCTCAATCTAAACATGCTGTCTCTGCTGCCTCTTGTACACCTTTGGCCTACTCATCCGGTAAATGGATGTATTCACCACGAACAAATCAAACGGCGCTGGTACACCCCGAAGATGCGTTGTCTTTCGCTGGATTTGCAGGATGTGCGAGTAGTAGAGAGTTTTACTGGCATCTGGCCAGTGATAATCAAGGTCAATGGGATAGATTTCCGGTTGTTGATTCGTGGAAATGGGATTTATCCGACACTTCTTGTTCCATTGCTGATGACTCATCGGAATACGGATTTCGAGATTTGGAACGCGAAAAACATAAACGTCAATTCGTTCAGGACCTTGTAGAAAATGGGGGATGGCTAGTCCTTGGTGACTCGATAACTGAAGGCCATTTCTTCTCGATATCATGTTTATTATACCCCCATGTCGTTGCTACCCCGGATTATGTCAAAAACCCATATTTCAATCGCGCTTGGCCACAGAATCTGTATCTCAACCCTGACTCTCCGCTCGTCTCCCAACTCTCCTTCCCGGAAGGGTTTAACACCACCGAAACACCTCTAATTACTTTCCGTCGAATCGACCTCTTATTATCCCTTGAGGAATTAGTCGAATTACACAAACAAAAACACTCCAAAGACGATAATTTCGGATCCAATTTTACACTATTTTCCAATGAGGCCGTATGGACAATGTCCCCATCTCAATACGTTTCCGATATCCTTCTCTCTCCTCTACCGAAAGGAAACTATGCCAATCTTATTGTTAGTACAGCTGGGCACTGGACAACAACAATGTTTAGCGGGTACGCGAATGATACTGACAAGGCGGATGTTGAGCACCACGGGGAAGGTATCGATGGACTCATAGACTTCTTCGGCGAAGCTATGGAATTTTGGGCGAATCAAGTCCAAGACACTATCATGAATGATCAGACGGGTGTCGTGCTGGCAAGCGGGGGACGCGCCAGGAGACAGGCTATGGTCCGCGCGTATCTTCCTGGGCATGAGGATTGTCATGATCATAGGAAGCCATGGGCGGAGATAGAGCCGATGAAGTGGAACTGGTATAATTGGGGGAGTATATGGAAGTATAACGAAATTTTCGAGGTCAGTTTCCTTTCGTTTTACTCTCAGTCGTCCCGCATCGTTCGCTCATTGCTCTGTGTGTAGACCCTGCTCTCAAAACCCGACTACCCGGACATTCACTATCTTTCAATCGATAGACCAGCGCGGTTGAGGCCAGATGCGGTGAGTTGACAATTTCCGCTGCCTTTTCTTTGTCGTTCATTTCATCTTTTTCCATTGATTCATTTTTTGACTGCGATGGTTCGATATACCATTTTTACGTCCTTCTTTGAGTCGGCGATCAATCTACCGTTTGTATGATCGTGAATATGTCGGTTCGCATCGGCCACTGTTTCGGGCGTCATGCGGTTGCCTGCATTTCCTTCTCGCCCACTTTTTCTTCCGCTCGTTCGTCGTCGAGGTGTCCTTCGACTCTAGTTCGATCCGGCTGCCTCTCTGTTTCGTTTTTCGCGCTCGCTTGTTGTTGCTCTTTGTTATAGATCTTCCCTCAATACGGTCACTAACGATGTCCATTTTCCCCTTATTTCCTCGCCCTTTGGCGTATGCGCGAAAAAAAAAATACAAAAACGCCATCGCAAAATGCAATGGACCTCGAATACTTGCAATTCTCAACGCGGTCTATACCTCTCTGTCTCACTCACCTCATTCAATCCTTGACGCGCTGGGGCTTTGCTATCCCCTTGAACTCCCAAACTGACATTGCCCTCTACCCTAATCATCTTTTTTCCTGGCCTGTGTGCGCTGTACTCCACCCCCCTGAACCAATTTCCTCATCTCGCATTTGTCCCTCTTCCGTACACACATATTCCTCTCATATCACCGACATTGACTGGTGACGGACACTTATGTCTTGAACGATTGTCCTGGATGTCCAATGAACGGAACAATAAATTCCCGAACATCATGCATCCTTATCCTGTTACTCCTCGTCCCCGTACTTCTGATACTCGCTTCCGCAAAACAGCACGCCACAGGCGATTGTCTGCACATCATGGCCGGTGCTGGCGTCCTCGAGGGATGGACAGAATATATCTGGCATTACGCCACGTATTTCACGCGTGAGCGGAGGGTGTATTCGGATCTCATGAGGAGACAGAAGAGTAGGATAAATAGATCTTGAAGAGTTGAGGGCAGAATACCCTGGACAGATGGTGCGAGATTTTTTCTTGAGGGGTGAGAAGGTTCCGGCGGGGAAGAAAATGACTTGATCTAACTTTTTCTTGCAAGAGAAAAATACATATAATGTATATGTATACGGACTTGTTTATTGCTATAATAATACCTTCCCCGATATCCCTTCGCTGTTTCTTGCATGGATCATATACTTTGTTACCAAAACTTGTATTGGAATTTGCCTTCGAGGTGAAGAGTGAGTTACTGATATAAACGTACGAGGTACAGTGGATGTAAGTGACTATATATTCTCAAGTTGCCTCCGTCTGATATGCACGATAGCCTTGGTGTTTGGGATATTGACATCCCCAAGAAGCTCCTCAGGTGGACGCTTACCATCCGGGAAGCGAAATTCATAGTTCATCAGGAGGTAGGCCATGAGTATCTTCAGCTCCATTGATGCAAAGAATCGTCCCGGACTAGGAAAAAGGTTCAAATCAGTCTATGAGATTCAAACTCAACACTACTTACCATGCATGAGTTCCATGTCCAAATGGAATATATGCCGGACTCGTCGCGGTATGCTGATGCTTTGTCTTCTGCCCCTCTTGCTCACGAAGCACACTCCACCGGAATGGGTCAAATTGCTCTGCATTTTCGCCATAGATTTCGGGGTCCTTATGCATCGCTCTTGCGGGACAGTTGACGAAATTACCCTTAGGTACAAATGTTCCATCTGAGAACGTATGATCTTGAGTGACCTTCCGAAATCCTAGAACTACAGATCTGTCCATCACCCTTGACTAGGTAACATTATGAACAAACACACCTCCGCCGATACTGAGTCGAACTGACTCTTTCAACAGACTGTCCAGTTTCAGACATTTCTGTAGTGCGGTCTTTGACCAACCTTCTCGTCCGACAATGGTTTGAACCTCCTGGCGTAAGGGTACGGCGAACTGTGGAGCTGCGCAGAGGTCGAAAAGGACATTCATGAAGCTCTAGCATTAGTAACCGGTTACTTAGTACATTTTAGCGACTTGAGCCAGTGCTCCTACCATAGATGTGGTTCCCAGCGAAACGAAGTTCACAAAGGCAACTCTCATTGCAAGCTTCTTGGTGTCTGTTTCCACTCCCTGTGCCAAAAACCAGTCTATGAGAGTCATCTTGTTTTGGAAGACTGTTCTAGCGAGGCAGAAACAAGGTAAGAAGGAGCAAAAAAGACTCACACATTTTGAATCACTGTCCGCATATTTGATGACTTCGCGGCGTTCATCAATCATCGGCCCCAAATATTTCAATGCATCTTTCAACGTGGAACGAATCTTAGTAAGAAAGATAGAAGCTGCACTAAGTTTTAGACGTCTGTTGAGTCATGTTCACGAATGACAATAAAGGACCTTACGGTTTCATGAACTTAGGGAATAGTCGAATAACAGCAGCGTCCTGGATAACATCGGTGGCAAAGACTCTCATGAGAGCTAGATATTCCTCATTGCGACAGAGGGGCAATCCAACGAAGACACGGTTAAGCATCCGATTGATTGTGTATGTGAAGACATCTGCGGCTTGAATAGGAACCCATTTGTTGGTATCCGTGGGCAGCTTCTCGGCGAGTACTGTCTTAACTTCATCGAACATATCAGGGAATAATTCTGACAAGTTATGTGTGAGATGAGTCCTGATATAGTTAATGTGGTATGGATCAGCCACGATATCACCCCCAAAGGTCCACTCTGCTTGGAACAACTGGGCAGTGTCAGATACGTTATGATTCCTGCTCGTGAATGATTGTCATACATCTTTTGCTGCGGCCTCTCCATTCATGAGACTGTCAGGAGCTTTCATGACTTCTTTGACAAGTTGGGGCCCAGATGCAAAGACTGTCCAACGATCCATTTCGGCAACTTTGAAGATGTGACCCCTGTGTTGATGATAGCCATCTTGAACGATGCGCATACTGTCGCTGAGATAGCGCCTGGCAGACATGTAAGATACAAAAATGTTTGCTGGACCCATGGTGGGTGCATTGACCTAATAATCCAAGCCCAATTATCAGCATAGTAGCGGATTTGCAGCCAAAGATATAGCAAGGCTGACTGACCCAAGCGCGTCTATAGTTTTGCCATGCTCTAACAACAATTGCAATGATCATCAATAGGAACAATACACCCACAATACGCTCGGTGGGTACGATGGGGTGGTACTTTGGCATGATGATGGGCCTTTCAGAGATATAATTTTTGGCAGTCCTCTGAATATAAATATGTACTTGGGTATATTGGTAACTGACGATCGTGAGCAAGGCTAAACGGAAGTTGCGAATAGTTTCAAAGAGCTCAACCAGGCAGATTATTTGATCCCAAGAGTACATTAGAACGCAAATTAGAGCCTGATTGGGACCGGATTGGTATGAACTCTGATACTCTCGTTGTTGTGGCCGATCCTACTTACTAATGAGGGATGGTCTACTTACGGTGATATGCAACGGGAGCAGGCTCATGATGGGATGCGCCTTCTGTATATACATAAATGAATGATAGTTCTGGGTAAATGGGTAAAAGGATGCGAGGAGCGTAGATTTGGAAACGAAATCGCGGAGTGTTGTGAACAAATGTAAATGGAGGTGCAGTCTATGATTCTGAATATCTTCCCATCTATCACCCTTGGCGGGAGCATGAACGGATTATCGAGTAAACCTGTTCATCTTGATCAATTGTACATGGAAAAGGATACATTTTCATCGGAACAGCCTCGGGCCAACATAGGGTGTCTATCTCTGTGGAAAGAGGGAGACGGAAGATTAAACTGCTTGTCGTGGACATATTCATATCAGTTACTGACGTAACTACAGCCATTTATCATTCTTCAATATACCGGGTGGGGAAACAAACATTTCAAGTAGAACCATTGTACGTTGTACTAATTCTATAGAAAATTTTATGACACTGGCTATATAACCTGTGGTTTTAAAATATATCTCTGATTGGTAACTACCCCTAGTACTGAACAATGCATTTACTCTGGTTGGGACCTGAAGATAGTTTCGCGAATGGATTAGATAAAGGGAGCAATTAACTTCTCAATTTAGCTCATGTCCAAATGTTTTGATAATACTCATTATATTTCGTACTTATCTCGCCGTTCACGAAAGTAAACATAGTTCAGTTG
The DNA here is from genome assembly GCA_028011355.1 of Lentinula aciculospora. Taxonomy (NCBI): domain Eukaryota; kingdom Fungi; phylum Basidiomycota; class Agaricomycetes; order Agaricales; family Omphalotaceae; genus Lentinula; species Lentinula aciculospora. The sequence continues at coordinate 135,645 of JAOTPV010000041.1, forward strand.
ATAATCTGTACCAAGTTTTCGCTCTATTATCCCTGGGGCGAGGTCTCTCGCTCGAAGTCGTACTTACTCGTTGCTTGCAGTTATTGTACCAAGTAGTACTTGGTTGGCTTGGACAGTTTGCTAAATAAGGTAGGGCAATAGTGGTAGTGTGATGTCTATATTCATAAGGTGATACATATCCCCACTCCTCTGCCAAACTCAGCTGCAGTCAGCAACCAGAACCGCATATATCGACTTCCCAAATTCACAATACCCTCTATCTACCTCCTTCATCCTCCGCTTCCGGAAAGCTGGTGTCTTACGCTCGTGGGCGTGCACTAGAGAGAAGTCTTAGTCCTAGTCCTCGAGGTCCTTCATTCAACTCCCAAGTGGCCGAAGGATCTGCTTTTGGTCATATCCACCTCCTCTACTCTTGATGCTGTTAGTTATATTACGTTATACTACTGGCGGCCTAAGCTCTGAAGTAGTCAGGATACCAGTTGTAAGAAGCTTCGCTCTCGCTCCTTTCTGGATATCTATGGGTGCTTTAGACACCGCAATAGGGAGGCTGGGTCGAATAAATGCGTAGCGGAATCAGGCAATTAAAAAGTCTTTGTGACAAACACCATAGATCCAAACGACACGATACCCGCCCCCGGCGGATAAATGATTCCTCTCATTTGTTATTTCTGGGTCCAATCGAGACCATTAGTTGGTCGCAAATAATCTCCACGGTTAACATGTCTAGAGCGATCGTGACCGCTTACATCTCGAAAGAAAATGGGAGAACTGTTTGCATAAATTTTGAAAGTATTGTATCTGCTAATAATGATTCCAGCGGGCATATTCTCACCAGCCAGTATGCATCACAAGACATCATACCGCCACTTTTTTTTCTGTTTCACATTTCTGGACATTTCTGCGCAGTCTGGACCTCGCGCTTTTCTAGCCGGTGTCGCACAGTTGGCATTCTCGTAAATCTAAACGCTGGAAATTTCGTCTCTCGTATACATACAAAAGCTGTATCTACACCTTGTCAGAACAATCGGATCTTTGTTCTCAAAGGGTCTACTCAAACTTGTCTCTAGCAATCCTTGGGTCTGGAATTAGGCTTGTGGCACAGCTTTCGGATGAGTATCCTTCAGGACACTCTTCGACGCACGTCGAAACGCATTCTCGACTGACTAATTCGGTAGCTTCTTTCCTTCCATTCTGTTTGTGTTATCGTCTTCGTTGCATTCGATTCTAGTACTGATGATGCATTGCATACAGGTTTAGCTTTTTCCAACACACACGCCGCATATTTCACGCTTGGGGGACATATTTGCTGGTTAAAAATCTCATACGCCCCACAACCAGCCTCGAATCTGTTCGCTATAACCCTGATTTTCCATGATCTTTTTTTCTGATACGTTTCCTCCCAGTTCACAGAATTAATGCATTTAAACGCGGTGCTTCTCGTCCTGGTCCATTTTTTTTCTGTTATCCATGCTGTACCTTTGAGTGTGACTATTGAACGCTTAGTTCAATGGTATTATTGGCTAAATCTCCAACTCTATAGGTTCATCCCGTTCTCACTGCCATGAGCGAGGCTGCTAGTCATGTTTTAACTACGTCCTTCGACACGAATATCCACATCAGATTTCTCAATGAATCTGTTGGAGTGCCTTCGTTTCCCTGGCCATATCCGCACATCATCGATGCTCCTGTGATCCAAGCCGTGCTAGATCGTGAAATTGAACACTCATTTTCTCTTCTTCGTTCTTGGCAATTTACGTTCCATAACGGATACAATGGCAGTCAGGTACCGCCTTTCGATGTCGTCTTCAATTTTACAGGGATCGGAGAACAGTGTCGGAATGGCGTTTGGTGTACGAGAATTATTCCTGTCACTGCTGTTTGAAGAATGGACCCATGGTACAAATCTGAGTTAGGATTCTTGGCTAGTTGTGCTTATTACGTGTATCTACGACATTTATAGCGCCTGCAGTTCATCAGTTGTGCAATGGTTGACCCCAAGATCAGCATTTGCTGTCCGGAAGCTTGGAAATCCGAGTGGTAATCTCACTTCATAGACGTTTGGTCAGTATGACAGGGGCGAGAAAGGCGGAAACCGAGAGCTTTGGTCCCTGCACCGGTAATCCCTCTTCCGTTTTCGTTCCATCAACATCGTCGCATTGAGAGAGGTTGCTGTGCATGCCGCAGGAGCCAATGCTGTATTTGAAAGGATATTCAAACTAAAGGGAATATCACAATCACCGCAATCATAGACTGGTTATATGCCTACACCCGTCCTCTTTATCTACAGGCTCCTGTCCCTCGATTTATTCGTTATAATACTCCCGCTGCACTTCCATCCAACCCGCAACATCTTGGCCAGATGAATGTTTCCAGTTAGAAAACAGCTTTACTAGATGCAGAGCTTTAGCAATCGCCACAGAATTGTATCGAAGAATCACTGTGTCATGCAATCCAGACTTCAGAATGTTATCGCGGGCTGTGGTACGATTTACGACTCCTCGTGCCTCGAGTCGAATTCTCAGGTCAATGTGGTCGGGAGGGTTTGTTCCTCTTTGATTAGACCATTGTGACTACTTATGCTATGCTAGCGTTCCATTATTAATTGCATTCTCCGAAGCGGAAGTGCATCATACATGGAGGAGGCACAGGATTGGCAGGGAGGCAGAGGAGAGCAGAGGACGTGGCCTTACAGGATCATGTGGGTGTCCAAGAAGACGGCTAGGTCTCGCGTGAATATTATGAAGATATCAAGCGAAATGAGGAGTCGAAGGTGGAGTCCATACGGGCAATTTTTTGCTCGCTTAGCCTTATCGTCCTGTGGGTGAGTTTGTTTCACGTTCAGCTATGTGCTGTAATCTGAGTCAATGATCTCTGTCACTTTCTTTTAAATCACTGCCTAACGCTGGATTTGGGAACATCGATACGGTGCTCGATTTTGAAACAGGGTGCTAGTGTCACTCATGGTGGAAATTGATACCCATTTACGAACCAGTCAGCAAATGTGAAAGAAACCTACAGCTGTCAAGGACGACGGTTTTCGCCAATGTGAGCGAGATACGAGATTCTGAGATATAGAGCGAGTAGGTGGCGGTACGGAAGAAAAAGAAATGGTGTCACAAGCCTCTACGAAAATACAGCTTCCTTGACGTCGTCCGGAATCCTTCACATCCATTTACGATAAGGAAAAACCCAAATCATGACATGTATCAAGTTTGTGGCTCGCGAGCAAGTTTTGAAGCGGGATTCCTGCATGGGAACGAGCTACAGTAAAGGCTACTGCGTTGGGAGGAATCAATGGCACCGCCGACGATTATATTCATTATTTTGAAGAGGTCGATTTTTGAAGCTGAAAGGGGGGTTTTCTACTATACAGCGTCTCGTTGGGATAATGTTTGATAATTTGCTGTAAAATAAGAGGGCGAGCGCAGTCTGGTAAAAAGCTGTGCTCCACTGACGCGCTCTTAAAGTTTATGTAATCGCCCTGGCAGGTCCTCTTTCATATACCGCCATCTTCATGTCTTCTTCTTCTTCTTCCATCCTTCCTTCACGACCTGTAATTCCACAAATAATATCTGTATGCTTATCATGCAACTCCCATATTGAATTTGCCGTGCCGACTCCCATTCCACGGCAAGGTACATTACTCCAAATTCGATGCTGGAAATGCGAGAAAATCAATGCGCATTCGTTTTATCCTGCACAAATACCAGGACATTATCCAAAGGAAATTCTTGGAAATCTCAATACAACAACTTCATCATCATCATTTCAGGATAACTCACACTCAGCATCGAGGAAAGGTAGAAGAATTGGGACACAGGAACGACCACTAGAGACGGGGTATTATGATACTCTAGGTGTATCAGTCACAGCTACTACAGATGAAATCAAGAAAGCATATCGTATGTCCACCTTCTATCTGTGAATCCAAATTATCATAGTTTATATATTATACAGGGCGATTAGCGATTAAACACCATCCAGACAAGAATCCAGACGACCCTCTAGCCGAGGAACGATTCAAATCCATCGCGATAGCCTACCAAACTCTTTCAGACCCGGACCTGCGCTCAAAATACAATGAATTTGGACCGAAAGAAAGCGCCCCAGAGGGCGGGTACATCGATCCTGAGGAAGTCTTCTCAGCGATATTCGGTGGAGAGCGGTTCGTTGCGATCATCGGGCAAATCAGTTTAGCAAGAGATATGAAGGCCGCTCTACAAGAAGCTGAGGAAGCGGAAGAGACGCAGGGCCAGGATGGAAGTCGAATACAGGATGGAAAAGGGAAACCTGTGCTGAGTGAGGAGGAAAAGGCGAAGAAAGAAGAGAAGAACCGGAAGAAGGCTCTTGAGGTTTGTTTGTTCATTTATATTCTCTATGATCTTTATGGACATTCACGTTCGATCTTCTGTTGCGTAGAGAGCAGCCGCTCGCGCAGAACGCGTGAACAAGCTCGTCGAGAATCTAGAGCGCAAACTTGGGATATTCACGGAGAGTGCTACTGGTGTGAATGACGCGGATGTTACGAGGAGTTGGAGAGAGATATGCGAATTGGAAGCAGAGTATGTTTTTGTCAGAATCTTATTCAATATGCTTCTAAAGTTCTTTTACAGAGATCTGTCGCATGAATCATATGGACCCGAACTACTGCAAGCGATCGGATTCGTATACGTCTCCAAATCGAAACACTTTCTTGCCACGAATCAGACCTTCCTTGGCGTTGGCGGATGGTTACACAATGTTCAAGGGAAATACCACGTTTTCAGTGAAACGTCCGTTTCCTAACCCTTCGTATTACTTTCTTACTAATTATATACACAGTGTATCAACCCTCCGCGCCGCGATTGAGCTCAAAGCTGTCTTCGACCAAATTCAAGCCGCGGAAAAGGCTGGTAACCTCTCCCCAGCGGAACGTCAAAAGCTAGAAGAACAAGCCGCGGAAAAGGGATTGCAGGCTCTGTTCAAGGGCGCTAAACTTGAGATTGACTCGATATTAAGGGAAGTGTGTGATAGGCTGTTGGAGGATCCGAATGTCGGAAGAGAGAAGGCGGTGCTGAGGGCTGCGGCGTTGCAGATGCTGGGTGAAGCATATGGGAGTGTTGGGAGTGGTAAGACTGGGCAGAGTGGTGCAGCTGGTCTAGGCGGTACGAGCCAAAACAATCCGGGTGGTCCTGCAGGAGCGAACCATGCCTCGAACTATCATACAAATACTGGGGCTAGAGCTCCTAGGATGAGTTCGCCTGCTCCTGCATATGGATCTGGAAGCCACAAGCCAGGAACCAGTTCGACGAGTTCGACAAGCTCGGCTAGCTCACCTGGCGGCCTCGGTTCAATTGGCGCTGGTCTGGGAAATATCGGGAGGGATATTGGTTCAGGCCTCGGTGGGATGTTCGGTTTTGGTAGCAGTGGCAGCTATGCCAGTGGGAGTCCAAGTCCCAGTCCCAGCTCGCGTTCGAATGTGAATGCGAATGCGAGTCCGAGTGCGCGTAGGGCGAGTCGAACATTTGCGATGGGTGGACCAAGTGTTGCACCGGGAACACCGTTCGATGACAGTGAGTATGTTAGAGTCGATACAAGGAGTAGTCGAGCCAGAGCAACTTGACATAGCTGGTTGTGGGAAGTTTAAGCAGAGGTCTGTAGCATTTTCGATCTTAATTGTGTTTTTTTGCCTTCGGAATATGGTATACTTAGTAGACGATGATGAGCTTTAATGACAATTTTAGGCGTTGCTGGTCCATCGAACATCTCCAGAAATAATTGCTGTTGAACATTAAACAAGCATTACTATGACTTTGGTTTTGAGTGACACAAGCTTTAGAACCCGTGTCTACGCCACGAAAGCGCACCATGCCACAGTCGGGTTCACAGCTTCTTGAGAGGCAAGCTCCGAAATTCCTGTTAGAGTTTGTATATAGTAAAATCTCCTCTATTATCTTGTCTTCCATTCAGATGAGCATCGAAGTAAACTATATTCTGTGCTTAGCGCTGTTCTTCATGTAGAACTAATGAAGGATGTTGATAACCCAGAGAGAGTCACGAAGTCTGTTGTGAACTAAATACCTGATGAAGTACATTAATAACCAATATCTAGTCAGTACAACATAAGCAATAAATAATATACAAGTAACTCAAGAGAGAAAGGAATGAACACTGGGGGAACTGATGAGCAGTCAATTCAGAATATAATCAAGGCTACAGATACTCCCATGTGTCAGCAACTGGTAAACACAACAGATGTCACTAGGCATCCCACTCCGGAGGGCTTAAGGCAGTAAATATAAGAAAGATGGTACAAAACTCTGGGCTGAACCAGGTAGGATAGATGTGATAAAAGCCAAAGGAATACAACAACTAACTACAGTCTATGTACCAGTAACTTAACCCTATAACAACCAATGCCCTATACCCACAAGTTCTTCCCTTTGATATGTGTAAGCATATGTAAAACAGGAGTTCAATGTCGGTGGGCGGGTGGATCAGGCATCTGGTTGGTATGGTTGGTGTTCCATGCCTCATACACATTGTAGCCTGCTGTGTAGATAAAGAGAAATAATCAAAGGAGTGTCAGCGACTCGCTAGCTCTCACAAGAGACAACCAGGTGTCACACAATAGATGATGAGCAAGAGGGCGAAAAAGCAAAAAAAGGGGATGGATAAGACAACCCAATACTAGTCTAGCTACCGAGGAGAATAGATGAGAATAGAGCTAAGGAACATAACTACCAAATACCTAGTCTTATATACGAAATGGGATATGAAACCATGAGATACGTCTTGCACCGTAACCGTGAGGATCTACAATAAGAGTCATCCGTATCCATAAGTAAAGCTGTAGGTATTCAGTGAGTAAACAATAAGGCAATATAAAAAGAAGCATGGAGGCGGAACAATAATGATGTCATCCTGTCATTGGGCTGACAGGCACGAGAGAGTCGCCCATGGATGAAATGACAACGCGAGAACAATAAGGTTGATGCATGTAACCTAAATGATAATAAGAATATAATGAGCACTGGTGCAAGCACCTCAGTGATTAGGTAAGTAAATAAAAGAAAAGAATAATAAAAAGATTAAAGATCGTTTCGTGACAAGGAGAATGAAGAATATTTTAGAGAAGAGACAAGATAGAGGGCAAGAGATAATGTCAGTGACTTGCTAGCAAACAATAACCAGGTGTCACACAGTCAATGAGGAGTAAAGAGGATGTTAATAGAGCAGAGGGTGAATGGTCATGAAACAATCTTTTTTATTATTTTCTTTTATTATTCTTTTCCTTTTCTTTTATTTACTTACCTAATCACTAAAGCACTTGTTATATTTTCATTTCCATCTAGATTACATGCATCAACCTTATTGTTCTTGTGTTGTTGTTTCACTTAGGCGCAACTCTCTCATGCCTGTCAGCTCATTGACAGGATGTCATCACTATTGTCCCGCCATTGCATTTATTTTATATGGCCTTATTGTTTACTCACTGAATACCTACAGCTTTACTTATGGATATGGGCGATTCTTATTGTAAATCCTCACAGTTACAGTGCGAGACAATCCTCAAGGCTTCATATCCCATTAGTATATAAGACTCGGTATTTTGTAGTTATATTCCTTAGCTCTATTCTTGTCTATTCTCCTTGGTAGCTAGACTAGTATTCGGTTGCTTTATCCATCCTCATCACTTTATCGTCCTCTTGCTCATCAACTATTGTGTGACACCTGGTTATCTCTTGTGAGAGCTAGCGAGTCACTGACAGAAGAATGGAGCTTCCACCACACACCACCCATCACAACGAACATTTACAAACTTGCCTAGGATTCAACATTCCATTGGAAACTAGTTTTTCTCAATATGTTACACATTTTTCATTCTACAAAAAACTTACCCCTTTTATTATAATCCAACATGACCGACTGATTGATACATGCACCTGACATATCAGAGGTCACCAATGCTACCCCTACTCCATGCCAGGTGTTTGTCAATACACCAGGGAACTACAATGGGGATCCCGCCACATACCTGTCATGAAACAATCTTTTTATTATTCTTTTCCTTTTCTTTTATTTACTTACCTAATCACTAAAGTGCTTACTCTAGTGCTTGTTATATTTTCATTCTTGTCTAGGTCACACGCATCAACCTTATTGTTCTTGCATTGTTGTTTTACTTAGGTGCAACTCTCTCATGCCTGTCAATGTCGTGACGTCTTACACAGGATACAGTACTTACTTCATTTTTCCTATATTTCCTTCTTCCTTTATCTTTGTTACTATTTGGATCCAGCTACATCATTCCGCATCCTTCTATCAACTTCCCGCGCTGTTGCTTACTCAGCTAGACACTTGTATATATAGTACAGTAAGCTGACACCTAGTTCCCCATCTTGACCTCTTGGTCTTTGGAACTAGGTTAGTACTTGTATCATCGTTTATCTTCAATATATTTACTTGGTCTTTGGAACTAGTTTTCCTTGTGCGACCCTAGTGATTGGCCCCTGCACTATCACTGCCGTCTTGATCATTTTACCTTTCAGCCTTCGTGTGTGGTGCTAGCCCCACCCCTCACTTCGGTTTGTGCTTTGAGCCTGTGCTTCCTCTGTGCTTTCTCCCTTTGTCGCCACAGTCAACTCCTTGACAGGATGATGTCACTATTGTCCTGCCTCCATGCTTCTTTTGTATTTGCCTTATTGTTTACTCACCTAATACCTACAGCCTTACTTATGGATACAAGTGACTCTTATTGCAGATCCTCACAGTTGCGGTGTGAGACATCTCTCATGGCTTCATACCCCATTAGTATATAAGGCTTGGTATTTTGTAGTTATAGTCTTTAGCTCTATTCTTGTCTATACTCCTTGGTAGCTAGACTTGTATTGGGTTGTTTTATCCATCCTCTTTTGCTTCTTTGCCCTCTTGCTCATCGTCTATTGTGTGACACCTGGTTGTCTCTTGTGAGAGCTAGTGAGTCGCTGACAATACCAACCATGGCGGCAAAGGATGATGGCTTATGTCTCTGAGTTAACGGAGACAAAGCAGGTTGACAATTCCCATCGTGTCACCACCATTATCATGTCCTTCTTGGTAGGAGGAAAGGCCAATGAATTGGCCCAGGTATACACTGATGACCACTCCGACATTGACAAGAGGCTTTGGGATATCACTGGGAAGTGTCATGAAACAATCTTTTTCATTATTCTTTTCTTTTATTATTCTTTTCCTTTTCTTTTATTTACTTACTTAATCACCAAAGCGCTTACACTAGTGCTTATTATATTTTCATTATCATTTAGGTTACACGCGTCAACCTTATTGTTCTCGCGTTGTCGTTTCACTTAGGCGCAGCTCTCTCATGCCTGTCAGCTCATTGACAGGACGACGTCATTATTGTTCCGCTTCCATGCTTCTTTTTATATTGCCTTATTGTTTACTCACCTAATACCTACAGCTTTACTTATGGATACGGGCGACTCTTATTGTAGATCCTCACGGTTACGGTGCGAGGCATCTCTCACGGTTTCATATCCCATGTCATATATAAGACTAGGTATTTTGTAGTTATATTCCTTAGCTCTATTCTCGTCTATTCTCCTCGGTAGCTAGACTTGTAGTTGGGTTGTTTTATCCATCCTCTTTCGCTTTTTCACCCTCTTGCTCATCGACTATCGTGTGATGCCTGGTTGTCTCTTGTGAGAGCTAGCGAGTCGCTGACAGGAAGGAGCTCATCAATGACATGGACAGGGAGTTCACTAACGTCACAAAGGAGAAAGAGGCCCAAGACAAACTGACCTATATCTGACAGGGGAAGGCTTCCACCAGCAACTTTTTCAAAGAATTTGAACTGTTGCTGAAAGATGCTGGATACAAGAAGGATGAATCACATGTCCTTATCCTGGCGGAGAGAGCTGTCAACCACAACCTCCTATATGACATCATTAAGGGATGAACAGAGCCCTTTGAAGATTACAAGGAGCTGAAGAAGGTAGTTACTGGCGCTGATAACTGTCAGGGACAACTAACACTACAAGTAACCCTTAGTGCATAGGCACCTGTTGTAGGGCACTTGGGTATACTATTTCTTTGTTTTCCTTTACACATTCTATGTCACTCATCAGGTCCTGTACTCGGTTATGGCCCGGCACTGACATCCTGTCGATTACTCATACTCAGTTAGCATCTGTATTTGTATCTATCACAGACTTGTTTGTCATAACCCTTGACCCACAACTCTATTGTAGATTAGATTCGTACTTTTGTATATAAGGTCAGCTAAGGTCTTGTAGTGACCTTAGATTTGTTATTCAACTTGACTTCTGGGTTAACTCTCTGAGATGTCTGAGACACTTAGCTGTTTGTGGTTTTGTGTGTCGACATCGACCTCTGACAATAACGTAAGACAACAATGGGCCAAACAGAAGAGAGGGTATGGGTATGCAGGGTGGTGGAATGCTAACCTGCAAGGACAGAACTGTGGACAGTCATCCACTCAGCAAAATCAACAGGAGCTGAAAGTAGCTCCGAGAGCAGAGTACCCCGCAGTACAATGAAGAGATGCCACTGGCACCACATTTGGAGGAATGGGTAGGCCGATGGATATCAACCAGGTGAGGGAGAAGCAGCTGTGCTTCAACTGTGGCAAACCAGGCCACATGAGTAGACACTGTCCGCACAAGAGAAAGGCAGTAGTCTGTGGTATAATGTTGAACATGAGTGAGCAGGAGCATATGGACTTTATTAATGATTTGGGTTTTCCCAAGGCTCCTCAGTAGATATAGGTCTGCAGGAGCCTTCACATGCAGATGTTTTGGATTTCGTTGATGGTGGCATTGATCATCTAATTAGTACAGGTACTAAACAGAAAAATGCCTCTGCCTTTTACCACACAAAAACCAAAAAATCCGGAAAACCTATACAGTATGAACCCGACACTGTACTGATCAAAACACTGGTTTACAACACCAATGGTACACCTAATGATTCTGGATCAATTGATAAGTATGTCAAAATTTGGATGACTATTGGCAACCATTTGGAGGTGGTGCAATTTGGGATAGTAGGTTTAGGAGGTAATAACATCTTTCTTGGACTGGATTGGCTGTGGCACCACAACCCGAGTGTTGAGTGGGAAATGTCTGAACTGACCTTCGACAGGTGCCCAGTAAGATGCAGCTATAACCCACACTTCTGGACACCAGAGGACACTCATTTTAGAGCAGCATTGCAGGAAGGCAAACAGCTTTTCCTGTTTGACTGGGATAGATATGTTCACAAGCTGGTACAGTCAAGGAAGTGGACGGAGGAACAGGCCAAGAAGGAAACAGATGAAGAGTTTGACACTTCCAAGTCCTATGTCAAAGAAGATCCCAATGTCTTCAGCCAGAAGGAGTTTGACCAGTTGCCACAACAATATCCTTGGGACCATGCTATTGATCTAATGCCAGGTTCCAAACCTCTAGATTGCAAGGTATATCCGCTAAACCCAAAGGAACAAGGGGTGCTCGACAAGTTCCTTGAAGAGAACTGTCAGCGACTTGCTAGCTCTCACAAGAGACAACCAGGCGTCACACGAGAATCAATGAGCAAGAGGATGAGAAAGCGATGAGGATGAATAACCCAACTACAAGTCTAGCTACCAGGAAGTATAGATGAAAATAGAGCTAAAGACCATAACTACAAAATACCGAGTGTCATGAAGTGAGCCCCCCTATCATCTTCCTTTCTTTACGATACACCATCCGAGTCCTTCTATCTACAATAATCATTCCGGAACCTTCCATTCCATTCTATCAATTCTGTTCCATTCCTTGTGCCTGAGCTATACAGTATTACATCATAGTTCCCACACTCTACCCTGTATATATAAGCCAGCCCCCACAACCTGGTCCCTTATCTTGACCTCTTTGTTGTTGGGACCAGGTATGTCACTACTTACTTCTCTGTATTTATTATCAATAAAACCTTTGTTGTTGGGACCAGCTGTCTGCCTCCGTCCAAGTCTCCGTTCTGCTCCGCCACCGTCATCACCTCTTTGTGACATTAGGTCAAGATCCCTTACTGCACCGTCATCACCTCTTTGTGACATTAGGTCAAGATCCCTTACTGCACCGACAGCCTACTGATTCGGTTATCCTTGCAGGCTCCGCTTTCACCACATCTATAGACACTGCCGTACCAAGCCTGCCCGCCCAAGCTATTGACTGCTCTGCCTATCCGCACGCTTTTGACACTAAAGACCAGACTCACATCCACAGTAGCAAAAGCAATTCCTGGGCTGATTGCAGTTCTCAACACTGTCCGAACGCTGTTGCCAACTCCATCAGTAAAGAAGAGGACCTATCTGACGGTTGTCAGCGACTTGCTAGCTCTCACAAGAGACAACCAGGCATCACATGATAGACAATGAGCAAGAGGGCGAAAAAGCAAAAAGAGAATGGATAAGACAACCCAACTACAAGTCTAGCTACTGAGGAGAATAGACAAGAATAGAGCTAAGGAATAACTACAAAATAACTAGTCTTATATACAAAATGGGATATGAAACTGTGAGAGATGCCTCGCACCATAACTGTGAGGATCTACAATAAGAGTCACTCGTATCCATAAGTAAAGCTGTAAGTATTCAGTGAGTAAACAATAAGGCAATATAAAAAGAAGCATGGAAGCAGAACAATAATGACGTCGTCCTGTCAATGGGTTGACAGGCACGAGAGAGTTGCGCCTAAGTGAAACGATAACACGAGAACAATAAGGTTGATGCATGTAATCTAAATGACAATGAAAATATAATGAGCGCTGGTGTAAGCGCCTCAGTGATTAGGTAAGTAAATAAAAGAAAAGGAAAAGAATAATAAAAGAAAAGAATAATGAAAAAGGATGTTTCGTGACATTACCCCCTCCCTAGGGCGCGAGTTCCACGAAGCACCTGTCGTCTAATGAAATTTTCAGAGGGTAAATGTGATGGCATGTCTTCGGTGTTTGCCTGGGGCATAGGGCGGAATAATTCGGTAGGGAATAAGGAAATAGGGATTTCAAGTCGATTCAGGGTGGCGGGTTTGGGTTTGGTCAGGTTCTTGTCATGGAATTCCTTCAACAAATTGGAGGAATGCGTGATGTTGGACCGAGGTTCCCAAGTGTCTTCATGTGGTCCATACCCTCGCCATCTGACCTTATACTTGATTCCTCTTCCTACCTTTTGTGAGTCGAGAATCTCCTCGACTTCAAATTCTTCTTCTTCTCCTACGACGATAGGAGGTGGTCGAGTGTTCCATGGTTGAGAAGGGAATTGCGGTTCCCTGTAAGGGGTAAGAAGGACTTCGTTGAAAATGTTATGGATACGTTTCCACGTGGAGGGGATGTCTAGTTTATAGGAGCTAGCGCCTATCTTCTTCTGAACTGTAAACGGTCCAAACTGTTTGTCTCCTAACTTTTTCATTGGCTGGTCTGTCAACAAGTTATTTCCCTCAAGCCAGACCTTATCACCTGGCTTATACTCTACCCCAACTCTCCGCTTCCTGTCATAGAACTTCTTCATATTGTCGTTGGCCTTACCTAAGGCCGCTCCTACCTCCTCTCGAACCTTCCTCATTCCATCCGCAAACGCCTGTGCTGTGGGGTTGTCTGAAGTCATCTGAGGGGCCATACCTTTATAAGGATGTCTACCGTTGTCAGCATATAGTAGGTAGTACAGAATGTAATGGTGATAAATCGCGAAGGCTTCGCGAGGAGTTGTTGAACTAGTAAAATAAAAATTAGTATTTCCAATGACTGAATAGAAAAAATTAAGTGGTCGTTGATCATAATGGTCCAGGTTTGTGAGGGTAACGAAGGTGGAAAGCTGGAACCAGCTCATCCGCGGCAACCCAGGAATACTCTTCGTCTGTACCTATGTATACTGCCCACCAGATGTAATACCGTAGTGGACATTTCTTGTATCAACAATCCAATTTCAAATCTAATACCTCCATGATGTTGTATTCCTCTTTGCCCTTGACTTCCACCAGAGGTGGAGGAGTTTGTTCGCGATGGGGAATCGAGTTTGGAGTATATGGTTCAAGCTGGGATACATGGAAAACTGGGTGGATACGACTGAGGTAGGAAGGAAGTTGTAACTTGTATGAGAGTGTCCCTACGCACTCAAGAACTTTGAATGGTCCGAGATACTTCTTGGAGAACTTCGCGGTAGGTTGAGTGGTTTTAATGTGCTTTGCTAGTACAAATGCCTGTGAATCAATGGGAAAATTGGGGTGATTAATACGTTTTCTGTCTGCTTGCTCTTTGTATCAAGCTTGCGCATTAGTAATTTCTTTGTGGAGGAAAGAATGAATCTCATCTAAATTTGTCGCAAAGTCAATTGCGTGATCGGAATGGATGTCAATTTCAGGTTTCACTGTAATGTTAGGATGATAACCTTTATTCACAAAGAACGGAGTAATACCAGTGGAAGCATTAGGAGCATTGTTGTATGCAAATTCCGTGATAGGCAGAAGCTTTGCCCAATTGTCCTGTTGATACGTGCAATACATATGAATGTATTGTTCTAATGTCTGGTTAACTCGTTCCGTTTGTCCATCCCCCTCAGGATGGTATCCCGAGGTGAAGTGTAGTTTGATTGAGAGAGCTTCTCCTAAAGCATGAAAGAAAGCCGAAACAAATTCTGAGCCTCGGTCAGAAGTGACATGGCTAGGAACTCCGTGTTTTGAGAAAACGTGATGAACGAATAATTCCGCGAGCTCTTCGGATGTGATTTTGTTGGGTGTCGCGATGAAAATGCCTTGTTTTGAGGCTCGATCCACAATTACCAAAATAGCCATATGTCCTTTAGAGTCCAGTAATTGTTCAATGAAGTCCATCAATATTGAATCCCAAGGTTGGACGGGAACTGGAAGTGGTTTGAGTAGACCGTAAGGCCTATGTCGACGAGGTTTATTGTGTCCACAAACCATACACGAATTAATATAATCGCGAACAAATTCGCGAACCTTTGGCCAAGTGTATTGTCGTTGAATAGCTTCTAGAGTCCAGTTTTGACCAAAATGACCTGAAAGTGGATGATCGTGAAAATAATGTAGAATTTGAAGTCGTAAATTAGAAATGTTAGGAATGTAAATGTGATCGTCAAGTCGTAACAATCCATCAGACCCTAATGTCCAATGAGTGTTCGTACCATCCTTCGCAAACTTCAGTCCCGCGATTGATTCCGGATCCATTTTGATTGAATCACGAATAGCGGAATGAAGTGCCTCTAAATCCATAACAATGGAGGCGCGAAGTGCCGGTCCTTCTAGGAATGTAGCTTGAAGGGAAGTAGTTAGTTGTTCATTAGTGAAAATGGGTCTGAAGTTATGTGGGTTAACTTGCGCGTAGCCGATATCCCCCTCTTTTGGATAGACGTCCCAGTGTCTAGTCATTGAATCAGGTTTTTCACCTAACTTACCTGGTCTGAATTGAATCACCATGTTAAATTGGTGCAGGTACTCAGACCAACGAACTTGTCATCGCGTAAGGATTTTCGTCGTCAAGAAGTATTCGAGATTCTTGTGATTGGTAATGACGTCGATAGGATCTCCCGATCCCTCGAGGTAATGTCGCCAGCCTTTGAATGCTTCGAAGATCGCTAGAAGCTCCTTATCGTGAGTGTCATAGTTGAGTTCCGCAGCCTGAAAAGTCCTCGAGAGGAACGTGATGGGGTGAATTTCTCCATCAGGTAGTAGGATCAAGAGGATCGCGGCTAATGCATAATCCGAGGCGTCTGTCTCCACGATTAGATGTTGGTTTGGTTCCCAATGTGCCAGAACAGGAGCATGAGTGAAGCTATATTTGAGCTTCTCGAAGGCTTCCTGGCATTCAGTATTCCAATTCCAAGGTGTATCCTTTCGCGTAAGTCTCGTCATCGGAACTATGATATCGCTATAATTATAAATAAAACGCCAATAGAAATTGGCAAATCCGAGAAAAGACTGGACGTCTTTGACTTTCCGAGGTACCGGCCAGTCAATGATAGCTTTTACTTTGTCTTTCGACATCATTAAGCCCTCCGGAGAAAGAATATACCCAAGATACTCTACCATATCGATCTCCCATTCGCATTTCGCGATGTTTACGTAGAGTCGATGTTTACAAAGTTGATGGAGAACCTCGCGAACATGTTCGCAATGTAGTTTCTCGTCGTCGGAGTAAATAGGTATATCGTCAAGGTAGACGATAACATAAACATCTAAAAGATCAGCGAATATGTCGTTCATGAACCTTTGGAAAGCTGCTGGAGCATTAGTGAGTCCGAATGGCATAACCTTCCATTCATAAGAGCCCCAACGGGTTCTGAATGTTGTTTTCCATTCATCACCTTCCGTGATTCGAACTAAATGGTACGCGTGAGCAAGATCGAGTTTAGTATAAATCTTAGCTTTTTTCGGAGCATCTAGTAAATCAGAAATAAGAGGTACAGGATATCAATCCTTCTTTGTGATGTTGTTAAGACCATGAAAGTCTATGCAAAGTCGAAGTTTTCCATCCTTTTTTGGTATGAACAATACCGGAGCTCCATGAGGAGAGGACGAAGGTTGAATAGCACTGGATTCGAGGTGCTTATCGATGAAATCACGTAGAGCCTCTAATTCCTTGGCAGAAAGAGGGTAAAGACGACCGATAGGTGGTTCGGCGCCTTCCTCCAATTCAATCTTTAGGTCATAGGGTTGATGCTCAGGCAGCACTTTGGATTCGACTTTGTCAAAGACATCCGCGAAGTCTGTGTAATGCTTCGGTAATGAGGAGGGATTACTGTTGTTTGCCGAAGTTGTTGAAGCAGCTCGCGCTGTAACTTCGCTGTGAACTGCTCGTAAAATTAACGGTTCACACTTGGCATTCTTGCAAGCACGGTTGAAGAGTTCCGTGTTGACAAGAGCAATGTCGATCTCTGGGTTTTCAAGTCACGAAGCGGCCAATTGAGCCACCAAAGGGTAGGAATAGATGGGTTTGTAAGGGAAAGAGTCCAATAAGGGACAAGGTGAATGGCGGGAACGAGTTCGCAAAGAAGGTCACGAAGGGACCTCTTCAGAACCAATGGTAGGCTGACCCTGCGAGGGGACAGTTTCTTCTGGAACGAGTGTTCGTGGAAGTGAGGACGTCGAGGGAAACTCAACTTGCTTGGTGGAGTGGAATGTAATGTTTCTCAATGCCCAGTCAATCAATGGATTGTAGCGGGTCAAGAAACTGTAACCTAAAACTGCCTAGCAAGAGGAATCTAGTAAAGTGACATAAAATGTCAGTAGTAGTAGCTCGCCAGAGGGAAACCGAACATTAAGAGACATAGTCTCGGAAATTGGTTTTGGAGATAAGGAACCATTGAAAAGTCGGAGATTGATTGGAGAAATAGAAGAAGTAGGAAGTGAATGTTTATATACAAATCGAGAATCAATAAAGCAATCAGTAGAACCGGAATCAAGTAATGAGACAAAGGAAAGCTTTGCGGAAACGTCGTGAAGTGAAAAATCTATCATAAGAGATATCGTAAAAGATCGTTCATCATAAGAAAGAGTGGATGCGTTTAATTTTAGTCTCGGAAATTGGTTTTGGAGATAAAGAACCATCAAAGAGTCGGAGATTGATTGGAGAAATAGAAGAAGTAGGTAAAGAATGTTTATATACAAATCGAGAATCAATAAAACAATCAGTAGAACCGGAATCGAGTAAAGAAACAAAAGAAAGCTTCGCGGAGACATCGCGAAGTGAAAAATCTATCGTAAGAGGTATGGTAAAAGATCATTCATCATAAGAAAGAGTGGATGCATTTAATTTAACTTCCCCAGTAGTACGAACCTGGTCAATGCAACTCCCGCTTTGTACTGGGGTACAGGAGTTGTGGACTATTTTTCTGATACCGAAGAGGTACTTGCCGCTCCTTCCTGTGTTTCCACGGCACGTCCACGAGCTTCGCGAGCCTTTCATTTCTCGCAGTCGTCGAACTTATGACTTCCTCCGCAAAATCCACATAACCCCAACTTCTTTCGACATTCCGACTCCTTTGCGAGGAGCTTTCCATCCGAGCCGAGGTTGCTTGCGTATGCAGGTTTAGTCACCACAGAACTCGACGATGACGAGGCATTTCCACCTCCACTAGACTTACCTTTCTTCCCCGAGTTATTCATCGAGGTTGACGTTGTGGTGGTGGTGGTTGTAGGAGATTGTGAAGAACCTGGCGTGTTCTTCTTCGACATGTTCGATGCTTTCCCTCCCGAGGAAGCACCTGTCGATCTAGCGGCGTCTCTTTTCCGCTCTTCTTCTCGTCTCCAGTACCTATTATCCACACGAAGTACCTCGTAACGGTATTCCACGAGTGTCTTCGGTTCTGGAAGATGAGCCATCTCATCCTTGATATGGCTTGCCAAGCCGCATTGATAAGCCCACTTAAGGGCATGCAAGTCCCAGTTAGTAGACGCTGCGAGGGTATTAAAACGGATGCTATACTTCCGTACATTATCAGATTCCTTCATCCTTAATGTGCCAATCTTATCTTCGCCTTCCCCCTGTGCATTGTACATACCAAAATTGTCCTGAAGTTCCTTCACCAATGCCGCGAAGGAACTCATCCACGCTGGCATCGCGGAGAGGTTCGGATCCAGAATATCTGGTTTGAACCATTCCTTCGCGGAACCACCGAGGTACAACAATGTATAGTTGATTTTCTTTTGATCAGTAAAATACGAGGGATGATCAATAAACACCAAAGATAAGGAAATGAAGAAACCTTTGAGTTTCCGTGAGTCAGATCCATCGAATACTTCAGGATCCTTGACTTTTGATCTTCCGGATTCCGCGGGGCTGCTAGCATTCATGCCCACGAGGACTGTTCCGAGGGTATCGAGCGAACCCTTAAACGTGTGAACCACATCTAAGATGCATTGTTCAGTAGGGTCTGGATGGACACTACCTACCCATTCCACTAGACTCCTAGAACGACTAGGAACACGGGAACCTCGAGGTGCCCTGGGACCTCCAGGGCTATCGGGATCAGATCCCCCTGGGTCTCCGGGATTTCCTGACTCATCAGGACCTTCCTCTTCATCGATTTCCACTTCCTCGATGTTCTCCGGAATTTCCCTCGTGGCAACTGGTATCCGACCTTGCGAAGGGCCAGGAGTGTTTGCTAGCTGCTGACGCATTCTGTCAGCAAGTGTAAATGTGGTAGGAGATGGTTGGATTTCCATCTCGGTTGTTGGTATCGCCATGTGATTTCTTCGTGGCATTCGTACAGTAACGGGATCACCATTTTCTGTATAGAGTACTTGGTACTCAAATTCGGAATGGTCAGGTTGACCAAGGGCGTGATGACTGGAAACCCGCGCACTAGCAGGTTGTCCTGGGGCTGGACCGAAGATGTTAGATCTACGTCGAGAGTGTCCTGCTCCTGAGATTGATTCCACGAAGGGCGCAAAGCCTGTCGTGTTCGATGCAAAAGGATTAACCGTTTCCGGTTCCTCTCTTACCGACTCGTCAGACCCTCCAGTGTTGGTACGGTTTCGTCTGCTCCTTGTATAGCCCATTGTTAAAGGAAGGGAAATTGTTGAGTAGAATGGAAAGGGTAATGAGGACGAATGTGCCGAGTGTCAGTTTAAATATACTGTTATGATTGTGCACAAAGGGATCGTCAGGAATGATCGCGGGATGATTGCGGGGAAATACAAAGTAAATTACTTCGCGAGGTAAAATGATCCTAGACTAAGTAGTCGGACCTTGACTCCACTATTAGTAGAGTCCTCGACACTTCGCGTGTCCGCAAGAGAAGAAAAGTAAATGTGTTCCATTCACAATGGCTATTGCAGAACGTACTGACAGCAAGGATGTTTAAAACGATGATACAGATAGAGAGGATTAATTGGTATCACTATCAAAGTGCTATCAAGGTTGATATTTAAACTAAAGAACTACCTATTCGATACTGTAGCTTTATACTAAAGGTAAGTCAGGATCGTGAAGCGATGCCATGCCCGAATGGATTAGCTCATAAGTCAAGAACAAAGGAAGAGATATAAAAGGAATAGTGTAAATCCGATAAGGATGATAAGAGATAATGAGTAATTGCTTCGCGTCGGAAATCCTTCGCAAAGTAATTGTGTAGTAGTAAAAGGATATAAGTAATATCTAAGTAACGGAATAGATTGTGAAGCTTTGTAAAGACTTAGCTTGCATAGATATAACAGTGGGCCACCAAAAATGGGTGCTAATGAGGTCAAGGGTGTTTGTCATATGTATGCGAATTGAGTTATTCTGTGATTCCGCAATCCATTTACCTACTTCGCGAAGAGTTCCTAAGCTCAGGAATCCTTCGTTATCTTTCCTAATCATTATCAGATGAGTACTATACCTATTATATCCCTTCCTTTGTTCTTTACTCCACAAGCTAGTCTATTCAGAGTTAGTATCGCTTCGTGATGCTTATGTAATTCATAGTATAAAGCTACAACATCGAATAGGTAGTTCTGTAGTTTTAATATCGACTTAGATCTGCTCTCTCTTCGTATTACAGATGTTCACTATCTGTGATACATTCTCAACACAGCTCTGATGTTCTGCGAAGCAACCTTCGTGAACTGATGCTGCTACTACCTTCATATTGGACCATCGATGTGTTGAGGGCACTACCGATAGTAGTGTCGATGTCCAACTACCTTTCCATAACTCCGCGAGGGAATTATCCCCTCGCATTCCCAACCAATTCCGCGATTCCATTGCGATCATTCCGTGATTATATTGCGATCATTCCGTGATTATATCGTGATTATTCCGCAATTCCGGAGTTGCACCATCTTAACAGTGTTGTGACATTGTTTTAGCACTTCTGTCTATAGGTCATCACTTGGTGGGACATATACCCTACCTCAGTGGTACACTAGTCCATTATCCTCTTCCCATTCCACTATTCCATTGGCCAAGCATTTGAGGCCATTCCTCCTAAGCTCTTCCAGTCCTTCCAGTACTTGGGCCTCCCTTCACAATGTCTTTCAGATGCAGTCCTCCAATGGGTTCTGTAGTGAGGTTGCTGCCACTTGCATAAAGTGGGCTGGTTTTAGAATGGTCTGTTGTCAATTATCTTCACTGTCCAAAACCTGATGTGCTGCCATGTGAGAGAGAGCAGCTGCCTGAGTGTTTGCCTTGCCTGGGCAGTGAGTGAGCTGGAAATCAAACTGGGATAGCCATAGTGCCCATTGTACTTGCCATTGACTGAGGTCCTGAGCAGAACACCAGAATTCCAGGTTTGCATGGTTGGTGAGGATCTCAAAGGGTTGTGGTGATCCTTCCAGGAAGCTTCTCCAGTCCTTTAATACTTCAATGATGGCGAGCATCTCTTAGTCATAGATTTTGTAGTTTTGTTCTGCTGGTTGCATGGAGGCTGATCAAAATGCTACTGGGTGCCACTGACTATTGTCTTGTTTCTGCATTAGAGCTCCTTCTGTAGCAAAGCCTGATGCATCTACCTCAAGTTGTGTGAGCCTGTTGGGGTCCCAGAGTGTCAGTACCAGTGCTGTGATGAATGCTTCCCTTAGAAGGTCAAATGCTTGTTGCTGATGTGTTCCCCAATTGAAGCCTGAGTCTTTCTTGGTTAGGCCATTCAGAGGGCATGCTATGCGGGCAAAGTTCTGTATGAATCAATGGTAGAAGTTAGCAAAACCTAGGAATCCCTGTAGCTCTTGCAGATTCTGGAGGGCAGGCCAGTCACGCACTGCAGCTACTTTTACTGGGTCCATGTGCACTTCCTCTTCTAATATCACTAGTCCCAAGTATTCAATCTGAAGCTCTTTGAACTCACATTTCTCAGGTTGTAGGTAGAGGTCATGTTTCTCCAGCTGTTTTAGTACCTCCTGCATTACCTGCTGGTGTTCTTGTAAATTGTTACTGAAGATGAGGATATCATCTAGGTAAACCACTACTTTTCCTGCCGCCACTAGGTCTGAAAAGATGAAGTTCATGAATGCTTGGAAGGTAACTGGGGAGTTGGTGAGACCAAAGAACATTACACTGGGTTCAAATAACCCTTGGTTGGTTGTGAAAGCAGCCTTCCATTCATCACCCTCCTTAATCTGAACATTGTTATAGCCCCATCTAATGTCAAATTTGGTGAAATACTGTGCCCCCTCCTACATTTGTTAACAGGTACATGCAGCTGATGTTCCCGGATATTAAGTCAAGCATCAAAGAACATAAGACATGTGTCACCTCTTGAAGGAAGGATGCCAGCAAAACAAGGGAGCTTCAAGTTACTCTGAAGGCCAAGATCAAGCTGAAAACATACTAAAAGTATTATCTGGAGCATGGAAATAACCTCCTTCAGCAAGAGGAGGCTCTGCAGGATCTACTTTTGGTTCGCCAGAACAGGATCAGGGAGGCTGGTAACAAATCAGCACATCTGCTTGAAGACCCGGGATGGTTTGAACACATTTCAAAAGCAGTTTATTCCTACATTGGAGACAATGCTGAATCCCTGATGGCTGTACTACATGCCATGAAAGTCAAGAAACCTGAAAACATATCAGAGGTCTTCCCTATCATCCTGAGCATCCTAGTATGTCACAGCGAATCAGCCATCAAGACGGACCCTTTATCTCAGCATTGCCATCTCAAGAAACATAAGCAACAAGCTGAATCATCTATGACTGCTGCGTCTAGAAAAAGGGTCAAGGTGGTTCAGTCAGAATCTCCCTTGGAAGGCGAAGAGGTTGCAGGAATGCTCTCAAACAGTAGTAATATACCTTGGAAGAAGAATAAAGGGAAAGGCAGAGCCACACCTGTTAAGTGGTTTAGGGGCAAGTAGTAGGCTCGTGTTGAATACAGACAAATAGTGTTTCAGTTATTCCCCCCTGTTGGTGTTCTGTCTGCTACTTTCTTGGATATCGCTTTGAGAGATTGCATGTCATTTATGTACATTGTGACTGGAATCAACAGACAACTGTATGTCAAACCTGTTCATAAAACAGTAATTGATAACAGTTCAAGTACTATAATATTCCAGCATGTTACCAGGCAATTCTCATGAGATATGACCCTATGGGCATGACCACAGCAAGTAAGTTTGCACAAGAACAAGGACTGCGACATTAGAGGAACATTGGCTTTAATGGACAGATCACCCAATACCTGTTCAGAGACCACCTATTTTATTGCAATCAACTTGAAAGACAGAGGTTTATCCAAAAGAGTACGAAATACATAGGTCGAATTGGCTTTCTACACATTTTATAACTGCGACGTATTGGGATGACTGGTTGAAAAGGAAAGGCTCGGAATGGAAAGGAATGGTCAATATTATTCTGACAAGAGCGTGATCATGCTTTCTAAACATTTCTGAAAACGGCAGTAGGTGATGGCCTGCCCGTGTATGTACTGTACAAGCTTTGCTTGACCCGTGCCTTCGACACGGGCAAGGGACAGTGACTTTTAACAACACATATAATATTGATTGTATTGAGCCAATACATTATTCAAATATACAATATAATTTAACAGCACTAAACTCTAATCAAGCAAAACCTCAGGATAGACAATGTTCTGTGTTATGCACTCTGTATTTCCTGTAGATTGCTCCGAGTAAATAAAACACAAACTTATAAGTATATAACATACCTTCAGGAAAAATTGTTTTGACTCCTTGCTTTGTTGTAGAGCGAGAAAGAGCAACATAGAGTTGACCATGAGTAAATACTGGGGATTGAAGGTTCAACCCAACTGTTTTAACTGATTGCCCTTGAGACTTATTGATGGACATTGCAAATGCTAACCTCACAGGAAACTGGCGTCTTTGAAAGACAAAAGGTAAATCAAGATTGGATGGGCTGAGTGTAATACATGGAATCAATATAATCTGGCCTGCATTATCTCCACCCAGTATTCTAGCCTCTAGTACTCTTGCTGTACATCGGGTAAGGATTGCACGGGTTCCATTACAAACTCCAGCTGATGGATCAAGATTCCTAAGAACCATTATTGGTGCACCAATCTTTGACTGTAGTTGTGACAGTGGCAGGCCAGAACCATTGATATTGTGAAGGAATTCCTCAGGATACTGAGAATCCCCATCTGCTGCTTCATCTATGACAGCCTTGTCTGCACTATGACAAGTATTGATATTGCCACTCAATGTATTTAAACACATGAGATTGGTTTCATCAACAGTATCATTTCGTGGGCAGAGTATAGTGCACTCTGAAAACCATGAATCAACATTATCTGCTGCACAGTCAATAACATTGAGATTTGGATAAATGGCAGAGATCAAGGAGTCAACAGAGTCCCCACACTTCATAATAGGGTCAAGCTTTATTTGGCTTTCTGGACCATTAATTGAACCATGTCCAACCTTCAGTAACCACTCTGCATACTCTTTGTCCTCTGCTGTACTACTACTTAATCTTTTATCTTCTTTTAGATAAAGGATCTTTATGTCACGCCATAAATAAGATCGCTGGATACACTGACCCACAATTTGCTCTCGGTGTCCTTTCCTGACCACAGGAAGTATTTGCTGAAAGTCTCCTCCAAAAACAACTGTAACACCTCCAAATGGCTTGCTAGGGGTGTCCCTAATGTCTCTCATAGTTATATCCACAGCCTCTTGACAATACCGGTCCTGCATTGGAACTTCATCCCAAATAATAAGACTGGTCTCACGCAGTAGTTCACCCAGATCAGAGTTCTTCTTGACAGAGCATAATTTTCCTTCATATATTTCAATAGGAATCTTAAATGTGGAATGAGCAGTTCGCCCCTTTGGGAGTAAAAGAGCAGCAATCCCTGATGAAGCACAGCACAATACAATCTTTTCATCTCCACGCAATGCATAACAGAGTGTATTATATGTAAATGTTTTTCCAGTTCCAGCTGGACCATGGAGAAAGAACATCTGAGGGTTATTCTCATATATTGCAGCTTTAATTGTATTGAAGGCCTCTGCTTGTTCTCTGTTCATCTTTGCAATATTCTCTGATGCTCTTTGCTGTTGTTCTTCAGCATGAAAGGCATGCTGCTCTCGTATCAACCTATTGCCTTCAACCCCTGCCCAAAATTCATAATTAGGAACTGGCATGCCCAGAAAACCTTTTAATCCATCATGTACTCCTGCATGGAAAAGGATTTTATCAATAAGATATAAACCATAATCTTCAATTTGATCCTGTGTTGGGTTAGCAATAATCCCTGAGGTCTGTAAATGGTGGTTGATATCATCACAGATGTGTTCTTTGAACTGCTCCCACAGTAAAAAAGGTTGAGCAGGATGGCAATCTTTAAGAATTGTTGCAAAGAGTGAACGGAGTGCAGATCCAGATTGCATATGTCTTGCATCCACTAGGCAGTCCTTCCACTCAGAATCACTCTGCAAAAGCCCACGGGCCAAACATGCTTCTTGGTGTGTAGGATATTCCACTCCTTCATAAGTACGTAGATCTGCAAATGATGTAGCACCTTTGACAACTGTAAGCAGCAGTCGAATATAAAACCTTTCGCCAGCTGCAGGGTGAACAAAATACATCCGCCCAAGAGCAGCTTTACCCTCACGAATCTTCCATCTTTTTGTAGTTTTTACCTAGACCCATTTTGTAGGAAATTCCTGGTACAAAAGTGATTGTGCAACCATTACTGCATGTTCAGGATCATCCTCAGCCTTTTTCTTCTCTGCTGCATTAACTTTGAAGTAAGCTGTAAGTGTGCTGTCTTTTGACCCAACAGCATGAAGAACCTCCTCTACTGGTGCATCAGCATCAAACACTACAAATTGCCCAGCTTCTGTATGTACTGCAAGGCAGACAACATTTGGGATTTCTTCATGCATATCATAATGAAAAAGCCTCCAAACTGATTCAGAGGCAGATACATAACGGGAATCTATATATTGCTGTATTTCATCTTTATTTTTCCCAATTGCCATGGTTGTACGATCATGGCCTTTGTAAATGTATTTATGAAGGTATTTGAAAGCTTTTATGGAAATGCAACACTCTAAGTTGGCATGTGATTTGAGCTCCATCAAAGCCCAAGGATTATGAGGTACAACCCATCTGTTATCAATATCAATTTCTATGCCATTGACCTTTTTCTTGCAAAGCCTTCCATTCTTGGGTCTAGCATAAAGAGTATAGCCATCCTCTGACAAAACAGTATGCTCTTGGAATACCTTAGGATAACCCTTGGAGCATTTTGAATCCTTCATACAGGATGCACTTGGGTTGAGATCACCACATGGTGTATGAATCATCAGCTTTTCAACCAACATGAATAAATTTGGATGTGTTTCAGGATCAGGCAACTGAGCAGAGATTACTTTGTCAATCTGATGAGCCTCTTGATACTGTGATTGGGGATAGAGAAAAATAAGAATGTGTATATGAGGTAGTCCTCGCTTCTGAAATTCAATTGTGTAAACACGGCCTCTACACTTTCCAAAACACCCTTTGTCAATAGCCCTCAAGATGATCTGTAATTTTTCACGAAAAACTCAGGCAACTAAATCAGGTCTGTCTTGTGCTGTCTGTCCGGGAAGGAGAGCCTCTTTAATCTCAGGTGCATTTGGATCTGCAGTGATTGTCAGAAATAGATCAGGTTTTCCAAATGCTCTTCCTAAGGCAATAGAATCTTGATAGAGCTGGAACATATGTCTTGATCCTCCAATATAAGAAGAGGGTAAGATAACTCGTTGCCCTATATCTTGCAGCTGAACATCTCCTGAATGAACAGCATCTACTAAACCACTGTAAACCTCAGCTCTGAGTTTCTTCTGATTGCGTGCAAGCCAGGATAAGCGTGACTGATCAGTTTGGGCCCATGCATCAACAATATATTGCTGAAAAAGATTTTTGGCATAGAACAGATGGTTTGATTCAATCTCTAGATTGTGTTGATGAAGGCGATATGCATAGTACTCCATCTGGGTAACATGATCATCATTAGAGGCTGGTTCATTAGGTCTATCTGCATATTTGATATTTAGGTGCCATCCTAGTTCACCTCTGGGAAACAGTAAAACATAATGTAAAGGTGCATATGCAGGATTGGTTTCATATATACGTTTCAGTGGCCCCTCCTTACATTGAAGGATAATATCTCGATGATCTGTGGCAGTACCTGGGCCTGGAAGAACAACTGCAACCTCATCAGCTGATGGCATATTATATCTCCTAGGATCATTTGTATCACTGAAATGCAGTTTGATATAAGCACCATTTAGGGAATTTGGAGCCTGTGCCTGAAGGTTTTGTATTCTCTGGTATGCTGATCTGTAGAGATTCACAAAGTTATTATTGCGGTGAAGGCAATCAGATATTGTTTGCATAACAGATGACAGTAACCCAGTACGATGATGTCTGTTATTGGCTAAGCGCTGCTCTAAAGCAGTCTCAGGTGCAACTATGTAAAGCTGTGCATATACTGGGGGTTTGTCACCCTCAGGCAAAAGGGAGCCTAGAGAATGCCAAAGTGCACCCTTAATTTTAAACTGCCTTGGCCCAGTATTTGGAAGTTCAGGATCATTCTGTGGTTGAATCTTAAGGCCCAATGATACAAAAGCAAAAGCAGAATTATAACTCCTTATGTTGTCTAAAAAGTGCTTTGAGTTATGATCAACTCCAGTAAAGAGATTCCTGATTTCAATAGGTGGACTTTGTAACATAGGTAGCTGAATCTTCCCTGATTTGCAGCATGCTCCAAATTTAGGATTTATTACAGAGGAATGTGTAAGTCTCTCTGCTTGCCAATGCAATGCACCACAAAATGGACACTCTATATCCATTTTTCCCAAAGAACAGAAGTTATAAATCTGATCATTCTCAATAGGTTGTAGACCTATTGGAATAGGCTCATCTGGAGCATCATTTTGATGTTCATGATCTCCCACATCAATTTCTTGCTGTTGCAAGTGCTGCTCATGCACCTCTTGGGAGTTGTGCATCACATTTTGCAACTGTTCATGTTGTTGGTGCATGTCATGGCCTTCTGGTGTGAGATAGCCAGGACCTGGTGGAAGTCTCTGGCTATTCTCAAAGTCATCTTGTGGAGGATCATTATTCTCATGCTCATGGGTCAGCCTTTCTGGATTAAATGATATAGATTCTGAAAGTAAAGATAGTCAGCAATAAATAGTGTAATATAGAAAAGAATGTATTACGGATATGACTTTGGGCTCTTCTATGATTCTGTCTCAATGTTGGTCTTGCAGGGTGAGGCTGTACAAATGCTAGTTGAGCTTGTAGCTCAGCAGGTAAGTGAGGAAACTACCAAGAGAATAAATGAGCCTTAAAATCTCTAAATAAGTATGCTAATACCTGATTTTGATATGCCAAATTTGATGGTCCTGCATGGGCATTCTGATTCTGATTATGAAGAGACTATAAGGTAAAGATATTGATTGGTGGCCACAGCACTATGTATTTGAATTTTTACACCTACAACTGCTTGATTTGAAGTACAGCCACGGCCCTGTGTTGGTAGTAGTGGAGGTAAATTTCTGAGTTGATTAGTAATTCCTTGAGTCAATTGAAACTCTTGGCCATTATGGTTGATTACTTGAAATAGATCATCTTGTGAATGCTGGGAAGGTACATAATTTTGAGGTATATTGAGTTGGAATGGTATTGGTCCACCATGTGGTGATGGTTGAGGTGTACGTCGATTTTCAGGGCTGCCTAGGGTACGTGTTTGTCATTCCCTCTCACGATCAGCATTTTGTTGTCGATGTTGAGGTGTATTGGGAGGTGACTCAGAATCCCTTAAAGTGAGAATAGTAGTCAGAGCCTGCACACAGGTCAATAGCTTGTAAGAAACCAAACATTTTATCTGTAGTCAAATTTCCTCTATCAGGAACTTCAATTATAGTGTGAAATTATAGTAGAAGATGGGAAAGGGAAACAAAGGAGAGCATAATTATCATGCAATGCATGCAGCAAACATGCAGCAAACACGTCGCAAGATTGTGTATTGTAATGTGTGGGAAAAACTTAAGTTGCCGCTGCCGCCGCAGCACTAAAACGTTGACAGTTTTGCTGACATAAATAATGACTAATAAGAAAAAGCGCTGGTTTAGGCGCACCGCCCTAATTTATAGTATAGGATAGGATCAGGTCGGCATTTCCGTCACTCCCGTGACAGGAGCTTGTCACATCACATGATGTAAGAGTACAGAGTCGTCACTTCCACCTTTAGCCGCACATCGAACCTACCGGTCGACCTCCATCATCATGTCTAGTACTGGCCAGCATCTTGTCGTCTACATGCCGTATGACCCAACTGCCGATGCTTACCGTGTTTATGTACCAGAGAATGCGTTCGTTCAAGATCTCAAGGACGCTATAGCAGGCAACCGATGGTTCAAATATCACGTAGGAGACAACGACCTGCTACTCTTTAAGGTATTGTCCTGTCGTTTTGTGTATTGTTACTTTCGCTGATGGTTGGCGTGCTATACACAGTGTAACATGGAAACTGGGACACCAGACCAGTATTTCCAGCGTGCACCAGCATGGCTTCGCGAGAATGCTAAGGCTGCAAGGATGCGACCTGCATCGTTTCTTTCAGAGTATTTTCCGGACGGGCCTGCACCTCAGAAGGATAGAAAGATAGACGTGATAGCCGTGACCGGTACAAGTACGTCTTACACTTGAGCTGAACTGGTATCAGTTGATCACTGATTGCTTGCGTCTTCGCCGCCAGTGTTCGCAGAACTGCATCGTGAGCGGGGCTGCTTTGAACAAAATTTCTAAACTAACTATCCATCTTCAGCTTCTCTGCCATCAGAACTTACCCCTCTTCATAGTCTTCACGATGACTCAAGCTTCACGAAATCGAGTACGTGCTTGCACCGGCATTGCATGATAATTTACCTAACTGATCTGGGAAGCTGTCCCTGCTAAACGACCGAGAACCTATGATAGAGAGTCTCTTGCGGAATGTACGTCGTATTGTTTACAACTGGAGGGTTAAGCATACTAACACTTCGACAGCTGACTACCTGTGCAGCCTATGGCGTGAATGGTGGGGCATACCTCTATCAGCAGAGTTTACTGGTACACGTACGGATGGAAGGCCTTTTGACTCTTATTCTGAGACAGACGGCCCTCTTAAGGTTGAAGATGGAGATGTTCTTCCTGGATTGCCGTTTATGGAACATTATGGACCGGAGCGAAAATTACTTTACGTTCGGGCTGAATACCTCCGGATGTATGAGTATATCAATTATTGTATCGGGTTGAGAAGAGATGGGATTACGGCATCGTCGCCAGCCGTTATCATCACCGGTCAACCCGGCGTAGGTAAGGATTTCGCCTCTATGCAGTACCTATTTTCAAGACATTCTCTGCAGGCAAGACTGTGGGGTCTTCCTACTTTCTGCGTCGTCGTCTTGGGGAGAAGAAGCCCACTATGTTATTGCAAGGCGGAATTTACCATCTCTTTCACGACATGGGGGTAGACAGAGTAGCCAAAGGAAGCTCCGTTTTCACCAACAAATTCGAAGGTTTTTCGGAACCGCCTTGGTGTTTGATAGATTCTGCTGATGCTCCGGACGGCATCCCTCGTAGTGTGGTCGGTATTGGTCTGTCCGGGGTGAACCCGATCTATATTAGCTCCCCCAACAACTCGCGATGGTCTAAGCTTCATCAGAGCCGCACGAAATATGTGGCGATCATGAATCCCTGGACGGAGAAGGAACTGGTGGTTGCGTGAGTATTGGATGCCTTTGTGCCGACTGCAGCTTTGCTTCTGACCAACTTGTAGATCGGAGAGGCTTCTGGGCCCTGAGCGCACAGAAGAGACTCTGCGGAGGCTCGAGCGTTGGGGGCCAACTGCGCGTCTTTGTCTTGGATCCTCGGCCAACGATATATTGAGCCACGATTCACTCTGTCAAAATGCCATCGACAGGATGGATAAAGTATCGGCCACTTTGAATTCCATCATTGAATATTCCCAGGAATTGAAGGCCGATAGACCTCGGCCTGACGAGAAGGCACAGCGTGTGCTAGGGCAAGAGTCGCACAAGATTTGCCTGATCGAGAGGCCGGATGTCAATAAGGTCTCAAATGAACAACGTCTTCTGATTACGTCCCGAGAAATTGCAGTTCGTTGTGCATTGCGAATTAAACGGAATGACGAAGCGGAGGTCCTTGACATGTGGAATCTTTTCTCAAAGCATGCCGATGCACGAGGAATGACGGGCGCGATCTTCGAGGCTTATCTTCATAACATCTTCCGCCGTCAGATTGTGATGGATGGTCTCGAGATGTTCCAGGCACCAAGCGGAAAATACCATGCCAGTTTCGTAGATTTCGGAGGCAAGCCTGGCCTGAATGCAGCTCTTAAGGCGGCTTGCAATGCACCTCGGTCTCTGGACAATTTTCACGTCGACTTCAAGCCTGTCAGTTGCAGCGTTTTCAACAACAGCAAGGATGTCATAAACGTTCAGGATCATGTATATTATCAGCCGGCAAGCAAGATGCAAGCAGGAATCGATTCGTTCTTCACGGATAATGGCTACCTCTATTTGATTCAGATGACAGGTGCATTAACCCATAACATCAAGGACTCGCTATCAACACTTCTCAAACGCCTTGTGGGCGCTCCGAGCGATAAATCCTACTGGCGATTCGTTTTTGTCATCCCGAAAGACGTTGATTCATTCGACTGTCCGAAGCCTCAGATTGAAGTGGGGAAACTGTTCACAGGAAGGATCGAAATGAAAGTCACGGTCGATTAAGTCCTCAATTCTGGCTGTAAGCCGATAATGTCGATATGACGGATTTATTATCAGGAGTGAAACTGAAGATGAATAGGATGTTCGACTGTGTATATATTTGTGGATAACATGACATGCCTTCATTAATTGCAATAGTGAGTGCTGAAGTGATGTACTTGTTACGGAGCTACAGTAATGTGGGAACCGCAGGTGTAAAATTGTGTGTCCAAACTTGAGACTAAACATTTATGCCGATGACGTACGCCATACAAAACAACTCAAGCGAAACACACTGAGTGGAGGCGCAGCGGCTCGGTTCGACATGCTCCAAGGTACAGAAGTTTTTTTGTCGCTATTTTTGGGAGTTTATCCTGGTCAGTGTGACACTCGGCTAGCATTCAATAACATGAGAACAACTCACCAAATAATTTGCCTGGCTTCCAATTAGCAATGGTCATTTGACAAGCGTCTTCGCAAATGAAAGGACTCACGCATTTTAAGTATACCTCCACCTTGTTCGTGCCGTATGTCACAACTATCCCGAGGTCGAGGAACGCTAGATTTTTACCAGCGTGCGATCCACCGTTGATGATATTCTCTGCTTGGTAAGGAAAAACATATGGCGGCTTTACGCATACAAGCTCGGTAAGGTGAACGTACAAAGGAACGCCCTTCCCGGCAGTAGCTGCTGCTACAGCAGTTGGGACACCAAGGGTCGCATCAGCGTCAGGCTTGTTCTTGTTCGGAGAGCCGTCGAACTTGACGAAAAAGTCGTCTGCAATTCACCCTTGTACAATACGTCACACCAGTCGGCATGGTTAGTTTCTTCACACCGGATCATATTTATCTGCACGACCAGTTTCACTGATGCCCGATTTGGACACCTTTCCTGCTGGTGGAGGGCAGCATGAGACGGCAGGCGAGAACCCCGATGCAAGAGTGAGGCACTTTACAGGCTTGGTGCAATGACCGGTTCGTGCGACATTTACTTATTTGCAAAATGAAACTAAATGCCAGCAAGATCATCCAGCAGAAAGGCTGCCAGGTACCGCTAATGCTTTCTCCCCTTTCTTGCTCTTAGATTGCTGAGTTTTTTCCCCCTGTAATGACAGGTGTTGCTTCCCATGAGCATTTATCCCTGTGCTATAACGCTTGTAATCGCTCCACCCAGCCTGTGCAACCGATTTATTGTACACTACTGTCTATCGCTTGTAGCAATGAATCGTAGAAGATGCACACGCCAACTTTCACAATATGTAACACCAGTTGACTTTTTTGCTGCTTACCTTTGTATTACTCGTCTCAGGAAGGTGTTGGAGCGACATTTGCATCGACATGGGACCCACATAAAATTTTCGGTTGTGGAGTACAAGCCTTGTCATTGGTGAGGCTCCACATTGTTGCAGTGTGTCTATCAAATTCTAGCGAGTAACTGGCATGGGCGCACATACTGTCTGTCCTAATCAAACACAACACACATTATTCCAGGAAATCCAAAGCTCACTTTGGATGTGTGGATCCACTCGTCTTCTAGAGGAAACAAGATAACCTGATGTTTGGACTGAGAACATTGTACGTCAGCACTGTAGAATTGTATAAAAAACCGGGCTAACCAGGAATTTAACAGCATTGCACCATCCTCGTTATTCTCGCCTCACAGCATGAACAACGAAAGTGGAGGAGAGGAGAACCACCATCCAATTGTTCCAGCAGTTTCAACAATTTGCCACCCAGAACAGCTTGGTTGTTCCCTCTGGGTCTCTCTCCAATACTCATGCGATATCTGATGAGCCCTCTTCAGTTCGTCCTGATGCTGAGCCTCCAATTCTGCATCGCTATGCAAGTCCTCGAATTCCCCACCCTGAAGGACCTAACGTTGGTATCTCGGCGCCAACTTGAACACAGTCGACACTTCAACCTGGTAACACTACGATTCTTTCGCAACCTGCACACCCTGATCGGCACTTGGGGAATCTAGTGGGCATGCAACCCACGAATTCGTCGGCCTCACCAGCATCTCAGTTACAGGCACCTCACCGACTCTCTGCCTCCCAGTCACCATTCGGATCTGTTCTCGACACCAGCACAGTCAACAGTGCGCGACTGTTATCTTCCGGTCGCACAATCCCGTGTCCGACTGCTCAAGTTCGCCGTGGAGCACGTAGAGCCGCATCGAGAAGACCCTCCTCTTCGATTCGTGGATTACCAGCTGTCCGCCGCCCTTCTTTAGAGTCCTGTATTGACAGGCATGACAATGAACGTGCAAATATCCGTCTATTAGTCAAGGTTTACCCAGGATTTGTGAGTGCTGTTGCAAACATGTGCTTTGCTGCTGGCTCACAGAATGTGTACAAACTTTGGTTTTTCGCAATGCATTCTTTACCAGTTCATGCGAGACACGTTTAACGACCGTCTTCGTCAGTATGGACTGCTCCACGAACTATTGATTCTCGAAGATAAGCTCGTCACGGAAATAATCCGAGATGTTGCATGGTCCATGACGACCAGTCACGGTTTCATTTTCCCTCAGGCATCGGTCATATATCGAGAGCATGAAGTGTTACCGTTGAATCTTCTTGCTATTCATGATAGAGGGATAGGACGGAATGATCCAGCACGTCTCAGGCGACACCCAGTTGACCCTACTTGGAGTGTCTCACATCTAATGAGCTTGACCAATCTCTTTGCAATCCCTAGTCTGGTTGTTGAGAACAACCGCATGGTTATATTTCTTGGTATGTATAAACTTATGTTACTCAATAAATGATGGTAGTACTCAATATTTAACTGGTAACAGTTGTCAATCACGACCCTCCTCTTACAGCTGATTGCAAAATACCTGAGAACTGCTTGAATGCAAAAAAAAGAACAAATTGTCAAATTTCTCACCAAATATTAGAAATTAAAATGGATAACAATAATTTTAAAAAACTACTTGAAAGTAGCTTGTCAAATATGTAAAAATCTTACAGAATGGTTGAGTGGTTGTCTCAGGACAAAAAGAAGAAGATTTCTCAACATAGTTTTCATTATGGTTCTTCTACACTGATGTTACGGGTATGCTTCCGCTACCTCGTACAGAACATCCGGAAGTTACGGAACCGACAACTATAATTCGTTCCTATCCTTTCCTTATTGGTTCGGCACCGGACCGTACGATGACATCCGATGTTAACGGATATGATTACTTTTAATTCCCACACTATTATCTTTTAATTATATTAATGGGAACTTTTTACAATACTTATTGTTTTATCACAGATACTCATTGTTCTTCTTTTAACAATTAGGATTACTGGTATATAAGCATTAGTGTCCAGTAGATAGTTCTCCAGTTTAAATATCAACTTAGATCATTCCGATCTAGAGAGGTTATCTGTTATGATCATGCACAAAGGAGTCATCAGGAATGATCATGGGAAAATCATAAAGGAAAATACTTCGCGAGGTAAAACGACCCTATACAAAGTAGTCGGACCTTGACTCCACTATTAGTAGAGTCCTTGACACTTCGCGTGTCCATAAGAGAAGAAAGGTAAATGTGTTCCGTTCGCAATGACCGTTGCGGAACGTACTGACAGTGAGGATGTTAAAACGATGATACAGATAGATGATTAATTGGTATCACTATCAAAGTGCTATCAAGGTTGATATTTAAACTGAGGAACTACCTATTCAATACTGTAGCTTTATACTAAAGGTAAG
The DNA here is from genome assembly GCA_028011355.1 of Lentinula aciculospora. Taxonomy (NCBI): domain Eukaryota; kingdom Fungi; phylum Basidiomycota; class Agaricomycetes; order Agaricales; family Omphalotaceae; genus Lentinula; species Lentinula aciculospora. Next base: position 171,046 of record JAOTPV010000041.1, read on the forward strand.
TCAGGATTGTGAAGCGATGCCATGCCTGAATGGGTTAGCTCATAAGTCAAGAACAAAGGAAGAGATATAAAAGGGATAGTGTAAATCCAATAAGAATGATAAGAGATAACGAGTAATTGCTTTGCATCGGAATTCCTTTGCAAAGTAATTGCATAGTGGTAAAAGGATATAAGTAATATCTAAGTAGCGGAATAGTTTGCAAAGCTTTGTAAAGACTTAGCTTGCATAGATATAACAGTATCCCCCTCTTAGGCTTTCACCCTCGAAAGCCTATGCAATTGTTAACGATTGACGAATCTAAAATTAGATAGAATGGGAAAGTAAAAAAGAAACAAATAAATTTTTCAAAAATGCCACATGATTTATGATCGAGGTAAACGAAAAATTTGAAGTCAAACCTGCCCTCAACGATGAATGTGTATAAAATGCGAAGGTTTTCTCTGTTTTTTCCTAAGTCCTCATCACTCTACGATGTCGTTTACTGTCACCGCCACCGAAACCACCCAAGAACGACAAGCGCGGCTTGTTCATGAACAGGCTGAATGATTGTGCCTCCGTCAACTGGAGATCGATGCTCAGGAGGTGGAGTTCGCGGCGGAGTTGTCGTGATTGGAGGAAGAGGTTGCTCGTGAAGCTGAGCACAAGGCAGAGAAAAAGAGACTTGAGGAGGAGAGAAAGCTTGAGGAAGAGCAACAAGCCGCGAGGAGGAAGGAAGAAGAAAGGCTCGTTGAAGAGACTCACGGAGGAGGAGCGAGTACAGGATCAATGCAGGGCACAGGCTCTGCAGGAATTACAGGAGCATTGGGATCGTGCAGCTCAAGCTGCATCACAACATTCCAGTGATTTGCTATCGCGGGAGCCTTCAGGCTCCAAATCAAAAGTTTACAAGTCGGCCTCTGTGGTTCGCGATACCCTGGACATCAGAAGAAGAGTGTTGAAATGGAAACAAATAGCTTCGCAGGTGAGTAGTAAGTTTCTTCGTGATGGAATATTTAGTTAATGAAACTTTAGGTTGGTTCGGCTCCTGATCCAGATGATGGAGATGACAACAACAATGATGACGATGATGAAGATGATGATGAGGCAGATCTGCCTCCTCCCACTCCTTCACGTAACTGCAAAGGATGCATTTGTTGTGTCTCCCAAGGGAACACTTTGAACTGCATTGCGCAACCCGGGAAACCCCAGACTCAGGCCTGCCTGGCCTGTCACCTTCAATGGCAGAGGTGTAACTGGGCAGGGGACAATGCAGCCCGCAGATCCAGGAAAAAGAAGCCGAGGGTTGATGAAGAGGGTTTATACCAGGGTCCCGCGAGGCACATTGCGGAGTGGAGAATTGGAGGGGTTGGTGTGGGAGAGAAGTTAGATGTGCTTGCGGAGCAAAACGAAGCCTTGAAGAGGCAGATGGATACTCTTCTTGGTTTTGCAAGTCGAACCGTGTTCGCGATGGAGGAGCTCGTTCATATTGTGTGGCAACAACCTGTTGCCAAAGGAATTGCGGAAAAGAAGAATGAGAAAGAAGAGGAAGAAGAAGAGGAAGAAGAGGACGAAGAAGAAAGAGGAATGGAAGAAGAAGAAGATAAGGAACAGAAGAGAAGAATGGTTTGTGAAGGAAAACGTTGCGCGATGTAGTTTCCGCGATGGTGTTGTAATCGGTAGTACTTGTAAATAATTCTAAGTAGCTGTATAGTATTGTTTGTTTTGTTTTTTGCTTTCTGGTTTTGTTTTGTTTTTGTTTGGTTTTGTTCTGTTTAATGTTATAAGTTTTTGCCTTTTTTGGTGGTTTTGGATATGTAAGGTTTTGTTTTTTTGAATAAGTGTAAGGAGTTAAGATTCATTCCACGAGGGAAGAATCGCGATGGTTTTGGAAGGAAGGAAATGTGAGAGTTCGAAGTTAGCTTCGTGAAGGATGGATCGCGGAACTTCTTGACATGAAGGTTTGGGAATTTAGTAGGTAATAGAAGGGAGAAACTTTCATAGCAGAGTGTACATGATCATTTTAAGTGAATTCTGCAAGGGGTAACCACTCGTGCCAGTCATTTTGGTGGTAGCTGATAAACAGACGGAGATAGTGTTCTATCTCCTGATTTGTCCGTTCTGTCTGGCCATTAGTCTGTGAGTGATACACCATGGTGTAGTTTACTTCTATTCCTAAAAGATGGTAGAGTTCCTTCATGAACCGAGAATGATACTGAGGTCCTCGATCATGTATGATTTTTCGTGGAATGCCGTGGATAGAAAAAATACGATCCCGATAGATTTTTGCCATTCCTTCCGAAGTAACCATAGTGTGCGAGGGAACTAGTCTCAATCGTTTGGAAAAATGGTCAACAAACATTGATATGGCATTGTACCCCCCTGACTCTGGTAGTTCACCTATCATATCTGTACCGATTATTTGCCAGGGTTCTGTTGGTACTGAATGTGGGTGTAGTCGTCCCACCAATTTGGTATGATGAGCTGTTGTAGCCTGGCATTTTTCGCAACCTTCTACATACTTCCCAGCATCTCTTGTGACTCCCGGCCACCAGTAGTCTCAAGTAATGAGTTCTGTCATTTTGTACTGTCCTGGGTGTCCTGCTAGCGGTGTGGTGTGGTACTGGGTAATTACTTTGGATTGGAGTAGGCCGTTTTTTGGTACATAAACACGCCCTTTCCAAGTAATAACTTTGTCGGTTTCGGTCCACTCTGTGTTTTTGGCAGCTAGGGCATCCTGTACAATCTGATCTACTTGGTTTCTACTCTTTCGGATCTCTGATAGCAGGAGATCTTCAGGAGCCGATAGGTCGAGAGCTTGGATGAAAAGTTCCGGTTTCAGGAGAACGATGTTCTTGTTGTCCTTGTCCCCCATCTCAAGACCTGTCATCCTCGACAGGGTGTCAGCTTTCGTCATCGATTTACCAGGTTTGTGAACAAGATCGAAATTATACTCCGCTAATTCCAGTACCCAGTGCGCTTGTCGGCAGTTGAGTTTCTGCGGCTTCTTGAAGTACTGGAGGTTTGCGTGATCCGTAAAAATTTTGATCTGTTCCTCCGCACCAAGCAAATACTGTTGCCAGTTGTCAAGTGAGTCCATAATCACCATGAGTTCTTTGTTGTAGATTTCGTAATTACGCTCAACCTCGTTGAGGGAACGTGAACAAAAAGTGATTGGGTACCACCTATTGTCGACAAACTGTGATAAAACTGCACCATTGGCATAATCAGAAGAATCAGCCTCGACGAGGAATTGTCCCTGGTTACGAGGAATCAACAAAACGACTTCCTCACAAATACAGTGTTTCAGCTCTTCGAATGCATCTTCCTGCACTTTCTCCCACTTCCAAGTTCCATTCCCAGTAAGCTGTGTCAGTGGCTTCGCTACAAGACTAAACCCACGAATGAATCGTCGGAAGAAGTTGCAGAATTCTAGAAACTGCTGGACATTGCGCTTTTTTCGTGGAGTGATCCATTCTCGAACGGCTTGTACTTTCTTGGGATCCATGCGAATAGTTCCATTCCCAATGATAATACCGAGGTAGTCGATAACCGGTTTTTCGAAAGAGCATTTTTCGGGTTTAAGAAATAGCTTGTGCTCTCATAGAATATCGAGTACTTGCTTTACAATTCGTCGATGCTCTTCTATACCGTTGGTAAAAATCAGTATGTCATCCATGTAAATGATAACATGACCTCTATTGACGAGATCTCGCAGGATATGGTTCATAAAACCTTGGAATGTCGCAGGAGAGTTAGTGAGTCCGAAGAACATAACAGTCGGTTCGAATAACCCCTGGTTAGTTCGAAAAGCTGCTTTCCATTCATCACCTTCCTTTATGCGGATGTTGTTGAATCCCCATCTGATGTCCATCTTCGTGAAGATTTTAGCACTTTTTAAATGATCAATTAGCTCCTGAATGAGAGGAAGTGGGTACCGGTTTTTAACCATCATCTCGTTCAGTTTGCGATAATCTTGTACCAGTCATAAGGTGCCATCTTTCTTTTTGACGAAGAAGAAAGGGGATGCCATCTGTGAGGTGGAAGGTCGAATTCGTCCAGTTCTAAGGTTCTCTTCAAGAAATTTGTCGAGCACCTCTTGTTCCTTTGGGTTTAGTGGGTATACTTTACAATCTAAAGGTTTCGAACCTGGCGTTAGATTGATAGCGTGGTCCCAAGGGCATCGTTGTGGCAACTGGTCGAATTCCTTCTGGCTGAAAACATCAGGATACTCTTCGACGTAGGGTTTGGAAGTGTCGAACTCTTCGGCTGTTTCCGTCTTAGCTTGTTCCTTCATCCACTTCCTCGACTGTACCTGCCCATGAACATACCTGTCCCAGTCAAACAGGAAAAGCTGTTCGCCTTCCTGTAATGCTGCTCTAGAATGAGTATCTTCAGGTGTCCAAAAGTGTGGATTATAGCCGCATTGTGTCAGACATCTATCGAAGGTTAATTCAGATGTCTCCCAATCGATACTTGGGTTGTGCTGTCGTAGCCAGTCAAGTCCCAGAAAGATATTCTTCTTTCCTAGACCTACTACTCCAAACTGTATGATTTCCGAGTGATCACCGATAGTCATTTGTATCTCGACATACTTATCTATTGATCCGGCGTCATTGAGCATGCCGTCGGCATTATAGACTATTGTTTTGACTGGTAAATCCTTGGTGATAAGACTGTGCCATTTGACGAATTCTGAGTCGATACAGGAGCCAGTTGCTCCGCTGTCAAGAAGCCCTTGTGTAACTATTTGTCGACCATCCTCCAGTGTCTCGAGTATTGCTGGGAGCTTCAGACTTTTGCCACGTGTCCCATGGACATAGCTCCTCTTGTTCTTGAGACTTCTGATGGCTGTGACTGCCGTTTTCCAATTCCGTTTTCGTATATCCATGATGGTTTCTTCCAAGGCTTCCTTCTCCTGGGAAGAGGGCATCCAGGTTCACAATAATCCCACCGCTCTCAGGATTTGATCTTCTCTAACTCTCTGAGTTAGCCATTCAGCCGTGTCGGGTTCGTACTGTATAGGTTTTTCGGATTTTTCGGATTTGTGTGTGAAGGCGGATGTGTTTTTCTGTCTAGTACCTGTACTAATTATATAATCGATGCCGTTATCAACAAAACCCGAAATGTCCGTGTGCAAAGGCTCCTGCAGACCTATATCTACTGAGGAGCTTTGGGAAAACCCAAATCGTTAATAAAGTCCGTACGTTCCTGCTCACTCATATTCAGCATGATACCCTGTACAACCGCCTTTCTCTTGTGCGGGCAGTTCCTACTCATATGGCCTGGTTCGCCACAGTTGAAACAAAGTTGCTTCTCTCTTGCTTGGTCGATGTCCATTGGCCTGCCCGTTCCTCTGAATGTGGTGCCAGTGGCATCTCTACGCTGCGCTGCGGGATACTCCGCCTTCAGAGCTGCTTTCTGCTCCTGCCAATTCTGCTGGTTGGACAACTGTCCACGACCCTGTCCCTGTGGGTTAGCATTCCACCACCCTGCATACCCATAGCCTCTCTTCTGTTTGGCCCACTGCCGCCTGACATTGTCAGCACCTGTAACTACCTTCTTTAATTCTCTGTAGTCTTTGAAGGGCTCCGTTCATCCCTTAATGATGTTGTAAAGAAGGTTGTGATCAACGGCCCTCTCTGCCAGGGTAAGGATGTCCGACTCGTCCTTCTTGTATCCGGCATCCTTCAGCAACAATTCAAACTCTTTGAAAAAGTCGCCGGCCAAAGACTTCCCCTGTCAGATATAGGTTAGTTTATTGCGAGCTTCCTTCTCCTTTGCGACATTCGGGAACTCTTTATCCATATCATCTATCAGCTGCTTCCCAGTAATGTCCCACAGCCCTTTGTCAATGTCAAAGTGGTCATCCGTATAGACCTGGGCCCATTCGTCGGCCTTTCCTCCCTCCAGGAAGGACATAATGATGGTCGTGACACGATGGGAGTTGTCGACCTGTTTCGTCTCTGTTAACTCAGAAACGTAAGCCATCATTCGTCGTCGCCATGGTTGGTAGGTGGCGGGATCGCCATCGTAATTCCCTGGTGTATTGACAAACACCCGGCATGGACTAGAAGTGACGGTAGCGACTTCTGCTGGGTCGGGCGCATGTATCGACCGATCAGTCATGTTGAGTTATAGTAGGGGAGAGGATGAGCGTGTTTGGTAAAAATGAGAATGTGTAACATATCGAGAAAAACTAGTCTTCAACGGCGTGTTGAATCCTAGGCAAGTTTGTAAAAGTTTGTTTGTGACGGGTGGTATGTGGTAGGAGCTCTATTCTTCTGTCAGTGACTCGCTAGCTCTCACAAGAGACAACCAGGCGTCACACGATAGACGATGAGCAAGAGGGCGAAAAAGCAAAAAGAGAATGGATAAGACAACCCAACTACAAGTCTAGCTACCGAGGAGAATAGACGAGAATAGAGCTAAGGAATAACTACAAAATAACTAGTCTTATATACGAAATGAGATATGAAACCGTGAGAGATGTCTTGCACCGTAACCGTGAGGATCTACAATAAGAGTCGCTCATATCCATAAGTAAAGCTGTAAGTATTTGGTGAGTAAACAATAAGGCAATATAAAAAGAAGCATGGAAGCAGAACAATAATGACGTCGTCCTGTCAATGGGTTGACAGGCATGAGAGAGTTGCGCCTAAGTGAAACGATAACACGAGAACAATAAGGTTGACGCGTGTAATCTAAATGACAATGAAAATATAATGAGCGCTGGTGTAAGCGCCTCAGTGATTAGGTAAGTAAATAAAAGAAAAGGAAAAGAATAATAAAAGAAATGAATAATGAAAAAGGATGTTTCATGACAATGGTACCGTGATCACACCCATCCTAATCCCTACTCCAACTGCACCCCCATCCACTATGTCGACCTCTGAAGTCAACACGAATCAGCTCATGGCACAGCTCATTGAACAGGTGACTCAGCTCACAGCCAACCTTCATAGAGCTGCAGCCAAGTCAAGCATGAATAAACCCGAGCTCTTCAAAGGCTCGAGTAGTGCGGAAGCACGTCACTTCATTGCCCAGTATCAGAGCTGGGCAGTGGAACAACCGGATTTGAAGGACAATGAAGGGAAACTGATTAAGGTGGCCCTAGGATTCTTCTTGGGAAAGGCTGCTGATTGGGCCACCCCATACCTCTTGGAATTTAGCCATCACCAACAGCCATTTAATGGATGATGGGAAGACTTTAAAACAGCCTTCACCCTCCGATTCGAATCCATTGACACAGGTATGGAAGCCCAGAATGCAATTCAGCATCTCAGGCAAGCAAAAGGTCAAATGGTAGCGGAATTCGCGCAGAACTTCAAGGACATTGGCGATCGGACTGGGCTCTTGGATGTCAATCTATGAGAATGCTTTCACAGTGGCCTCAACCCAGAGATTCGGCAGAACCTCATTGTGGTTAACATAGCTCAGGGACCAGCCCCTACACTGGAGGAGGCAATCAGATGAGCAATCTCGGTGGATGTATTTCTGCATGACCCCACCATGACCGGCCGTAATCAGGGCACCTCTCATACCTCCTTTCCCCCTGCCAACTCCCATGCTATGGACGTCAACGCCACGCACATCAGTGGTAATAGCAGAGAGAGCTTTGTGGCCCAGATGAGAGGCAGGTGTTACGGCTGTGGTTCTCAAAGTCATGAGAAAAGGAACTGCTCATACAAGGAAACGGTATGTCGTTACTGCAGGCAACGAGGTCACCTAGAGTCGGTTTGCCAAGACAAGTCCATGGGTCTAGAGCGTGGCCGGGGTAAACACCAACAACCCTGCCATCAACAAGTGGCAGCTTCCTCTTCGACACCCTTCACTCTCTTCCCCAATGAACCCATCCAAATTGCTGCTTCTACTCCGGTTCCTATCGCCCCGCCCCCAGTCACTCTTGACCTCTCCACTCAGATTGCCCAGCTCCAGGGGCTCCTGAACAGAGCTAATGCAATGGCCCCAGCACAAGGTTCGCAGGAGGGTTTTTAAAGCGGGTACCTATCTCAGCTGCCCCGAGAGTACCCGTTAACCAATTTGCTATACTACATTCTACCTCCACATACGATTCGCTTTCCGCCTGTAAAATACCTACTATTTCGGAATTGAAATTCCAATTCATCACACTTCCGAATTAATGCAAAACTAAGAGGAAGGAATCACAGTATAGCAACTGCGGCCATGATTGATTCTGGGGCCACTGCCCTATTTTTGAACCAGGAGTTCATCAACTGCCACCGTGTAAGGACTTTTCCACTCAGGAAACCTATTGGTTTCTTTAATATTGATGGGTCTGCCAACTGAGCAGGGCAAATCACGCACTTTGCGTGTCTAGCCCTGACTGTTGATAACCAAGAACGGTGGACAGACTTGCTAATAACCAACCTGGGAAGCGAAGATCTAATTCTGGGACTCCCTTGGTTACATAAAGCCAATCTAGATATTGACTGGGAGAAAGGACAACTCTCGGTCAAACCACAACAGACAACGATAGAGCAGGTGGTAGAGCAAGATACTGCAGAGGAAATTGAAACAGTCATCACTCCTGAATCCCCACCGAGCATAGCAGAGGAGGAGGCAGAGGATTCGCCTATACACCGCATTCGAGCCAATCGATGAACCCGACATGCATGGGTGAAGTCAGGCATCCTACAGGAACAAACAGAGGAGGTCTGGTGTGCGGCAGGGTTTACCTACTCCCAACAGCTAGCAGAACAGGTGTCACGAAACATCCTTTTTCATTATTCTTTTCTTTTATTATTCTTTTCCTTTTCTTTTATTTACTTACCTAATCACCAAAGCGCTTATTATATTTTCATTTCTGTTTAGGTTACATGCATCAGCCTTATTGTTCTCATGCTGTCGTTTCACTTAGGCGCGACTCTCTCGTGCCTGTCAACCCATTGACAGGACGACATCATTATTGTTCCACCTCCATGCTTCCTTTTATATTGCCTTATTGTTTACTCACCGAATACCTACAGCTTTACTTATGGATACAAGTGACTCTTATTGTAGATCCTCATGGTTACGGTGTGAGACATCTCTCATGGTTTCATATCCCATTTCATATATAAGACTAGGTATTTTGTAGTTATATTCATTAGCTCTATTCTTGTCTATACTCCCCAGTAGCTAAACTTGTAGTTGGGTTGTTTTATCCTCATTGCTTTCTTCATCCTCTTGCTCATCATTCATCGTGTGATGCCTGGTTATCTCTTGTGAGAGCTAGCGAGTCGCTGACAACAGGCCCACAAAGCAAAACCTCTGAAAACCTTTGAAGAAATGGTCCCAGAACCCTAGCATGACTTTGAAAAGGTATTTTCCGAAACTGCATCAGAATGTCTCCCAGAACACCAACCTTGGGATCACGCCATTGAGCTAATCCCAGGTGCACCTGAAACCATGCGCACAAAAGTCTACCCAATGTAATTGAACGAACAAGGTGAACTTGACCACTTCCTAGATGACAATCTCCGAAAAGGCTACATTTGTCCCTCCAAGTCCCCACTGTCATCACCAGTCTTCTTTGTAAAGAAGAAGGATGGAAAACTCCATTTCATACAGGACTACAGGAAACTTAACCAAGTAACCCTGAAGAACCATTATCCCCTCCCACTGGTTGCTGACATCGTTAGCTGTCTGCAGGGGGCACGGTATTTCACCAAATTTGACGTTAGATGGGGATATAACAATGTTCGGATTAAAGAGGGTGACAAGTGGAAAGTGGCCTTTGCAACCAACCGAGGGTTGTTTGAACCCAGCGTAATGTTCTTTGGTCTCACCAACTCCCCAGCCACCTTCCAAGCACTCATAAACTCCATCTTTTCAGACCTAGTGGCGGCAGGGAAAGTAGCAGTCTACCTAGATGATATTCTCATCTTCACCAATGAAATACCAGAACATTGGCAGATAGTAAGAGAGGTACTCAAATGGCTGGAGAAACACGACCTCTACCTACGACCCAAGAAGTGTGAATTCGAGGAGCTCCAGATCGAATACCTAGGACAGGTGATATCAGAAGGTGAAGTGAGCATGGACCCAGTAAAAGTAGCTGCAGTTCACGACTGGCCTATCCCAAAGAATCTGCGAGAGCTACGGGGATTCTTAGGTTTTGCTAACTTCTACCACCAATTCATATGGAACTTTGCCCGCATAGCACGCCCTCTGAACGACCTGACCAAGAAAGACTCAGGCTTCAGTTGGGGGACACACCAGCAACAAGCATTTGACACCCTAAGGGAAGCATTTATCACAGCACCGGTACTGGCACTCTGGGACCCTAATAGGCTCACACAACTCGAGGTAGATGCATCAGGCTTTGCTACGGGACGAGCTCTAATGCAGAAACAAGATGATGGCCAGTGGCACCCAGTAGCATTTCAATCAGCTTCCATGCAACCAGTCAAATGAAACTATGAAATCTACGACCGAGAGATGCTCGCCATCATCGAAGCGTTAAAGGACTGGAGAAGCTTCCTGGAAGGTTCACCACAACCATTCGAGATCCTCACCGATCATGCAAACCTGGAATTCTGGCATTCTGCTCAGGACCTTAGTAGATGGCAGGCACGATGGGCACTATGGCTGTCCCGCTTCGATTTCCAGCTCACTCACCACCCAGGCAAGTCCAACACTCAGGCAGACGCTCTCTCTCGCATGGCAGCACATCAAGTTTTGGATAGCGAAGATAATCGACAACAGATCGTCCTGAAACCAGCCCATTTTATGCAAGTGGCAGCAACCTCACTACAGAATCCACTGGAGGACCATATCTGACAGGCATCTCAAAAGGAGGCCCAAGTACTGGAAGGACTGGAAGAGCTTAGGAGAAGCGGTCTCAAACGCTTGGCCAATGGGATAGCAGAATGGGAAGAAGACAATGGACTAGTGTACCACCGAGGAAGGGTATACGTCCCACCAGACAAGGACCTATGGAAAGAAATACTCAAACAATGCCACGATAACCCCTCTGCTGGCCACCCTGGACTTCACAATACCCTTGACCTTGTCAGCACCCATTTTTGGTGGCCCACCCTGCGATCCTTTGTAGAAAAATACATTGAAGGATGCAAGACTTGTGCAAGGAAGAAGATACAGAGACACCCACGAGCAGTAACACTACCCCTAGATGTCCCAGCAGGCTTGTGGGAAGAAGTGGGAGTTGACCTCATCACGCAGCTGCCCAACTCACAAGGGTATGATGCAATTCTAGTCTGCACTGACCTCTATGGTAAACAAATCCATGCAATTCCTTGTACAACCTCAATCACAGCAGCAGGTGTGGCTGACATCTACTATCGCAAAATTTTTCGCCTCCATGGTCTTCCCCTCCACTTTGTGTCAGACTGGGGACCCCAGTTTGCAGCAAAACTCATGCGATCACTACTCTCCTGCCTAGGAATCAAATCAAACCTCACCTCAGGATACCACCCCCAAGCAAATGGACAGACCAAATGGGCAAACCAAGAAGTTGAGAAGTATCTCAGGCTCTATGTGGGACGCCATCAGGATGACTGGGTGGAGCACCTGCCCATGGCAGAATTTGTAATTAACTCCCGCACCCACTCTGCACTTGGAACGTCCCCATTCGAACTCACCTATGGTTACCTACCTCTATTTAATATTCCAGTTGGACAACGGAGTGGGATTCCAGTGGTGGATGATCACATCCAAATACTTCGAGATGCATGACAGGATGCTGGGGCAGCACTACACCTGGGGAAAAGACAGCAAAAGGAAAACTACGAACGGGGAAAACAAAAGGCACACCAATTCCAAGTTGGAGATCAGGTCTGGCTAAGTGCAGAGGACATCAAGCTCCAACTTTCCAGTGAGAAATTTGGGGATCAACAGCTAGGACCTTACACCATTTTGGAGAATGTGGGACCCCTGGACTACCGTTTAGACCTCCCACTATCACTGGACCACATCCACCCCATGTTCCACATCGATAAATTGTACCCTTGGAGAGGGAACACTGTCAATGGTGAAATTGCAACACCACCGGAACCAGTATACCTAGAGGACGAGAATGAGCCAGAGTATGAAGTCGAGGAGATCTTGGATAGTCGGATTAGGTGGAAGAAGTTAGAATATTTGGTAAAGTGGAAAGGCTACGATGCAGGTCACAACTCATGGGAACCTGCACCAAATCTTGAACACACCCCAACAACTATCCGAAAATTCCACAAAAAGCACCCCCAGGCGGCAAAAGCTTGACCATTGAGGGCAATGGTCATAAGGAGGGGGATAATGTCATGAAGTGAGCCCCCCTATCATTTTCCTTTCTTTACGATACACCATCCAAGTCCTTCTACCTACAATAATCATTCCGGACCCTTCCATTCTATTCTATCAATTTCGTTCCATTCCTTGTGCCTGAGCTATACAGTATTACATCATAGTTCCCACACTCTACCCTGTATATATAAGCCAGCCCCCACAACCTGGTCCCTTATCTTGACCTCTTTGTTGTTGGGACCAGGTATGTCACTACTTACTTCTCTGTATTTATTATCAATAAAACCTTTGTTGTTGGGACCAGCTGTCTGCCTCCGTCCAAGTCTCCGTTCCGCTCCGCCACTGTCATCACCTCTTTGTGACACCGAGTCTTATATACTAATGGGATATGAAGCTGTGAGAGATGTCTTGCACCATAACCGTGAGGATCTACAATAAGAGTCGCTTGTATCCATAAGTAAGGCTGTAGGTATTCCGTGAGTGAACAATAAGGCAATATAAAAGGAAGCATGGAGGCGGAACAATAATGACGTCATCCTATCAATGAGCTGACAGGCATGAGAGAGTTGCGCCTAAGTGAAACGACAATGCAAGAACAATAAGGTTGATGTGTGTAATCTAAACAGAAATGAAAATATAATAAGCGCCAGTGTAAGCACTTTAATGATTAGGTAAGTAAATAAAAGAAAAGGAAAAGAATAATAAAAGAAAAGAATAATGAAAAGATTGTTTCAGGACAAGAACCTTCGGACCAGATGAATTCGACCTTCCACCTCGCAGATGGCATCCCCTTTCTTCTTCATCAAAAAGAAAGATGGCACCTTATGACCAGTACAAGACTATCACAAACTGGACGAGATGACAGTTAAAAACTGGTATCCACTTCCTCTCATTCAGGAGCTAATTGATCATTTAAAAGGCACTAAATCTTCACAAAGATGGACATTGTCATGAAACATCTTTTTTTCATTATTCTTTTCCTTTTCTTTTATTTACTTACCTAATCACTGAGGCGCTTACACCAGCACTCATTATATTCTCATTGTCATTTAGGTTACACGCGTCAACCTTATTGTTCTCGCATTGTCGTTTCACTTAGGTGCAACTCTCTCATGCCTGTCAGTCCATTGACAGGACGACGTCATTATTGTTCCGCCTCCATGCTTCCTTTTATATTGCCTTATTGTTTACTCACCAAATACCTACAGCTTTACTTATGGATACGAGCGACTCTTATTGTAGATCCTCACGGTTACGGTGCGAGACATCTCTCACGGTTTCATATCCCATTTCATATATAAGACTAGGTATTTTGTAGTTATATTCCTTAGCTCTATTCTCGTCTATACTTCTCGGTAGCTAGACCTGTAGTTGGGTTGTTTTATTCATCCTCATTGCTTTTCCATCCTCTTGCTCGTCGTTCATCGTGTGATGCCTGGTTATCTCTTGAGAGAGCTAGCGAGTCGCTGACAGACATCAGATGGGGATTCAACAACATCCGCATAAAGGAAGGTGACAAATGGAAAGCGGCCTTTCGAATGAATCAGGGCTTATTCAAACCAACTGTTATGTTCTTTGGACTCACTAATTCTCCTGTGACGTTCCAAGGTTTCATGAACCATATCTTGCAAGACCTTATCAACAGTGGACACATTATAGTCTACATGGATGATATTCTGATTTTCACTGATGACATCGAGAACACCGGTGCATTGTAAAGCAAGTACTCAACATTTTATGTGAGCACAAGTTATTCCTCAAACCCGAAAAATGCTCTTTCGAAAAACTGGTTATTGACTACCTTGGCATTATCATTGGTAACAGAACTATTCACATGGACCCTAAGAAAGTACAAGTTGTTCGAGAATGGATCACCCCATGGAAAAAGCACGACATCCAACAGTTTCTAGGATTCCGCAACTTCTTCCGACAATTTATTTGTGGGCTCAGTCTTGTAGTGAAACTGCTGACACAGCTCACAGAAAATGGAACTTGGAAGTGGGGGGAAGAACAGGAAGAAGTGTTTGAGGAGTTGAAACACTGTATTTGCAAAGAAGTGGTTTTACTGATTCCTCATAACCATGGGAAGTTCCAAGTAGAGGCTGACTTGTCTGATTGCGCTAACAGTGCTGTCCTGTCCCAGTTTGTTAATAATAGGTGGTATCCAATGCCTTTCATTCCTGTTCCCTCAATGAGGTTGAGCAAAATTATGAAATCTGCGACAAAGAACTCTTGGCAATTATGGACTCACTTGATGACTGGTGACAGTACTTGCTGGGTGCAGAGGAACAGATTGAAATTTTTATGGATCATGCAAACCTCCAGTACTTCAAGAAACCACAGAAACTTAATTGTTGACAAGCATGCTGGGTACTGGAATTAGCGGAGTACAATTTCAATCTCATCCACAAGCCTGGTAAATCGATGACAAAAGCTGATGCCTTGTCTAGGATGACAGGTCTTGAGATGGGGGACAAAGACAACAAAAACATCGTTCTCCTGAAACCAGAACTTTTCATTTGTGCTCTTGACCTATCAGCTCCTGAAGATCTCCTGCTATCAGAGATTAGAAAGAATAGAGACCAAGTAGATCAGATTGTACAGGATGCCCTAGCTGCCAAAAACCCTGAGTGGACCGAAACCAACAAAGTTATTACATGGAAAGGGCACATTTATGTACCGAAAAACTGCCTACTCTGGTCCAAAGTAATCACTCAGTACCATGACACACCGCTAGTGGGACATCCTGGACAGTATAAGATGACAGAGATGATCACTCAGGACTACTGGTGGCCAGGAGTTACAAGGGACGCCGGGAAGTACATTGAAGGTTGTGAAAAATGTCAGGCTACAATGGCTCATTGTACCAAGCTGGTAGGACGGTTACATCCACACTCAATACCAATGGAACCTTGGCAGATAATAGGTACCAACATGATAGGGGAATTACCAGAGTCAGGAGGATATAACACCATATTGGTGTTTGTTGATCACTTTTCCAAATGATTGTGACTTGTTCCATCACATACTACAGTTACATCAGAGGGAATGGCAAAAATCTATTGCAACCATATCTTTTCCATTCACAGTATACCACAAAAAATCATTCATGATCAAGGCCCTCAGTATCACTCCCGATTCATGAAGGAGCTTTACCAACTATTGGGAATAGAAGTGAACTATACCACCACATACCATCCACAGACTAACGGCCAGATGGAATGGACAAATCAGGAGATTGAACACTATCTCCATCTGTGTATCAACTATCATCAGAATGACTGGCATGAATGACTACTGCTTGCGGAGTTCACCTACATGTCATGACATGCTACATAGGATACAGTACTTACTTTATTTTTCCTACATTGCCTCCACTCTTTATCATTGTTACTGTTTGGATTCATCTATATCCTCCCGCATCCTTCTATCACATTGCAGATACTTCTATCAACTTCCTGTGCTGTTGCTTACTCATCTAGACACTCGTATATATAGTACAGTAGTTGACACCTAGTTCCCCATCTTGACCTCTTGGTCAATGGAACTAGGTTAGTACTTGTATCATTGTTTACCTTCAATATACTTACTTGGTCTTTGGAACTAGTTTTCCTTGTGCGACCCTAGTGATTGGCCCCTGCGCTATCACTGTTGTCTTGATCACTCTATCTTTCAGCCTTCGTGTGTGGTGCTAGCCCCACCCCTCACTTCGGTTTGTGCTTTGAGCCTGTGCTTTCTCTGTGCTTTCTCCCTTCGTCACCACACTCCCTGATGTAGAACTCAGAATTGTCAAACTCCTTTGCCATCTCCTTCTTCACCTGTTCCTTCATCCATTTCCTCAACTGTACTTGTTCATGGACATACCTATCCCAGTCAAACAAGAAAAGTTGTTCACCTTCTTCTAATGTGGCTCTGGAGTGAGTATCTTCCGATGTCCAGAAGTGTGGGTTGTAACCACATCATGTCGGACACCTGTCAAAGGTTAATTCAGATGTCTCCCAGTCAATACTTGGGTTGTTGTGCCGTAGCCAGTCCAGTTCTAGAAAGATATTATTCTTTCCTAGACCTACTACCCCAAACTGTATGATCTCTGAGTGATTGCTGGTAGTCATTTGTATCTTGACATACTTATCTATCGAGCTGGCATTGTTGAGCATGCCATTGGCATTATAGACTAGTGTCTTGATTGGTAAATCCTTGGTGACAAGACTGTGCCATTTGATGAATTCTGAATCGATGCAGGAGCTGGTTGCTCTGCTGTCAAGAAGTCCTTGTGTGATGATCTGTCGACCATCCTCCAGTGTCTCGAGTATTGCCAGAAGCTTCAGGCTTTTGCCACGTGTCCCACGGAGGTAGCTCCTCTTGTTCTTGAGACTTCTGATGGCTGTGACTGCCATTTTCCAATTCTGTTTTCATATGTCCATGATGGTTTCTTCCAAGGCTTCCTTCTCCCAGGAAGAGGGCATCCAGGCTCGCAACAATCCCACTGCTCTTGGGATTTGATCTTCTCTGACTTTCTGAGTCAGTCATTCAGCTGTGTCGGGTTCATATCGAATATGTTTTTCAGTTTTGTGTATGAAGGTGGATGCATTTTTCTGTCTAGTACCTGTACTAATTATATAATCAACACTGTTATCAACAAAATTTGCGAATTTTGGAAACATCCATGTCTGAAGGCTCCTGCAAACCTATATCTACTGCGGAGCCTTGGGAAAACCCAAATTGTTAATGAAGTCTACTTGTTCCTGCTCACTCATATTCAGCATGATACCTTGGACTACTGCCTTTCTCTTATGTGGACAATTCCTATTCATGTGTCCCGGCTCACCACAGTTGAAGCAAAGTCACTTCTCCCTTGCATGGTTGATATCCATTGGCCTGCCCATTCCTCTGAACATGGTGCCAGTGGCATCTCTTCTTGGTGCGGTGGGGTATTCTGTTTTTGGAGCTACCTTCAGCTCCTGCTGGTTCTGCTGGGTGGACAACTGTCCATGGTTCTGTTCTTGCGGGTTAGTGTTCCACCACCCTGCATATCCGTAAGCTCTTTTCTGCTCGGCCCACTGCTGCCTTACATTATCAGCACCTGTAACCACCTTCTTCAGCTCTTTGTAGTCCTCAAAGGGCTCCGTACGTCCCTTCATGATGTCATATAGGAGATTATGATCAACGGCCCTCTCCACTAGTGTAAGGACATGTGACCGGTCCTTCTTGTACCTGACATCTTTCAACAACAATTTGAACTCTTTGAAAAAGTTGCCAGCAGAAGCCTTCCCCTGTCAGATATAGGTTAGTTTGTTGCGGGCTTCTTTCTCCTTGGCAACATTCATGAACTCTTTGTCCATGTCATCAATGAGCTCCTTCCTGGTGATGTCTCAGAGCCCTCTGTCAATGTCAAAGTGGTCGTCAGTATAGACCTGGATGTGGTGACGAAGGGGGAAAGCACGGAGAAGGCACAGGCTCAAGCACAAGCCGAAGTGAGGGGTGGGGCTAGCACCACACACGAAGGCTGAAAGATATAGTGATCAAGACGGCAGTGATAGCGCAAGGGCCAATCACTAGGGTCGCACAAGAAAAACTAGTTCCAAAGACCAAGTAAGTATATTGAGTGTAAACGATGATACAGTTACTAACCTAGTTCCAAAGACCAAGAGGTCAAGATGGGGAACTAGGTGTCAGCTACTGTACTATATATACAAGGGTTCGGATGAGTAAGCGACAGCATGGGAAGTTGATGGAAGCGTTTGGAATGTGATAGAAGGATGCTGAACAATGTAGATGTATCCAAGCAGTAACAACGGTGAAGGAAGGAGGAGATGTAGGAAAAATAAGATAAGTACTGTATCCTGTATAGCATGTCACAACACTGGACCCATTCATCGGCCTTTCCTCCCTCCAGGAAGGACATGATAATGGTGGTGACATGATGGGAGTTGTTGACCTGCTTTGTCTCCATTAACTTGGAGACATAGGCCATCATCCTTCATCACCATGGTTGATAGGTGGCAGGATCCCCATCATAGTTCCCTGGTGTATTGACAAACACCCGGCATGGAGTAGGGGTAGCATTAGTGACCTCTGGTAGGTCGGGCACATGTATCGACCAGTCAGTCATGTTGGATTATGGTAGGGAGGGATGAGCATGTTAGGTAAAATAAAATGTGCAATGTATCAGGAAAACTAGTTTTCAACAGAGCATTGAATCCTAGGCAAGTTTGTAAATGTTTTTGTTGTGACGGATGGTGTGTGGTAGAAGCTCTATTCTTCTGTCAGCAACTTGCTAGCTCTCACAAGAGACAACCAGGCGTCACACAATAGACAATGAGCAAGAGGGCAAAGAAGCAAAAGAGGATGGATAAAACAACCCAATACAAATCTAGCTACCAAGGAGTATAGACAAGAATAGAGCTAAAGACTATAACTACAAAATACCAAGTCTTATATACTAATGGGGTATGAAGCCATGAGAGATGTCTCACACTGTAACCATGAGGATCTACAATCAGAGTCACTTGTATCCATAAGTAAGGCTGTAGGTATTCCATGAGTAAACAATAAGGCAGCATAAAAGGAAGCATGGAGGTGGAACAATAATGATGTCATCCTGTCAATGAGTTGACAGGCATGAGAGAATTGTGCATGGATGAAATGACAATGCAAGAACAATAAGGTTGATGCATGTAATCTAGATCATAATGAGCACTGGTATAAGCACTTCAGTGATTAGGTAAGTAAATAAAAGAAAAGGAAAAGAATAATAAAAGAAAAACATAATGAAAAAGAACATTTCGTGACACATTGGACCATCAACATGTTGAGGGCACTACTAATAGTAGTGCCGATGTCCAACTACCTTTCTGAAGTATTTAACCTTTGCATAGATACTCTCCCGTGATTACCTTCATGACCTCATTTTGACAATTCCTACCTGCACAATCATAACAGTAAGCACCAGGGTGCTTAAATAAAAGAAAAGAATAATAGAAAAAAGATGTTTTCCTAACATGGTGCACAGATTGTGGTGATATCTTGGCTTTTGATGTGAATGTAAAATGCAGGTGCAGAAATGCTGACACCAACACCAGCACACACACTCAAACTCAGTCATATTCTAAGTTCAGAAGGGTGCAGAAAAGATATAACATTCCAAGTTGAAATATAAATCTGTACACAAAAAGGGGTAATATATTGTCTTTCACAAGTTCTGTAACAATTGGGCTTGCTAATTCTAAATCCTTTGTCTGACTTCAACTGAATAACCTTACTGGTCTGACACTTGTTTAACTTTTGCTTTCTTTCTTCTTTAATTTTTCAAATCACACATACTGGATGTACATAAGTTTTACCTCTTCTGGTAAACTTATAGGAGATTTACTCAAAACTTATGTAGGAATTGGTAACATGATATATTTCTGTAAGTTTTCACAAACTTTTGCTGAAATTCCACCATAAGTAGTTTAATTTATCAACTTTTGCACCCAGTGTCAACAAGTACAATCTTTCTGGGTTATCATTTTTATTGTTAAAGAAGCATCTTTTTTCTATTGTTCTTTTACTCTTATTTTTCTTAAATATTCCTTTACTCAAGCGCCCTGGCGCTTACATCTGTAGTTATGATATTTTCATTTCCTTCTAAGTTACATGTGACAGCCTTATTGCTCTTGTATTATTCTTCTTAGACGTGACTCCCTCATGTCTGTCTAGCTATTGACTGATCATTGCCATTTCCATCCTACATCCACATTTCTTCTATATTGCCTTATTGTCTACTTATTGTATACCTACAGTTTTACTTATGGTTACAAGCAACTCTTATTGTATATCCTTGCAGAGACAGTGCAAGATAATTCTCATGGTTTCATTTGGTATATATGTATAAGATAGGATATTTTGTAGTCATATCCCTTCACTCTGATCTCATCTATTCTCCTCAGTAGCTAGACTTGTATCTAGGTTATTTCCCACTTTATCTCATTCTCATTCCCATCCATAGTGATTACTTACAGTATATTGTCAGGTATTCAATTATGAGTTTTCTATTCACTCCAAGTGAGTACTTACAGTATATCATTAATGTCAATTGATGGAGTAATAATTCTCAGTTTGGACACAATAGATGTCAAAAGACTCCATAATATTAAGCACCTGTCAAGCAATAAAGTAATACGTAATCTAGGTTCTGTACTACTAGTCCAATGGACAAGATATAAGATAAGAAAACTCACCCTCAATTCAGACACAATAGGTGTCAAAAGACTGAGGGTGTCAGCATGAAAATGGTAAGAATAATTAGGTCAATAGTAGACCAAAATTGGCATCCCAAAACATTTCAGAAGATATATAACATGTATTATGCGGAACAGTAGGAGGATACAAGATCAAAAGCACTACCAAAAGAAAAGAATGGCCAATGGGACTCCATCAATAAGGTATACTCCGACCTACCTTCAACCATTAACTCTTACATTAAATTACAAAAAATGTGATCAATACTAATGCAATACTGTCACAAAGAGGTGACGACAGTGGCACGGCGGAGCGGAGACTTAGACGGAAACAGGCAGCTGGTCCCAACAACAAAGTTATATTGATAATAATTACAAGTAAGTAAAATACATACCTGGTCCCAACGACAAAGAGGTCAAGATAAGGGACCAGGTTGTGGGGGCTGGCTTATATATACAAGGTGGAGTGTGGGAACTATGAGGTAATACTGTATAGCTCAGGCACAAGGAATGGAACGGAACTAATAGAACAGAATGGAAGGTTCCACAATGATTATTATAGGTAGGGGTGTTTGAGTGGTGTATCGTAAGGAAAGGAAAATAATAGGAGGTGGCTCACTTCATGACAAATACAACTGATAACTACAAGTAAGTAACCCTTCAACAGAAAATGCTCAAGACCCAGGGTATATGTGTATAACCCTCAAACATACAGGAAGCATGAATAAGACAGCAAGTAGATAACAAAAGGATCAAACACGTCAGCATTACCATAATCATTCCATACCAAGTATGTGCCGTGAGCCTGCAGTACAAGATTATGAACATGCATGCTATGCATGTATTAGTAAGAAATAGAGAATAGTTCAAGGAAAAACAATCAAAGACAACAGATGAAAGATAAAAGGACACCTGGAACAATATCAGTTAGAAATACCAACAAAGTCAGTTGAATCCTCTTGTAGTGAATGTCAGGGTTGAAGATTCACATCGAATCTCGAGTCACTTCAATTCACTTCCATGCATGGAATGAAAATCTTCTTTTTAATCTATACATTGAATTTGCAAGCAAACAAAAAGCGCGGGAGCCTGATAATATTAATAAATCGGCGGTTGAAGCCATGTTAATCCACATGGAAATGAACGGCTTTGTCCCAAGATATATATACAGACCCCAATATGACTGAACAGGGACCCTCCATAAATCCATTCACCGTGGCACGTTGTTGTGCTGGCGGAGCTTTATCCCAATCCCAATTTGTATCTTGTTATTTTCCGCAAAATATCAGGTATCTAGAAATGACCTCAGGAGTGAAGATGATTGGCAGACTGTAAAGAAATGGGAAGGAGATACATTTCTGGGGGCGATTGATGTCCGAACAGCAGCCATAGTTGGAGAGTAGGAAAAAGAATAGTACAAATTCACAAGACACGACACATCAAGAACATAACAAATGCACAGAGTCGCAAGCATAAAAAACACGTTCAAGATGTGTCAGAAGGAGAAAAAGAGAAGAAACAGCATTTATGTGAATATCAACTAAGTTCTATTATGGAACAGCGCTGCACAAATAAGTACAGACCTAGACCAGTCTCTATGGTCCTTACATGAACCTGGTTGCTTTGCTTTGCTTGCAATAAGGGTGAAGATTTCTAGAGTCAGCCTTGCGTTCATACACTCAGTGCTGTACAACATGGCTCAACAAAACTGGACCTTACTTTTCCATAGATAGCCAATAGCCTTTCAAATTGTAGAATACTGCTTTAAATATATTCCTATATGAAGATTGTCAGTAGGTATAGCTTTCTTGGAAATCTACTAACCTGCTTCCAGTGAACTAATGTCTTTCTCCTGTGACCATTGAATTATGCAAGATTCATAGGATGACAGATGATCATCAATGTAGGAAAGTTCAAATATTAGAAGTTCATCCCAAAGACAATCAAACTCCTGGGACCATGACATTCCTGAGCCATTCCTTGATTCTACTTCTATCTGGGATATTTTATATTCCACAGCAGGTTTTGTGACATATGACAGAGATTTGGTATGCAATGGGATTTTAGAGTCCAGTTTATTGACTGTGATGGGAGTTGAATGCTCCATTGCACATGTTGAATGGGCAGGGTAATTGATGTGGAGCTCACAATGCTCCATCCCATAGTCTATAGCTCTGAATTGAACTAGTGTGGAAATCTTGCAACTTGTGTATCAGTATTTATGTTTTTTTTCCGGAAATGCATATACATAACATACCTTGGAGGAAATTTCTATTATCTGAGTTTCAGGTGAAACTTGGCCTTTATGTGTTATAAATGCCAGTGGATCATCATCATAAACTAGGTTCACATCTTCCTTGTTTACCTGCTGAACAATTTGTGGAAAATTGATAAGTTCTCTGTGGACTGGCGGATAAGGGCGAACTATGTCATTGAATTCAATGAATGGTGTTGGTCGTCGGAATAGATGAATGTTATCATTGTCCACTGTTGTTAATGGATCAATGCATCGGCCAATAGATTGGAAGGAGAAATATAGCAAGACACTATTTATGAACACTGAACATAAGGAGATTGGGACAGCCAAACAACAGAAACATGAGGATATTCTGCTGGATATCCCAGTCTGAGGCAAATTTGTCTCGGTGTGGTGCATCTCATAGTCATTCTGTTGAAGAGGCAGATAGGTAGGGGTATGAAGGAAGAGCATAGTTAAATCTGCCTGAGCACTGATGATACTTATATATGTCGAGTGAACATCAAAGCCTCTGATCAAGATTTTTCTGATCTTTATGGCTATCTTCAAAAATATCAGATTTGTTCCGAGATGTTGTGACAACATCCAATTTGCATTTCAGAAAAGCGATTGGCTAGGTCACTAAGAGCTGACTCTATTCATGAGTGGCATCTTCGCTGATATCGTTTTCAGACCCCACACATGTGCAATATTGGTCCTTCCGTGAGTTTGTCATGGCCGAAAGTCATAGATTCGGTTTCTGATGGATTTGAGACAACATGTGCAAAATCCGGAAATGTTAAAATAATTTGCAGATAAGCACCATTCAATCATTGGTGGACGATGGAAAGTTGCATCTCCCGCTGATATTTCAGAGCTCCACACATGTACAAATATTGGACTTCCTGTTGAAAATCTGGATTTCCCTGAAAGGAAAAATATTTGAAAAGTACCATATTGAAGTTGGCATCTCACTGTGCTGAGAGTATGTACATAGCTATTGTTATGATCATTTTCCCTTTAATCTTTCACTGCGGAATAGATGGCCATTTTTTCTATATGGCTCTTCTATTTTGCTGAAGTCTTTTATTCTCCTACATTCAGTTATTTTACAATGAATTCAAATCATAAATTGAACATTTTGTTTTGGTACTGTTGAGTCCCTCAATAATATAAACTGGTTGTCATTATTAGATTATTACACAATCACAAGCTATAAAACTGAGCCCCATATCACCTTACATGTTCCAAAGAGCATCCACAATGTACTTCAACCCAAGCCATCTTTTCATCATTTGCATCTGCACGTTTGCAACGGTTGGGGCTCTGGATGCACCTATTGGTAAGACTGGTATTGTTCCCATTATGCCTCATTTCTGTGGGCTGAAATTCGGAATGTAGAAAAGCTAGACTGTGGTGACCGTTCGAGTGGTGCTAGCGATGGTGATATGTATTGCCCCTAGCGTGTAACAGCTGGTTTGTCAAACATCGAGCGGAAAGGAATAACTTTTGCTGACGCATGCATACCTTGTAGTTGGATCAATTTCTCTCAAATTTCACAACTTATAGAAAATTCATTCATTGATAGTCAAATCATCAGTCTACTCCGTTCCCCTTGTATCAACGACCACTGATGCGTGTATGCTGCTATATAACTGACTCTACTTAGTGGTTTTTCTCAAAAGTAAATGCAATAGACAAACCCCTATGCTTTTGCTCTGAGCTCATAATGTACACTGAGGCCTGATTCTCTTTGATATGTGGTCCAAGTTATGGAATGGAGACACAAACAAAGGGCAATGCTCCTACATCACTACGGTTGAGGATTGGAGGGAGACCCTGGTGCACACCATATTGATGCATGTTTGGGTATTGGTGGGGGATGTTCAGATATACACTGCATCTAAATCCACATAAGTATCTGCCTTTCATGGTAAACTTATGTGAAATTTACATGAAATGGCCAAAGCATAGAATTTGCTACTTATTTCGTCCTTTACCTTGAGCTTGGGTTATAAAATTCCAGTTAAGGAAATCTTATTCCATGAGCTCTGCATATTCAATGCAACAAGTCAGTCATAAATCTTATGCGTTATTCATCATAAGCGGCAACAACTTATGAGAGTTTTGCATGCAGTGAAATCTGAGCAGGATTCAGCCCATGTAGCTCCGGTAACCAAAGAAATGCACCATACCCCAACTTCATTACTTCGCTAAGAAATCCTATCTTATGTGGCTCAACTTGCGGGGAGCTTTCCATAATGCTGCTTAATCCTCAACTGTCTTCTGTCTTTTCTCCTTGCCTCTTGATCACAATGAACTCATAAAGAATGACCCTACGTTGCTGTGTTGTACAGTAAAGTAAGGGTGATAGTAGTACTAAACCATTGTGGTATTGATGAAGAACGGTAGCTGGAACCCGGAACCAACTTCCAGTACTAAGTGCCATAAGAACCACACTTGTTAGAGAGTGGCAGACGACATGCACCAAGGTACACCATGCTGAATAACAGCCAAACAGTTACAAATGGTCAGACATAAGCTGTAAACCATCATTCCATCATCTAATAGAAATCTGTCAGTTGGGTTGTGTCTAACTGTTTGTGCTTGTTTCCCATGAGTGATGAATTAAAATCCAGATACAATCAGAAGTATCATTTCATGGAGCATCGTGTCCGCGGAAAACATAATCGGGAACAGAGTTAGCTATAGAATACATCACCGTTGTTATTATAAAATCTGTCTTTATTCAAAGCTCTTGTCATAGCAATTCAATCTATCTGCTCTTCACAACAGTTTCATTATTGGTAGCTCGCCTGCTCCCGTTTCTATGAATGTACTCTATTTAGCATTGTGTAATTTGTGTACTAACCACATGTATTGAATCCATGACAACATCTTTGTCATAGCCCATGATAAGTATATAAGTATATGTAAGTCAATAGTGGCCTATCATCCCTCATTGCCGATGAACACTGAACCATCACCCAAACTTGATCATGCAGTAGACTTCATTGTAGGAAGTAGGACCTTCCAAACCTATTACAAAGTTCTAGGCAACCTTCAAGCAGGTAAATGTCCCATTGTAATGCTACATGGTGGCCCGGGTATGAATTATGTCTAGTAAGTAATATCTGAATTGCAGGTGGTAAGCCCTAATACAACCTAATCCCCAGTATGATGTCAGTATCTTACTATTCATTAATGTGCCCCCCCCCTGCATTCTCTGATTTGACACCAATCAGGCCACACAATCTACTTTTCAAGGATGCTGGGTAAGATGATAACTTGATGCGTGCCCACAAACAATATGAACACTCTTTGCAGTATTCCAATAGTTTACTACAACCAGATTGGTTATCGTGATTTCCCAGACTCTCCAGCGGAATTTTGGAGCATGGACTTATTTAAGGATGAACTGGATAATCTCCTGCATCATCTCGGTATTGGAGAGAGATTTTCTCTTCTGGGGCACTCTTGGGGAGCTATGGCTATCCATGGGATTCATTCATATGACTGATGACAATTACTCAATAGGTGTGCTTGCAAGTGATTATGCAGCGACCCGGATGCACTCGGGGCTTAGAATTTTAATCCTTGCAAACACATTTTGCTCTTCAAAGCTCTATAGAGAAGGCGTTGCCTATTGGATTGATCAATTGCCAGATGGGCTTTCCGAAATAATCAAGAAGCATAAAGCAAATGGAACAACAGATGCAGAAGAATATAAAAACGCTATGCAGTTCTATAACAATCTCCATATATGCACTCTCGATCCATGGCCCCAACACCTTATAACTTCTCTAGAATTTGCAAAGGAAAACCGTCAGTCCTATATAAGCTGTACTCTGATAGGTTATTTTACTGACTATTATGTGAGTAGGACATGCATAATTTAACATGAGTAAAATTCTTAAAGATTGAGACTTAATCAATGCCCTACACAGAATCACATGTCCTACACTCCTTGTCAGTTCACCGGCTGATGAGATGTGGGAGCCATGTATTAGGCCAATCTTTGACAAGATCCCAACATGTAAGTGGGTGGATTTTCAAGATAGCTCCCATCTTCCAATGTATGAGACGCCGGAAAGGTATGTAGATTGCTAAGATGTGTCAATTTCAAGCTATTCTTAACCAACTTATATTGTAGATATATCCATATTCTTACCGATTTTTTAGGTCTCTCACCAAAAAGTAAGCTCAATGCTGAGTCTGCAGGGCCTAATCAATAATGTACCTATCATAGAATTGGGTTCACAATAAATTAGAGTAGGCTGGTATTACAATCAAAGATTGCCTTCAGTGTAGTAAAAACACTGGGATAATGAGGCTGAATGCTAGAAAGGAGCATACTGTAGTACTTATAGTGAACAAGTTGTTGGAATGCTGTAATATTCACTAGTAAAACTAAGAGTCAGTCTGATATAGAGGCTGGTCTCCTATTCTAACCTCATGTAACTGTTCAGCAGCCATTCAGCAGACATTCAGGTCTATTAAAGATTGTTTCCGGTCCCCAGGCATTGGGATGCCTGTAATTATCCATGACCTCCCCCCATTCATAACCTCAAGACCACCTTCCTTCTTGCACTACTTTGTATAGCAGAAGCACAGGCTCATGCTACCACAGTGCAGTGATGTAGCCTTTAGCAGTGCCATATAACTCATTTTTGCATGGACCCAGGCCAAGTCTCACTGTTATGAAAGCATCTTTTCCTTTTATTCTTTTCTTTTCCTTTTATTATTCTTTCACTCAAGCATTCCAGTGCTTACATCAGTGTTTATTACATTTTTCTTTTCTCCTGATTACATGTGATAGCCTTATTGCTCTCAATATTGTCTTTCTTCAAGGTGACTTTCTTGTGTCTGTCAAACTATTGACAGATTGTTGCCACTTACTTTACACAACCACATTTCCTTTATATTGTCTTATTGTCTACTTATTATATATGAACAGCTTTACTTATGGTTATGAGCAACTCTTCTTGTATTTATTTGTGAAAACAGTGCAAGTTATTTCTCATGGACTCATTTAGCATATATATATAAGATAGGATATTTCATGGTGTAGTCCTTAGCTCTAATCTTGTCTATTTAACTCAGTAGCTAGACTTGCATCTGGGTTACTACCCCTTCTGCTCTATTACATCCTCCGTACTTCTTGTCAACTGTGTGATGCCTGGTTATCATTTGTAAGAGCTAGTAAGTCACTGACAGAAGATTGGAGTTTCTCCTCACACCACCCATTACTATTTTGCTTAGGACTTGACACCTTTGTTGGAAACTATGTTGCATGATTTAACCTATACTGACAGGAAAATACCGTCATTAGTGTGCCTGACTTCTATCAAGAACTGTAAATCAGGGCTTCTGATTGAATTTTTTTTATAAGAAAAATTGATAGTAGGTATCCTTTGACTTAAAAGGAAATGTTGCATGAGGAGTGAATATAGACAACCTTCTGGATTGATGAATAAATCAACATCTGCTCTTGTTATCCTCAGGGCACCTTTAGACCCCTCAAACTTTTATCTTATATCTATACAAACCTATCCTAAACCATGATGTTGGATCCTAACACCTCTATGCATGCTGCTTCTGCCAGCTCCTCTGACTCTTGCCTTGCCAAGGGTACTAGTTAGTTCACCTCATATTTACAATGGAGATGCTTCTGAATTCCCCTGATGACTCTGAATGATTATGGTTTATATGAGCAAGCCAATGGAAACTCACCAAATGGAAGCTCACTAGGCCTCTACCAGTAATAAGGCCATTACTATCAGTCTCTACTATATTTCTGGTGGGCAAGCTAATAATTGGGTACAAGTCTTCTATAACAATTATTTCAACCTATCAATGTCTTTGGGACATTAGCCTTACCAGTTTTTGAAAAAGAACTAGAAAAAGCCTTCACCAATGTTGCCCAAGAAAGAGAGGTGAAAGACTAGCTTACATTCACCTGACAAGGAAAATTGAAAGCTGATGATTTCTTCAAGGAATTTGGATTGGTCCCATAAGAGGCCAAGTTCATCCAGAAGGATCTATATGTCCTTATCATTGCAGAAAGGGCAGTCAACCCTAGCAGCATGTTTGACATCATTCAAATCTGAACTGAGCCATTCAAGAACACTGGATGCAAAAGTACATAAGTTTTTGTCCTTCTGGTTAACTTACAGGAGATTTACTCAAAACTTATGGAAATTGTTGTTGATGGACAACATGAGGAGACAATGGGCCAAACAGAAGTGTGGTTATAGATTTCTGGGGTAAGGAATTTCAACACCCAAGGATAGAACCATGGACAGTCATCCATTAAGATTGGCAGGAGCCAAAGAATTAGAGCACATCCCAGAAGGGGGAATTTCCTGTAGGACGATAAAAGGATGCTACAAGTACCACCTTTGAAGGTACTGGAAAGCCCATGTCAAGCAAGGGCAAAGGGTCTTTGTTTCTACTGGGGCAAATGAGGCCCACATGAGTAGGAACTTTCCACACAAGAAGAAGGCAGTTGTTTGTGGAGTGATAATGGACATGAGTGAGCAGGAGTGATCAAACTTTATGAGAAGATTAATTTTTCCCATGATGCCTCAAAAGATATCGCTCTGTAGGAGCTCTTATCTACAATCACCTTAGACTTGGTAGATTACTACTGATCATTGCGCAATTAGTACACAGGAACATGCTCACATTTGCACCCACCACAAATAGCCCAGTTGCAATGCACTATGAGGCTAACTCAGTACATTATGAAGTGGATGGTTTTGATAGTGATGAAGAGTTTGCGCATCTTCTCCCACAGGAAGGACATACCATTCACCTCACATCTTCCATGGGTACTATTACTACTCACACTGTTACCCTGTTTCATCAACTCAAATGCCTGGATATAATCCGTAGAGAGTATGGGGGTACTCACACACCTGATCTTACACAGCATTAATTGACATATTTGCAACAAACTATCTCTTGACTGAGTACCTACTTCCAGTTTACTTTACTGCAATATATGTTACACTCGAACACTAATTGATCAGGAATTTAGCTAGTATTTCAAAGTATCTATAAAGATGCATTCAGTCTGCCAATTGTTCCATGAGAATATTTAGCAAATTTTGCACCTTCCTGGTTCTTCAAACTGTGGCAAGTGTGTACTGTGCTGGAGCTCTACCCATTTGACTTGTGATATGCCCATAAACCAAGGAAGAACAGCAATCTCCTGAACTTCATCCAAGGGCGCACTAATCAATAATGTTCTTGCCTTGATTTGAGGCAAATAGGTCGATAATGCTCCATCCTTTCATTGTTCCACTGACATTCCAATCAGTATGTCCCCACCTGAAGATGAATCAGAATCAAACCTGAATCTTGGAATAAGCCTACATTACTTACATTGTGGAATACACATTTGGATTTTCTTGAACAGCATTGAAACTTTGAATCAAGGACTCTGGCCATGGATCTACAGTGCATACATGTTTCCGATTGAATTTCATCATCCCTTCCGTGAACTCCGAGCTGTCCATTGTTCCTGCAATCTCATGTTTTTTCAGCATATCTGCAAAGTGTTTGGGAAATTGCTCCAGCAAGTGCATAGTGCCCTCCTCATACAAATCAATTGCTGAGGGAGCATTAGCAATAATGACTTTTTTTAAGCCTTCAGGTACATTCTGTGCTGCATAATTGCCAACCAGCATTCCTGAAGATCAAGAAGTGTCAAGGAAAGTCAGAGAGAGCTGATAAAGTTATATGCTTACCACCCCAGGAATGACCAAGAAGATTAAATCTTTGAGAGATACCGAGTGCTTCCACCAGATTATTCAACTCATCCATAAACAATTGAGGTGTCCAAAATGTTTTGGGCTCATCAACTGCATGGCTAGAAGCACCGTTACCAATCTGATCATAGAAGATGACTGGAATCCTGAGTGACAAGCAGCATAAAAATGTAAATGTTAGGTCAAGAGATTGAAGTGAGTAATTGTCTTACGCACTTGTAAGCCTCAAATAGGAATTGGTTGCTTCTATAAGCCCATCAGCATTGATTCTACAGATTCACTGTAACTGGCCCTTACAGCATACTTGCAAAGAGCGCAAAGTAAGAACGATGACATAAACCTAATAATGTCACATACTAGTGATGGGTCATCCCAGGTCCTCCATGAACAACAACAAGAGGGATGAACTCTGATCTAAGGTCACCATAAATTTTGTACCAAGTCTTGTATGTGGAGCCTGCAACAAAAAAGTAACGGTACCTGACTGAGAGGACATTGCTCAGAATGTTCACTGACAGAGGCAGCAAAAATGGACTGTACTTATAGATCAAAATATCTTCACGTGTAGTCATTCTTGATCCACAATATTAGATGAAACATGTACAAAGAATCAGACATAACGTCGAGATGATCTGGGTGATTGAGCATGCGGAATATTGATGATTCATCGAATTCAAATGATATCAAGTTCAGTGATGTTCAAGAACAATTAACATGAATCAACCACATCAATTTCATACTGATCCTGCTTGGATCATGTGTACTGGTTTAATGACAATTATGCGAAATTTGTGTGACATAGTGCTGGTCACATATTGAACTCCAACCGTTCCAAATTTTCAATCTATAATCACATGAGGGGGAAAAAAAGATGCTTCTCTGATATACGATACCTTGCACTCTCTCCATCTGGGCTTTGAGCACAGTATATTCTCTCCAGTTGGCCCGTGCTTCTTGATACACTGCCTCCCAGTTTCGACAGACCATTTCCCGGCTTTTTCTTGCTGTGGCTGCTACATTCTTTGTGACTTCCAAGCCTAAGTATGGTCTACAGAGGATAGTTTGTTGCAAATATGTCAAGCAATGCTGTGTAAGATCAGGTGTGTGAGTACCCCCATACTCTCTACGGATTATATCCAGGCATTTGAGTTGATGAAACAGGGTAACAGTGTGAGTAGTAATAGTACCCATGGAAGATGTGAGGTGAATGGTATGTCCTTCCTGTGGGAGAAGATGCGCAAACTCTTCATCACTATCAAAACCATCCACTTCATAATGTACTGAGTTAGCCTCATAGTGCATTGCAACTGGGCTATTTGTGGTGGGTGCAAATGTGAGCATGTTCCTGTGTACTAATTGCGCAATGATCAGTAGTAATATTCCAACAGAGGCAATGATTGACTGTCTACCTTCTTTGCGAAAAGTTATGAAAACTGTCCCCACAACCACTGCGGCTACTACAACTAGGAAATACCTCACGAAAGCCATAGATCAAATGGTTGAATCACACTGTTTTACCCTGCTTATAAACTAATAGTGAAATCAAATGACCAGTATGTATTGAAATTTGAACCAATGAGCAAATGGTGCGGTCAAGAGATATCTAGTCAATTTTTATCACAGACTGATAAGGTTCTACTGGTGCTACAAAACTTGAAAACCCACTAATTTCCTTTTCAGTTTTAATAATGCTGGCAGTTTGAGGATTTTGGTTTTCGAAACATGATACTCACAAAGTTTAGATTTTCTAGACAGCCTGGACCAGCAAAGATATAATTGCGAGCCTATGAGTATGCATATCATGCATTCAGCTAACAGCCCTCAATCTGAGTGCCATGTAGATTTTACAGTAACACTACCTAGATTTAAATGACAGCAGATTTCGTTCAAAATTCCCTGCTCTCCGGTTGATGCTCGTGATGCATCAGATGTTGGTTGTCTAGCACTTGATTGTTGGTCTCCGGCAACTGACTGCTGGTCTCCAGCGATTAATCATTGGCCTCCGGCGCTTTGTGCGTTGGATATAAGTGCTTCTAATTTAAATTAGTGAAAACATTCAATAAATTTCAACAAATATTTACTGATAATTGAACAAATAGTAGATTTCGGCCTGATTTTGGCTCAGCAATATAAATTGTCATGACTCTCAGAGGATTTGGAAAGAGAATGATGCAAAGAATTTGTTGAGCTTCTCAGCGAACTACTAAGAGATGCTACTTTGTATATGATTTCAGAGTATAATAATGGGGATTGGAATTGTATAAGTTGGTTTTCCAGGCCATTTCTTTGCAAGGAATATTATATTGTAATCTTAGGATGAACTGACATATAGTGTATACCATTTCTAGAAGACCACTGAACTATCTAATTTATATGCACGTTTGTATATTTCTCCAAGTCTATCTTACATGATATATTCTCTTGCTACCAGTCAAGTACACACATGAGGAAAATAGTGGGCTAACTCGCACTACCGCTAACTTGTAAACTCCGAAATTCAAATACATAATGCCGAAAACTTTGGCATGTGATTGAAATCGGTGCTGGGAGCTTGTTGCCAAGCAGAGGCTAAATCTTGATCACTGGAGTGCCAGAGGGTCAATGTTAAGTCACCTCAAGACCAGGACTAAGATGCCAGATGACCAAGACCATTGTCAAACAGATGGATACCAATGTGTCACCAGAAATTAATTTGAAGTCCGAAATGGAAGGTTTTGATGGAAGCAGATGCTGGAGACAGAGGTTTTGATGGGAACCAAAGCCGAAGACCGAGGAAAACTCGGACAGCAGAGAGTTATGAATGAAAACTGCCTTCATAGATTTACTGGGACTTTCATTTTGAGAATTTTCCACCTGGGGTGCTTACTTGGGTTTCGGCCAATGGCGGTGCTTTCTTGCACTGGATCGTTGTACTACCATACATAAGGAACTCAAGGGAAATGATGATGATTGATAGTTAATTGATACATAGCCCGTATCAAAATTCAGGGGTACAAACAGGACTACCCTTTGCACATGGTTAACATTATTTGATGAACAATCAGATGTACGGGCATCATGAGCCCTAAATCAAATGTCAATCTTAAAAATGAATACCATCAGGTTTTTACAATTGTTCGATTCTGATCTTGATTTTGAGCCTTACCCTTGAGCCAATTCCTTGAGCAGGCTTCAGGTAAAATCTACACCGACACAAAGCCAACAAGTTCTTAGTTCCATGTAGTTGAGATACAGTGCTTTGCATAATAATTTGCATCTTCAAAATCTTTACAAGATGTGTATTCCTATATACATTGCAGAGCTTAGGCTATCTACTATTCAGGAAGCCATGCAGCACATGGACTGGGTATCGGAGCCTTTGTAAGCTTCTGAACTTCCCAATTACCCTGACCTCTTGATGCAAACACAAATGAATGATGTGTTAGAAGTTAAGATCATTATGCAAAGCACTGTATGTATATGTGACTATATCCACAGGAGCTTTTCGTGGGTGTCACAAATTTATTCATTACGATAGTGTTAGACCAGTTTACAGTGGTGAATGAAAATGCAAGCAAGGGCTTGGTTGACAAACCTGGTGAATTTCGAGGAGTTCTTACCAGTCTCATGGGAAGACTCCATTGTGCATGGAAAGCACGTGCAGAGATTGGGTTGGTGTGATTCTTCACCCACGACCCTACTATGACGCTAGTTATATTGTAATGATACCCAACAATTTGTACTATCAAAAGAGATATCAATCTGGATACGGAAAGATGAACAAACTTCACTGCATTGATTTGAAGTAAGTTATACAGAAGACGGGATTTACGGTAAGTTTTATGATGCCTGTAAATGCCAATTGACATGGAGCTTCCATATAGTTTGCCCTTATAACAGGATATCATTCTACGAGTTATGAAATCCCATTATAAGTAGAGTTGACACAAATTAGTAGGGCTTCATATACCCTTCTACTTCTTGGAAGCACTATGACATATGTTATCCTTGAACCTAGCTGGAGTCCTAGTGAGGATCCAGCTACCCTTCTGGATGAGCGCACATGGCTCGCTGGTGCAATCCTTACTGGCGTTGGATATGGGATTGTCCTTGTGTTGTCAATAATGTGCATCAGCAACCTCATTGGAAGCCTTAAAAGGCGCAGCTCTACTATGAGGCTCCAAATTGCTTCTCTTATTTATGTCATTTGCACATTTGTGTTTGCAACTTTATTTTTGGCGGGCTCATCAAGAATGGCCCAGTTGAGCTTTATTGATTATCGTAATTATCCAGGTGGACCAGGTACTTATTCATCCCCCTACTTCTAGAAGAGTTCTTGCTGAATATTTGATAATTAATGTCTAGCTGCTTTTGAAGAAGTCATGTTCTCCATTCCTGTTTCAGAAATGGGCAATGTAGCATTTGTGCTATCGAACTGGTTTGCTGATATAATTGTGGTATTTATATGCCCCTCAATTACTTTGCATTACCAATTTCTCAGAGGTGTTACATCTAGGTTTGGCGCTGTATAGTGGTCTATAAAGGGTGTTGTGCTCCCTGGTGGTCAATTTATGCTGTACCTTGCTTGGCTTACATGGCCTCATGGAGTGAGAAAACTATGATCAGCTGAAGCTAAACCACTAACTGTTCAGTACTTTAGTTTTGGGCTTATTCTGGTTGATTCAGGTGTCTGCACCTGCATCCTCACCATGGGTATCATCTACAATCAATTTCACACAGCCTTATTTTTGGACATCCTTTTCATTGAATGTCACAGTGACTTTAGCAATTGTTGTCCGGTTGATGGTCTATCGGTACAGGATCAGCAAAGTTATGGGCAAAACATATGGACGTCAATACACCAGCATTGCGGAGGCTCTTGATCTAGTACCGCCACCACCTACGACCATTCCCACGCTCAAAAAAGTGGTGAATAAGGCATCGGTAGGCGAAGTAACTCAGATTGAGAGTAAATAACACTGCTATACCCTCATAACACCATACCTAAAGCCCTCACCTAACAAGAAAGAGAATATGATGACGAGAAACACCGTAAACACAGGGAAGGATGGCACGCTGCTTCAGGCGAAGCTAACGTTCCATACAAAAACCAATTCTAACCCAAACCTAAGACCACCAAGTCCGACACACACTGAAACCGAAAACGAAGAATTCCAAATCCTTGTTGAAAAAGCCGTCACATGGAAACTCATAGCGAGAAACGACGATTGCACTGTGGCCCTGCCAGCCAAACTGCTATGGTTAGCAGCGATCGCGAAAGAGCCTGGTAGGACCAAAACAGCATTGAATGAAACGCTCAACAAAATAGCCCTAGCAGCCAAAATATTGCAGGAATGGTCTTGGAAGGACAAAACGGAGGAGAGGAGAGCTGAGTTAATGGAGAACCTGGAGGAAGAGCTCACCTGGAAGACAAACACAATAGGAAAAAAAGTGGATGGTATCACTGCGGAAGCACAGGCGACCTGGAAAAAGCTGGAAGAGGTAACGAACAGAATGATGGAAATATCCACGAAAATAGCCACCCTAGGCAACACCCTACCAGACAACCACCACCAATACGAGAGGGAAGACGGCGAACTCACAAGTGGACCATCAAACATCTCTTACGCACAGGCAGCAAAAACACATACCCATTCCACCCATCTCTCCCCTACTCACCATCACATCCACATCCACAACTCGGCAGTTAGGGAAGCTGAAATGAAAGACTGCCGAATAGTCGTAACTTCACAAACCCCATCGGACTGGGCACTAGGGGAACGAGAGATAGTCATGAAAGTGAACATGGCAATCGAAATCATCGTCGCAGATGAAGGTGCAGAAACCATAAAACCAGAAGTGGTTGCAGCCACAAAAATAGCATCCAAGGGCGCGTTCCTACTCCTGAGAAACACAGAAGAGGTAAACTGGATGAAGCAGGAAGGCAGGATGCAGAGCTTCGAGGCAGCATGGGGATCATTGGCGACTTTAAGGCCAAACTATGCGGAAGTCGTAGTTGAAGCCCTACCGGTGGAAACACCCATTAACAGCTCTATAGAACAATGAAGAATAGAAACAGCGAGCGGACTACGGACGGGCGCCATAAAGGGTATACGATGGATCAAACAAATTGAAAAACAAAAAGAGGGACAATGACACGCTCACGCAATCTTTTCCATGGATTCAAGGGAGGACGCCAACGAACTTCTCACGGGAAGAGTAGTAGTCCAAAGCAAGGTGCTACGAGCGAAGAAAAACAACTCAGATCCAAAAAGATGCGTAAAATGCAACACTTTCAGCCACATCATGGAACAATGCAAGGCAGAACACGACGTATGCGCGAGATGCGCCGGGAAACACAGGACGAGCACATGTCAAGCCAACGACCAACAACTTATGTGCACCAACTGTCGGAAAACTGGTCACGGAGCAGCCAACAGAGAGTGCCCCGAATTCCAGAAGAAGTTATAGGAAAGAAGGAAATGGGACCCGGAGCGAGCATACCGGTTATTCGTAACCAGGAACCCAACTACCTGGGGAAGGATAGACAAACCGGTACAAGAAGACTTCGACCAAGGATGGAGAAAGAACGTACATGACAAATACAAAGAGTGAACAATGGTATGAAGAAACAAAGGTAAAGGACGACTAGCGGGAGGGGAGACGGGAGAAGGAGGAGGAACAGGAAGCCAAGCACACTGCAGACCAAAAGCACGCGACCCCACGCCAACACCATCAAATAATAGAGGGCGCAGTCGAGGACGCAGGCAATCAATGACTAGAGAACAAGGCCAAAACACGCTCGACCAATACAGGTTCTCATCAGGCTCAAGACCACCGCCCTCTCAACCACTACCAGGATCTCAGCCATACCCAACACAGATTTACCCGACAATGCAAACAGGGCCATATCCGACAGGACCACCACAACCAATACCACAATACATGCCTCACCCAATGATGATGCCACCGCCACACATGACACAGTACCTACAACCCCCGCCACCGTCACAACTGCGATATCTGCCACTGATCTCAGTCACATCGACGACACCAAGGCGATGGAGTGAGGAACCCATGGGAGCTGAAAACGAAGAGCAGACACGACAACAAAGCAGCGAAGGATGGAAGTAACACAACAGGAACATGAACAACGACGAATGCTAGAAATAATGCAGCTAAACGCGAACAAATCGGACAGCGCCATGCATGATTTCCTTAAATCTGACCGTGGAAGGGCTGACATTTTTGCAATACAGGAACCATACATTGACTCCAAAGGAAGAACAAGGGCAATACCACATCTAAGGGTAGTTTACCCAACAGGACACATTAGACATTTTGATGACCCGGGAAGACCACGCTCACACTCATTAATGATGATACACACTCACATCTCCACAGGAAGCTGGACGCAGATAGAAATCCAAAGCGTGGACATCACGGCAATACAACTGACGACCACTACCGGAACACTCAGGATCTTCAACATATACAACGACTGCAACAACGACAACACGTTACACATACTCGACGAATGGATGAGATCACCCAAGGCATGGAAAAAGCCAAGAGGACCGATACATTACATATGGCTCGGTGACTTCAATCGACACCACCTGCTATGGGACGAACCATGAAACCATCACCTATTCACAGCAAGGAACCTGGAAGCAGCTCAACTCTTCTTGGAACTCAATGCACGACACAACATGAACATGACCCTTCCAGAACACCTACCAACGTTATGCGCACACAACTCGGGAAACTACACCAGAGTAGACAATGTATTTTGCTCCGAGGACCTAACAGAACATATCATAACATGCAACACAATCCCAGCTAGGCGACCAATCCTTACAGATCACATACCAATGCACACAATCATCGACATCAGAACCCTATATGTGGATCAACGAATACGATGGAATTGGGCACAAACGGACTGGGACAAATTCAGGGAGAGAACTAGGGAAGAGCTAGAAAAAGAAGCGCCACCGAGAGAGCTAAACAATGCAATTGAGTTCCACAACACCTTAAAAGCAATTGACAAAGTGTTTATTAGAATCAGGGATGAGCTCGTACCCAAAGCAAAACCCAGCCCTTACCAGAGACGATGGTGGAACAAACACCTAACGGAGATGAAGAAACAAATGAACAACTTAGCCAACAAATCATATCGGAAACGCCATGACACCAACCATCCGACACATGAAGAATTTCACTGCATACGACAAGCCTATGATGCAGAAATCAAAAAAGCGAAGATCAACAAGTGGATTGAGTACATTGAAAACGCTG
Organism: Lentinula aciculospora; assembly: GCA_028011355.1. Taxonomy (NCBI): domain Eukaryota; kingdom Fungi; phylum Basidiomycota; class Agaricomycetes; order Agaricales; family Omphalotaceae; genus Lentinula; species Lentinula aciculospora. Next base: position 209,784 of record JAOTPV010000041.1, read on the forward strand.
ACACCAGCCCGGTCTGGGACATCGGAAGACTGATGGAGAATGGATACATGGATGGAGGAAAAATGAGAGTACCAGCGTTAAGACTAACAGAGGAGAATGGGATGGAAGAAACTGTAGAGGACAATGCAGGAAAAGAAAGAATATACTGCAAAGCCTTTTTCCCACCTCCACCAAATGTCTCTAACATACCTACAGACCCAAACTACCCAGCACCAAAATGGAACTTCACACCACCAACTGATCGACAAATCTTTCAAGCCATTCGACGACTCAAGAACGGAAAGGCAACTCAAACAGGAACCATACCTAATGATGTCTTCAAGGTGGTCAGCGAGCTGATAACACCGTACTTAGGACCAATATACAGAGCCACCTTCATGCTGAAAACATACCCAGAGGACTGGTCCAAGACCGAAACAATAGTATTGAAAAAGCCAGGGAAACCGGACTACAGGGACCCAAATGTGTGGTGCCCCATCACCCTATCCAATGGGCACGGCAGACTCCTAAACAGCTGCATAGCGGAAGAGATCACCAAACGCATGGAGCTACTGGGCCTACTCCCAGCAATGCAATTTGGCGCTAGACCAGGCAGGAACATGACCGATTCCATCCACCTCATGGTTGACAGGATCAAAAAACTATGGAGGGAAGGACAAGCCATAGCGGTGTTATACATGGACGTCAAGGGAGCGTTCCCCAGCATAGATCTCAACATGCTATACCATGAACTAAAGAGGATCGGCATACCCAAAGAAATCATTGATTGGATGAAAAGGCGATATGGAAAAAGAGTTATGCAACTGTCATTCGATGACTTTCTCTCCGAACCCTTTGAAGTCCCAGGGGGAATGGATCAAGGGGATCCCTTTTCAGCAGTCGGATACATATTATATGCAGCAGGTTTACTAAACATTTTACAGGAAGCCTACAAGGAAGAAGGTTTCGCCTTCATGGACGACTTGGCAGGAATGAAATGGGGGGAAAACATCAGGAAAGTACATGCTGACATAGAGCTGTTGATGAACCGAAGAGAGGGGGCCCTTGAATGGGCATGAACACACAACTGTCAGTTTGGAATGCCAAAGTTCAAGCTAGTGGATTTCATGCGGAAAAGAGAACCAGACCCAACTGCCCCAGGAAAAATGAGGACAATAACGGGGCCAGGAATATGGATCAATCAAACACTAATCAAACCAGACCCATATACAAATTTCTTAGGAGTGCTAATGGATCAACAACTGAGATGGAAGGAACAACATACAGCCATGATCAAAAAAGGACAACAGTGGATCTCGCAATTCAAATGGATAACCAAACTGAAGACAGGGATGACAGTGCAGCTGGTCTGACAGTTATACAAGGCCAAGGCTCTACCACGAATCTTATACGCAGCTGACGTCACCCTCATGCCCTCATCTAGAAAAAAAGAGAAGACCTGGAAACAAGCCAAAGCCACGCGAGGAATCACAAGAAAGCTCACCTCCATACAAAGACAGGTGGCTATAATGATCACAGGAGCGATGGCTACCACGGCCACAGACATCCTCGACATCCACGCAGCACTATTGCCCATGCCACTAGAGATAGAACGCCAAAGGCATTGAGCGGCTATACAACTCCTAACAATACCAAATGAACACCCAATTGCCAAAAAAGTCAGGGAAGTGGCATGATACCAACAACGAACAAAACACCTGTCACCGCTGCATGACCTAATGGGGAGATATGGCCTATCACCCAAAACCATGGAGAAGAAAAAGGCAGTCAGATATGAGGCGTCGTGGGACCCAAAACTCACAATATGCATTTGGAATGACAAAACAGAGGCACTAGAGGCAATCGAGAAGGATCAAACGAAATGGAAGATATTCACTGATGGGTCAGGCTACAAGAACTATGTGGGAGCAGCAGTGGTCCTGTTCGAAAAAGGCAAAGAATGGGGAGCACTAAGATACAGGTTGGGCAAAGAAAAATATCATGAAGTGTTTGAAGGTGAGTCTATGGGCATGATCTTAGGACTACACCTGGCGGCAGCACAGGAAATAGACACCGAAGAACTATCCATATGGGCAGACAGCACAGCAGCCATCACAGCCGCCAACAACGACAAAACCAGCCCATCACACTACATAATGGACATGTTCCATGACTGACTAAGAGAACTAAGGTCACACGCGCCGAACCTGCGAGTCACCATCTCATGGGTCCCAGGACATCTAGGAATAGAAGGAAATGAGTGAGCGGATCAGGAGGCAAAACGAGCAGCAGAGATGGGGTCAAGTAGAAAGGCAAAGCTCCCGAGATGCTTATGGAAAACGCTACCACACAGCCAGTCAGCGGCAATCCGAATGTTCAGGCAATCTGTGGAGAAGCAACACGACAAGCTCTGGAAAAAGTCAACGCGCCATGAAGCCTTCCAGAGAATAGACCCGGGAACAGCGATGGAAGTGAGCAGGAGATACTGGAAGCTTGCACGCTGGCTACCACGAGGGACAATATCCATCCTCACCCAGCTACGAACAGGGCACATCCCCCTGCAAAAACACCTGAATCGAATTGGAAAAACAAACACGCGGATATGCCCATGCTGCCGAAGAGAAGATGAAACCATACAAAATTACCTATTTGAATGTCCGGCACATGGGAGAGCATGTGAAAAACTGCGGTGGGAAGTAGCGAACCAGCAGTGGGGTCTAAGACCCTTACTCACATCGAAGAAAACACTCCCAGCACTATTCAGATACATCAACACAACGGGAAGGTTCCGACACATTTACGGAGAGCTACCAGAATTACAAGAGGACGAGGACGAATAGAAGGGACAAGGGCGATTACAACAATACACACAACTAACTTTAACATTAAACCAACTAATACCTAACGGTATATGGACTTCACAGCGAGTATATCTCTGACTTTTGAGTTGGACGCATCAGCGTCATGTATCCCTCAGGGGAACAACAACAGTTGGATGGACTTACATACAAAGAAAGAAAAAACGGCCGGTACATACATTTAGCAGACTTTACACTAATATCTGCTATGGCACAATGGTGTATAAATATGATACAAAAAAAAAAAAAAAAAACACCAGCATTGCCTCACTGGTTATTGAGTCCTCATTATTGTATACATCATTTCAACTGCTGTTTATTGTTCCATTTGCTTTGAATGATACTCTTCAGACACTGTTTCTCCAACCGTTGTCACAGATTCAGGTAACACTTGACCTCTAAACCATTTCTATCCATTTTTAATATACCTTTTACTTTGATAGATTGTTGCACCTCTGCTTGTGATCTACCGAGTATCCTCTGGGTGTGCTTGGACTTCAAATACATCCACTCAGTTATTTAAATCCCAGAACAGTGCACAAGCAGTCAGCAATAAGCAGAAGGCAATAGTTTTTGCAGCGCACCAGGCAATAGACACAGAAACTACTCTTAGTCAATGACTGATAATATAATGGCTGGAATGGCCCCATAGAATTAGTGGAGCTCGAATTAAAATGTTATACTTGTATGGGCAACAGTACAAAGTGACTTCCATTATACACATCTATATCATTGAATGTTTATCTACTTACTTCTATTTCAGTGACTATTTGGATATATATGTAACTATTTACCACCTGCACTAGGTGACTGACAAAGTACTCGGCCTTACAGAAGTAATCCAAGTTATTTTTTTGGGACAAGTTACTTGCCCTATTTGTTGACTTGAGCTAGCTTTTAGCCCTGTGATCATGACCAATGCTAATCTGTTCTTCAAATTATACTCTAGATATTGTTTGGCCAGTCTATCTATATGGAATGATCTTTCCCTTTTTGGTCTCAATGCCTGCATCTCATTGCTATTGTTATCTATGAGTTATGATCATTTGTCAATTATAGAAGACCTATGCCCCATATTATTAAAACAATGCAGCTACTATTGATAAAGTCAGAGTCATGAAATGCTCAGAAGCATTTCCAGATAATAAACAACATGGAAAGCCTTACACCACAAGTAGAATTGTCTCAACTTGCTACATCATCTAGAAATTCTTTGCACTTGTTCATTTTCTAATACATGTTGTGAGCCTGAAATATGCAATAAAAATGAAAAGCATATATCAACATTGATACTAGCAAATGTTTCCACAAAACATTGACTGGACTTGCCTTAGTCAACCAGATTGACACCATATCTCCCAGTCCATCTCCAACCTCCTCCCAATTCCTGCTTCTCTGCTTAGAGTCAAGTTTTCACTAGTAGTCACCACCTAAATGTTATGAAAGCATCTTTTTTCTGTTATTCTTTTCTTTTCTTTTTCTTTTATCATTCTTTTACATAAGCGCCCTAGCACTTATATCAATGTTTATTATATTTTCATTTCTGTTTCAAGTTACATGTGACAACCTTATTGTTCTCACATTATTGTTTCAGCTTGGTACGGCTCTCTTGTGCCTGTCTAGCCATTGACAGTTCATTGTTGTTATCATTATCAAAATTAGATTGGCACTTAAGTCTATCTTATCATAATGTCATGTGCACTCCTTCTATGAGCCATGCACTGACAAGTAAAGGTATGATTGACATATAGCTATTGTACATTTTGAAGCCCTTTAACAATATATCTATTGTTCTTACTCTGTTAAGACTGTTCAAGTGAGATTCCGTAAGGTCTAGGGTGAATAGGATTGTGTAGAGGGATCCAATAGTTCATGGGTTTGTACAGTAACTACCAATCAGTAGAAATGGAGAACAGTAAAGTCGAACAAGAACCTTAGCACCACTTTCAGTAGTGCCCCTGTCACAAAGAGGTGACGACGGTGGCGGAGCGGAGCGGAGACTTGAGCGGGAGCGGACAGATACTGGTCCCAACGACAAAGTTATATTGATAATAAATACAAGTAAGTAAGTTAAAGACATACCTGGTCCCAACGACAAAGAGGTCAAGATAAGGGACCAGGTTGTGGGGGCTGGCTTATATATACAAGGTGGAGCGTGGGAACTATGAGATAATACTGTATAGCTCAGGCACAAGGAATGGAACGGAACTAATAGAATGGAATGGAATGCTCCGGAATGATTATTGTAGGTAGGAGGGCTTGGATGGTGTATCGTAAAGAAAGGAAAATGATAGGGGGGCTCACTTCATGACATTACCCCCCTCCTTATGACCATTGTCCTCGATGGTCAAGCTTTTGCCGCCTGGGGATGCTTTCTGTGGAATTTTCGGACAGTGGTTGGTGCATGCTCAAGATTTTGAGCGGGTTCCCATGAGTTGTGTCCTGCGTCATATCCCTTCCACTTTACCAAGTACTCTAACCTCTTCCACCTAACCCGACTATCTAAGATGTCCTCAACTTCGTACTCTGGCTCGTCTTCATCTTCTAGGTATACTGGTTCTGGTGGTGTTGCAATTTCGCCATTGATGGTGTTCCCTCTCCAAGGGTACAGTTTATCAACGTGGAATACTGGGTGGATGCGGTCCAGTGACAGTGGGAGGTCCAGGCGGTAGTCCAGGGGACCAACCTTCTCCAAAATGGCGTAAGGTCCTAGCTGTCGATCCCCAAGTTTCTCACTGGAAAGTTGGAGCTTGATGTCTTCTGCGCTTAGCCAGACTTGATCTCCTACTTGGAACTGATGTGCCTTTCGTTTTCCTCGTTCATAGTTTTCCTTTTGCCATCTTTTTCCCAGGTGTAGAGCTGCCCCGGCATCCTGTCGCACCTCTCGAAGGATCTGAATGCGATCATCCACTGCTGGAATCCCACTTCGCTGACCAACGGGAATGTTAAATAGGGGGAGGTAGCCGTAAGTGAGCTCGAATGGGGAGATTCCAAGTGCAGAGTGGGTACGTGAGTTAATCACAAACTCCGCCATTGGCAAATGCTCTGCCCAGTCATCCTGACGACGTCCCACATACAGCCGGAGATACTTTTCGACTTCTTGGTTTGCCCGCTCGGTTTGCCCATTCGCTTGGGGGTGGTATCCCGATGTGAGATTGGATTTGATTCCCAGGCGGGAGAGTAGTGATCGCATGAGCTTTGCTGCAAACTGGGGTCCTCGGTCTGATACAAAGCGGAGGGGGAGGCCATGGAGGCGGAAAATTTCGCGGTAGTAGATGTCAGCGACACCTGCTGCTGTGATTGATGTGGTACAAGGGATTGCGTGGATTTGTTTCCCGTAGAGGTCGGTGCAGACAAGGATGGCATCGTATCCTTGTGAATTGGGCAGCTGTGTGATCAGGTCAACTCCCACTTCTTCCCACAGACCTGCTGGGACATCTAGGGGTAGTGTTACTGCTCGTGGGTGTCTCTGTATCTTTTTCCTAGCACAAGTTTCGCATCCTTCCACATACTTTTCTACAAAGGATCGCAGGGTGGGCCACCAAAAGTGGGTGCTAACGAGATCGAGGGTGTTGTGAAGTCCGGGGTGACCAGCGGAGGGGTTGTCGTGGCATTGTTTGAGTACTTCTGTCCGTAGGTCATCCTCTGGTGGGACATATACCCTACCTCGGTGGTACACCAGTCCGTTATCCTCCTCCCATTCTGCTATCCCATTGGCCAAGCGTTGGAGGCCGCTCCTCCTGAGCTCTTCCAGTCCTTCGAGTACTTGGGCCTCTCTTTGCGAGGCCTTCTGGATGCGGTCCTCTAACGGGTTCTGTAGTGAGGCTGCTGCCACTTGCATAAAGTGGGCTGGTTTCAGAACGGTCTGTTGTCGGTTGTCTTCACTGTCCAACACCTGATGCGTTGCCATGCGAGACAGAGCATCTGCCTGTGTGTTTGCCTTGCCTGGGCGGTGAGTCAGCCGGAAGTCGAATCGGGATAACCATAGTGCCCAACGCGCTTGTCGTCGGCTAAGGTCCTGTGCAGAGCGCCAGAATTCCAGGTTTGCATGGTCGGTGATGATCTCGAAGGTCTGCGGTGATCCTTCCAGGAAGCTTCTCCAGTCCTTTAGTGCTTCAATGATTGCCAGCATCTCCCGGTCATAGATTTCGTAATTTCGTTCGGCTGGTTGCATGGAGGCTGATCGAAATGCTACTGGGTGCCACTGACCATCGTCTTGTTTCTGCATTAGAGCTCCTCCTGTGGCAAAGCCTGATGCATCTACCTCGAGTTGTGTGAGCCTGTTGGGGTCCCAGAGTGCCAGTACCGGAGCTGTGACAAAAGCTTCCCTTAGGGTGTCGAATGCTTGCTGCTGATGTGTTCCCCAGTTGAAGCCTGAGTCTTTCTTGGTTAGGTCATTCAGAGGGCGTGCTATGCGGGCAAAGTTCTGTATGAATCGACGGTAAAAGTTGGCAAAACCTAAGAATCCTCGCAGCTCTCGCAGGTTCTTTGGAGTAGGCCAGTCACGAACTGCAGTCACTTTTACCGGATCCATGCGCACTTCCCCTTCTGATATCACTAGTCCCAAGTACTCGATCTGAAGCTCCTCGAACTCACATTTTTCGGGTCGTAGATAGAGGTCATGTTTCTCTAGCCGTTTTAGTACATCCCGCACTATCTGCCGGTGTTGTTGTAGCTCGTTACTGAAGATAAGGATGTCATCTAGGTACACTGCTACTTTCCCCGCTGCCACTAGGTCTGAAAAGATGGAATTCATGAGTGCTTGGAAGGTCGCTGGGGAGTTGGTGAGACCAAAGAACATTACACTGGGTTCGAATAACCCTCGGTTGGTTGCGAAAGCAGCCTTCCATTCATCACCCTCCTTAATTCGGACATTGTTGTAGCCCCATCTGACATCAAATTTGGTGAAGTACCGTGCCCCCTGCAAGCGGCTGACGATGTCAGCAACCAGTGGGAGAGGATAGCGGTTCTTTAGGGTTACTTGATTTAGTTTCCTGTAATCCTGTACAAAACGGAGCTTCCCGTCCTTCTTCTTCACAAAGAAGACAGGTGAAGACAGTGGCGATTTTGAGGGGCGAATGTAGCCTTTTCGGAGGTTGTCATCCAGAAAACGGTCGAGTTCGCCTTGTTCGTTCAATGACATTGGGTAGACTTTCGTACGCATGGTTTCGGGTGCTCCTGGGATCAGTTCAATGGCGTGATCCCAGGGTTTGTGTTCAGGGAGACGTTCTGAGGCCATTTCAGAGAATACCTTTTTGAAATCCCTATAGGGCTCTGGGATCATTTCTTCGAAGGTTTTCACGGGTTTTGCTTTGTAGGCCTGCTCCGCTAGCTGTTGGGAATATGTGAATCCTGCTGCGCACCAGACCTCTTCTGTTTGTTCGTGTAGGATGCCTGACTTCACCCATGCACGCCGGGTTTGTCGGTTGGCTCGAATGCGGTGTATCGGCGACTCATCTGCCTCCTCTTCCTCTGCTAAGTTCAGTGGGGGTTCGGGAGTGATGACTGTTTCAATTTCCTCCACAGTGTCTTGTTCTTCTACCTCCTCTATCGTTGTCCGTTGTGGTCTAACCGAGAGTCGTCCCTTCTCCCAGTCAATATCTGGATTGGCTTTACGTAGCCAGGGGAGTCCCAGGATTAGGTCTTCACTTCCCAGATTGGTTATCAGCAAATCTGTCCACCGTTCTTGGTTATCGACAGTCAGGGCTAGACGTGCAAAATGCGTAATCTGCCCTGCTCGGTTAGCAGATCCATCGATGTTAAAGACCCCAATGGGTTTCCTGAGTGGGAAGATCCTTACTTGGTGGCGGGTGACAAACTCCTGATTCAGGAATAGAGCCGTGGCTCCAGAATCAACCATGGCCGCAGTTGCTATACTGTGATTTCTTCCTCTTAATTTCGCGTTAATTCGGAAGTGTGACGAATTGGAGTTCAATTCCGAAATATTAGATATGGTACATGAGGGTAGAGAATCATATGTGGACGTAGCATGTATAGCAAATTGGTTTACGGGTACTCTCGGTGCGGCCGAGACGGGTACCCGCTTTAAAAACCCTCCTGCGAGCCTGAAGCGGGGGCCATGGCATTGGCTCTGTTCAGGAGTTCTTGGAGCTGGGCAATTTGGATGGAGAGGTCGGGGGTAGCTGGGGACTGGGCAATAGGGGCAGGAGCAGGGGCCGGAGTGGAAGCCGCAATTTGGACAGGTTCATTGGGAAAGAGAGTGAAAGGCGTTGAAGAGGAGGCTGCGACTTGTTGACGGCGGGGTTGTTGACGCTTACCCCGGCCGCGTTCTAGACCCATGAATTTATCCTGGCAGACTGACTCTAAATGACCTCGTCGCCCACAGTAGCGGCATACTGTGTCCTTGTACGAGCAGTTCCTCTTCTCATGACTCTGTGAACCACAACCGTAACACCTGCCTCTCATCTGGGCCACGAAGCTTTCTCTACTGTTGCCATTGGTATGCGTGGCATCAACGTCCATAGCATGGGAGTTGGCAGGGGGAGAGGAGATGTGAGAGGTACCCTGATTACGGCCTGTCATGGTGGGGTCATGCAGGAATACGTCTACCGAGATTGCTCGCCTGATTGCCTCCTCTAGTGTAGGGGCTAATCCCTGAGCTATGTTGACCACGATGAGATTTTGTCGAATCTCTGGGTTGAGGCCACTGTGAAAGCGTTCTCGTAGGTCGATATCTGAGAGCCCAGTTCGATCGCCGATGTCTTTGAAGTTCTGTGCAAATTCTGCTACCGTTTGACCTTTTGCTTGCCTGAGATGCTGGATTGCATTCCGGGCTTCCATGCCTGCGTCAATGGATTCGAATCGGAGGGTGAAGGCTGTTTTAAAGTCTTCCCATCGTCCATTAAACGGTTGTTGGTGATGACTGAATTCCAATAGGTATGGGGTGGCCCAATCAGCAGCCTTTCCCGAGAAGAATCCTAGAGCCGCCTTAATCAGTTTCCCTTCGTTGTCCTTCAAATCCGGTTGTTCCACTGCCCAGCTCTGATACTGGGCAATGAAGCGACGGGCTTCCGCACTACTCGAGCCTTTGAAGAGCTCGGGTTTATTCATGCTCGACTTGGCTGCAGCTCTGTGAAGGTTGGCTGTGAGCTGAGTCACCTGCTCGATAAGCTGTGCCATGAGCTGATTTGTGTTGACTTCAGAGGTCGACATAATGGATGGGGGTGCAGTGGGAGTAGGGATAAGGATGGGTGTGATCACGGTACCGTCGGAAAGGTTCTCCTCTTCACTGATGGAGTTGGCAGCAGCGTTCGGACAGGGTTGAGAACTGCAATCAGCCCAGGAGCTGCTTTTGCTGCGGTGGATGTGGGTTTGGTCTTTAGTATCAAAAGCGTGTGGGTAGGCAGAGCAGTCGATAGCTTGGGCGGGCAGGCTTGGTGCGGAGGTGTCTGTAGACGTGGTGGAAGCGGAGCCTGCAAGGATAACCTAATCGGTAGGCTATCAGTGCAGTAAGGGATCTTGACCTAATGTCACAAAGAGGTGACGACGGTGGCGGAGCGGAGCGGAGACTTAGGCGGGAGCGGACAACTGGTCCCAACGACAAAGTTATATTGATAATAAATACAAGTAAGTAAGTTAAAGACATACCTGGTCCCAACGACAAAGAGGTCAAGATAAGGGACCAGGTTGTGGGGGCTGGCTTATATATACAAGGTGGAGCGTGGGAACTATGAGATAATACTGTATAGCTCAGGCACAAGGAATGGAACGGAACTAATAGAATGGAATGGAATGCTCCGGAATGATTATTGTAGGTAGGAGGGCTTGGATGGTGTATCGTAAAGAAAGGAAAATGATAGGGGGGCTCACTTCATGACAGCCCCCACTATGTCGTAGTGGTTCCATTGATGTTCATAGATTTCGGGTGTCCGGAAGTCATCCAGATAAGTTCAGGCAACTAGAAGGTAAGACTGGAAAGTCCGGATGGAGTTATAGTGATAATCTCTCTAGATCAGAATGATCTAAGTTGATATTTAAACTGGAGAACTATTTACTGGACACTAATGTTAAGGCCGTGCACCAGAAGGCAATAGATTGAGGTTCTGGAGCTCTGTTCGAAGCTTCGAAGTCCGGAAACTACAGTAATGGCAAATCGAAGTAATGGAAAGGCTACATGGGCCTTGGGAAGTGATGGGACTTCAGTGAAGCTTTTGGCAATGCTCCCTACACGTTATCTGGGTGTCCCTGCGAAGTGCGAAGAAGAATGAAGTTCCGGAGCGTTGGAAGGGTCCAATCAATTGATCCATACATGATTAAGCATAATAGAGAAGGAGTATAGAAGGTAACTTTTATTTCAAGCTGGGGAACCAAACTAAACAAGTTGACCTAAGTACTAAACTGCCTAATTGTTAAATAGAAGACAATAAGTGAGAAGGATTTGAAATAATACAATAACGGTGTTTTCCAAGAGCCGACAGGCGTGGGAATGCATCGGTCATGATGACCGAGTGTTATGTGATGTATCCGAGGTTGTTCCGAAGTTATTGAGCCAAGGAACGGAGCATGAAATCGACCGAGATTCGACTTGAACTTGGTAACAAACACAAAATGGATCGGAAGGATGATCGATTGACCGGAAGATCGGCCAGAATGCCGGAATGTTCATATAGTGATCGATGACCTCGGAAATTGTCCGGAAAGCATAGTGGAGCTTGGCATATATATAACAACTAATGCTTATATACCAGTAATCCTAATTGTTAAAAGAAGAACAATGAGTATCTGGGATAAAACAATAAGTATTGTAAAGAGTTCCTGATAATATAATTAAAGGGTGGTAGTGTGGGAATTAAAAGTAATCGTATCCGTTAACATCAGATTTGTCATATGGTCTGGTCCCGAACTGATATGGAAAGGAAAGGAATGAGTTATAATTGTTGGTTCCGTATGTTCCATATGAGGTAGTGGAAGCATACCCATAACATACTCATGCAACATACAGCCTTACTCTCATTATGCTATTCACTACTTGGATTATAGCAGTGTGTCTCTGGGTCTGCACACTTACTATGCTATTGATTTATATACACACTATGATCATTCTTGACTCATTCTATGCTATATACATGAGTCACCATTACTCTTCTATTGTTATAGGGTGTAACTGTCAGCAACCCACTAGCTATCTCAAAAGACAACCAGGCATCTGTTATATCCTTGCAAAGCTAAATCTTTATGAAGCTTTCCAATCCTTTTTGCACCTTAGGTATATCACTTACATCCCTCTACCACTACGTAATCACTCTGCAAAGAATTGCTGACACAAAGTATTCCTTCATTATCTTTTCTCATCCTTATTGGATCAGTACTATCCCTTTTATATCCTTTCCTTTGTTCTTTTCTTACGAGCTAACCCATTCAGGCCTAGTATTGCTTTGCAATCCTGACTTACCTATAGTATAAAGCTACAGTATTGAATAGTTAGTTCCTTAGTTTAAAAATCAACTTTGATAGCACTTTGATAGTGATACCAAATTAATCATCTACTATCTGTACCATTGTTTTAACATCCCTCTTGTCAGTATGTTCTGCAAAGGTCATCACAAATGGAAGACATTTACTTTCTTCTCTCTTGGACACATGAAGTGTTGAGGACTCTACTAATAGTGGAGTCAAGGTACAACTAATATCTTAGGATTGTTAACCCCCCGCAATGTATTCTCTTTTGTTACTCATCCCCCATGATTAACCCTGCAATCATATTCCAATGATCCCTTAGTGCATGATCATAAGAAGTTTCAATGCATTTAGTGACCTTGAATGGTCCAAGATACTTTTTCAAGAATTTCAGGGTGGGTCAGGTAGTGCAGATGTGTTTAGCTAGTACAAAGACTTCAGAATTGATCTGAAATTCAGGAGTGGAAATGTGCTTCTGATTGGCTTGTTCCTTATACTGCTTCTGAGCATTAGTAATTTTGTCATGGAGGAAAGAGGGGACTTCATCTAGGTTAATGACAAAATCACAGGCTTGTTTGGAACAAATATCAATTCCCAGTTGGATGGATATGTTGGGATGATAACCCTTGTTAGCAAAGAAGGGTGTTATCCCAGTAGAAGCATTTGGTGCATTATCGTAGGTGAACTCAGCCATTGGTAAAAGGCCAAACCAATTGTCCTGTTGGTAATTGCAGTAAATGTGAATGTATTGTTCCAGGGCTTGGCTGACTTGTTCGGTTTGACTGTTGGACTTGGGGTGATATCTGGAAGTATAGTGAAGTTCCATTTTTAAGCATTGGCTGAGGGACCAGAAGAATGCAGAGATGAACTTGGAGTGTCAGTCTGAGGTGATATGATTTGGTACTCCATGTTTAGAGAAGACATGGATAACAAAAAGTTCAGTTAATTGCTTGGAGGTGATTGTAGTATGACACTTAATGAAAATGGATTGTTTGGATGACTGACCCACAATGATGAGTATGGAATTGTAACTGTCTGACATCAGTAACTCTTTGATCAAGTCCATGAATATTGAATACCAAGGCCAAGTCAGTACTGGAAGAGGCTTTAGCAATCCATATAGTCAATGCCAATGTGACTTGTTCCTACTGCAAGTAGTGCAGGAGGCAATGTATACTGCTGATGAATGGATTCCAAAGTCTGGTTTTGACCAAAGTAGCCGGAAAGTGGGTGATCATGGAAATACCTTAGAACTTGTAATTGTAGTTCCAAATGGTTCAGAATGTAGATTCAGTTGTCAAGGCATAGAAGGTTATCTTCACCCATAGTCCATCAAGGTTTAGTAGTGTCTTGGTGTTATATATATGCCAAGCTCCACTATGCTTTCCGGACAATTTCCGAGGTCATTGATCACTATATGAACATTCCGGCCGATCTTCCGGTCAATTGATCATCCTTTTGATCCATTTTGTGTGTGTTACCAAGTTCAACTCGAATCTCGGTCGATTTTGTACTCTGTTCCTTGGCTCAATAACTTCGGAACAACCTTGGATACATCACATGACACTCGGTCGTCATGACCGATGCATTCTCACGCCTCTCGGCTCTTGGAAACACCATTATTGTATTATTTCGAATCCTTCTCACTTATTGTCTTTTATTTAACAATTAGGCAGTTTAGTACTTAGTGTCACGAAACATCCTTTTTCATTATTCTTTTCTTTTATTATTCTTTTCCTTTTCTTTTATTTACTTACCTAATCACCAAAACACTTACACTAGTGCTTATTATATTTTCATTTCCGTTTAGGTTACATGCGTCAGCCTTATTGTTCTCGTGCTGTCGTTTCACTTAGGCATGACTCTCTTGTGCCTGTCAACCCATTGACAGGACAACGTCATTATTGTTCCGCCTCCATGCTTCTTTTTACATTACATTTCTATCTAGATTACATGCATCAACCTTATTGTTCTTGCATTGTCATTCCACCCATGTGTGACTCTCTCGTGCCTGTCAGCTCGTTGACAGGACATTGTCACTATTGTCCTGCCATCACATTTATTTTATATTGCCTTATTGTTTACTCACTGAATACCTACAGCCTTACTTATGGATACTGTGGCGATGAAGGGAGAAAGCACAGAGGAGGCACAGGCTCAAAGCACAAACCAAGGTGAGGGGTGGGGCTAGCACCACACACGAAGGCGGAAAGAGGTAATGATCAAGACAACAGTGATAGCGCAGGGGCCAATCACTAGGGTCGCACAAGGAAAACTAGTTCCAAAGACCAAGTAAATATATTGAAGATAAATGATGATACAAGTACTAACCTAGTTCCAAAGACCAAGAGGTCAAGATGGGGAACTAGGTGTCAGCTTACTGTACTATATATACAAGTGTCTAGCTGAGTAAGCGACAGCGCGGGAAGTTGATAGAAGGATGCTGAATGATGTAGAAGGATGCAGAAGAGTGTAGCTGGATCCAAATAGTAACAAAGATAAAGGAAGAAGGAAATATAGGAAAAATGAAGTAAGTACTGTATCCTGTGTAGCACATCACGACAAAGACCAAGTAAGTATATTGAATGTAAATGATGATACAAGTACTGACCTAGTTTCAAAAACCAAGAGGTCAAGATGGGGAACTAGGTGTCAGCTACTGTACTTTATATACAAGAGTCTCGATGAGTAAGTGACAGCACAGGAAGTTGATGGAAGTGTTTGGAACATGATAGAAGGATGCAGAACGATGTAGATGGATCCAAATGGTAGCAATGATAAGGGAAGGAGGAGATGTAGGAAAAATGAAGTAAGTACTGTATCCTATGTAGCATGTCATGACAGGACTCAGAGGTGTCAAACTCTTTTGTTGTTTTCCTCTTGGCCTGTTCTTCCATCCACTTCTTCGATTGTACCTGTTCATGGACATACCTGTCCCAGTTGAACCGAAAAAGCTGTTTACCTTCTTCCAATGCTGCCCTGGAGTGAGTATCTTCTACCATCCAGAAGTGTGGGTTGTAACCACATCTTGTTGGACACCTGTCGAAGGTTAGTGTCATATGTATGTGAATCGAGTTATTCTGTGATTCCGTGATCCATTTACCTACTTCACGAAGAGTTCCTAAGCCCAGGAATCCTTTGTTATCTTTCCTCATCATGATCAGATGAGTACTATACCTATTATATCCCTTCTTGTCGGCAACTTGCTAGCTCTCACAAGAGACAACCAGGCATCACACAATAGTTGATGAGCAAGAGGACGAAAAAGCGATGAGGATGGATAAAACCACCCAATACTAGTCTAGCTACTGAGGAGAATAGACAAGAATAGAGCTAAGGAATATGTCTTACCAAATACTGAGTCTTATATACTAATGGGATATGAAGTTGTGAGAATCATCTCACACTGTAACCATGAGGATCTACAATAAGAGTCACCCATATTCATAAGTAAAGCTGTAGGTATTCAGTGAGTAAACAATAAGGCAATATAAAAGGAAGCATGGAGGCAGAGCAATAATGACATTGTCCTGTCAATGGGTTGACAGGCATGAGAGAGTCGCACCTAAGTGAAACAACAGCATGAGAACAATAAGGCTGACGCATGTAACCTAAACAGAAATGAAAATATAATAAGCGCTAGTGTAAGCGCTTTGGTGATTAGGTAAGTAAATAAAAGAAAAGGAAAAGAATAATAAAAGAAAAGAATAATGAAAAAGGATGTTTCGTGACACTAAGTACTAAACTGCCTAATTGTTAAATAAAAGACAATAAGTGAGAAGGATTCGAAATAATACAATAATGGTGTTTCCAAGAGCCGAGAGGCGTGAGAATGCATCGGTCATGACGACCGAGTGTCATGTGATGTATCCAAGGTTGTTCCGAAGTTATTGAGCCAAGGAACAGAGTACAAAATCGACCGAGATTCGAGTTGAACTTGGTAACACACACAAAATGGATCAAAAGGATGATCAATTGACCGGAAGATCGGCCGGAATGTTCATATAGTGATCAATGACCTCGGAAATTGTCCGGAAAGCATAGTGGAGCTTGGCATATATATAACACCAAGACACTACTAAACCTTGATGGACTATGGGTGAAGATAACCTTCTATGCCTTGACAACTGAATCTACATTCTGAACCATTTGGAACTACAATTACAAGTTCTAAGGTATTTCCATGATCACCCACTTTCCGGCTACTTTGGTCAAAACCAGACTTTGGAATCCATTCATCAGCAGTATACATTGCCTCCTGCACTACTTGCAGTAGGAACAAGTCACATTGGCATTGACTATATGGATTGCTAAAGCCTCTTCCAGTACTGACTTGGCCTTGGTATTCAATATTCATGGACTTGATCAAAGAGTTACTGATGTCAGACAGTTACAATTCCATACTCATCATTGTGGGTCAGTCATCCAAACAATCCATTTTCATTAAGTGTCATACTACAATCACCTCCAAGCAATTAACTGAACTTTTTGTTATCCATGTCTTCTCTAAACATGGAGTACCAAATCATATCACCTCAGACTGACACTCCAAGTTCATCTCTGCATTCTTCTGGTCCCTCAGCCAATGCTTAAAAATGGAACTTCACTATACTTCCAGATATCACCCCAAGTCCAACAGTCAAACCGAACAAGTCAGCCAAGCCCTGGAACAATACATTCACATTTACTGCAATTACCAACAGGACAATTGGTTTGGCCTTTTACCAATGGCTGAGTTCACCTACGATAATGCACCAAATGCTTCTACTGGGATAACACCCTTCTTTGCTAACAAGGGTTATCATCCCAACATATCCATCCAACTGGGAATTGATATTTGTTCCAAACAAGCCTGTGATTTTGTCATTAACCTAGATGAAGTCCCCTCTTTCCTCCATGACAAAATTACTAATGCTCAGAAGCAGTATAAGGAACAAGCCAATCAGAAGCACATTTCCACTCCTGAATTTCAGATCAATTCTGAAGTCTTTGTACTAGCTAAACACATCTGCACTACCTGACCCACCCTGAAATTCTTGAAAAAGTATCTTGGACCATTCAAGGTCACTAAATGCATTGAAACTTCTTATGATCATGCACTAAGGGATCATTGGAATATGATTGCAGGGTTAATCATGGGGGATGAGTAACAAAAGAGAATACATTGCGGGGGGTTAACAATCCTAAGATATTAGTTGTACCTTGACTCCACTATTAGTAGAGTCCTCAACACTTCATGTGTCCAAGAGAGAAGAAAGTAAATGTCTTCCATTTGTGATGACCTTTGCAGAACATACTGACAAGAGGGATGTTAAAACAATGGTACAGATAGTAGATGATTAATTTGGTATCACTATCAAAGTGCTATCAAAGTTGATTTTTAAACTAAGGAACTAACTATTCAATACTGTAGCTTTATACTATAGGTAAGTCAGGATTGCAAAGCAATACTAGGCCTGAATGGGTTAGCTCGTAAGAAAAGAACAAAGGAAAGGATATAAAAGGGATAGTACTGATCCAATAAGGATGAGAAAAGATAATGAAGGAATACTTTGTGTCAGCAATTCTTTGCAGAGTGATTACGTAGTGGTAGAGGGATGTAAGTGATATACCTAAGGTGCAAAAAGGATTGGAAAGCTTCATAAAGATTTAGCTTTGCAAGGATATAACAGATGCCTGGTTGTCTTTTGAGATAGCTAGTGGGTTGCTGACAGTTACACCCTATAACAATAGAAGAGTAATGGTGACTCATGTATATAGCATAGAATGAGTCAAGAATGATCATAGTGTGTATATAAATCAATAGCATAGTAAGTGTGCAGACCCAGAGACACACTGCTATAATCCAAGTAGTGAATAGCATAATGAGAGTAAGGCTGTATGTTGCATGAGTATGTTATGGGTATGCTTCCACTACCTCATATGGAACATACGGAACCAACAATTATAACTCATTCCTTTCCTTTCCATATCAGTTCGGGACCAGACCATATGACAAATCTGATGTTAACGGATACGATTACTTTTAATTCCCACACTACCACCCTTTAATTATATTATCAGGAACTCTTTACAATACTTATTGTTTTATCCCAGATACTCATTGTTCTTCTTTTAACAATTAGGATTACTGGTATATAAGCATTAGTTGTTATATATATGCCAAGCTCCACTATGCTTTCCGGACAATTTCCGAGGTCATCGATCACTATATGAACATTCCGGCATTCTGGCCGATCTTCCGGTCAATCGATCATCCTTCCGATCCATTTTGTGTTTGTTACCAAGTTCAAGTCGAATCTCGGTCGATTTCATGCTCCGTTCCTTGGCTCAATAACTTCGGAACAACCTCGGATACATCACATAACACTCGGTCATCATGACCGATGCATTCCCACGCCTGTCGGCTCTTGGAAAACACCGTTATTGTATTATTTCAAATCCTTCTCACTTATTGTCTTCTATTTAACAATTAGGCAGTTTAGTACTTAGGTCAACTTGTTTAGTTTGGTTCCCCAGCTTGAAATAAAAGTTACCTTCTATACTCCTTCTCTATTATGCTTAATCATGTATGGATCAATTGATTGGACCCTTCCAACGCTCCGGAACTTCATTCTTCTTCGCACTTCGCAGGGACACCCAGATAACGTGTAGGGAGCATTGCCAAAAGCTTCACTGAAGTCCCATCACTTCCCAAGGCCCATGTAGCCTTTCCATTACTTCGATTTGCCATTACTGTAGTTTCCGGACTTCGAAGCTTCGAACAGAGCTCCAGAACCTCAATCTATTGCCTTCTGGTGCACGGCCTTAACATTAGTGTCCAGTAAATAGTTCTCCAGTTTAAATATCAACTTAGATCATTCTGATCTAGAGAGATTATCACTATAACTCCATCCGGACTTTCCAGTCTTACCTTCTAGTTGCCTGAACTTATCTGGATGACTTCCGGACACCCGAAATCTATGAACATCAATGGAACCACTACGACATAGTGGGGGCACTACTGAAAGTGGTGCTAAGGTTCTTGTTCGACTTTACTGTTCTCCATTTCTACTGATTGGTAGTTACTGTACAAACCCATGAACTATTGGATCCCTCTACACAATCCTATTCACCCTAGACCTTACGGAATCTCACTTGAACAGTCTTAACAGAGTAAGAACAATAGATATATTGTTAAAGGGCTTCAAAATGTACAATAGCTATATGTCAATCATACCTTTACTTGTCAGTGCATGGCTCATAGAAGGAGTGCACATGACATTATGATAAGATAGACTTAAGTGCCAATCTAATTTTGATAATGATAACAACAATGAACTGTCAATGGCTAGACAGGCACAAGAGAGCCGTACCAAGCTGAAACAATAATGTGAGAACAATAAGGTTGTCACATGTAACTTGAAACAGAAATGAAAATATAATAAACATTGATATAAGTGCTAGGGCGCTTATGTAAAAGAATGATAAAAGAAAAAGAAAAGAAAAGAATAACAGAAAAAAGATGCTTTCATAACATTTAGGTGGTGACTACTAGTGAAAACTTGACTCTAAGCAGAGAAGCAGGAATTGGGAGGAGGTTGGAGATGGACTGGGAGATATGGTGTCAATCTGGTTGACTAAGGCAAGTCCAGTCAATGTTTTGTGGAAACATTTGCTAGTATCAATGTTGATATATGCTTTTCATTTTTATTGCATATTTCAGGCTCACAACATGTATTAGAAAATGAACAAGTGCAAAGAATTTCTAGATGATGTAGCAAGTTGAGACAATTCTACTTGTGGTGTAAGGCTTTCCATGTTGTTTATTATCTGGAAATGCTTCTGAGCATTTCATGACTCTGACTTTATCAATAGTAGCTGCATTGTTTTAATAATATGGGGCATAGGTCTTCTATAATTGACAAATGATCATAACTCATAGATAACAATAGCAATGAGATGCAGGCATTGAGACCAAAAAGGGAAAGATCATTCCATATAGATAGACTGGCCAAACAATATCTAGAGTATAATTTGAAGAACAGATTAGCATTGGTCATGATCACAGGGCTAAAAGCTAGCTCAAGTCAACAAATAGGGCAAGTAACTTGTCCCAAAAAAATAACTTGGATTACTTCTGTAAGGCCGAGTACTTTGTCAGTCACCTAGTGCAGGTGGTAAATAGTTACATATATATCCAAATAGTCACTGAAATAGAAGTAAGTAGATAAACATTCAATGATATAGATGTGTATAATGGAAGTCACTTTGTACTGTTGCCCATACAAGTATAACATTTTAATTCGAGCTCCACTAATTCTATGGGGCCATTCCAGCCATTATATTATCAGTCATTGACTAAGAGTAGTTTCTGTGTCTATTGCCTGGTGCGCTGCAAAAACTATTGCCTTCTGCTTATTGCTGACTGCTTGTGCACTGTTCTGGGATTTAAATAACTGAGTGGATGTATTTGAAGTCCAAGCACACCCAGAGGATACTCGGTAGATCACAAGCAGAGGTGCAACAATCTATCAAAGTAAAAGGTATATTAAAAATGGATAGAAATGGTTTAGAGGTCAAGTGTTACCTGAATCTGTGACAACGGTTGGAGAAACAGTGTCTGAAGAGTATCATTCAAAGCAAATGGAACAATAAACAGCAGTTGAAATGATGTATACAATAATGAGGACTCAATAACCAGTGAGGCAATGCTGGTGTTTTTTTTTTTTTTTTTTGTATCATATTTATACACCATTGTGCCATAGCAGATATTAGTGTAAAGTCTGCTAAATGTATGTACCGGCCGTTTTTTCTTTCTTTGTATGTAAGTCCATCCAACTGTTGTTGTTCCCCTGAGGGATACATGACGCTGATGCGTCCAACTCAAAAGTCAGAGATATACTCGCTGTGAAGTCCATATACCGTTAGGTATTAGTTGGTTTAATGTTAAAGTTAGTTGTGTGTATTGTTGTAATCGCCCTTGTCCCTTCTATTCGTCCTCGTCCTCTTGTAATTCTGGTAGCTCTCCGTAAATGTGTCGGAACCTTCCCGTTGTGTTGATGTATCTGAATAGTGCTGGGAGTGTTTTCTTCGATGTGAGTAAGGGTCTTAGACCCCACTGCTGGTTCGCTACTTCCCACCGCAGTTTTTCACATGCTCTCCCATGTGCCGGACATTCAAATAGGTAATTTTGTATGGTTTCATCTTCTCTTCGGCAGCATGGGCATATCCGCGTGTTTGTTTTTCCAATTCGATTCAGGTGTTTTTGCAGGGGGATGTGCCCTGTTCGTAGCTGGGTGAGGATGGATATTGTCCCTCGTGGTAGCCAGCGTGCAAGCTTCCAGTATCTCCTGCTCACTTCCATCGCTGTTCCCGGGTCTATTCTCTGGAAGGCTTCATGGCGCGTTGACTTTTTCCAGAGCTTGTCGTGTTGCTTCTCCACAGATTGCCTGAACATTCGGATTGCCGCTGACTGGCTGTGTGGTAGCGTTTTCCATAAGCATCTCGGGAGCTTTGCCTTTCTACTTGACCCCATCTCTGCTGCTCGTTTTGCCTCCTGATCCGCTCACTCATTTCCTTCTATTCCTAGATGTCCTGGGACCCATGAGATGGTGACTCGCAGGTTCGGCGCGTGTGACCTTAGTTCTCTTAGTCAGTCATGGAACATGTCCATTATGTAGTGTGATGGGCTGGTTTTGTCGTTGTTGGCGGCTGTGATGGCTGCTGTGCTGTCTGCCCATATGGATAGTTCTTCGGTGTCTATTTCCTGTGCTGCCGCCAGGTGTAGTCCTAAGATCATGCCCATAGACTCACCTTCAAACACTTCATGATATTTTTCTTTGCCCAACCTGTATCTTAGTGCTCCCCATTCTTTGCCTTTTTCGAACAGGACCACTGCTGCTCCCACATAGTTCTTGTAGCCTGACCCATCAGTGAATATCTTCCATTTCGTTTGATCCTTCTCGATTGCCTCTAGTGCCTCTGTTTTGTCATTCCAAATGCATATTGTGAGTTTTGGGTCCCACGACGCCTCATATCTGACTGCCTTTTTCTTCTCCATGGTTTTGGGTGATAGGCCATATCTCCCCATTAGGTCATGCAGCGGTGACAGGTGTTTTGTTCGTTGTTGGTATCATGCCACTTCCCTGACTTTTTTGGCAATTGGGTGTTCATTTGGTATTGTTAGGAGTTGTATAGCCGCTCAATGCCTTTGGCGTTCTATCTCTAGTGGCATGGGCAATAGTGCTGCGTGGATGTCGAGGATGTCTGTGGCCGTGGTAGCCATCGCTCCTGTGATCATTATAGCCACCTGTCTTTGTATGGAGGTGAGCTTTCTTGTGATTCCTCGCGTGGCTTTGGCTTGTTTCCAGGTCTTCTCTTTTTTTCTAGATGAGGGCATGAGGGTGACGTCAGCTGCGTATAAGATTCGTGGTAGAGCCTTGGCCTTGTATAACTGTCAGACCAGCTGCACTGTCATCCCTGTCTTCAGTTTGGTTATCCATTTGAATTGCGAGATCCACTGTTGTCCTTTTTTGATCATGGCTGTATGTTGTTCCTTCCATCTCAGTTGTTGATCCATTAGCACTCCTAAGAAATTTGTATATGGGTCTGGTTTGATTAGTGTTTGATTGATCCATATTCCTGGCCCCGTTATTGTCCTCATTTTTCCTGGGGCAGTTGGGTCTGGTTCTCTTTTCCGCATGAAATCCACTAGCTTGAACTTTGGCATTCCAAACTGACAGTTGTGTGTTCATGCCCATTCAAGGGCCCCCTCTCTTCGGTTCATCAACAGCTCTATGTCAGCATGTACTTTCCTGATGTTTTCCCCCCATTTCATTCCTGCCAAGTCGTCCATGAAGGCGAAACCTTCTTCCTTGTAGGCTTCCTGTAAAATGTTTAGTAAACCTGCTGCATATAATATGTATCCGACTGCTGAAAAGGGATCCCCTTGATCCATTCCCCCTGGGACTTCAAAGGGTTCGGAGAGAAAGTCATCGAATGACAGTTGCATAACTCTTTTTCCATATCGCCTTTTCATCCAATCAATGATTTCTTTGGGTATGCCGATCCTCTTTAGTTCATGGTATAGCATGTTGAGATCTATGCTGGGGAACGCTCCCTTGACGTCCATGTATAACACCGCTATGGCTTGTCCTTCCCTCCATAGTTTTTTGATCCTGTCAACCATGAGGTGGATGGAATCGGTCATGTTCCTGCCTGGTCTAGCGCCAAATTGCATTGCTGGGAGTAGGCCCAGTAGCTCCATGCGTTTGGTGATCTCTTCCGCTATGCAGCTGTTTAGGAGTCTGCCGTGCCCATTGGATAGGGTGATGGGGCACCACACATTTGGGTCCCTGTAGTCCGGTTTCCCTGGCTTTTTCAATACTATTGTTTCGGTCTTGGACCAGTCCTCTGGGTATGTTTTCAGCATGAAGGTGGCTCTGTATATTGGTCCTAAGTACGGTGTTATCAGCTCGCTGACCACCTTGAAGACATCATTAGGTATGGTTCCTGTTTGAGTTGCCTTTCCGTTCTTGAGTCGTCGAATGGCTTGAAAGATTTGTCGATCAGTTGGTGGTGTGAAGTTCCATTTTGGTGCTGGGTAGTTTGGGTCTGTAGGTATGTTAGAGACATTTGGTGGAGGTGGGAAAAAGGCTTTGCAGTATATTCTTTCTTTTCCTGCATTGTCCTCTACAGTTTCTTCCATCCCATTCTCCTCTGTTAGTCTTAACGCTGGTACTCTCATTTTTCCTCCATCCATGTATCCATTCTCCATCAGTCTTCCGATGTCCCAGACCGGGCTGGTGTCAGCGTTTTCAATGTACTCAATCCACTTGTTGATCTTCGCTTTTTTGATTTCTGCATCATAGGCTTGTCGTATGCAGTGAAATTCTTCATGTGTCGGATGGTTGGTGTCATGGCGTTTCCGATATGATTTGTTGGCTAAGTTGTTCATTTGTTTCTTCATCTCCGTTAGGTGTTTGTTCCACCATCGTCTCTGGTAAGGGCTGGGTTTTGCTTTGGGTACGAGCTCATCCCTGATTCTAATAAACACTTTGTCAATTGCTTTTAAGGTGTTGTGGAACTCAATTGCATTGTTTAGCTCTCTCGGTGGCGCTTCTTTTTCTAGCTCTTCCCTAGTTCTCTCCCTGAATTTGTCCCAGTCCGTTTGTGCCCAATTCCATCGTATTCGTTGATCCACATATAGGGTTCTGATGTCGATGATTGTGTGCATTGGTATGTGATCTGTAAGGATTGGTCGCCTAGCTGGGATTGTGTTGCATGTTATGATATGTTCTGTTAGGTCCTCGGAGCAAAATACATTGTCTACTCTGGTGTAGTTTCCCGAGTTGTGTGCGCATAACGTTGGTAGGTGTTCTGGAAGGGTCATGTTCATGTTGTGTCGTGCATTGAGTTCCAAGAAGAGTTGAGCTGCTTCCAGGTTCCTTGCTGTGAATAGGTGATGGTTTCATGGTTCGTCCCATAGCAGGTGGTGTCGATTGAAGTCACCGAGCCATATGTAATGTATCGGTCCTCTTGGCTTTTTCCATGCCTTGGGTGATCTCATCCATTCGTCGAGTATGTGTAACGTGTTGTCGTTGTTGCAGTCGTTGTATATGTTGAAGATCCTGAGTGTTCCGGTAGTGGTCGTCAGTTGTATTGCCGTGATGTCCACGCTTTGGATTTCTATCTGCGTCCAGCTTCCTGTGGAGATGTGAGTGTGTATCATCATTAATGAGTGTGAGCGTGGTCTTCCCGGGTCATCAAAATGTCTAATGTGTCCTGTTGGGTAAACTACCCTTAGATGTGGTATTGCCCTTGTTCTTCCTTTGGAGTCAATGTATGGTTCCTGTATTGCAAAAATGTCAGCCCTTCCACGGTCAGATTTAAGGAAATCATGCATGGCGCTGTCCGATTTGTTCGCGTTTAGCTGCATTATTTCTAGCATTCGTCGTTGTTCATGTTCCTGTTGTGTTACTTCCATCCTTCGCTGCTTTGTTGTCGTGTCTGCTCTTCGTTTTCAGCTCCCATGGGTTCCTCACTCCATCGCCTTGGTGTCGTCGATGTGACTGAGATCAGTGGCAGATATCGCAGTTGTGACGGTGGCGGGGGTTGTAGGTACTGTGTCATGTGTGGCGGTGGCATCATCATTGGGTGAGGCATGTATTGTGGTATTGGTTGTGGTGGTCCTGTCGGATATGGCCCTGTTTGCATTGTCGGGTAAATCTGTGTTGGGTATGGCTGAGATCCTGGTAGTGGTTGAGAGGGCGGTGGTCTTGAGCCTGATGAGAACCTGTATTGGTCGAGCGTGTTTTGGCCTTGTTCTCTAGTCATTGATTGCCTGCGTCCTCGACTGCGCCCTCTATTATTTGATGGTGTTGGCGTGGGGTCGCGTGCTTTTGGTCTGCAGTGTGCTTGGCTTCCTGTTCCTCCTCCTTCTCCCGTCTCCCCTCCCGCTAGTCGTCCTTTACCTTTGTTTCTTCATACCATTGTTCACTCTTTGTATTTGTCATGTACGTTCTTTCTCCATCCTTGGTCGAAGTCTTCTTGTACCGGTTTGTCTATCCTTCCCCAGGTAGTTGGGTTCCTGGTTACGAATAACCGGTATGCTCGCTCCGGGTCCCATTTCCTTCTTTCCTATAACTTCTTCTGGAATTCGGGGCACTCTCTGTTGGCTGCTCCGTGACCAGTTTTCCGACAGTTGGTGCACATAAGTTGTTGGTCGTTGGCTTGACATGTGCTCGTCCTGTGTTTCCCGGCGCATCTCGCGCATACGTCGTGTTCTGCCTTGCATTGTTCCATGATGTGGCTGAAAGTGTTGCATTTTACGCATCTTTTTGGATCTGAGTTGTTTTTCTTCGCTCGTAGCACCTTGCTTTGGACTACTACTCTTCCCGTGAGAAGTTCGTTGGCGTCCTCCCTTGAATCCATGGAAAAGATTGCGTGAGCGTGTCATTGTCCCTCTTTTTGTTTTTCAATTTGTTTGATCCATCGTATACCCTTTATGGCGCCCGTCCGTAGTCCGCTCGCTGTTTCTATTCTTCATTGTTCTATAGAGCTGTTAATGGGTGTTTCCACCGGTAGGGCTTCAACTACGACTTCCGCATAGTTTGGCCTTAAAGTCGCCAATGATCCCCATGCTGCCTCGAAGCTCTGCATCCTGCCTTCCTGCTTCATCCAGTTTACCTCTTCTGTGTTTCTCAGGAGTAGGAACGCGCCCTTGGATGCTATTTTTGTGGCTGCAACCACTTCTGGTTTTATGGTTTCTGCACCTTCATCTGCGACGATGATTTCGATTGCCATGTTCACTTTCATGACTATCTCTCGTTCCCCTAGTGCCCAGTCCGATGGGGTTTGTGAAGTTACGACTATTCGGCAGTCTTTCATTTCAGCTTCCCTAACTGCCGAGTTGTGGATGTGGATGTGATGGTGAGTAGGGGAGAGATGGGTGGAATGGGTATGTGTTTTTGCTGCCTGTGCGTAAGAGATGTTTGATGGTCCACTTGTGAGTTCGCCGTCTTCCCTCTCGTATTGGTGGTGGTTGTCTGGTAGGGTGTTGCCTAGGGTGGCTATTTTCGTGGATATTTCCATCATTCTGTTCGTTACCTCTTCCAGCTTTTTCCAGGTCGCCTGTGCTTCCACAGTGATACCATCCACTTTTTTTCCTATTGTGTTTGTCTTCCAGGTGAGCTCTTCCTCCAGGTTCTCCATTAACTCAGCTCTCCTCTCCTCCGTTTTGTCCTTCCAAGACCATTCCTGCAATATTTTGGCTGCTAGGGCTATTTTGTTGAGCGTTTCATTCAATGCTGTTTTGGTCCTACCAGGCTCTTTCGCGATCGCTGCTAACCATAGCAGTTTGGCTGGCAGGGCCACAGTGCAATCGTCGTTTCTCGCTATGAGTTTCCATGTGACGGCTTTTTCAACAAGGATTTGGAATTCTTCGTTTTCGGTTTCAGTGTGTGTCGGACTTGGTGGTCTTAGGTTTGGGTTAGAATTGGTTTTTGTATGGAACGTTAGCTTCGCCTGAAGCAGCGTGCCATCCTTCCCTGTGTTTACGGTGTTTCTCGTCATCATATTCTCTTTCTTGTTAGGTGAGGGCTTTAGGTATGGTGTTATGAGGGTATAGCAGTGTTATTTACTCTCAATCTGAGTTACTTCGCCTACCGATGCCTTATTCACCACTTTTTTGAGCGTGGGAATGGTCGTAGGTGGTGGCGGTACTAGATCAAGAGCCTCCGCAATGCTGGTGTATTGACGTCCATATGTTTTGCCCATAACTTTGCTGATCCTGTACCGATAGACCATCAACCGGACAACAATTGCTAAAGTCACTGTGACATTCAATGAAAAGGATGTCCAAAAATAAGGCTGTGTGAAATTGATTGTAGATGATACCCATGGTGAGGATGCAGGTGCAGACACCTGAATCAACCAGAATAAGCCCAAAACTAAAGTACTGAACAGTTAGTGGTTTAGCTTCAGCTGATCATAGTTTTCTCACTCCATGAGGCCATGTAAGCCAAGCAAGGTACAGCATAAATTGACCACCAGGGAGCACAACACCCTTTATAGACCACTATACAGCGCCAAACCTAGATGTAACACCTCTGAGAAATTGGTAATGCAAAGTAATTGAGGGGCATATAAATACCACAATTATATCAGCAAACCAGTTCGATAGCACAAATGCTACATTGCCCATTTCTGAAACAGGAATGGAGAACATGACTTCTTCAAAAGCAGCTAGACATTAATTATCAAATATTCAGCAAGAACTCTTCTAGAAGTAGGGGGATGAATAAGTACCTGGTCCACCTGGATAATTACGATAATCAATAAAGCTCAACTGGGCCATTCTTGATGAGCCCGCCAAAAATAAAGTTGCAAACACAAATGTGCAAATGACATAAATAAGAGAAGCAATTTGGAGCCTCATAGTAGAGCTGCGCCTTTTAAGGCTTCCAATGAGGTTGCTGATGCACATTATTGACAACACAAGGACAATCCCATATCCAACGCCAGTAAGGATTGCACCAGCGAGCCATGTGCGCTCATCCAGAAGGGTAGCTGGATCCTCACTAGGACTCCAGCTAGGTTCAAGGATAACATATGTCATAGTGCTTCCAAGAAGTAGAAGGGTATATGAAGCCCTACTAATTTGTGTCAACTCTACTTATAATGGGATTTCATAACTCGTAGAATGATATCCTGTTATAAGGGCAAACTATATGGAAGCTCCATGTCAATTGGCATTTACAGGCATCATAAAACTTACCGTAAATCCCGTCTTCTGTATAACTTACTTCAAATCAATGCAGTGAAGTTTGTTCATCTTTCCGTATCCAGATTGATATCTCTTTTGATAGTACAAATTGTTGGGTATCATTACAATATAACTAGCGTCATAGTAGGGTCGTGGGTGAAGAATCACACCAACCCAATCTCTGCACGTGCTTTCCATGCACAATGGAGTCTTCCCATGAGACTGGTAAGAACTCCTCGAAATTCACCAGGTTTGTCAACCAAGCCCTTGCTTGCATTTTCATTCACCACTGTAAACTGGTCTAACACTATCGTAATGAATAAATTTGTGACACCCACGAAAAGCTCCTGTGGATATAGTCACATATACATACAGTGCTTTGCATAATGATCTTAACTTCTAACACATCATTCATTTGTGTTTGCATCAAGAGGTCAGGGTAATTGGGAAGTTCAGAAGCTTACAAAGGCTCCGATACCCAGTCCATGTGCTGCATGGCTTCCTGAATAGTAGATAGCCTAAGCTCTGCAATGTATATAGGAATACACATCTTGTAAAGATTTTGAAGATGCAAATTATTATGCAAAGCACTGTATCTCAACTACATGGAACTAAGAACTTGTTGGCTTTGTGTCGGTGTAGATTTTACCTGAAGCCTGCTCAAGGAATTGGCTCAAGGGTAAGGCTCAAAATCAAGATCAGAATCAAACAATTGTAAAAACCTGATGGTATTCATTTTTAAGATTGACATTTGATTTAGGGCTCATGATGCCCGTACATCTGATTGTTCATCAAATAATGTTAACCATGTGCAAAGGGTAGTCCTGTTTGTACCCCTGAATTTTGATACGGGCTATGTATCAATTAACTATCAATCATCATCATTTCCCTTGAGTTCCTTATGTATGGTAGTACAACGATCCAGTGCAAGAAAGCACCGCCATTGGCCGAAACCCAAGTAAGCACCCCAGGTGGAAAATTCTCAAAATGAAAGTCCCAGTAAATCTATGAAGGCAGTTTTCATTCATAACTCTCTGCTGTCCGAGTTTTCCTCGGTCTTCGGCTTTGGTTCCCATCAAAACCTCTGTCTCCAGCATCTGCTTCCATCAAAACCTTCCATTTCGGACTTCAAATTAATTTCTGGTGACACATTGGTATCCATCTGTTTGACAATGGTCTTGGTCATCTGGCATCTTAGTCCTGGTCTTGAGGTGACTTAACATTGACCCTCTGGCACTCCAGTGATCAAGATTTAGCCTCTGCTTGGCAACAAGCTCCCAGCACCGATTTCAATCACATGCCAAAGTTTTCGGCATTATGTATTTGAATTTCGGAGTTTACAAGTTAGCGGTAGTGCGAGTTAGCCCACTATTTTCCTCATGTGTGTACTTGACTGGTAGCAAGAGAATATATCATGTAAGATAGACTTGGAGAAATATACAAACGTGCATATAAATTAGATAGTTCAGTGGTCTTCTAGAAATGGTATACACCATATACAGCTAAATACACCCAATGGCACCATTCAAATCTTTATCATGTACAATGACTGCAACCACAATGACACACTACAAACACTGGTGCAATGGATGAGGTCACCTGCAGCAAGACAAAGGCAGAGGGGAATGCTACACTACATGTGTGTTACAGGTATGCTTCCGCTACCTCATACAGAATATACGGAACCAACAATTATAATTCATTCCTTTCCTTTCCATATCGGTTTGGGACTGGACCATATGGCAAATCTGATGTTGACGGATACAATTACTTTTAATTCCTACACTATTATCTTTTAATTATATTATCGGGAACTTTTTACAATACTTATTGTTTTATCCCAGATACTCATTGTTCTTCTTTTAACAATTAGGATTACTGGTATATAAGCATTAGTGTCCAGTAGATAGTTCTCCAG
Organism: Lentinula aciculospora; assembly: GCA_028011355.1. Classification (NCBI taxonomy): domain Eukaryota; kingdom Fungi; phylum Basidiomycota; class Agaricomycetes; order Agaricales; family Omphalotaceae; genus Lentinula; species Lentinula aciculospora. The sequence continues at coordinate 240,202 of JAOTPV010000041.1, forward strand.
CTTAAATATCAACTTAGATCATTCTGATCTAGAGTGATTATTACTATAACTCTGTCTGGACTTTCCAGTATTACCTTCTAGTTGTCTGAACTTATCCAGTCAACTTCCGGACACCTGAAATCTACGAACATCAATGGAACCACTATGACACAGCAGGGGCACTACTGAAAGTGGTGCTAAGTGTCATGAAACGATCTTTTTCCATTATTCTTTTCTTTTATTATTCTTTTCCTTTTCTTTTATTTACTTACCTAATCACCAAAGCGCTTACACTAGCACTTATTATATTTTCATTATTATTTAGGTTACACGCGTCAACCTTATTGTTCTCGCGTTGTCGTTTCACTTAGGCGCGACTCTCTTGTGCCTGTCAGTTCATTGACAGGACGACGTCATTATTGTTCCGCTTCCATGCTTCTTTTTATATTGCCTTATTGTTTACTCACCTAATACCTACAGCTTTACTTATGGATACGAGCGACTCTTATTGTAGATCCTCACGGTTACGGCGCGAGACGTCTCTCACGGCTTCATATCCCAATAGTATATAAGACTTAGTATTTTGTAGTTATATTCCTTAGCTCTATTCTCGTCTATTCTCCTCGGTAGCTAGACTTGTAGTTGGGTTGTTTTATCCATCCTCTTTTGCTTTTTCGTCCTCTTGCTCATCGTCTATTGTGTGACGCCTGGTTGTCTCTTGTGAGAGCTAGCGAGTCGCTGACAGAAGAATAGAGCTTCTACCACATACCACCCGTCACAACAAAACTTTTACAAACTTGCCTAGGATTCAACACACCGTTGGAAACTAGTTTTCTCGATACATTACATATTTTCATTCTTACCAAACACGCTCATCCCCTCCCTTCCTATAAACCAACATGACTGATCGGTCGATACATGCGCCCGACCCAGCAGAAGTCGCTACTGTCACTTCTAGTCCACGCCGGGTGTTTGTCAATACACCAGGGAACTACGATGGCGACCCCGCCACCTACCGGCCATGGCGACGACGAATGATGGCTTACGTCTCCGAGCTAACGGAGACAAAGCAGGTCGACAATTCCCATCGTGTTACGACCATCATTATGTCCTTCCTGGTCGGAGGAAAAGCTGATGAATGGGCCCAGGTCTACTCTGATGACCACTTCAACATCGACAATGGGTCATGGGATATTACGGGGAAGCAGTTAATTGACGATATGGACAGGGAGTTCACGAACGTCGCGAAAGAGAAGGAAGCTCGCGATAAACTAACTTATATCCGACAGGGGAAGTCTTTGGCCGGCGACTTTTTCAAAGAATTTGAATTGTTGCTGAAGGATGCCGGATACAAGAAGGACGAGTCGCACGTCCTTACCCTAGCGGAGAGAGCAGTCGATCACACCCTTCTCTATGACATCATTAAAGGACGAACAGAGCCCTTTGAAGACTACAAGGAGTTGAAGAAGGTAGTTACAGGGGCTGATAACGTAAGACGGCAGTGGGCCGAACAGAAGAGAGGTTACGGGTATGCAGGGTGGTGGAATGCTAACCCACAGGGACAGAGTCGTGGACAGTCGTCCACTCAGCAGAACCGGCAGGAGCCGAAAGTAGCTCCGAAGGCAGAGTATTCTGCGGCGCCAAGAAGGGATGCTACCGGCACCACGTTCGAAGGAACGGGCAGGCCGATGGACATCGACCAGGCGAGGGAGAAGCGTTTGTGCTTCAACTGTGGCGAGCCAGGCCACATGAGCAGGAACTGTCCGCACAAGAGAAAGGCGGTAGTCCAAGGTATTATGCTAAACATGAGTGAGCAGGAACGTACGGACTTCATTAACAATTTGGGTTTTCCAAAGGCTCCGCAGTAGATATAGGTCTGCAGGAGCCTTCGCACACGGACATTTCGGAATTTGTTGATAATGGCGTTGATTATGTAATCAGTACAGGTACTAAACAGAAAAACGCGTCCACCTTCATACACAAAACCGAAAAATCCGAAAAACCTATACGGTACGAACCCGACACTGCTGAATGGCTAACTCAGAGAGTTAGAGAAGACCAGATCCCAAGAGCAGTAGGATTATTACGAACTTGGATGCCCTTTTCCCGGGAGAAAGAAGCCTCGGAAGAAACCGTCATGGACATACGAAAACGGAACTGGAAGACGGCAGTCACCGCCATCCGGAGTCTCAAGAACAAAAGGAGTTATGTTCGCGGGACACACGGCAAAAGTCTGAAACTCCCAGCAATACTCGAGACACTGGAGGATGCTCGACAAATCGTCACAGAAGGACTCCTCGACAGTGGAGCTACTGGTTCCTGCATTGACTCAGAATTCGTCAAACGGCACAACCTTGTCACGGAAAACTTACCAATCAAAACACCTGTCTATAATGCAGACGGTACACTCAATGATTCCGGCTCAATAGACAAGTACGTCGAAATCCGGATGACTATTGGTGATCATTCAGAAATCGTACAGTTCGGAGTGGTAAGCCTAGGAAAGAATAATATCTTTCTAGGACTAGATTGGCTGCGACACCACAACCCGAGTATTGACTGGAAGACATCTGAACTAACCTTCGACAGGTGTCCAACAAGATGCGGTTACAACCCACACTTTTGGACACCAGAGGATACTCATTCTAGAGCGGCATTACAGGAAGGCAAACAGCTTTTCCTGTTTGACTGGGACAGGTATGTTCACGAGCAGGTACAGTCGAGGAAGTGGATGGAAAAACAAGCCAAAAAGGAAACAGCCCAAGAGTTCGACACTTCCAAGCCCTACATCGAAGAGTACCCCGATGTTTTCAGCCAGAAGGAATTCGACCAGCTGCCACAACGACGTCCTTGGGACCACGCTATCGATCTAACGCCAGGTTCTAAGCCTTTAGATTGTAAGGTGTACCCATTAAACCCAAAGGAACAAGAGGTGCTCGACAAATTTCTTGAAGAGAACCTTAGAACTGGACGAATTCGACCTTCCACCTCACAGATGGCATCCCCTTTCTTCTTCGTTAAAAAGAAAGATGGCACCTTACGACCAGTACAAGATTATCGTAAACTGAACAAGATGACGGTTAAAAACCGGTACCCACTTCCTCTCATTCAGGAACTAATCGATCGTTTAAAAGGCGCTAAAATCTTCACGAAGATGGATATCAGATGGGGATTCAACAACATCCGCATAAAGGAAGGTGACGAATGGAAAGCGGCTTTTCGAACTAACCAGGGGTTATTCGAACCGACCGTCATGTTTTTCGGACTCACTAACTCTCCTGCGACATTCCAAGGTTTCATGAACCATATCTTGCGAGACCTCATCAATAGAGGTCATGTTATCGTTTACATGGATGACATACTGATTTTTACCGACGGTATAGAAGAACATCGACAAATCGTAAAACAAGTACTTGACATTCTACGGGAGCCCAAGTTATTCCTTAAACCCGAAAAGTGTTCTTTCGAAAAACCGGTTATCGACTACCTCGGTATTATCATTGGGAATGGAACTATTCGCATGGATCCCAAGAAAGTACAAGCCGTTCGAGAATGGATTACTCCACGAAAGAAGCGCGACGTCCAGCAGTTTCTAGGATTCTGCAACTTCTTCCGGCGATTCATTCGTGGGTTCAGTCTGGTAGCAAAGCCACTAACACAGCTCACAGGAAATGGGACTTGGAAGTGGGAGAAAGGTCAGGAGGAGGCGTTCGAGGAGTTGAAATGCCGTATTTGTGAGGAAGTTGTTTTATTGATTCCTCGTAACCACGGGAAATTCAGGGTGGAAGCTGACTCATCTGATTATGCTAATGGCGCCGTTTTGTCCCAGTTCGTTGATGGTAGATGGTATCCTATTGCCTTTCGTTCTTGTTCCCTTAATGAGGTTGAACAGAATTACGAAATCTACGACAAAGAGTTAATGGCAATAATGGATTCTCTTGACGATTGGAGGCAATATTTACTAGGTGCGGAGGAACAGATTGAGATTTATACGGATCACGCAAACCTCCAGTACTTCAAAAAGCCGCAGAAACTCAACCGCCGACAAGCGCGCTGGGTACTGGAATTAGCGGAGTATAATTTTGATCTCGTTCACAAACCTGGTAAATCGATGACGAAAGCTGACGCCCTGTCGAGGATGACAGGTCTTGAGACGGGGGACAAGGACAACGAGAACATCGTTCTCCTGAAACCGGAATTTTTTATCCAAGCTCTCGACCTATTGGCTCCTGAAGATCTCCTGCTATCAGAGATCCGAAAGAGTAGAAATCAAGTAGACCGAACCGTACAAGATGCCCTCGCTGCAAAAAACCCAGAGTGGACTGAAACCGACAAAGTCATTACATGGAAAGGGCGTGTTTATGTACCAAAAAACCGCCTACTCCGATCCAAAATAATCACTCAGTACCACGATACACCGCTAGTGGGACATCCAGGACAGTACAAAACCACGGAGTTGATTACTCGGGACTACTGGTGGCCAGGGGTGACACGAGATGCAGGGAAATACGTCGAAGGTTGCGAGAAATGCCAGGCAACAAAATCACATTGTACCAAGCCAGTCGGACAACTTCATCCACATGCGGTACCAACTGAACCATGGCAGATAATCGGCACTGATATGATAGGGGAACTACCAGAATCGGGAGGATATAACGCCATATCGGTGTTTATCGATCATTTTTCCAAAAGATTACGACTTGTTCCATCACACACTACAGTCACATCAGAGGGAATGGCAAAGATTTATCGGGATCGTATTTTTTCTATCCACGGTATTCCACGAAAAATCATACATGATCGAGGACCTCAGTATCATTCTCGTTTCATGAAGGAACTCTACCGTCTTTTAGGAATAGAAGCAAACTACACCACGGCGTATCACCCACAGACCAACGGCCAGACAGAACGAACAAATCAGGAGATAGAACATTATCTCTGTTTGTTCATTAGCTATCATCAAAATGACTGGCATAAGTGGTTACCGCTTGCAGAATTCGCCTATAACGATCGAGTACACTCTGCGACGAAAGTTTCCCCCTTCTATGCTGACAACGGTAGACATCCCTATAAAGGCACGGCACCTCAAATGACTTCGGACAACCCCACAGCACAGGCGTTTGCAGATGGAATGAGGAAGGTTAGAGACGAAGTAGGAGCAGCCTTAGGAAAGGCCAACGAGGATATGAAGAAGTTTTATGACCGTAAGTGAAGAGTTGGAGTAGAGTACAAGCCAGGCGATAGAGTCTGGCTTGAGGGAACTAACTTATCGACAGACCAGCCGATGAAAAAGTTAGGAGATAAACGGTTTGGGCCGTTTACAGTTCAGAAGAAGATAGGCGCTAGTTCCTATAAACTAGACATCCCCTCTACGTGGAAACATATTCATAACATTTTCAACGAAGTCCTCCTTACCCCTTACAAAGAACCGCAGTTCCCCTCTCAACCACGAAACACTCGACCACCTCCTGTCGTTGTAGGAGAAGAAGAGGAATTTGAAGTCGAGGAGATTCTCGACTCACGAAAGGTAGGAAAAGGAATCAAGTACAAGGTCAGGTGGCGAGGTTACGGACCACATGAAGACACTTGGGAACCTCGGTCCAACATTACACATTCCTCCGATTTGTTGAAGGAATTCCATGATAAGAACCCGACCAAACCCAAACCCGCCACCCTGAGGCGACTTGAAATCCCTATTTCCTTATTCCCTACCGAATTATTCCGCCCTATGCCTCCGCCAGATACTGAAAACACGCCCTCACAATTACCCTCCGAAAATTTTGTTAGACGACAAGCGCTTCGTGGAACTCGCGCTCTAGGGAGGGGGTAATGTCATGAAACGATCTTTTTCCATTATTCTTTTCTTTTATTATTCTTTTCCTTTTCTTTTATTTACTTACCTAATCACCAAAGCGCTTACACTAGCACTTATTATATTTTCATTATTATTTAGGTTACACGCGTCAACCTTATTGTTCTCGCATTGTCGTTTCACTTAGGCACGACTCTCTTGTGCCTGTCAGTTCATTGACAGGACGACGTCATTATTGTTCCGCTTCCATGCTTCTTTTTATATTGCCTTATTGTTTACTCACCTAATACCTACAGCTTTACTTATGGATACGAGCGACTCTTATTGTAGATCCTCACGGTTACGGCGCGAGACGTCTCTCACGGCTTCATATCCCAATAGTATATAAGACTTAGTATTTTGTAGTTATATTCCTTAGCTCTATTCTCGTCTATTCTCCTCGGTAGCTAGACTTGTAGTTGGGTTGTTTTATCCATCCTCTTTTGCTTTTTCGTCCTCTTGCTCATCGTCTATCGTGTGACGCCTGGTTGTCTCTTGTGAGAGCTAGCGAGTCGCTGACATGGACCCTACTGAACAATGCATCTTAGATGTGTTTCATGCATTTAAGGGTTCACTCGATACCCTCGGAACAGTCCTTGCGGGCATGACCGCTAGCAGCCCCGCGGAATCCGGAAGATCAAAGGTCAAGGATCCTGAAGTGTTCGATGGATCTGACTCACGGAAACTGAAAGGTTTCTTAGTTTCCTTATCTTTGGTATTCATTGATCATCCCTCGTATTTTACTGATCAAAAGAAGATCAATTATACTTTGTCCTACCTCGGCGGTTCTGTGAAGGAATGGTTCAAACCAGATATTCTGGATCTGAACCTCTCCACGATGCCGGCATGGACGAGTTCCTTCATGGCATTGGTGAAGGAACTACAGGATAGTTTCGGTATGTACGATGCACAGGGGGAAGCCGAAGATAAGATCGGCATGTTAAGGATGAAGGAATCCGACAATGTATGGAAGTATAATATCCATTTTAATACCCTTGCGGCATCTACTAACTGGGACTCGCATGCCCTTAAGTGGGCTTATCAATGCGGCTTGGCAAGCCGTATCAAAGATGAGATGGCTCATCTTCTGGAGCCAAAGATGCTCACGGAATACAGTTACGAGGTACTTTGCATAGATAACAGGTACTGGAGATGAGAAGAAGAGCGGAAAAGAGGAGCCGCTAGATTGACAGGTGCTTCCTCGGGAGGGAAAGCATCAAACACATTGAAGAAGAACACGCCAGGTTCTTCACAATCTCCTACACCCACCTCCACCACAACCACAACCTCAACGAATAACTGGGGGAAGAAAGGTAAGTCGAGTGGAGGTGGAAATTCCTTGTCATTGATGAGTTCTGCGGTGACTCAACCTGCATACACGAGCAACCTCAGCTCGGACGGAAAGCTCCTCGCGAAGGAGTTGGAATGTCGAAAGAAGTTGGGTTTGTGCGGATTTTGTGGGGGAAGTCATAAGTTTGACGACTGCAAGAAACGAAAGGCTCGTGAAGCTCATGGATGTGCCGCAGAAACACAGGAAGCAGTGGCAAGTACCTCTTCAGTATCGGAAAAATAGTCCGCAACTCCTGTACCCCAGTACGAAGCAGGAGTTGCGTTGACCAGGCTCGTACTACCGGGGAAGTTAAATTAAATGCATCCACTCTTTCTTATGATGAACAATCATTTACTATACCTCTTATGATAGATTTTTTACTTCGCAACATTTCCGCGAAGCTTTCCTTTGTTTCCTTACTTGATTCCGGTTCTACTGATTGCTTTATTGATTCTCGATTTGTGTATAAACATTCTCTGCCTACTTCTTTGATTCCTTCAATCAATCTCCGACTTTTCGATGGTTCTTTATCTCCAAAACCAATTTCCGAGACTACGTCTCTTAATGTTCGGTTTCCCTCTGGCGAGCTACTACTACTGACATTTTATGTTACTTTACTAGATTCCTCTTGCGAGGCAGTTTTAGGTTACAGTTTCTTGACCCACTACAATCTGTTGATTGACTGGGCATTGAGAAACATTACATTCCATTCCACCAAGCAAGTTGAGTTTCCTTTGACGTCCTCACTTCCGCGAACACTCGTTCCGGAAGAAACTGTCCCCTCACGGGGTCAGCCTACCATTAGTTCCGAAGAGGTCCCTTTGTGATCCTCTTCGCGAACTCGTTCTCGCCATTCACCTCGTCCTTTATTGGACTCTTTTCCCTATGAACCCATCTATTCCTATCCTTTGGTGGCTCAATTGGCCGCTTGGCGACTTGAAAGCCCAGAGATCGACATTGCTCTTGTCAACGCGGAACTCTTCAACCGTGCTTGCAAGAATGCCAAGTGTGAACTGTTCATTTTACGCGCAGTTCACAGTGAAGTTACAGCGCGAGCTGCTTTGACAACTTCGGCAAACAATAGCAATCCTTCCTCATTACTGAAGCATTACGCGGACTTCGCGGATGTCTTTGACGAAGTCGAATCCGAAGTGCTGCCTGAGCACTGACCCTACGACCTAAAGATTGGATTGGAGGAAGGCGCCGAACCACCTATCGGTCGCCTTTACCCTCTTTCTGCCAAGGAATTAGAGGCTCTATGTGATTTCATTGATAAGCACCTCGAATCAGGTGCTATTCAACCTTTGTCCTCTCCTCACGGAGCTCCAGTATTGTTCGTACTGAAGAAGGACGGAAAACTTCAACTTTGCGTAGACTTTTGCGGTCTTAACAACATCACGAAAAAGGATCGCTATCCTTTACCTCTCATTTCTGATTTACTAGACGCTCCGAAAAAAGCTAAGGTTTATACTAAACTCGATCTTGCTCATGCTTATCATTTAGTTCGAATCACGGAAGGCGACAAATGGAGAACAACATTCAGGACTCGTTGGGGTTCTTACAAATGGAAGGTTATGCCATTCAGACTCACTAACGCTCCAGCAGCTTTTCAAAGGTTCCTGAACAACATATTCGCTGATCTTTTAGATGTTTATGTTATCGTCTACCTTGACGATATACTTATCTACTCCGACGATGAGACATTACATTGCGAACATGTTCACGAGGTTCTCCATTGCCTTCGTAAACATTGACTCTATGCAAACATCGCAAAATGTGAATGGGAGATCTGTCACAAAACGATCTTTAATCTTTTGATTATTCTTTTATTTTATTTACTTACCTAATCACTGAGGCGCTTGCACCAGCACTCATTATATTCTCATTATCATTTAGGTTACATGCGTCAACCTTATTGTTCTTGCGTTGTTGTTTCATCCATGTGCAACTCTCTCGTGCCTGTCAACCCATTGACAGGATGATGTCATTATTGTTCCGCCTCCATGCTTCTTTTTATATTGCCTTATTGTTTACTCACCAAATACCTACAGCTTTACTTATGGATATGAGCGACTCTTATTGTAGATCCTCATGGTTACGGTGTGAGACATCTCTCATGGTTTCATATCCCATTTCGTATAAAAGACTAGGTATTTTGTAGTTATATTCCTTAGCTCTATTCTCGTCTATTCTCCTTGGTAGCTAGACTTGTAGTTGGGTTGTCTTATCCATCCTCTTTTTGCTTTTTCGCCCTCTTGCTCATCGTCTATCATGTGATGCCTGGTTGTCTCTTATGAGAGCTAGCGAGTCGCTGACAAGATCGATACGGTAGAGTACCTTGGGTATATTCTTTCTCCGGAGGGCTTAACGATGTCAAAAGACAAAGTAAAAGCTATCATTGACTGGCCAGTACCTCGGAAAGTCAAAGACGTCCAGTCTTTTCTTGGATTTGCTAATTTCTATTGACAATTTATTTATAATTATAGTGATATTGTAGTTCCAATGACGCGACTTACGTGAAAGGATATACCTTGGAACTGGAATACTGACTGCCAGGAAGCCTTCGAGAAGCTCAAATATAGCTTCACTCACACTCCTATTCTGGCACATTGGGAACCAAACCAACATCTAATCGTAGAAACAGACACCTCGGACTATGCATTAGCCATGATCCTCTCGATCCTACTACCTGACAGAGAAATTCACCCCATCGCATTCCTCTCGAGGACTTTTCAAGCTGCGGAACTCAACTATGACACTCACGATAAGGAGCTTCTCGCAATCTTCGAAGCATTCAAAGGCTGGTGACATTACCTCGAAGGATTGGGAGATCCTATCGACGTCATTACTGATCACAAGAATCTCAAATACTTCTCGATGATGAAAATCCTTACGCAACGACAAGTTTGTTGGTCGGAGTACCTGCATCAATTTAATATGGTGATCCGATTCAGACCAGGTAAGTTAGGTGAAAAACCTGATTCAATGACTAGACGCTGGGACATCTACCCAAAAGAGGGGGATATTGGCTATGCGCAAGTTAACCCACATAATTTCAGACCTATTTTCACTAATGAACAACTAACTACTTCCCTTCGAGCTACATTCCTAGAAGGACCAGCACTTCGCGCCTCCATTGTTATGGATATAGAGGCACTCCATTCCGCTATTCGCAATTCAATCGAACTGGATCCGGAATCGATCGCGGGATTGAAGTTCATGAAGGATGGTACAAACACTCGTTGGACATTAGGGTCTGATGGACTGTTATGACTTGACAATTGCATTTACGTTCCTAATGTTTCTAATTTACAACTTCAAATTTTACGCTATTTTCACGACCACCCACTCTCAGGTCATTTTGGTCAAAATCGGACTCTGGAAGCTATTCAACGACAGTACACTTGGCCAAAGGTTCGCAAATTCATTCGCGATTATATTAATTCATGCACGGTTTGCAGATGCAACAAACCTCATCAACATAGGCCTTATGGTCTACTCAAACCACTTCTGGTTCCCATCTGACCTTGGGATTCCATATCAATGGACTTCATCAAACAATTGCTGGACTCTAAAGAACATATGGCTATTTTGGTAATCATGGATCAAGCCTCGAAACAAGGCATATTCATCATGACACACGACAAAATAACATCCAAAGAGCTCGCAGAACTGTTCATGCATCACGTTGTCTCGAAACATGGAGTTCCTAGTCACATCACTTCTGACCGAGGCTCGGAATTTGTTTTGGCTTTCTTCCGCACTTTAGGGGAAGCTCTCTTGATCAAACTACACTTCACCTCGGGATACCATCCTGAGGGGGATGGACAAACGGAATGAGTTAACCAGACTCTGGAACAATACATTCATATGTATTGCGCATATCAACAGGACGATTGGGCAAAACTTCTGCCTATCGCGGAATTTGTGTACAACAACACTCCTAACATCTCCACTGGTATTACTCCATTCTTCACGGATAAAGGTTATCATCCTAACATTACAGTGAAACCTGAAATCAACATCCGTTCCAATCGCGCGATTGACTTCACGACAAATTTAGATGAGATTCATTCCTTCCTCCGTGAAGAAATTACTAATGCACAAGCTCGATACAAAGAGCAAGCGGACGAAAAACATATTACTCACCCCGATTTTCCCATTGATTCACAGGTATTTGTATTGGTGAAGCACATCAAAACCACTCGACCGACTGCGAAGTTTTCCGAGAAGTATCTCGGACCATTCAAAGTTCTTGAGCACATAGGAACTCTCTTGTACAAGTTACAACTCCCTTCCTACCTCAGTCGTATCCACCCAGTTTTCCATGTATCCCAACTCGAACCATATACTCCAAACTCAATTCCACATTGCAAACAAACTCCTCCACCTCCGGTGGAAGTCGATGGCAAAGAGGAATACAACATTGCGGAGGTATTAGATTCGAAATTGGATCGTCAATACAAGAAATGTCCACTACAGTATTACATCCGGTGGGCAGGATATGAAGGTACAGACGAAGAGTTTTCCTGGGTTGCTGTGAACGAAATTCACCCAGATGTTATATATATGCCAAGCTCCACTATGCTTTCCGGACGATTTCCGAGGTCATCAATCACTATATGAACATTTCGGCATTCCGGCCGATCTTCCGGTCAATCGATCATCCTTCCGATCCATTTCGTGTTTGTTACCAAGTCCAACTTGAATCTCAGTCGATTTCATACTCCGTTCCTTGGCTCAATAACTTCGGAACAACCTTGGATACATCACATGACACTCAGTCGTCATGACCGATGCATTCCCACGCCTGTCGGCTCTTGGAAAACACCGTTATTGTATTATTCCGAATCCTTCTCACTTATTGTCTTTTATTTAACAATTAGGCAGTTTAGTACTTAGGTCAACTTGATTAGTTCGGTTCCCCAGCTTGAAATAAAAGTTAGCTTCTATACTCCTTATCTATCACGCTTAATCACATCCGGATCAATCAATCGGAAGCTTCTGACACTCCGGAACTTCATTCTTCTTCGCACTTCACAGGGACACCCAGATAATGTGTAGGGAGCATTGCCGAAAGCTTCGCTGAAGTCCCATCACTTTCCAAGGCCCGTGTAGCCTTTCCATTACTTTGTTTTGCCGTTACTATAGTTTCCGGACTCTGAAGCTTCGAACAGAGCTCCGGAACCTCGATCTATTTCCTTCCGGTGCACGGCCTTAACACCGGACAAGCTGGTTCCAGCTTTCCATCTTCGTTACCCTCACAAACCTGGTCCATTATGATCAACGACCACTTAATTTTTTACTATTCATTCATTGGAAATACTAATTCTTATTTTACTAGTTCAACAACTCCTCGCGAAACCTTCGCGATTCATCACCATTACATTCCATACTACCTACTACATTACCTACTAAATTCCAAACCTTCACGCTAAAAAGTTACATGATCCATCCTTTGCAAAACTAACTTTGAACTCTCACATTTCCTCCCTTCCAAAACCATCATGATTCTTTCCTTGCGGAACAAATCCTTACTTCTCACATTCCCTTCCTTCTACAATCATCGTGATTCCTTCCTCGCGGAACAAATCTTAACTCCTTACACTTATTCATAAAACAAAACCTTATGTATCCAAAACCACCAAAAAAGGCAAAAACTTATAAAATTAAACAAAACAAAAACAAACAAAGACAAAACAAAACTACCAAGCAAAAAACAACAACAACAATACTATACAACTACTTATATCTAATTACAAGTCCCAATAGCTACTACCATCCTTCGCGGAAATTACGTCACGTGTTGTTTTCCTTCGCAAATCAGTCTTCTCTTCCTTTCCTCATCTTCTTCATCTTCTTCTACTTCCTCTTCGTCTTCTTCTCTTTCTTCGTCTCCATCTACCTCTTCCTCTTCAGGTCGTGGCTGCACTACACGAACAAGCTCTTCTATCGCAAGCACGGTGCAACTCGCAAACCCGATCAGTGTGTCCATCTGCACTTTGATCGACTCATTTTGCTCCGCGAGCAAATCAAGCTTTCCTTCTAACTCTACACCCCCAAACCCTCTCTCTGCGACGCACCTTGCAGGACCATCATACAACCCCTCTCCATCTGCTCTCGGCTTCTTTCTCCTCAACCTACAAGTGGCATTATCACCTGCCCAGCTACACTGTTGTCGATGTAGGTGGCAGGCCAAACAGGCCTGAGTCTGGGGCTTCCCGGGTTGCGCGATGCAATTCGTAGTGTTTCCTTGGGCAACACAATGAATGCATCCTTCGCGATTCCGCGAAGGAGTGGCAGGAGGCACATCGGCCTCTTCATCATTGTCGACACTGTAGTTGCCGTCATCCCCATCATCTGGATCAGGAGCCAAACCCACCTACAGGTTGTTAAATCAGCTAAATCATTGTGAAGAAACAAGTTTCTTACCTGCGAAGTTACTCGTTTCCTTTTTTCAACTCTTAATTCGACATCTGGGGTATCACGAACCACGGAAGCCAGCTTGAAAACCTTTGTTTTGGATCCAGAAGGTTCTCGCGAGGCAGCACAAGCTGCCCGCTCTCGACGTTCTTGCAGTTCCTTCAGGGCTTGAGCCCTACAACGATCCCAGTTTGCTTCTTCCTCTGCCAACCTTCTCAAAGTGTCGGCCTTAGCCTTCGTGAAACTCTCCTCAACAAGCTTTTCTTCTTCCCTTCTCCTTGCGGCCTGTTTCTCCTCCTCGAGTCTCTTCTCTTCCTCAAGTCGTCTCTCCTCAGCCTCACGAGCAGCCTTGTCACAAAACATCCTTTTTCATTATTCTTTTCCTTTTCTTTTATTTACTTACCTAATCACCAAAGCGCTTACACTAGCGCTTATTATATTTTCATTTCCGTTTAGGTTACATGCATCAGCCTTATTGTTCTCGTGCTGTCGTTTCACTTAGGTGCGACTCTCTCATGCCTGTCAACCCATTGACAGGACGACGTCATTATTGTTCCACCTCCATGCTTCTTTTTATATTGCCTTATTGTTTATTCACTGAATACCTACAGCTTTACTTATGGATATGAGTGACTCTTATTGTAGATCCTCATGGTTACGGTGCGAGACATCTCTCATGGTTTCATATCCCATTTCATATATAAGACTAGGTATTTTGTAGTTATATTCCTTAGCTCTATTCTCGTCTATTCTCCTCGGTAGCTAGACTTGTAGTTGGGTTTTCTTATCCATCCTATTTCTGCTTTTTTGCCCTCTTGCTCATTGTCTATCATGTGACGCCTGGTTGTCTCTTGGGAGAGCTAGCGAGTCGCTGACAAGCCTCCTCTTCCAACCTCATCATCTCCTCCTCGAAGGCTGCTTCCTGTGCTTCGACCTCGAGTTGATGAAGGCAGGCTTGTTCTGCCTGTTCATGAACAAGGCGTGCCCATCGTTCCTGTACTGTTTTGGTGGTGGTGATAGTAAAAGACATCGTGTAGTAATGAGGACTTAGGAAAAAACAGAGAAAACCATCACATTTTATATGTGTTCGCTGTTGAGGGCAGGTTCGACTTCAAATTTTTTGTTTACCTGGATCATAAATTGCGTGGCATTTTTGAGAATTTTATTGTCTTCTTTTTTACTTTTCCATTCTATCTCATTTTAGATTCGTCAATCATTAACAATCGTGTAGGCTTTCGAGGGCAAAAGCCTAAGAGGGGGATACTGTTATATCTATGCAAGCTAAGTCTTTATGAAGCTTCGCGAACCATTCCGCTACTTAGATATGACTTATATCCTGTTACCATTACACAATTACTTTGCCAAGGAATTCCGACGTGAAGCAATTATTCATTATCTCTTTTCATCCTTATCAGATTTACACTATTCCTGTTATATCCCTTCTTTTGTTCTTTACTTACAAGCTAACCCATTTGGGCATGGCATTGCTTCATGATCCTGACTTACCTTCAGTATAAAGCTGTGGTATTGAATAGGTAGTTCCTTAGTTTAAATATCAACCTTGATAGCACTTCAATAGTGATACCAATTAATCATCTATCTGTATCATCGTTTTAACATCCTCGCTGTCAGTACATTCCGCGATGCTCATTGTGAATGGAAAACATTTATCTTTATTCTCTTGCGGACATGTGAAGTGTCAAGGACTCTACTAATAGTGGAGTCAAGGTCTGACTACATTGTCTAGGATCGTATTACCTCGCGAAGTATTTTACTTCGTAATTTCTCGCAATCATCCCGCAATCATTCCTGATGATCCCTTTGTGCACGATCATAACAATCCCTCATCTTCCTCGACTGACCAAATTATTTCACCAATCAAAGGAAGATCACCTACACCCTTTCTTACCTGAGTGGATCCACTAGTGAATGGTTCGAGCTGGATATCCTCAACCCCAACGCAGTTGCACTCCCTATGTGGACCAGCTCTTTTTCGGCACTTGTAAAAGAATTACAAGACAATTTTGGTCTTTCCAACACTCAAGGGGATGCCGAGGATAAGCTCGGAAATTTAAGGATGAAGGAAAATGAATTGGTTCATAAATTCAATATCCGATTCAATTCACTTGCTGCTCTCACTGATTGGAATGCAAGTTCCTTGAAGTGGGCCTACCAGCACATGCTTGCGTCCCAAATCAAGGACGAAATGGCCTGTGTCCCAGAGCCTTGAAACCTCGCTGAATATTGTGTGGAGGTTCTTCGGATTGATAACCGGTACTGGTGTAGGGAAGAAGAGAAGAAACGGGAGTCAGTTCGACAAACCAGATCAGGATTGGGTGGTAAGACCTCAGATACTGGGAAGAAGGGTAACCAAAATCCTCCTTCACAATCTTCTCCTGCATTGGGAAATCAGTCAAAAGGTACCAATAACCCGCAGACAACCAGGCAGAATCAAGGGAAGAAGCCTTGGTTCGGCAACAAGAAATCGGACAGAACTGGTCCGTCTGGTCAATCCTCATCCAATACTTTGACTTCTCAACAGTCAAAGCCGTACTCGAAACATCTCGGACTGGATGGAAAAGTCAAACTGGAAGAAAAGGAGAGATGCAGGAAGTTCAACCTGTGTATGTTTTGTGGTGGTGAGCATAAGCTAGAGGATTGTCCTAATCAGAAATCAAGCCAACCTCGCAGTCGAGCGGCCGAGGTTGAGGATGCCACTATGGATGTCCAAACATCTTCAGATGGTTCGGAAAAATAGTCCGCAGCTCTTGTACCCTGGTATGAAGCAAGAATTGCATTGACCCGGTTCATGCCTACCCAGGGAAAGTTATACTTAATGCATCTGCTCTTTCTGAATATGAATGTTCTCTTTGTTTTAATCTTACTACTGAATTTCAATCACCAGACAAACTGGCTGGTACATTATCTTTACTACAATTTCCATGCTTACTTGATTCCGGTTCTACAGACTCTTTTCTTGATTTTTCCTATGTACAAAAACATTCTATTCCAACAACACCTATACCTCTGATCAATCTCCATTTGTTCAATGGTTCTCTGACCGCAAATTCTATAATGGAAACGGCCGAATTATTGGTTCGCTTTCCGACTGGTGAGTCTTTTACAATTGACTTTTATGTTACTTCATTGGATTCATCTTGCAAAGCTGTATTAGGATATAGTTTTTTGTCCCGCTACAATCCGTTGATTGACTGGGTTACAAAAACGATTTCTTTCCGAAACACTGACTGAGATGTTTTCAAACAGATGTCTACACTTCCGGATACTTTAATTTCAAGTTCCGAAGTGTCTGGTCCACCTCAGGAGCTTTTAGTGAAAACAGATGCATCCTGCTCTATACCTCACTCTCACCTCTCAACTCATCCACTCACAGACAAATTTCCATATGAACCCATCTACTCATACCCAACAGTATCACAAATGGGATCTCATATCGAATAGCGGAAAAACCGGACGTCGACATCACACTTCTAGGAGCAGTGGCTTTCAACCGGGTCTGCAAGGACATGGGTATCAAGCTGATTATATTTCATTACATTCCTTCTGAAATTACTGCTAAAGGTACTAGTACTGAAGAATTTGAATCTCAGGAATGAGGATCTATCCTTCTGGATCAATATGCGGAATTTACTGATGTCTTCGACAAGAGCTCATCCAAAGAGCTTCCGGAACATTGATCTTACGATCTAAAGATTGATTTGGAGGAAGGTGCCAAGCCACCTCTCAGAAGACTGTATCCCTTATCTCCAAAAGAATTGGTGGCCCTTTGCAATTTCCTGGATAAGCAACTAGCTACAGGTATAATTCAAACGTCATCGTTGCCATATGGCGCACCAGTTCTATTTGCTCCGAAGAAGGACAGCTCTCTCCAACTATGTGTCGACTTCCAAGGAATTAATCGCATCACGAAAAAGGACCGATACCCATTACCACTAATATCTGACCTGCTTGACGCGCCCCGAAAGGTGGCCATATACACCAAACTTGATTTAGCTCATGCTTATCATCTCGTACAAATTGCCAAAGGTGACAAATGGAAGACTGCTTTCCAGACTTGCTACGGGTCTTACGAGTGGAAGGTAATACCAGAAGGACTCACCAACGCCCCGGCTGCTTTTCAAAGATCTGTTAACTCCATCTTTGTGGATTTACTAGATGTCTATGTGATCATTTACATTGACAATATTCTGGTATATTCAGATAATCCGGATAATCATGAGGAACATGTCCAAGAAGTCCTCCGAAGACTCCAACAAGCTCAACTCTACTGCAATCTCGCGAAATGCTTCTTCGGAGTTGATACAGTCAAGTGTCTCGGCTACATCTTATCTCCCACTGGCCTTACCATGTCTTCGGACAAGGTAAAAGCTATCATCGAATGGCCAGTGCCTTGAAAGGCCAAAGATATTTAATCTTTTCTCGGATTTGCCAACTATAGGCATTTCATTTATAATTATAGTGACATTGTGATTCCATTAACCCGACTCACCTGAAAAACAATGGATTGGATTTGGACTGCAGAATGCCAGTTGGCTTTCGAAAATCTCAAGCATGCGTTCACCAGCGCTCCTATTCTAGCTCACTGGGAACCTAATCAACCACTCATCATGGAAACCGATGCTTCGGACTATGCAATCGCAGCTATCCTTTCAATTCGGCTTTTGGATGGGGAAGTACATCCTATTGCTTTTCTTTCACACATGCTTCATGCAGCAGAACTAAATTATGATGTTCATGATAAGGAGCTTCTAGCTATTTTCGAAGCTTTTAAAGCTTGGTGGCACTACCTTGAAGGTTCCGGCAACCCGATCAATGTGGTCACTGACCATAAGAATCTTGAGTACTTTTCTACAACAAAAGCTCTGACTCAGCGACAGGTCCGATGGTCCGAATACCTTCACCAATTCAATTTGGTTATCCAGTTTTGACTGGGTAAATTAGGGGAAAAGCCGGACTCCATCACTAGATGATGGGACATCTACCCAAAAGAGGGGGATATTGGCTATGCCCAAGTCAATCCACAGAACTTCTGACCCGTATTCACCAATGAACAGCTAACCGCTTCACTTCAGGCTACTTTCCTTGAAGGACGGGTTCTCCAGGCATCAATCATCATGGACATCAATGCTTTACATGAAGCAATTTGACAAACATTACCAATTGATCTGGAGTCTGCACTAGGTCTCACATATGCCCAAGACACTACTAAACCTCAATGGACTATGGGCAAATATGGTCTACTATGCCTTGATAACCAAATCTATGTTCTGAATCACTCGGATCTATGATTACAAGTTCTACGGTATTTCCATGATCACCCTCTTTCCAGCCACTTCGGTCAAAACCGGACTCTAGAATCCATTTGTTGGCAATATACCTGGCCTAAGGTCCGAGATCTTGCACGAGACTACATTGCCTCCTGCACTACTTGTAGTAGGAACAAGTCCCATCGACATTGGCCTTATGGATTGCTAAAGCCTCTTCCAGTACCAATGTGCCCTTGGGATTCCATATACATGGACTTTATCGAAGAACTACCAATGTCGGATGGTTACAATTCCATTCTAGTCATTGTGGATCGATCATCAAAACAATCCATCTTCATTAAGTGTCATACTACAATCACATCTGAGCAATTAGCTGAACTTTTTGTCATTCATGTCTTCTTGAAACACGGAGTACCAAGCCATGTAACCTCAGACTGAGGTTCCGAATTCATGTCTGCATTCTTCCAGGCCCTTGGCCAATCATTAAATATGGAACTTCACTATACTTCTGGATATCACCCTGAAGCCAATGGTCAAACCAAACGAGTCAACCAAACCCTGGAGCAATACATCCGCATTTATTGCAATTACCAACAGGACAATTGGTCCAGCCTTCTACCAATGGCCGAGCTCACATACAATAATGCACCAAATGTGTCTACAGGTATTACCCCTTTCTTTGCTAACAAGGGTTACCATCTGAATGTATCCATTCAACCAGAAGTTGATATCCGATCTGATCGAGCTTGTGATTTTGTCGTCAACTTGGATGAAGTCCATTCAT
Organism: Lentinula aciculospora; assembly: GCA_028011355.1. Taxonomy (NCBI): domain Eukaryota; kingdom Fungi; phylum Basidiomycota; class Agaricomycetes; order Agaricales; family Omphalotaceae; genus Lentinula; species Lentinula aciculospora. The sequence goes on from JAOTPV010000041.1 coordinate 259,857, forward strand.
TCATTCGTGACGAAATTACTAATGCTCAGAAATGGTATAAAGAACAGGCTGACCGGAAACATATTTCTGCTCCTGAATTCCAGATCAGATCCAAAGTCTTCATATTGGCCAAACACATCCAAACAACCCGACCCACTCCGAAATTCTCGGAAAAGTATCTTGGCCCATTCAAGGTTACTGAACGCATCAGAACATTAGCCTACAAGATACAACTACCAGATTACCTCTCCAGAATACACCCCGTATTTCATGTTTCACAATTGGAACTGTACACTCCCAATCCGATACCGAACTGCATGCAAGCTCCGCCACCTCTGATTGAGGTAGATGGGGAACAGGAGTTTGAAGTTGCAGAGATCCTAGATTCAAAATTGGATCATAGGTACCGACAGTGTCCATTACAATACTTTATCCATTGGAAAGGTTATGAAGGTACCGAAGAGGAATTCTTGTGGATCAGAGCCGATGAACTTCTCAGAGAATTCCATAACCAATACCCATCTAAACCTGGACCCTTACTGGACATCAATTAATATTGTTGTACAATTCTACTTATCCTTTTTTCTTTATTTTGAACCTGAGGATGAATAATTGTCATTGCGCAGAGTGGGATCCACAGAAGCAGCAACCTAATAAAAAATTAGAACAAGCAAGATAAAAATTAGTTGGGATGCACCTTAACCAGAATACATTTTCGCTTCTTGGGTACTGAAGCCTCTGTTTCCTCCCTATCCTCTCCTTCCTTAACTAAATTAGCCTGCTCGGCTTCCTTCTGCTTGGCCACTTCTTTGGCCATGACCTTTTCTTCGGCTCTTTTGCAAGCAGCTTCCACCTCAATTCACCGTTGTTCTTCTTTGGCCTCTCTCTTCTTCTCTTCCTTACACCTCCGAATTTCAACCAGCTGGGCCTCTGCTGCAGCTTCTTCCTTTTCCTCTTTGGCCTTGCGTTCAGCCTCACGTTCGGCCTGTTCTTCTTTTTGTTTCTGGAGGTGGGTGATTTTGGCCTCCTCCTCATTGTCCAAGGGAAGGGAGGAGTTGGTATGGGAGGTGGGTGGTGACATGGTGGATAGAAAGAGAAAGTGGGGACTTAATTTTATTCGAATGGGTATTTATACCCTACCAACTGTAACATGGCTGACTGATCTATTTCCGAACATTTCTGATTAGTATCTTCTTTTCCGATCTGTTGATCAGATCAATACTTTTCAAATGAACAACTGTTGTACAGGGCTTTTGAGGGCAAAAGCCTAGTAGGGGGATACTGTTATGGGTATGCTTCCGCTACCTCATATGGAATATATGGAACCAACAATTATGATTCATTCCTTTCCTTTCCATATTGGTTCGGGACCGGACCGTATGACGAATCCAATGTTAACAGATATGATTACTTTTAATTCCCACACTATTATCTTTTAATTATATTATCGGGAACTTTTTACAATACTTATTGTTTTATCCCACATACTCATTGTTCTTCTTTTGACAATTAGGATTACTGGTATATAAGCATTAGTGTCCAGTAGATAGTTCTCCAGTTTAAATATCAACTTAGATCATTCTGATCTAGAGTGATTATTACTATAACTCCATCTGGACTTTCCAGTATTACCTTCTAGTTGTCTGAACTTATCTGGTCAACTTCCGGACACCCGAAATCTACGAAAATCAATGGAACCACTACGACATAGCAGGGGCACTACTGAAGGTGGTGCTAAGGTTCTTGTTCAACTTTACCATTCTGCATTTCTCCTGATTGGTAGTTACTGTACAAACCCGGAAACTATTGGAACACTCTATACTATTCTATTCACCCTAGAGCTCACGGAATCTCACTGGAACAGTCTTATCAATGTGGCTCAGTGACTTCAGCCAACACCACCCTTTGTGGGACAAACCATGGAACCACCATCTCTTCACAGCCTGGAACCTAGAGGTGGCCCAAGAACTCCTATCCCTTACAACAAGGTACAGTATGACCATGACACTATTGGAACACCTGCCCACTCTGTGTGCACACAACTCAGGAAATTATACAAGAGTAGACAACATTTTTTGCTCCAAAGAATTTGCGAAACAAGTCATGGTTTGCACAATAAGACCAGTCATGAGACTGTCACAAAACAATCTTTTTCATTATTCTTTTCCTTTTCTTTTATTTACTTACCTAATCGCTGAAGTGCTTACCATGGCGCTCTTTATATTTTCATTTCTATCTAGATTACTGTTATATCTATGCACACTAAGTCCTTATGAAGCTTTGTGATTCATTCCACTACTTTGATATATTACTTATCTCTTTACCACTATGCAATTACTTGTTATCTCTTGTCATCCTTATTGGATTCACACTATCCCTGTTATATCCTTCCCTTTGTTCCTTACTTACGAGCTAGCCCTTTCAGGCATGGCATTGCTTCGCGATCCTCAATTACCTTTAGTATAAAGCTACAGTATCAAATAGGTAGTTCCCTAGTTTAAATATCAACTCTGATAGCACTTCAATAGTGATACCAATTAATCATCTATCCATATCATTGTTTTAACATCTCCACTGTCAGTACGTTCTGCAACAGTCATTGCAAATGGAACAGGTTTACTTTCTTCTCTTGTGGACACACAAAGTGTCGAGGACTCTACTAATAGTGGAGTCAAGGTCCAACTACCTAGTCTAGGATTGTATTACCTCGTGAAGTAATCTCTTCGCTATTTCCCGTGATTACCTGTGACCCCTTTCTGACAATCCCTTAGTGCACGATCATAACAATTACACATGTCAACCTTATTGTTCTCACATTGTTGTTTCACCCATGCTGTCAGTGACTCACTAGCTCTCACAAGAGATAACCAGGCATCACATGATAGTCAATGAGCAAGAGAATGAAAAGATGATGAGGATAAGTCAACCCAACTACAAGTCTAGTTACCAAGGAGTATAGACGAGAATAGAGCTAAAGTATATAACTACAAAATACTGAGTCTTATATACTAATGGGATATGAGACTGTGAGAATCATCTTGCACCATAACCGTGAGGATCTACAATAAGAGTCGCCTGTATCCATAAGTAAAGCTGCAGGTATTCAGTGAATAAACAATAAGGCAATATAAAAAAAGCATGGAGGTGGGACAATAATGATGATGCCCTGTCAATAAAACAACAAGCATGAGAGAGTCATTCATAGGTGAAATGACAACACGAGAACAATAAGGTTGACATGTGTAATCTAGATGGAAATAAAAATGTGATAAATGCTAGTGTAAGCGCTTTAGTGATTAGGTAAGTAAAGATAAAAGAAAAGAATAATAGAAAATGGATGCTTTCATAACATCAATCTCCAGTTGATGAAGGCGGGATCACTCTGCCTGTTTGCAAATGGGTCATGCTCATTGTTCTTGGGTGGTCTCAGTGGTGGTGATGGTAAACAATATCAAGAAGGATGAGGACTTGGGAAAAAACGGAGAACCTCATTTTATACTTATTCTTCATTGAGGGCAGGTTCAACTTCAAATTTTTCATTTACCTTGATCATAAATCACGTGGTGTTTGAAAATTTTTACTTTTCTTTTTTACTTTTCCATTCTGTCTAATTTTAGATTCTTCAATTGTTAAAGATTGCGTAGGCTTTCGAGGGTGAAAGCCTAAGAGGGGGATACTGTTATATCTATGCAAAGCTAAGTCCTTACGAGGCTTTGCAATCCATTCCACTACTTAGAATTATCACTTATATCCTTTTACCACTATGCAATTACTTCACGAAGGATTTCCAATGCAAAGCACTCCCTCATTATCTTTTCTCATCCTTATTGGATTCACACTATTCCTTTTATATCCTTTCCTTTGTTCTTGACTTATGAGCTAACCAATTTGGGCCTGGCATTGCTTTGTGATCCTGACTTACCTATAGTATAAAGCTATGGTATTGAATAGGTAGTTCCTTAGTTTGAATATCAACCTTGATAGCACTTTGATAGTGATATCATCTAATCAACTATTCATATCATCATTTTAACATCCCTGCTGTCAGTACATTCTACGAAGGTCATTGCAAATGGAACACATTTATCTTCTATTATCTATTGGACATGCAAAGTGTCAAGGACTCTACTCATAGTGGAGTCGAGCTCCAACTACAATTCTTAGGATTATTTTACCTTGCAAAGTAATTCCCTTTGCCATTTCCTGCAATCAACCCCATGACCCCTTTCCGACAATCCACTATTGCACAATCATGACAGAGGTTCAAACAGAGAACTAGCAATGTTACCACTGCCAAGAGAACTGGAAAATCTAGACAAGTTCTGCACTGCCCTCCAAAATGTAGATGGCATGATCACTAGAGTCAGGGATGAGCTAGTACCACTAGCCAGACTGAGCCCACACCAATGATGGTGGTGGAACCAACAACTCACCAAAATGAGATGACAAATCAACACCCTGGCAAACAAGTTGTGATGACAAAGGGAGAAAGCACGGAGGAGGCACAGGCTCAAAGCACAAACCAAGGCGAGGGGTGGGGCTAGCACCACACAGGAAGGCAGAGAGAGGTAACGATCAAGACAACAGTGACAGCGCAAGGGCCAATCACTAGGATCACACAAGGAAAACTAGTTCCAAAGACCAAGTGAGTATATTAACTGTAAACAATGATACAATTACTAACCTAGTTCCAAAGACCAAGAGGTCAAGATGGGGAACTAGGTGTCAACTACGGTACTATATATAGGAGGGTCCGGACGAGTAAGCGACAGCGTGGGAAAGGAAAGCTTATGGAAAAATGAAGTAGGTACTCATATATGTCACAACACAAGTCATACTGCAAAATATTCCACCTAGGTGACCTGGTGCATGCAGAATACCAACACAGGTGGAAAGCATACAATGTGGAAATCAAGAAAGCCAAGGTCAACCAGTGGATTAAATACATAGAGAATGCCAACACCAGCTCAGTCTGGGACTTCAGGAGACTAATGGAGAATGGCTACACAGCCAGAGGGAGAATGAGAGTCCCAGCACTCTTGATACAAGATCAGAATGAGGAACACTGAACTATTGAGGACAACTCAGAGAAAGAATACATATTCAGAGAAGCATTCTTCCCTGCATTGCTTGAAGAAACTAATGCTCCCACAGATGTCAACTACCCAAATCCCAAATGGAACTTCATGCTGCCCACAAACCAACAGATACACCAGGCAATCAAACAAATGAAGAACGGCAAAGCAACTAGGCTAGGCACAATCCCAAATGATGTCTTCAAGGCAGTATGCAACCAAATTGTCCCATACTTAGGGCCCATATACAGAGCAACATTTCAACTCCAGGTATACCCAGAGGACTGGTTGAAGACAGAGACCATCATCTTGAAGAAACTTAGGGCAACTAATAACATTGTTGAATGGACATGGCAGACTTCTGAACAGCTGCATCATGGAAGAAATCACCAAAAAAGTGGAACTACTAGGGTTATTGCCAGCAATGCAATTTGGGGTGAGACTGGGACAAAACACAACTGACTCCATACGCCTTATGGTGGATTGCATCAAGAGGCTATGAAGAGATGGATACACCATGGCCGTCCTGTACATGGATGTGAAAGGCGCTTTTCCCAGTGTTGACCTTAAAATGTTATACCACAAGCTAAAACTAATTGGGGTACCCTCACAGATCATCAAATGGTTAGAGCAACGGCATAACAAGTGCACCACCCAACTTTTCTTTGACAACTATTTATCAGAACCATTCAATGTACCCAGAGGAGAAGACCAAGGTGATCCTTTCTCAGCAGTGGCATATATTCTATATGTGGCAGGGTTACTGAGAATTCTACAGGAAGAAAAGAATGAAACAGACTTTGCATTCATGGATGTCCTCGCAGGCATGAAATGGTGCAAAGACATCAATGAGATACAACAGGACATTGGACAGATGATGTACAGAGAGGGAGGCATTCTTGAATGGGCAAAAATGCATAATTGTCAATTCGGCATCCCAAAATTCAAGGTGATTGACTTCAGCAGATGATGTGAGGACAACCCAGACCAACCAGGAAAGACGAGAAGGATTTAGGGGCCAGGAGTACAGATAAGCAACAATATCATCAAGCCTGATCCACACATGAACTTTTTGGGAGTACTAATGGACCAACAGCTCCGGTGGAATGAACAACACTCAGCAATGATCAAGAAAGGCCAGCAATGGGTCTCACAGTTCAAACGAATTGCAGGACTAAAAATAGGGATGGTAGTGCAACTCATATGACAGATTTACAAAGCTAAGGCATTACTCCAAATGCTATATGCAGCTGACATTACACTTATGCCAGCATCCAGGAAATGAGAGAAGAAATGGCAACAAGCATCAACCATGAGAGGCATAACAAGGAAACTTACCTCAATTCAATGACAAGCTGCACCTATGATCACAGAAGCCATGTCAACAACTGTGACCGATGTATTGGACATCCATGCAGCCCTACTACCCATGCCTCTAGAAATTGAATGGCAGCAACACTGAGCAGCAACCAGGCTCCTCACCCTACTCAAGGAACACTCATTGGCAAGCCTGGTAGCAGAAGCAGCGAGGTACAAACAATGGACGAAGCATCTATCAGCACTGCATGATCTGATGGGAAGGTATGAACTAGGTCCAAGAAGAGTAGAGAAAAGAAGAGCAGTATGGTTTGAGGCGACCTGGGACCCAAAATTGGAAATAAGAATATAGGACAACAAAGCAGCAGTGTCGGAAGCCTTAGAGAATGACCACACCAACTGGAAGATCTTCACCGATGGATCTGGGTATAAGGGACACATAGGAGCAGCAGCAATACTATATGAAGGAGAAAGAGAAGCAGCAAGTCTATGATACAGGCTGGGAAAGGACAAACATCATGAAGTATATGAAGGTGAATGTGTCAGTTTGATACTAGGACTACATCTGGTGGTCACACAGGAAGTCAAAACAGATGAACTAGCCATATGGGCAAACAGCACTGCGGCAATCATGGCCTTGAACAACACTAAGATGGGTCCCTCCTATTACATCCTAGACATGTTCCACAACCTCCTATGCTCCTTGCACGCCAGAAAACCAGACCTATGGGTATCTATATCATGGGTACCCAGTCATTTGAAGGTAGAAGGGAATGAGAGAGCAGATCAGGAGGCAAAAAGAGTGGCAGAAACACAGTCAAGCAGGAATGAGGACCTCCCAGAGTGTATACAGAAGATGCTACCACACAGCCAATCAGCCATGATCGGAGTCTTCCAAAAACAACTGGAAAGACAGCACAACCCCCAATGGAGGAAATCTCCACCTTACGAGGCTTTTCAATGCATAGACCCAGGAAGTGCCACAGAAGTAAGCAGGTGCTACTGGAAACTCGCACATTGGCTACCAAGAATGCTAATAGCCATACTCACTCAACTATGCACAAGCCACATTCCACCCCGACAACACCTACACATAATAGGAAAAACAGACATGCCACTATGCCCATGCTGCAGGACAGAACTGGAAATAGTATGACACTTCCTACTCAAATGCCCAGCACACAGAAGAGCCAGAGCCAAAATGCAATGGGAATTATCCAATCAGCACTGGGGAATAGGCCCCATGCTATCATCAAGGAAAGCTCTCCCAGCAGTTTTTTGTTATATCAATACCACCAGAAGCCTCTGACACATATATGGAGAGATTCCAGAGTTGCCAAATGAGGAAGAAGGATAAAAGATGAAGAACAGAGGAAAAGGAAGGGGAAGAGAGAAGGTCAAATGGGAAGCGAGGACACAATGGAAAGGGGAAGCTCGAAGGAAAAGACAGAACATTAGATCACAAGTACACGGACTTAGTAGGGATCATGCCCAGAGACCTTTTAGGTTGGATGCTAACATGTTGCAGATTCCACCAGGAACCAACACTTGTTGGATGAGACAATGGCAGATAAATTGCAAACATGATACAAGCAAACACAGTAGACTGTTCACTACTATATGCTATGGCACAACAGTGAATAAACATGATACAAAAAAAAAAAAGGTTTGCCATCACAACACCATGCCATGGTGAATGGATTTTGTATGTAATGGAGGGTCCCTGTCCAGTCATATTGGGGTCTGTATATAGAACCTGGGACAAAGCTGTTCATTTCCATGTGAATTAACATGGCTTCAACCACCGAGTTATTAATATCATCAGGCTCCCACACTTTTTGTTTCCTTGCAAATTCAATGTATAGATTAAAAACAAGATTTTCATTCCATGCATGGAAGTGAATTGAAGTGACTTGAGATTCAATGTGAATCTTCAACCCTGACATTCACTACAAGAGGATTCAACTCACTTCGTTGGTATTTCCAACTGTCTTTTTTCTACAACTCCTTGAGGGATGAGAAAGAGTAAGGCAGAGGATTGAGTGAGTTTTGGGCACAATAGTGTCTATTGAGGTCTAAAGCTCTTGAGACTGGCCCAGAAATGGGAACAAACTCAAGCTAGCTACAGGAGACAAATGTATGAAGAATGTAGTAGAGTGTAGTAAAAGATCATGTGTAAGGGAGGAGGGAGGGAGAAATTAATTAGCTAAAGCAATACAATACACGCTGTGTGTCATGAAACATTTTTTTTCATTATTCTTTTCTTTTATTATTCTTTTCCTTTTCTTTTATTTACTTACCTAATCACCAAAGCGCTTACACTAGCGCTTATTATATTTTCATTTCCGTTTAGGTTACATGCATCAGCCTTATTGTTCTCGTGCTGTCGATTCGCTTAGGTGTGACTCTCTCGTGCCTGTCAACTCATTGACAGGATGATGTCATTATTGTTCTGCCTCCATGCTTCCTTTTATATTGCCTTATTGTTTACTCACCTAATACATACAGCTTTACTTATGGATACGAGTGACTCTTATTGTAGATCCTCATGGTTACAGTGCGAGACATCTCTCACGGCTTCATATCCCATTAGTATATAAGACTTAGCATTTTGTAGTTATATTCCTTAGCTCTATTCTCGTCTATACTCCTCGGTAGCTAGACCTGTAGTTGGGTTGTTTTATTCATCCTCATCACTTTCCATCCTCTTGCTCATCAATTCTCGTGTGATGCCTGGTTGTCTCTTGTGAGAGCTAGCGAGTCGCTGACACTGTGAGCAATGGTGAGAGGACAAGGAAGCATCACCATGCTCGCAGCTCTATATAGAATGAGTATGATCAAAGGGAATGATATGAAAGAAAACTGGAATAATGTGTAGAACACAAGTCATCATTGCGTCATAGACCATGACCATAATCCCATGGTCAAAACAATATTGTTCCAGGTGTCCTTTTATCTTATTTTTTTGCCTTATATCTTTCACCTGTTGTCTTTGATTGATTTTCCTTGAACTATTCTCTATTTCTTACTAATACATGCATAGCATGCATGTTTGTAATCTTGTACTGCAGGCTCACAACACATACTTGGTATGGAATGATTATGGTAATGCTGGCATGTTTGATCCTTTTGTTATCTACTTGCTGTTTTATTCATGCTTCCTATATGTTTGAGGGTTATACACATATATCCTGGCTCTTGAGCATCTTCTGTTGAAGGGTTACTTACTTGTAGTTATCAGTTGTATTACATTAGTATTGATCACATTTTTTGTAATTTAATGTAAGAGTTAATTGTTGAAGGTAGGTCAGAGTATACCTTATTGATGGAGTCCCATTGGCCATTCTTTCCTTTTGGTAGTGCTTTTGATCTTGTATCCTCCTACTGTTCCGCATAATACATGTTTCATATCTTCTGAGATGTTTTGGGATGCCAATTGTGGTCTACTATTGACCTAATTATTCTTACCATTTTCATGCTGACACCCTCAGTCTTTTGACACCTACTGTGTCTGAATTGAGGGTGAGTTTTCTTATCTTATATCTTGTCCATTGGACTAGTAGTACAGAACCTAGATTACTTATTACTTTATTGCTTGACAGGTGCTTAATATTATGGAGTCTCTTGACATCTATTGTGTCCAAACTGAGAATTATTACTCCATCAATTGACATTAATGATATACCGTAAGTACTCACTTGGAGTGAATAGAAAACTCATAATTGAATACCTGACAATATACTGTAAGTAATCACTATGGATGGGAATGAGAATGAGATAAAGTGGGAAATAACCTAGATTGAGGAGAATAGATGAGATCAGAGTGAAGGGATATGACTACAAAATATCCTATCTGATACATATATACTAAATGAAACCATGAGAATTATCTTGCACTGTCTCTGCAAGGATATACAATAAGAGTTGCTTGTAACCATAAGTAAAACTGTAGGTATACAATAAGTAGACAATAAGGCAATATAGAAGAAATGTGGATGTAGGATGGAAATGGCAATGATCAGTCAATAGCTAGACAGACATGAGAGAGTCACGTCTAAGAAGAATAATACAAGAGCAATAAGGCTGTCACATGTAACTTAGAAGGAAATGAAAATATGTTAGGATTCGGGATGGTCCTAAGGGCGAGAGCACGATGGGAGGAAGTAAAGAGTTGATTCGACGAGTCTAACAAGGGAGGTACAACGCTCTATATATGATACCAACTGTACCTAGGAGTAGAATAAGGAGAACTACATGAGTACATTGATCGGAGAGGAACTAAGATGTGTAAGAATTGAATGTGGGCATATGAGACATCTTGGTTTGCTAAGTGGGTCTCGGAAGTAGGGCGGAGTGTTCTGACATTATCCCCTCTTCAAGGCTGAGAACGTATCGCATTTTAGCGGATAGGGTTGAGGCATGGGGCAGGTCAAGAAATCCGGTTCGAACGAGTTGTGGTTTGGAGCGGGGGAGTGTATTGAGCATGTAGATTCTGTTGAACTGGCTCTGGTGAGTGCGGTCTCTTATTCTGTCTAACGTCTATTGGCTGGGGTGTTGCATTCGTTGCAGTTGGAGCAGGTAGTGTATGGTTCTTGGTGAGTATGGAGTGAGGGGGACGAGAGTGTCATGAAGTGAGCCACCCCTATCATTTTCCTTCTTTACAATACACCATCCGATGATATGCTGACTTGGGGGTGAATGCAAAATGCAAGTGTAGAAATACCAACACCAACACACACAAAACTAAGTCAAACACTAAGTTCAGAGGGGTGCAGAAAAGATATAAAATTTATTGTTTGAATCTAACTCTGTCTAGTAGAGTAGGAGTTTTGTAATAGATTTTCTTTCACAAGTTCTATAAAACCTGGGCTTGCTATGGCTAACAGGTTCCTTAATCTGACTTTGACTGAATAACTTTACTAAACTGCACTTTGAATAACTTTACTTTCTTTCTAAGTTAAAAGTACAATCTTTCTTTGTTATACAAGTCTGTCTGAATCTCAGAACTGTTTCTCTCTCTCTCTCTCTCTCTCTCTATGCTGAAACTCTCTCCCTTTCTGTAGGATTAGCAGTCACTACAAAAGTAGGGGGGGAAGAAAGCTTCCATTCATTCTTGGGATTGAGCTCTTTTTATGTCCTGGGAAGAGATCTAGATCTAGGGACCTAAATTACTCCGCAGTTCTAGAACATTACTATGACAACTGTCAGAATTCTGGTCTGGAACCTTTCCAAACAGAACCTCATATATTCCTGTTGTGCCTATCATGTTGTCAAGTAGCAACTGATATATGATAATTTGAACAGTCTTGGACTTTCTCTACACTCCTCAGCAATCCTAGGTTAGGTTGCAGTTTTCTATAATATACATACTGTTTCTTTGAACAACAGGAAAAGCAAGATATGTACAAAGAACTGGTTTTAGTACATTTATCTACTGCCTGTGACTGGGCCTTGCCACTGAGAACCCTCCCAGTTCATCTGTGGTTAACATCTGCACAGGGCAGGTATTGCACAAGGTACTGTAGACATGGTACAAAGACTCCCTGCTGGCATGTGCAAAGTTTTGGAAATTAAGGGTTTTTATGCATAGCCTGTTTTCAGGTGTATCACCGAGCCCTCCTACCTACAATTATTATTCCAGAACCTTCCATTCCATTCCACCAGTTCCGTTCCATTCTTCATGCCTGAACTATACAGTATTACCTCATAGTTCCCACACTCCACCTTGTATATATAGGCCAGCCCCACAACCTGGTCCCTTATCTTGACCTCTTTGTTGTTGGGACCAGGTATGTCTTTTACTTACTTCCTTGCATTTATTATCAATATAACTTTGTTGTTGGGACCAGCTGCCTGTTTCCGTCTAAGTCTCTGCTCCGCCGTGCCACCGTCGTCACCTCTTTGTGACAGAGAGGAGCAAGGATGCCATCAGTGGAACCTGTCGATAAGTTCTGTTTGGTTGGAGGGAATGTCCTCGAGTAATACCCATGAGTTTTCAGACTCAGAAGTATTGTTCCAGTGGACTAGATATTCATAGTGTTGTCCTACTTTACGAGAGTCTGATATGGAGTGGATGGGTAATTGTGTTTCTGCGAGGTCAATGGCAATGGGAGCAGCATGAGGGTGAAATTCCGATGGATCTCCATATGGCTCAAGTAGGGAGGCATGAAAGATGGGATGTAGTTGTTTGAGGTAAGAAGGGAGAGCAAGAACATAGGAGTATGAGTTTTTTACTTTCTGAATAATGGGGAAGGGGCCCAGCCGGCAGTGGTCTAACTTTATGGAGGGCTGCATAGTTTTGATATCGCGCCATAAGAGCCAGACGAGTTGGTCCGGTTGGAAATCAGGGGCAGGAGAATGTTTCTGATTGTAGAAGTAGGATTGACATTGTTGCGTGAATGATAGTTCCACCTTGAGTTTGTCATGAATCAGTTTAAGTCGTAGGGCCAACTCTTCTGCTGCAGGGACAGAGGAGCATTTGGAGATTGTTGGTTCGAAGGAGGGGTGAAATCCTAGGTTTGAATAGAATGGGGTTTGTTTGGTGGATGCATTTTCGAGGGAGTTGAATGTGAATTCAGCTAGTGGGATATAATCAACCCAGTCGTCTTGTTGATATGAGCAGAACGTGCATAGGTAGGTCTCTAAAGTCTGATTGGTGCACTCCATTAAACCATTGGTTTGTGGATGGTAAGCTGTGGAGGTTCGTATTTGAACATCCAGTAGAGATGTGAGTGCCTTCCAAAAGTTGGAGACGAATATTGATCCTCGGTCAGATATTATGTGAGAGGGTAGGCCATGAAGTTTGAACACGCGGTCAAGGAAGACCCAGGCTAGATCTTGTGCTGTTATAGTCTCGTTGCATGGGATGAAATGGGCAGCATGAGTAAGTCGATCACAGATTACTAGTATAGAATCGTGTCCATGGGAAATGGGGAGTTTGACGATGAAATCCATCGAGATGGATTGCCATGGGTGAGATGGGATGTTCAAAGGTTGTAGTAGTCCATATGGTTTATGTCTGGTGTCTTTGATGCGGGGGCAAGTGTTGCATGCGTCAACGTAGTTCCTCACAAATCTAGACATGCCTGGCCAAGAATAATCAATTGCAATGAGTTTCTCAGTTCTTCACCGTCCAGGGTGTCTGCCTATTACTTTATCGTGCCAGGAGTGGATGATCTGTTCTCACAGGGGACTGGGAACATATATCTTGCTGTGGTGAAAAACCAGATCGTGTTCAGTAGTGAAGTCAGTGTTGCCTTTCATGATTGCTTCTTTCCATTCCTGGTCCTCTTTGAATGCATCAGTAAATTTCTTCAATAATTTGGAGTTGTCAATGGAGAGTGTGGTCGTGGCAGTGATGATGAGTGGAGGAAGGGTTTTTGCAGGAAGTGGGGTGTAGATTGAGTTTAAGGTTTCAGTGTGTTGGTCGTTGAGTATTGTGTGATGTTGTGCTGCTAATTGTTCATCACCTTTCTTAGGTACGAAGTCTGGTCTTCTGGAGGTGGCATCGGCAATGTTCTTCACACCAGGGGCCCACTGAAGTTTGAAGTCAAATTCTGATAAGAACATGGCCCAGCGTGCTTGGTGAACGGTTAAGTAGTTGGGGTTTCATGAAATGTGTGAGGTTTTTGTGGTCAGTGATGACAGATATGGGGAAGGGACTGCCAATGAGCCGGTGATGGTTGTCACGGAATGATTCTATGATTGCGAGTAGTTCTTTGTCGTGGACGTCATAGTTGATTTCCACGGAGGCTAGCTTTTGGGAGAAAAAAGCCACGGGGTGAAGGTCACCGTATTCATCAGGTTGTTGGACAGTTCCTGAAATAGCAAAATCCAAGCCGTCTGTGGTGACTGTTGTGGGGAGTCTTGGGTCAAAGTGACGGAGTACCGGAGCTTTTAGGAATTGTGATTTCAATTTGTTGAAGGCGGATTTGCATGTGGAGTCAAATAGGAATGGGATGTCTTTCTTTGTGAGTCATGTGAGGGATGATATGATGCGGGAGTAACCATGGATGAATCGTTGGTAGAAGTTTGTGAATCCTAAAAAGCTTTGCAGTTCCTTGAGTTTCTGAGGTGTCGGCCATTCGGTGATGGTGTTGAGTTTGTTGGGGTTCATCTTAATACCTGTGGCGCTGACTATGAATCCAAGGTATTCAACTTCAGGTTTATCGAAGCTGCATTTGGAGGCATTCGCACAAAGATTGGCAGAGCGGAGTCGATTGAGTATGAGTTTGGCATGGGAGTCATGTTCTTCTTGTGTCTTTGAGAAGATCAGGATGTCATCGAGATAAACCACACAGTCTATGTCCAGGAGGTCCCGCAACACATCTTGGATGAATGCCTGCCAGGCAGCAGGTGCATTGGTCAGTCCATAGGGTACAATGAGGTGTTCAAAAAGCCCAAGGTGAGTTCTGAATGCTGTCTTCCACTCATCTCCTTCTCTGATGCGGAGATGGCTGCAAGCGCTTTCGAGGTCAATGAGTAAGAAATGTTTGCATCCTTAAACACAGTCTAAGAGTTCGTTGACTAGTGGTAAGGGGAAATGATTCTTCCGGGTGATATTGTTCAGTCCTCGGAAGTCTACGCAGAGTCGAATTTCGCCAGTTTTCTTTTTGGTGAATAGTACAGGTGCTCCTGCTGATGACATTGAACATTGTATATGTCCGCATTTGAGGTTTGAATGTACATATTTGGCAACTGCCTCTCGTTCAGCCTCTGAGAGTTTGTACATGTGACTGAATGGGGGTGTCTTCCCTTCTTCTAATTTGATGTCAATGTCAAAGGGTCGGTGTTCCGGCAGTTTGTTGAATTGGGCAGGGTTGAAAACTGTATCTGTGTATTCTTTGTATTTAATGGGGATATCGGAATAGGGTGGCAGCGGTGGTGGTTCTGGTGGTGGATGTCCAAGGGTAGGTGTCTCAGGGGAAACAGTGTTTACTGAATTGATAAATGTAGGGGAAGTACTATTGTGGAACCTAAGTAGTGCTATCGATTCATGTGGGGACTGCATTAATTTTGAGAATTTTTTGCTCTTGATTATTTTGACATTCGGAGGGGCTAGAGGAGTCTCAAATACCAAAGGTGGCATTGTTGCACGATGATTACTCGTGAGGTAAGCAGGGGTGGTGAAAGGGTCATCAATGGTACGGCCTGAGCCATTCCAGTGGACAAGGGCTGATAGGAATGATGTTGTTGATTTAGATGTTGAGTTGCCGTGCTCCTCCTTGGCTGGTGGTGTGATTGGTGGTCTTGGGAATACTTTGGTGAACCAGTTCAACGAGGTCAACAGACCCATTTTGGTTTGAGTATGGTGAGTCCGATTAAGGCTAGGGCCTCCGTCATCATCATTGGTTGAGGGTTTGATATCAGTAACAGGGCTAAGGCCCTAAGCATGAACTGTGATTGAGGTTTGGTTGCAACAGTTAAAGGTCAACGTTGAGTCGATCTAATCAATGTATGGGTTGTGCCTTCTAAGCCAGTTGAGACCTAGGATAATGGGGTAGTCAACTGAGATGACAGCTAGAGAGATGTGTTCAGAATGTGATGAGATGTATATTGTGGTAATAACGTTTTGGGTGATCAGTCCAGACGAAATGGGATGACCATCAACGCCGGTCACTGGGGATGGATTTTCTCTGCATCGTCATGGAAAGTTGTGTCTTGATGTGAACTTGTTGGATATGCAGGATGATGAGGCTCCGCAATCCACTAGTGCAGGTGAAGAAATAAATTGATTATTAGGGAGTCTTATATGGACAGATATGATGAACTGGTTAGAAGTATCATTTATGGAATGGATGAATGTTGGAGACGAGCGGTGTAGTGTAAATTCGCCATTGGTAGTACAGTGTTAGGAATCCGGTGTGCTGATATTGCTGGTAGAATGTGTCCCATTGTTAACCGGATGTCCAGGGATAGTGGGGCAACTGGTTATGCTTTTCCCGAGGAAGGGACGTCCTTGGGTTGGCATGTTTTCTTCTTTTTGTTGGGGCAGTGGTCAGCATCATGGTTTGCTCCTCCACAGTACATGCAAAGGTTATTAGTGCATTGTCTATCCTTTTCCTCTTGTGTTAAGGGGCCTTGCTTGACTCGTGGTTTGGTTGGTACAGTTTTCAGGGCGTCAATTTGCATGGGTTCACCTGGCGGGAGAGTGGTGGAAGTGGGAAATGGATTAGAGTATGTGGTGGATGTATTGTTGTAGCTTGTGTAATTGATGGTGGACAACTTCTTTTCACATTTGCATTCAATGTCGCGTTGGTGTCTGCTGTCATCCATGGCGGTAACCCAATCAGCATAGATCTTGAGGTTGGTTTTGGGAGCATCTACTCAGTTAGCTATCGCATCTTTTAGGTCCAGTTTAAGGCCTTTGTAGAAGAAGCGGATCTTTGTTGCTTCCGTTAGGTCTAGGTGAATGATCCATTCTATGAAGCGGGAGTAGTATATGGCTACGGAACCAGTTTGACGTAGATCATCAATTTTGTTCATTGCGGTGTCCACCAAATTGGAGTTGCCAAAGTGGGAAGTGAAGGATTGTTTGAACTTGTGGAAATTGTTCAGGTGCTTGTCTATGTCCGAAAGTTCATGGTCTTCGATGAGTATCAATTTGTACCATTCTTTGGGGGTGCCTTTGCCAAGGTACGTGGTGAGATAGATACATTTATCCTTGTCCATGGTGTAAGTGTTTCAGAGAAGGTGTAGTGTATCATCAATTTCTTGGATGAATCCAACAAGTTGTGTCCCTTTGCCTGTGAACATTGTAGGTTCCTTGAACTTTGGAGTTCCATGACTGGTTGGGCTGGGATTGGTGTCTGGCTGAGATGATGGGATGCTCGGTGGAGGAGGTGGAGGGTTGTTAGCGAAGGATGGATTGGATGTGAAGCTGTCGATGCAGTCTGTTAACTTACTGATTGATAAATTGATTAACTGTTTGAATTCCTGGAAGCCTGATTGGACCATGGAAAAGGTGACTGGGGCATTAGGATTGGGCTTGACAGTTGCAGTAGGTTGGGCAGATGCTTTGGCATTGGTAGTGGACATTGTGGATGAAGTCGACTAAAAAGTAGTTGGTTGAATCAAACTGTTAGGATTCGGGATGGTCCTAAGGGCAAGAGCACAATGGGAGGAAGTAAAGAGTTGATTCGATGAGTCTAACGAGGGAGGTACAACGCTCTATATATGATACCAACTGTACCTAGGAGTAGAATAAGGAGAACTACATGAGTACATCAATTGGAGAGGAACTAAGATGTGTAAGAATTGAATGTGGGCATACGAAACGTCTTGGTTTGCTAAGTGGGTCTCGAAAGTAGGGCGGAGTGTTCTGACAAAATATCATAACTACAGATGTAAGCGCCAGGGCACTTAAGTAACGGAATATTTAAGAAAAATAAGAATAAAAGAACAATAGAAAAAAGATGCTTCCTTAACAATAAAAATGATAACCCAGAAAGATTGTACTTGTTGACACTGGGTGCAAAAGTTGATAAATTAAACTATTTATGGTGGAATTTCGGTAAAAGTTTTTGAAAACTTACAGAAATATATCATGTTACCATTTCCTACATAAGTTTTGAGCAAATCTCCTATAAGTTTACCAGAAGGGGTAAAACTTATGTACATCCAGTATGTGTGATTTGAAATTTTAAAGAAGAAAGAAAGCAAAAGTTAAACAAGTGTCAGACCAGTAAGGTTATTCAGTTGAAGTCAGACAAAGGATTTAGAATTAGCAAGCCCAATTGTTACAGAACTTGTGTGAAAATATATTACCCCCTTTTTGTGTACAGATTTATATTTCAACTTGGAATGTTATATCTTTTCTGCACCCTTCTGAACTTAGAATATGACTGAGTTTGAGTGTGTGTGCTGGTGTTGGTGTCAGCATTTCTGCACCTGCATTTTACATTCACATCAAAGGCCAAGATATCACCACAATCTGTGCACAATGTTAGCAAAACATCTTTTTTCTATTATTCTTTTCTTTTTCTTTTATTATTCTTTTATTTAAGTACCCTGGTGCTTACTGTTATGATTGTGCAGGTAGGAATTGTCAAAATGAGGTCATGAAGGTAATCACGGGAGAGTATCTATGCAAAGGTTAGATACTTCACAAAGAGAAAATGATCCAAAGGTTAGTTGGACCTTAAGTCTACTATTAATGGAGTCCTTGACACATTGCATGTCCAAAAGAGAAGAAAGTGAAGTAGTGTTCTGTTTGTAATGTCCTTCTTGGAATGTACTAACAAGAGAAGATGTTAAAATGATATTAAGGATAGTTGTTGATTAACAGTATCAATATTGAAGTGCTATCAAGGTTGATATCCAAACTGAGGAACTACCTATTCAATACTGTAGCTTCATACTGTTGTTAAGATCAAGCAACTCTAGAATCACAGTATAATTGCAATATAATCATGGAATTGTATGAGAATGTGAGGGAATTATTCCCTTGCAAAGGGAGGAACGATTCATGGAGTTTCAGAAAGGTAGTTGGACATCGGCACTACTATTAGTAGTGCCCTCAACATGTTGATGGTCCAATGTGAAGGGCAATAGCAGCGTTGGTTTGCAAAGGTTGCTTCACTGAACATCAGAGCAATGTTGAGAACATATCATGGAGAGTGAACATCCATAATACAAGGATAGAGCAGATCTAAGTCAATATTAAAACTATGGAACTTTGTATTCAATATCATAGCTTTATACTCTGCATTACATAAGTGTTGCAAAGTGATACTAACTCTGAACAGACTAGCTTGTAGTGTAAAGAACAAAGGAAGAGAAATAATAGGTATAGTACTCATCCAATGATGATGAGGAAAGATAATGAAGGATTCCTGGGCTTAGGAGCTCTTTGCAAAGTAAATAATTCAAGAGTCCTAACTGAGGAACTCTTTGTGAAGTAGTTAAATGGATCGCAGAACCATGGAATAACTCAATTTGCAGACATATGATGTGGTGAAGAAGGGAGAAAGCACAGAGGAAAGCACAGGCGCAAGCACAAGCAAAGGTGAGGAGTGGGGCTAGCACCACACACCAAGGCTGAAAGAGATAGTGATCAAGACAACAGCAATAGCACAAGGGCCAATTGCTAGGGTTGCACAAGGAAAACTAGTTCCAAAGACCAAGTGAGTATATTGAGTGTACACAATGATACAAGTACTAACCTAGTTCCAAAGACCAAGAGGTCAAGATGGGGAACTAGGTGTCAACTACTGTACTATATATGTGAGTGTCCAGATGAGTAAGCAGCAGCATGGGAAACCAATAGAAAGAAATAGAACGATATGGAAAGATACGGAACATTATGGAACATTATGAAAGGAGTAAAAGGATCTGGGAAATAGCAAGAAGAAGGAAAGAAGGGAATGTAGGAAAAATGAAGTAGGTACCCATATCCCATGCAGCATGTCACAACAATCTAATCAACAACTATATGTATTATCACTTTAACATCTCCCCTTGTTAGTACATTCTGCAAAGGTCATTGCAAACAGAACACTACTTCTTTCTCTTGGGACACATGATGTGTCAAGGACTCCATTGATAGTGGACTCAAGGTCCAACTCACCTTTGGATTGTTTCCTTTTGCAAAGTATTGATCTTTTGCATATACACCCTTCCATGATTATCTTTGTGACTCTAATTTGACCATTCCTACTTGCACAATCATAACAGTTTTATTCCAGCCTTATTATCTTTTTCATCCTCTTGCTCATCAGCTATTGTGTGACACCTGGTTATCATTTGTGAAAGCTAGCAAGTTGCTGACACACCAGGTGTCAAAACATTCATTATTGAACTCTCAACCCATATCAATCCAGAAAGCTTGTACAGTCTGACCAGCCTATCAGTCATTGCAGCAAATTGTTATACAAGGTGAAGGATAGTAGTAGCTTCTGAGTTGGGACTGAAGCAAGGGAATGGTATACTGATCCCATTATCACATGCAAGTGACATATAGTATGCTCCTCCTGGACTTTTGGTGTGCAATCAACCCTATATATTGTGGCTAACATGATCTAATGGCTCCAAGGTAGGTAGAACAATATTCTCAAAGGGAAGACCTTTGTCTTTTAGGTAATAGAAAGACCTCACACTTCCCTTAGAGTGCAAAGCCTGTTACCTCAAGTCCCTCACACTGGATGCAAAAGTACATAAGTGTCACCCCTTCTGGTAAACTTACAGGAGATTTACTCAAAACTTATGTAGGGAGTAGTAACATAGTGTTAACTTGTGTATATATTCTTGTAAATTTTTGGAAATGTTTACCAAAAGTTATCCATAAGTAGTATTGAGTATAAGTAAAGGGTACAATCACGGACCTAGTTCCCAAATGACCAAGAGGTCTGTCAGCAACTTGCTAGCTCTCACAAGAGATGACCAGGCATCACATGATAGTTGATGAGCAAGAGGATGAAAAAGATGATGAAGATAAAGCAACCCAACTACAAGTCTAGCTACCAAGGAGTATAGACAAGAATAGAGCTAAGGAATATAACTACAAAATACCAAGTCTTATATACTAATGGGATATGAAGCCGTGAGAATCATCTCATGCCGTAACCATGAGGATCTACAATAAGAGTTGCTCGTATCCATAAGTAAGGCTGCAGGTATTCAGTGAGTAAACAATAAGGCAATATAAAAGGAAGCATAGAAGCAGGATAATAACGATGACGTCCTGTCAAAGAGCTGACAGGCATGAGAGAGTTGCACATAGGTGAAACAACAATGCAAGAACAATAAGGTTGATGCATGTAATCTAGACAGAAATGAAAATATAATAAGCACTAGTGTAAGTGCTTTAGTGATTAGGTAAGTAAAGATAAAAGAAAAGAATAATAGAAAATGGATGCTTCCATAACAAGGTTGAGATAGGGAACTAGGAGTTATCTACTGCACTATATATATGAGTTGAGACAATAAGTACAAGGACAATAGGAATGGATGACAATAAGTAAAAGAACAATAGATGGTAAATGTGGTGATGGAGGGAGAAAGCACAGAGGAGGCACAGGCTCAAAGCACAAACCAAGGTGAGTGTTAAGGCCGTGCACTGGAAGGAAATAGATCAAGGTTCCGGAGCTCTGTTCAAAGCTTCAAAGTCCGGAAACTATAGTAACAGCAAAATGAAGCAATGGAAAGGCTACACGGGCCTTGGGAAGTGATGGGACTTCAGCGAAGCTTTCGGCAATGCTCCCTACATGTTATCTGGGTGTCCCTGCAAAGTGCGAAGAAGAATGAAGTTCCGGAGCATCGGAAGCTTCCAATCGATTGATCTGGATGTGATTAAGCATAATAGATAAGGAGTATAGAAGCTAACTTTTATTTCAAGCTGGGGAACCAAACTAATCAAGTTGACCTAAGTACTAAACTGCCTAATTGTTAAATAAAAGACAATAAGTGAGAAGGATTTGAAATAATACAATAACAGTGTTTTCCAAGAGCCGACAGGCGTGGGAATGCATCGGTCATGATGACTGAGTGTCATGTGATGTATCCAAGGTTGTTCCGAAGTTATTGAGCCAAGGAACGGAGTATGAAATCAACCGAGATTCGAGTTGAACTTGGTAACAAACACAAAATGGATCGGAAGGATGATTGATTGACCGGAAGATCAGCCGGAATGCCGGAATGTTCATATAGTGATCAATGACCTCGGAAATCGTCCAGAAAGCATAGTGGAGCTTGGCATATATATAACAGAGGATGAGCCATGATGAAAGTGGTTTTGGCAGGAATGGGTTCAGGAGATCGGGATAGTGGTTCTGGTGTGACTGAGATATCGATGATGATAGGCTCTGGAGATGGTGCAACAGGGTCAGCTTTGGTTTCTAGCTCAGGTTCTGGGATAGCGGTGGGGATAAGCACAGGAGAGGATCTAGCAGATGGTATGGCACTGGTGGGGTTTGAAAGTCTACCAACCCAGCTCAGAACTTGGTTTGGAATCCGGGGGATGACTATGAATTGTCCATTCTCTGAATCGCTTGGAGCAATGGGAGCAAAGTTGCGGTATCAGTTGGGGCATGGGTTTTCATCACAGTCAAACAAGTGTCATGTTCTTCATTGGGGTTGTATTTAGAATGAACATCACACTGATCTTTAGTATCGAATGCATGCGGAAATCCTGAACAATTGATGTCTGGTGTAAATGAAGGCGTAGTGGCAATGGAAGGTGGAGAACCGGGTAAGTCTGATTTCCACTCCTCATAGGATCAGTTGGAAAGGCTGATGGTATGAGTAGAGATCTTGACCTAATGTGGCTGTCACAAAGAGGTGACGATGGTGGCGGAGCGGAGCAAAGACTTGAGTGGAAGCGGGTGTCATGAAACGATCTTTTTTCATTATTCTTTTCTTTTATTATTCTTTTCCTTTTCTTTTATTTACTTACCTAATCACCAAAGCGCTTACACTAGCGCTTATTATATTTTCATTATCATTTAAGTTACATGCGTCAACCTTATTGTTCTCGCATTGTCGTTTCACTTAGGCGCGGCTCTCTCGTGCCTGTCAGTTCATTGACAGGATGATGTCATTATCGTTCCGCTTCCATGCTTCTTTCTATATTGCCTTATTGTTTACTCACCTAATACCTACAGCTTTACTTATGGATATGAGCGACTCTTATTGTAGATCCTCACGGTTACGGCGCGAGATATCTCTCACGGCTTCATATCCCAATAGTATATAAGACTTAGTATTTTGTAGTTATATTCCTTAGCTCTATTCTCGTCTATTCTCCTCGGTAGCTAGACTTGTAGTTGGGTTGTTTTATCCATCCTCTTTTGCTTTTTCATCCTCTTGCTCATCGTCTATCGTGTGACGCCTGGTTGTCTCTTGTGAGAGCTAGCGAGTCGCTGACAGAAGAATAGAGCTTCTACCACATACCACCCGTCACAACAAAACTTTTACAAACTTGCCTAGGATTCAACACACCGTTGGAAACTAGTTTTCTCGATACGTTACACATTTTCATTTTTACCAAACACGCTCATCCTCCTTCCTATAAACCAACATGACTGATCGGTCAATACATGCGCCCGACCCAGCAGAAATCGCTACCGTTACTTCTAGTCCACGCCGGGTGTTTGTCAATACACCAGGGAACTATGATGGCGATCCTGCCACCTACCGACCATGGCGAAGATGAATGATGGCTTACGTCTCTGAGTTAACAGAGACTAAACAGGTCGACAATTTCCATCATGTCACGACCATCATTATGTCCTTCCTGGTTGGAGGAAAGGCCGACGAATGGGCCCAAGTCTACTCTGATGACAACTTCGATATCGACAGAGGGACATGGGACATTACGGGGAAGCAGCTCATTGACGACATGGACAGGGAGTTCACAAACGTCGCGAAGGAGAAGGAGGCCCGTGACAAACTAACTTATATCCGACAGGGGAAGTCCTCGGCCAGCGACTTTTTCAAAGAGTTCGAATTGTTGCTGAAAGATGCCGGGTACAAGAAGGACGAGTCGCACGTTCTTACCCTAGCGGAGAGAGCAGTTGACCACACCCTCCTATACGACATCATTAAAGGACGAACGGAGCCCTTTGAAGACTACAAGGAGTTGAAGAAGGTAGTTACAGGGGCTGATAACGTAAGGCGGCAGTGGGCCGAACAGAAGAGAGGATATGGGTATGCGGGGTGGTGGAACGCTAACCCACAGGGACAGAGTCGTGGACAGTTGTCCACTCAGCAGAACCGGCAGGAGCCGAAAGTAGCTCCGAAGGCAGAGTATTCTGCGGCGCCAAGAAGAGATGCTACCGGCACCACGTTCGGAGGAATGGGCAGGCCGATGGACATCGACCAGGCGAGGGAGAAGCGTTTGTGCTTCAACTGTGGCGAGCCAGGCCACATGAGCAGGAACTGCCCGCACAAGAGAAAGGCGGTAGTCCGAGGTATTATGTTGAACATGAGTGAGCAGGAACGTACAGATTTCATTAACGATTTGGGTTTTCCAAAGGCTCTGCAGTAGATATAGGTCTGCAGGAGCCTTCGCACACGGACATTTCGGAATTTGTTGATAATGGCGTTGATTATGTAATCAGTACAGGTACTAAACAGAAAAACGCGTCCACATTCATACACAAAACCGAAAAAACCGAAAAACCTATATGGTACAAACCCGACACTGCTGAATGGCTAACTCAGAGAGTTAGAGAAGATCAAGTCCCGAGAGCAGTGGGATTATTACGAACTTGGATGCCCTTTTCCCGGGAAAAAGAAGCCTCTGAAGAAACTGTCATGGACATACGAAAATGGAAATGGAAAACGGCAGTCACCGCCATCCGGAGTCTCAAGAACAAAAGGAGTTATGTTCGCGGGACACGCGGCAAAAGTCTGAAACTCCCAGCAATACTCGAGACACTGGAGGATGCTCGACAAATCGTCACAGAAGGACTTCTCGACAGTGGAGCTACTGGTTCCTGCATTGACTCAGAGTTCGTCAAACGGCATAACCTCATCACGAAAGATTTACCAATCAAAACACCTGTTTACAATGCCGACGGTACACTCAACGACTCCGGATCAATAGACAGATACGTCGAGATCCGGATGACTATCGGTGATCATTCAGAAATCGTACAGTTCGGAGTAGTAAGTCTAGGAAAGAATAATATCTTTCTAGGACTAGACTGGCTATGACATCATAACCCTAGTATCGATTGGAAAACATCTGAACTAACTTTCGACAAGTGTCCAACAAGATGCGGTTACAACCCACATTTTTGGACACCAGAGGATACCCATTCTAGAGCGGCGTTACAGGAAGGCAAACAGCTTTTCCTATTCGACTGGGACAGGTATGTTCACGAGCAGGTACAGTCGAGGAAGTGGACGAAGGAACAAGCTAAGAAGGAAACAGCCGAAGAATTCGACACTTCCAAACCCTACGTCGAACAATACCCTGATGTCTTCAGCCAGAAGGAATTCGACCAGTTGCCACAATGACGTCCTTGGGATCACGCTATCGATCTAACACCAGGTTCCAAACCTTTAGATTGTAAAGTATATCCGCTAAACCCAAAGGAACAAGAGGCACTCGACAAGTTCCTTGAAGAAAACCTTCGAACTGGACGAATCCGACCTTCGACCTCGCAGATGGCATCCCCTTTCTTCTTCGTCAAAAAGAAAGATGGCACCTTACAACCGGTACAAGATTATCGCAAACTGAACGAGATGACGGTTAAAAACCGGTACCCACTTCCTCTCATTCAGGAGCTAATCGATCATTTAAAAGGTGCTAAAATCTTCATGAAGATGGATATCAGATGGGGATTCAACAACATCCGCATAAAGGAAGGTGACGAATGGAAAGCGGCCTTTCGAACTAACCAGGGGTTATTCAAACCAACTGTTATGTTCTTCGGACTCACTAACTCTCCTGCGACATTCCAAGGCTTTATGAACCATATCTTGCGAGACCTCGTCAATAGAGGACATGTTATCGTTTACATGGATGACATACTGATTTTTACCGACGGTATAGAAGAGCATCGACAAATTGTAAAGCAAGTACTCGATATTCTACGGGAGCACAAATTGTTTCTTAAACCCGAAAAATGCTCTTTCGAAAAACCGGTTATTGATTACCTCGGTATCATCATTGGTAACGGAACTATTCGCATGGATCCCAAGAAAGTACAAGCCATTAGAGAATGGACTACTCCACAAAAGAAGCGCGACGTTCAGCAATTCTTAGGATTTTGCAACTTCTTCAGGCGCTTTATTCGTGGGTTTAGTCTTGTAGCAAAGCCGCTGACACAGCTTACCGGGAATGGAACTTGGAAGTGGGAGAAAGTACAAGAAGATGCGTTCGAGGAGTTGAAACGCTGTATTTGTGAGGAGGTTGTTTTGTTGATTCCTCGTAATCAGGGACAATTCCGAGTCGAGGCTGATTCATCTGATTACGCCAATGGCGCAGTTTTATCACAGTTTGTCAACAATAGGTGGTATCCAATCGCTTTTCGTTCACGTTCCCTCAACGAGGTTGAGCGTAATTACGAAATTTATGATAAAGAACTCATGGCGATTATGGACTCACTTGACGACTGGCGACAGTATTTACTAGGTGCGGAGGAACAGATCGAAATTTTTACGGATCACGCAAACCTCCAGTACTTCAAGAAGCCGCAGAAGCTCAACCGACGACAAGCGCGCTGGGTACTGGAATTAGCGGAGTATAATTTCGATCTTGTTCATAAGCCTGGTAAATCGATGACAAAAGCTGATGCCCTGTCGAGGATGACAGGTCTTGAGACGGGGGACAAGGACAATGAGAACATCGTTCTCCTGAAACTGGAACTCTTCATCCAAGCTCTCGACCTATTGGCTCCTGAAGATCTCCTGCTATCAGAGATCCGAAAGAGTAGAAATCAAGTAGATCGAACCGTACAAGATGCCCTCGCTGCAAAAAACCCAGAGTGGACTGAAACCGACAAAGTCATTACATGGAAAGGGCGTGTTTATGTACCGAAAAACCGCCTACTCCGATCCAAAATAATCACTCAGTACCACGATACACCGCTAGCGGGACATCCAGGACAGTACAAAACCACGGAGTTGATTACTCGGGACTACTGGTGGCCAGGGGTGACACGAGATGCAGGGAAATACGTCGAAGGTTGCGAGAAATGCCAGGCGACAAAATCACATCGTACCAAACCAGTTGGACAACTTCATCCACATGCGGTACCAACTGAACCATGGCAGATAATCGGCACTGATATGATAGGGGAACTACCGGAATCGGGAGGATATAATGCCATATCGGTGTTTATTGATCATTTTTCCAAAAGATTACGACTTGTTCCGTTGCACACTACAGTCACATCAGAGGGAATGGCAAAAATCTATCGGGATCGTATTTTTTCTATCCACGGCATTCCACGAAAAATCATACATGATCGAGGACCTCAATATCATTCTCGTTTCATGAAGGAACTCTACCGTCGTTTAGGAATAGAAGCAAACTACACCACGGTGTATCACCCACAGACCAACGGCCAGACGGAATGAACAAATCAGGAGATAGAACATTATCTCCGTTCGTTCATTAGTTATCATCAAAACAACTGGCATGAGTGGTTACCACTTGCAGAGTTTGCCTATAACGATCAAGTACACTCTGCGACAAAAGTTTCCCCCTATGCTGACAACGGTAGACATCCCTATAAAGGTACGACACCTCAAATGACTTCGGACAACCCCACAGCACAGGCGTTTGCAGATGGAATGAGGAAGGTTCGAGATGAAGTAGGAGTGGCCTTAGGAAAGGCCAACGAGGATATGAAGAAGTTTTATGACCGGAAGCGAAGAGTTGGAGTAGAGTACAAGCCAGGTGATAAAGTCTGGCTTGAGGGAACTAACTTATCGACAGACCAGCCGATGAAAAAGTTAGGAGATAAACGGTTTGGACCGTTTACAGTTCAGAAGAAGATAGGCGCTAGTTCCTATAAACTAGACATCCCCTCTACGTGGAAATGTATCCATAACGTTTTCAACGAAGTCCTCCTTACCCCTTACAGGGAACCGCAATTCCCCTCTCAACCACGAAACACTCGCCCACCTCCTGTCATCGTAGGAGAAGAAGAGGAATTCGAAGTCGAGGAGATTCTCGACTCACGAAAGGTAGGAAAAGGAATCAAGTACAAGGTCAGGTGGCGAGGTTACGGACCACATGAAGACACTTGGGAACCTCGGTCCAACATTACACATTCCTCCGATTTGTTGAAGGAATTCCATGATAAGAACCCGACCAAACCCAAACCCGCCACCCTGAATCGACTCGAAATCCCTATTTCCTTATTCCCTACCGAATTATTCCGCCCTATGCCTCTGCCAGATACTGAAAACATGCCCTCACAATTACCCTCCGAAAATTTCGTTAGACGACAAGCGCTTCGTGGAACTCGCGCTCTAGGGAGGGGGTAATGTCATGAAATGATCTTTTTTCATTATTCTTTTCTTTTATTTACTTACCTAATCACCAAAGCGCTTACACTAGCGCTTATTATATTTTCATTATCATTTAGGTTACACGCGTCAACCTTATTGTTCTCGCGTTGTTGTTTCACTTAGGCGCGGCTCTCTCGTGCCTGTCAGTTCATTGACAGGACGACGTCATTATCGTTCCGCTTCCATGCTTCTTTCTATATTGCCTTATTGTTTACTCACCTAATACCTACAGCTTTACTTATGGATATGAGCGACTCTTATTGTAGATCCTCACGGTTACGGCGCGAGATATCTCTCACGGCTTCATATCCCAATAGTATATAAGACTTAGTATTTTGTAGTTATATTCCTTAGCTCTATTCTCGTCTATTCTCCTCGGTAGCTAGACTTGTAGTTGGGTTGTTTTATCCATCCTCTTTTGCTTTTTCGTCCTCTTGCTCATCGTCTATCGTGTGACGCCTGGTTGTCTCTTGTGAGAGCTAGCGAGTCGCTGACAGCGGGCAGATACTGGTCCCAACGACAAAGTTATATTGACAATAAATACAAGTAAGTAAGTAAAAGACATACCTGGTCCCAATGACAAAGAGGTCAAGATAAGGGACCAGGCTGTGGGGGCTGGCTTATATATACAAGGTGGAGTGTGGGAACTATGATGTAATACTGTATAGCTCAGGCACAAGGAATGGAACGGAACTAATAGACCAGAATGGATGGTTCCGGAATGATTATTATAGGTAGGGGTGTTTGGGTGTTGTATCATAAGGAAAGGAAAATAATAGGAGGTGGCTCACTTCATGACAGTGGCAATGAAGGGAGAAAGCACAGAGGAGGCACAGGCTCAAAGCACAAACCAAGGTGAGGGGTGGGGCTAGCACCACAGATGAAGGCTGAAAGAAATAGGGATCTTAGACAACAGTGATAGCGCAAGGGCCAATCACTAGGGTTGCACAAGGAAAACTAGTTCCAAAGACCAAGAGGTCAAGATGGGGCACTAGGTGTCAGCTACTGTACTATATATACAAGAGTCTAGATGAGTAAGCAGCAGCATGGGAAACCAATAGAAAGAAATAGAACGATATGGAAAGATATGGAACATTATGGAACATTATGAAAGGAGTAAAAGGATCTGGGAAATAGCAAGAAGAAGGAAAGAAGGGAATGTAGGAAAAATGAAGTAGGTAAAGGCACAGCGACACTAATGACTTCAGACAATCCCATGGCACAGGCCTTTGCAGATAGTATGAAGAAGATTCAAGAAGAAGTGTTTTAGCATGTCTAAGTAGCTTCTGTAACTGTGCCTGGCCACTGAGAACCCTCACAGTTCATCTGTAGTTAACATCTGTACAAAGTACCTAGCATACAATGTACTGTAGACTTTCCAAATGTTCCACCAGTCTGTACCTGAAAAACTCGAAATTTTACAGGTTTAGGTACAGATTATTTTCGGGTGTATCATTGAATAGCAAGAAGTTGAGTTAAACCAAATTACAATACTTTTGTATTTAATCCAGGATCACTTGATATGTTTGATGGTAGATGTCACATACATAGTGAGAGTTGAAGACAAACAAATGACAACTCACCATGTCAAAAAGTACAGAGGCACAAAACTTTCAGCATGGAGTAAAGCTCTCACTAGAGGGGGTTAGGCATGCACAAGCTGTGAACCTGGCTGCAGTCTATGGTGCAAGTAAAGCTTGACACCGTGACGAAGACACGGGCTTAAAAGCTTGTTTCAAATATGAAAGAAACTAGTGCTATGTAAGGAACGACTTAACTAAGACTAACCTTTCGGAGAGACACTTTATCCCTCCTGCCATCCATACCTCACTATTCACTCACCAATTTCGTCTAACCGCCGTGGGTACGCATTCAAGAATTATTATCTAATGAACCTGCAAAGCGGCTAACTACAAAAGCAAGTCTACATGGCACGCATCTCATTCAATCAGAGAGTTATTTTGAATGATATTTATAACCGATGAGGGATCCAATCCGATCCCCAATCGATGGGTAGATAAAACTGAAATGAAGCTCGAGTCTTCTATTCTCCGAGATGGTTCCTTACGAATTGTAGGGAGGCAATAGTTGAATCTCAATGAAAAATCTAGAGCGAAGGTCCGGAAGCAAATAGTATCAAGGAATGAAATGTATTTTTGAGTTAAAAGTTATTATGGAGAGATAGCATGGAACGAAGCACACTGAGATCTGAGAAGGTTGTTGGGGACCTTTGGAATAGAAGTTAGGCGTTATATTGATATCTCAGTCTGGGATAATGAGTTGGAACTTGGTACGTGGGAAGGAAAATTTTTGGGGTTCGAGAAGGAGAAGGAAATTCGGAAAAACTACCAGATTGAAATTGATCGACAAGATAAGCTGGCTGGTGCGTTTACTAGTGGCGTTGACTGTCATTGAGCACGGAGTGGTCTGGAGTGGTTTGAAAGTATGCTCGTAAGTACCATAACTAATAATTACAAAACGAAGAAGAAAAAAAAAGAACCTGATTGGGACCAAATTCTACCAATTTTCACCCCAAAATTCAAAAAGATTTTAAAAATTTTCCAAGGCACTGACATGATGCTTCTCTGACGTCCTTGTCTCTAAAAAAGACTCGGAAAATAATGCATTGTAAAACATGGATTCACACCGTTTTTCTTATTCTCAAACCACCATCTTCTCCTCCTAGTTCCTTCCTTGTTGTTATCTTTTACACAAACTGGCGTTTACAGCAGTTCCTTTGAACGGCTTTCTCAAGTGCTCCACTGCCTGGGCCGCCACGCAACCAACACCTTTTAGCAGGCTTTACACCACGATTAAAGTTCAATTGACCAACAGCTATATTGGCTCATTCTACCAACATCATTGTTCTGGCGTAAAACTGCATAAAGAAGATCGATATGACAGCGCAGGCGAGCTACGTTGATAATACAAGTTTAGTCTGTTCAGGTTCCGGTGAGTTGTAGTTTACACCGTTGACACGAGTAGTTCCCGTGAGCTCATTGAACACAAAACCTTGTCACATTCATTTGCTGTCTTGTGGTCTGAACGGTCTCGATTTTCCGTGTCCGTAGGCTCGACCCCAGGTTTGGCCATACGGAGGCGATTTACTCATCGATACACGCAAAGCGCACCATCTGCGCTTCCGCTCCCATCTTTGAGCTCTTCGTTGACATCAAGGACAGCCAACTCCAGTACTCTGACGACACCTACCAGTGACTCGTACGATGTGTTTACCCCTAGTGATATCGTACCATCTTTGAAAATTGCCACCTCAGCAACTTCAAAAGTCGATCACGATTTTGACATCCCCACTCCAAAAGCTTCTCCCAGAACCAGATCGAGAATCCCAGTCCTTCTCGCTAACCGAAAAAGAAGGTTAACAGCTCCAACGAGCAGCGAGACGACTCTCGATCGAGTTCGTTATTACTCCAAATTTGGTCAACAACGACCTCGAGGAATGCACAGGTTAGATTCGAGTGCCATCCCTGTTTTGGTCCGCGGGTTGAAAGAGTCTACCATTAATTCTGATTCAGTAATCCCTTCCTTGCCTTTTGCAACGGTCTTTTCTTCCCAAAGGCGGGATCTGTCTCCTGTTCGCAGTCCAAGTCCAAGTCAACCTTCACGATCTAAGCCCACTATGGCTGTATCTTTCATATCACCGGATAGTCCATCTTCATCTACAATTTCAAAGGCAAATTCCGATGTGAAAATGGATATAGGTCGGCCACACTCTCACCGAAAACACTTGCCATCTAAACCTAGTGTTGCTTCGGACTCGGCGCTCCAAAAAGGTAGCGGTGTAGCCTCATGTTCAAGATCTTATTCAACGAGCTTATGTTGTTCCCCGCAATTAACCTCATTGCGAACGTCATCCTCCTCCACATTGTCACCTAATACCGGCTTTGCCGAAACGTTTGAAAGGGTGACGCTGGTGGCTCGTCATGCTTCTCATGGTATTCATAACGCAGCGTTTGGCCAAACATACACTTCTTTCCACAACCCATACGATTCATCTCGAGCTGCTGAAAGGATGCTTCGGTCGACATTGGCACGCGATGAAGCAAAGGTTTCCAATCTGTCGTCAGCGACTGAAAAGCGCAGACGGCACTCTCTCGCAACTGGTGTCGAGTCGACGAATACGTTGAAACCACACGAGCAAGTCTTGCGCGCACGTTTGGAGAGAGTCCTGAAAGCCAATACGCAGGCAGACGGTCGTGAAGGGGAACTTCCAAAGACAACTTCTAGAAACCCAGCTTCGACTGAGTCCGTGGGAAGTAGACGTTCACGGTCGCGAGCTGGATCAGACACGACTTTACTGGGATGGTTTTGGAACAAGGGTTCAACTTCAGGAGACGAGTATGAAGATGATGAGGTATGTGTCGTCGATTCGGTTTTGATTCATCCAATGAACATATTTCTTTCATAGACCATTGCGTTGCCCGTCCCTCCAATTGCGTGTCCTCATATTCAAGCTTTTTCTCAAACGCCGTATCTTACACGTTTCAGTTCTCCTCGACAACCTGCTTTACCTACCTCATCTTCCGCTTCACCTCCAAAACCACGTCGCATGCGCTCACATACCTCACCTGTGCCTTCTGATTCGTCTGTGCACAGCACATTTCAAAGTACGTCAGACTCGCCTCACCCACCGCACGCGTTACCGTTGGGGCCAGTACCTACTGTTGGTGCTGAGGTTGAAGCCAAAGCTCAAGGCCATGTTCGGGTGACTGGCAGCTCGGTACAAACCAGTAGAGCAACAGGTCCCATCCAGCTGCAGAAGACGCTCAGGATGCCCACTCCACCACCAACGCCGCCTCCTCGTTCTGCTGATATCACCGGTGAAAGTCAATCTTATATAACTAGCTCAGGCTCATTCGCCATCCCCAACCGGCAGAGTCGTTCTAGACGATCCACCGAACCTGTGCACATGGGTCACCACTTGCATCCAAAGTATACTTCAACTGCTTCAAACCCTGCGATACATTCTTCCACACCTGCTACATTGTCAACGGAAGCGAAAAGTAGACGTAAATCAACTCCGGTTGCTGGTTCTCTCCAGACGGTTAAGCCTACCGATAGGCGGAGATCCATTCCGACGTCAACGGGAGCAGTACCGGAACCATCTCGATTCTCTCCTCGAAATGTGCATCTCTCTGGTCAGTTAGGTAGTGTACAACGTGATAGTCCTACTGCGAAACCGACAGCTGTTCGCACCCAGCATTCGAGATCATCTACAATGTCTGAACAACTCCCTTCTTCTCTTCCTTCTCCATCGTATTTACAAAATCGGCATCGCCTCAGCACTTCATCGAATGGTCCCCTTCTTCCCTCTCTTACTGATCCCACCTTTCATACAACACCTCCCATATCTTCTTCTTCTCCATCTTCTCCTTCTCCTACGTCACCCTCCTTGCCTCCATTCCATACCTCACCTTGTACCACGTCTGCCTTCAACGCTCACACCGCTTCGATGCGTTGCCGTCAGATCGACGGTTATGTATCGTTCGCGGCCGTTGCGGGTCTGGAAGAGCCTCACGGAGATGATGATGGCGTTGACGGACGCGAAGGCACTGGTGATGATGGTGATGGTAGTTCGGCCGCGAATTTGGGTTGGGTAGGACGGCTGTTTGGGATTTAGAGATGTTCCCTATAACTTCTTTTTTCTTTTTCTGTTTTGCAAGTTCGTCTTTCGCTCACGTATTGTATGTCAACGTTTCCTTTGGTGATTTTTTTTGCTACTGTTTTTTGGTTTCTTTGGTTTCTACTTGTGTCGGTCATCCTAGATTTCGGTTTGCTTCTCCAAAGTTGTTCCAGGGTGAATTCATTTTTTCTGATGACTTGAATCCTTGGTAAATGACTGGTTCTAAATCATCCCCTTGTGCACTTGTTCTTAGCACCTATCATTATTAACATAAAAATATGTACAATCTACTAACAACCCATGTACGACTTTTTTTGTATGCTTGCTATATATCGTATCATACACGGTTTCCAATACCGCAATACGTGTCGAAGCTTTCATGATCAAGTTATATGGAAGATTAGATGAAGCGCGCGTCTAGTACCTAGTTCTCACTTCTTACAACCGTGATCGTCGGTGCACTTAGTTGCTTCTTACCTCCATCATGTTGTATGGAGATTCAGAACCTCGACAAGAACACAAGAAACCTAGACTACCCAACGCTTGTAAAAATTGTCGCCAAAAAAGAAGTGAGGATTCTACTTCTCATCTATATTCCAGTCGTACTGAAGCAACCACCCTTTTGAAAGTTAAATGTGAGTTTATAGGTGACTAAGGTTATAGACAGATAATAATTTAACAAATGTAATTTTCGTCAAGGCGATAGCGCGATAAGGCCAGGAAATATTTGTTCCAACTGTATCGCACACCAAATCGAATGTTCTCATGAGGTTGCAAAGGTAGTCCACACGGTATCTCGCTGCCACTCATCCTCTAGAAACTCATTAAACACGTTCAGAAACGCGGCCCGCGTATAGGGTGAGCCCGGCTTGTCCTAGTCTAGTGAGCTTAATCCTATCAATACCATCGCAACATAGATATCCTCGCGGACAACGCTCAATTCAAGCCACCGTCGACGCGATTCTGTCCACCAGAAGACCGTTCGAGGTACCGAAAGATCCATTGATAGTGAAAGGAATTTTGGTTGACCTCGCGAATCACATTCAAGAATTGGAAGAAGATATAGCTCGACTCCGACACGCAAGCCCTCCAATCCCAAGTTCGTCTCAAGGAGACACACCTCCTATGACTCAACTCCAGTCAAACCAGGAAGAAGGGATCATCGTATCATCAGAAAACTCATCTCGTACTCCTGATAATTACTCCGTCGACGATTTAACCTTCCATCTCAAAATGTTTGAATTCGATGATGATTCTGTCCGACATTTTGGTAGTTCAAGCAGCAGAACTTTGGTCAAAGCTGCTTTGGACATCAAAAAGGAATATACTGGCGAGACTGATCTCGTTGAGACCAGACTGAGGCCCTCCTTCAAACGGCCAGAGTTTTGGAGTATACAACCGGTTAGTTTGTCTGATGCTTAACCAAAAAGATTATTCTCAAAAGTTGAATTCACTGCGACTCTCTAGTGGCAAAAAATTAAAGTTGTATATCCACCGTCCCCTCTTCAATTTCCACCGGACGACTTGATGACAGATTTGATAGACCTGTTTTTCACGCAACTCAGCCCACTTTGGCCTATCTTACACCGCCCCTCCTTCCTTAGATGCATTGAAAAACGTTTACACCGCGAGGACTACTTCTTTGGGAGCCTCGTTCTAGCTGTATGTGCACTGGGTGCCCGATTTTCACATGACCCTCGAATTTTTGAAGAGCGCACCTCACCCGAACGATCAATTGGTTGGCAGTGGATACGTCAAATTCAACCTATAAAGTTCTCTTATAACGAACCTCCTTCTATATACGAGATCCAAATGTATTTGGTATGTGTCTTCATATCTAGATGTATCATCCTATGTTCATGACTTCGAAATTACACATGTTATAGGTATATATCATGTTCGTGGCCACAACCTCGACTCCGGAGGTTTGCTGGATTCTAATCAGCATCGCAGTCCGCCTACTGCAAGACGTTGGAGCACATCGGAAACGACCTGATAATTCCAAACCGACATTGGAAACCGAATTATGGAACCGGGCTTTCTGGATAACCTACTCCTTAGATATACTCACAAGTACTATGCTGGGTCGTCCTCGGTGTATGTCTCAAAATGAGTGTGTTTTATCTGTGTTACTTGAGACTACATATTGTTGATTACTATATTCATTAGCTGTGATGCAGACATGCCGCTAGAATGTGACGATGAATACTGGGAACACGCTGATCCGAAGCAGGCGTTCCAACAGCCCCCTGGGAAGCCTTCATCGATGTCCTTCTGGATATGTTTCTTGAAACTGATAAACATATTGAGCTTGACACTACACACTATTGTGAGTATTTTAATGAACCGTTGTCCCTGTCTCTCCAAACCTACAATAAATTTATAGCATGCTGTGAAACAATCTAATATGCCTGCAGCAACTTTGGGATTGTCGAAACAGGAATGGACCGAAAAGATCATTACTGAGCTAGATTCACTACTCAACGAATGGACCGATGAGATTCCTAGTCACTGTGAGTACAACGCATAACAACTTGGTATTATTTGACCATGAGTTTAGTGAAATGGAAACCCGATAGAGAGAATATCCAACACTTCGACCAGTCAGTAGTGCTATATACCACATATTATTGGACTCAGGTGGGTTTTAATTCAAGTTTCAGTATCGGGGGGCATGTAATCTCTGTTCTAGATCATAGTCCATAGACCATTCATACCTCTTCCAGGAGTAGAGCCACAATCTAGCATCCCGTCGTTAGCAATTTGTGCTAACGCCGCACGATCTTGCCTGCACGTTATAGAAATCCAACAGCAGCGTAAGACAAATGCTCTTGTGGTACCAAATGTGACGGTTAGTGTAACTCACTTGTACGTAGTTGTCATCCAAAGGGCTAAGCGTTTAACAGATAGCCCTTTTCAACTGTGCTATCGTCATCCTGGTGAATATATGGAGGGGGAAGCATGTCGGAAGCTCTTCTTCAGATCCTAACAAAGAACTCGCGGATGTTCACCGCGCTATTGATGCCCTTCATCTTTATGAAGATAGGTATGTTGGTCGACTGTCTATGTGGATACTAAGAATCTATTCTTATTGGTAGATGGGAACAAGCTGCGAGATCAGCGTGCGTTTTGCTTCACCCTTACTCGAGGACCCCTCCTTTGCTCAATATTGCTCTTCCTCTCTAGTGATATCTTGATGGAAGTGATATCTGTCAGTCATTTCCAACAGTCTAGTCAATCTAGGTCGTCCTTGAAACGACCCCGAACGGAAGACGACGATCTTCAACCTGCATCTGTATCTCCTCGTGCAGTCGACAAGGAGAAGCGGCGCACAGCTGGAAGCAATAGGGTCTTGACAGCGATAGATATTACGAAAACACACCACCTTCCGACAATGCAAGAATCTACTACGAAATTTACTCTGCCTTTAAATAGTAATGAACTCGGAAGTCTTCCCATCTATGAACCTTTCAACTGGTCTTGGCCTCAAGATCAATGGCTGTTGCCCTCTGGAGACCAGAATCTCAACAATCCTTGGGCTGCCGCAGGAACGAGCGACGGGACTCAATTCGGATTCTACTCAGCATCCTCAGCACCATTCACAAATTTTTCGACCGCAGGTGTATATTTAAATTATCATCCATTCCCCGATTGAGTGCTAATTTATTCCCTTCTCTTCAGAAAACCTAGCAATATCTGGGCAAGGATTAGATGATAGGTATGATCACTTCTACATGCGAAATGACCGTTCTAAAATACCCTTTATTTTCTAGTACCCAAAATTATCCGGGAGACTGGGCTTCATATATGGCAACCATTGACGAAGTTTTACGTACAACAAATACACGAACAACCTAGGTTTTGTTCTGGTGTGTATTAAAAGAGTCATTGTGGACAAATTGTTTTCAACTGTAGTATGATATTGTTTCCTGATAACTGATATAATATGACAATATGCAGTGTGAAGTATGGTCACGCCTAACTGAGAGCATTAGAGATCTGATTCATGAACACATCCGAAAACACGCACCAGCCCTCATCTATCCACCTCTAAGGAAGTTCATTCATGGGCCCCACAGTACAAACTACAAAATTCAGACGAATGTACTGCGTTTAAGAGGTACTGTGCAGAATTGAGCAAGCTGGGAATGAGGAATCCCGGATTAAATTTGAAGTAGGCGCAGACATACTGATTGACAGCCTGGAAATAAGTGACCAGTACTACAGTACTCGGCGGTGCTTGAAGCCTAAACTCGAAGAGTAATTCCGGAGTAAATTGATGTCAAAACAAGAGGTTGTTAGCAGTCGTCCTCTGGTGAGCATTTTCAGAGCCAATTTGCAAGGACATTGCGACCAAGCAAAGATATCCACAGGGAATAAGTCACTGCAAGGTCTGATAATTATCAGTCCTGAACGCTAGAACATTGCAAGGCGAAATGGGAAATTTCAGAATAACTAGGATTTGAACCACTCATCGAGTGCGAAACTTTGGACGCAAAACTCGCGGAATCAGGTAATGTGTTCATCAACATTGTGAAGAGAAAAGCACAAAAGGAGCATAAGTTTTAACAGCGCACCTTTCTTTCAGTGTAATATTATACTGATGACTTTTAGGCTTGCCTTTACAGAAGTTGTTGATGGTCCGTGCGCATGGTCCCACAGGTCAAAGCATATTCTGTTTCAACTGTTATTGTTATTGTAAGAGCAACATGAGGTGAGAGTGTTATTCCGCTGCAAGAACTTACACTAACGCCTACCGTGACGAACTGGAACTAATATGGTTACAACTTGATTCGAGGGATCGCTCCAATGCATGTCTGGTACCCATATGCTTTCCTCCAACATCGTATATGTATGTTGTATGTCCCATGTTCCTAGAAGGGATGGTCCAGAAATAAGCGCTTAGTACATTATTAGGAGTAATAACAGGATGTAATTGCTGGCCGTGAGCTGATCCAGCGGTGAGAAAGGCGGGAGCAGCATTGAATTTGGGGGGAGGAATGGAACCATGAAGATGTCCTTCAATTCCATACCCCCAAGCTGTGCTGATAACGGAATCGCTAAAGGCAAGAAAGTTGGAGATACCCTCCAGTTGGTAGTTTTCAGGAAAGCTCCGAATCTGCAGCAGTGTATTTGCAGTGGACATGATATCTTCTTTCAACAAAGTTATTTATGAAATTGTCATGAAGTGAGCCCACCCCCTATCATTTTCCTTTCTTTACGATACACCATCCAAGCCCTCTTACCTACAATAATCATTCCGGAACATTCCATTCCATTCTATTAGTTCCATTCCATTCCTTGTGCCTGAGCTATACAGTATTACCTCATAGTTCCCACGCTCCACCTTGTATATATAAGCCAGCCCCCACAACCTGGTCCCTTATCTTGACCTCTTTGTCGTTGGGACCAGGTATGTCTTTAACTTACTTACTTGTATTTATTATCAATATAACTTTGTCGTTGGGACCAGTTGTCCGCTCCCGCCTAAGTCTCCGCTCCGCTCCGCCACCGTCGTCACCTCTTTGTGACATTAGGTCAAGATCCCTTACTGCACTGATAGCCTACCGATTAGGTTATCCTTGCAGGCTCCGCTTCCACCACGTCTACAGACACCCCCGCACCAAGCCTGCCCGCCCAAGCTATCGACTGCTCTGCCTACCCACACGCTTTTGATACTAAAGACCAAACCCACATCCACCGCAGCAAAAGCAGCTCCTGGGCTGATTGCAGTTCTCAACCCTGTCCGAACGCTGCTGCCAACTCCATCAGTGAAGAGGAGAACCTTTCCGACGGTACCGTGATCACACCCATCCTTATCCCTACTCCCACTGCACCACCATCCATTATGTCGACCTCTGAAGTCAACACAAATCAGCTCATGGCACAGCTTATCGAGCAGGTGACTCAGCTCACAGCCAACCTTCACAGAGCTGCAGCCAAGTCGAGCATGAATAAACCCGAGCTCTTCAAAGGCTCGAGTAGTGCGGAAGCCCGTCGCTTCATTGCTCAGTATCAGAGCTGGGCAGTGGAACAACCGGATTTGAAGGACAACGAAGGGAAACTGATTAAGGCGGCTCTAGGATTCTTCTCGGGAAAGGCTGCTGATTGGGCCACCCCATACCTCTTGGAATTCAGTCATCACCA
This sequence comes from Lentinula aciculospora, assembly GCA_028011355.1. NCBI lineage: Eukaryota > Fungi > Basidiomycota > Agaricomycetes > Agaricales > Omphalotaceae > Lentinula > Lentinula aciculospora. The sequence continues at coordinate 299,982 of JAOTPV010000041.1, forward strand.
ACAACCGTTTAATGGACGATGGGAAGACTTTAAAACAGCCTTCACCCTCCGATTCGAATCCATTGACGCAGGCATGGAAGCCCGGAATGCAATCCAGCATCTCAGGCAAGCAAAAGGTCAAACGGTAGCAGAATTTGCACAGAACTTCAAAGACATCGGCGATCGAACTGGGCTCTCAGATATCGACCTACGAGAACGCTTCCACAGTGGCCTCAACCCAGAGATTCGACAAAATCTCATCGTGGTCAACATAGCTCAGGGATTAGCCCCTACACTAGAGGAGGCAATCAGGCGAGCAATCTCGGTAGACGTATTCCTGCATGACCCCACCATGACAGGCCGTAATCAGGGTACCTCTCACATCTCCTCTCCCCCTGCCAACTCCCATGCTATGGACGTTGATGCCACGCATACCAATGGCAACAGTAGAGAAAGCTTCGTGGCCCAGATGAGAGGCAGGTGTTACGGTTGTGGTTCACAGAGTCATGAGAAGAGGAACTGCTCGTACAAGGACACAGTATGCCGCTACTGTGGGCGACGAGGTCATTTAGAGTCAGTCTGCCAGGATAAATTCATGGGTCTAGAACGCGGCCGGGGTAAGCGTCAACAACCCCGCCGTCAACAAGTCGCAGCCTCCTCTTCAACGCCTTTCACTCTCTTTCCCAATGAACCTGTCCAAATTGTGGCTTCCACTCCGGCCCCTGCTCCTGCTCCTATTGCCCAGTCCCCAGCTACCCCCGACCTCTCCATCCAAATTGCCCAGCTCCAAGAACTCCTGAACAGAGCCAATGCCATGGCCCCCGCTTCAGGCTCGCAGGAGGGTTTTTAAAGCGGGTACCCGTCTCGGCCGCACCGAGAGTACCCGTAAACCAATTTGCTATACATGCCACGTCCACATATGATTCTCTACCCTCATGTACCATATCTAATATTTCGGAATTGAACTCCAATTCGTCACACTTCCGAATTAACGCGAAATTAAGAGGAAGAAATCACAGTATAGCAACTGCGGCCATGGTTGATTCTGGAGCCACGGCTCTATTCCTGAATCAGGAGTTTGTCACCCGCCACCAAGTAAGGATCTTCCCACTCAGGAAACCCATTGGGGTCTTTAACATCGATGGATCTGCTAACTGAGCAGGGCAGATTACGCATTTTGCACGTCTAGCCCTGACTGTCGATAACCAAGAACGGTGGACAGATTTGCTGATAACCAATCTGGGAAGTGAAGACCTAATCCTGGGACTCCCCTGGCTACGTAAAGCCAATCCAGATATTGACTGGGAGAAGGGACGACTCTCGGTTAGACCACAACGGACAACAATAGAGGAGGTAGAAGAACAAGACACTGTGGAGGAAATTGAAACAGTCATCACTCCCGAAACCCCACTGAACTTAGCAGAGGAAGAGGAGGCAGATGAGTCGCCGATACACCGCATTCGAGCCAACCGACAAACCCGGCGTGCATGGGTGAAGTCAGGCATCCTACACGAACAAACAGAAGAGGTCTGGTGCGCAGCAGGATTCACATATTCCCAACAGCTAGCGGAGCAGGCCTACAAAGCAAAACCCGTGAAAACCTTCGAAGAAATGATCCCAGAGCCCTATAGGGATTTCAAAAAGGTATTCTCTGAAATGGCCTCAGAACGTCTCCCTGAACACAAACCCTGGGATCACGCCATTGAACTGATCCCAGGAGCACCCGAAACCATGCGTACGAAAGTCTACCCAATGTCATTGAACGAACAAGGCGAACTCGACCGTTTTCTGGATGACAACCTCCGAAAAGGCTACATTCGCCCCTCAAAATCGCCACTGTCTTCACCTGTCTTCTTTGTGAAGAAGAAGGACGGGAAGCTCCGTTTTGTACAGGATTACAGGAAACTAAATCAAGTAACCCTAAAGAACCGCTATCCTCTCCCACTGGTTGCTGACATCGTCAGCCGTCTGCAGGGGGCACGGTACTTCACCAAATTTGATGTCAGATGGGGCTACAACAATGTCCGAATTAAGGAGGGTGATGAATGGAAGGCTGCTTTCGCAACCAACCGAGGGTTATTCGAACCCAGTGTAATGTTCTTTGGTCTCACCAACTCCCCAGCGACCTTCCAAGCACTCATGAATTCCATCTTTTCAGACCTAGTGGCAGCGGGGAAAGTAGCAGTGTACCTAGATGACATCCTTATCTTCAGTAACGAGCTACAACAACACCGGCAGATAGTGCGGGATGTACTAAAACGGCTAGAGAAACATGACCTCTATCTACGACCCGAAAAATGTGAGTTCGAGGAGCTTCAGATCGAGTACTTGGGACTAGTGATATCAGAAGGGGAAGTGCGCATGGATCCGGTAAAAGTGACTGCAGTTCGTGACTGGCCTACTCCAAAGAACCTGCGAGAGCTGCGAGGATTCTTAGGTTTTGCCAACTTTTACCGTCGATTCATACAGAACTTTGCCCGCATAGCACGCCCTCTGAATGACCTAACCAAGAAAGACTCAGGCTTCAACTGGGGAACACATCAGCAGCAAGCATTCGACACCCTAAGGGAAGCTTTTGTCACAGCTCCGGTACTGGCACTCTGGGACCCCAACAGGCTCACACAACTCGAGGTAGATGCATCAGGCTTTGCCACAGGAGGAGCTCTAATGCAGAAACAAGACGATGGTCAGTGGCACCCAGTAGCATTTCGATCAGCCTCCATGCAACCAGCCGAACGAAACTACGAAATCTATGACCGGGAGATGCTGGCAATCATTGAAGCACTAAAGGACTGGAGAAGCTTCCTGGAAGGATCACCGCAGACCTTCGAGATCATCACCGACCATGCAAACCTGGAATTCTGGCGCTCTGCACAGGACCTTAGCCGACGACAAGCGCGTTGGGCACTATGGTTATCCCGATTCGACTTCCGGCTGACTCACCGCCCAGGCAAGGCAAACACACAGGCAGATGCTCTGTCTCGCATGGCAACGCATCAGGTGTTGGACAGTGAAGACAACCGACAACAGACCGTTCTGAAACCAGCCCACTTTATGCAAGTGGCAGCAGCCTCACTACAGAACCCGTTGGAGGACCGCATCCGGAAGGCCTCGCAAAGAGAGGCCCAAGTACTCGAAGGACTGGAAGAGCTCAGGAGGAGTGGCCTCCAATGCTTGGCCAATGGGATAGCAGAATGGGAGGAGGATAACGGACTGGTGTACCACCGAGGTAGGGTATATGTCCCACCAGAGGATGACCTACGGACAGAAGTACTCAAACAATGCCACGACAACCCCTCCGCTGGTCACCCCGGACTTCACAACACCCTCGATCTCGTTAGCACCCACTTTTGGTGGCCCACCCTGCGATCCTTTGTAGAAAAGTATGTGGAAGGATGCGAAACTTGTGCTAGGAAAAAGATACAGAGACACCCACGAGCAGTAACACTACCCCTAGATGTCCCAGCAGGTCTGTGGGAAGAAGTGGGAGTTGACCTGATCACACAGCTGCCCAATTCACAAGGATACGATGCCATCCTTGTCTGCACCGACCTCTACGGGAAACAAATCCACGCAATCCCTTGTACCACATCAATCACAGCAGCAGGTGTCGCTGACATCTACTACCGCGAAATTTTCCGCCTCCATGGCCTCCCCCTCCGCTTTGTATCAGACCGAGGACCCCAGTTTGCAGCAAAGCTCATGCGATCACTACTCTCCCGCCTGGGAATCAAATCCAATCTCACATCGGGATACCACCCCCAAGCGAACGGGCAAACCGAGCGGGCAAACCAAGAAGTCGAAAAGTATCTCCGGCTGTATGTGGGACGTCGTCAGGATGACTGGGCAGAGCATTTGCCAATGGCGGAGTTTGTGATTAACTCACGTACCCACTCTGCACTTGGAATCTCCCCATTCGAGCTCACTTACGGCTACCTCCCCCTATTTAACATTCCCGTTGGTCAGCGAAGTGGGATTCCAGCAGTGGATGATCGCATTCAGATCCTTCGAGAGGTGCGACAGGATGCCGGGGCAGCTCTACACCTGGGAAAAAGACGGCAAAAGGAAAACTATGAACGAGGAAAACGAAAGGCACATCAATTCCAAGCGGGAGATCAGGTCTGGCTAAGCGCAGAAGACATCAAGCTCCAACTTTCCAGTGAGAAACTTGGGGATCGACAGCTAGGACCTTACACCATTTTGGAGAAGGTTGGGCCCCTGGACTACCGTTTAGACCTCCCACTATCCCTGGACCGCATCCATCCTGTGTTCCACGTCGATAAATTGTACCCTTGGAGAGGGAACACCATAAATGGCGAAATTGCAACACCACCGGAACCAGTATATCTAGAGGATGAGGATGAGCCGGAGTATGAGGTCGAGGACATCTTGGATAGTCGGATTAGGTGGAAGAAGTTAGAGTATTTGGTAAAGTGGAAAGGCTACGATGCAGGACACAACTCATGGGAACCTGCACCAAATCTTGAACACGCCCCAGCAACTATCCGAAAATTCCACAAAAAGCACCCTCAGGCGGCAAAAGCTTGACCATTGAGGGCAATGGTCATAAGGAGGGGGGTAATGTCATGAAGTGAGCCCACCCCCTATCATTTTCCTTTCTTTACGATACACCATCCAAGCCCTCTTACCTACAATAATCATTCCGGAACATTCCATTCCATTCTATTAGTTCCATTCCATTCCTTGTGCCTGAGCTATACAGTATTACCTCATAGTTCCCACGCTCCACCTTGTATATATAAGCCAGCCCCCACAACCTGGTCCCTTATCTTGACCTCTTTGTCGTTGGGACCAGGTATGTCTTTAACTTACTTACTTGTATTTATTATCAATATAACTTTGTCGTTGGGACCAGTTGTCCGCTCCCGCCTAAGTCTCCGCTCCGCTCCGCCACCGTCGTCACCTCTTTGTGACAGAAATGTGTTAGTTCTAGCGGATGGATATGCAAAACAGCGAGGTTACTTGCTTCTGACTGCAAATCTGTCAGAAATCCAATCTGCTATATATGATTAGTATAGACCTCTACTTGATAGTACAAGATCTTTCACCTATACAATATTAATATAGACTATAGATAGCAATGTAAGTAGTGTCACTGAATGCAAAAGTACATAACTTTTACCCCTTACAGAGATTTACTCAAAACTTATGTAAGAAATGGTAGCATAGTGTAAACTTCTGTATAAATCCATGTAAGTTTTCAAACACTTTCAACAAAAGTTATCCCTAAGTTTGTAAGCGGTAGGACAACATAGAAGAGGCGCTTACATGGTCCCTTTATTGGTCTTCCGTTTACTGGCAGGTCCCAGTCTTCATTCGGCACCCATATGTCTTTTGATTTTCATTTCTGTTATTTGTCCTTTGGACTATTATGCTTTGCGGGTTGATCATCTATATGTATATAGACTGTGACCGCTCAATCAGTTCCGATAGTAACTGTTTAAATACAACTTGTATTTCGTTCCTCACTCTCAGTTCTTACACCCGTTCGGTGTGTTCTGAGAGTGAGTCTCACTTTTAAATAATACCTGTAGGATATACTAAATTGCTGTTTAGATAGGTTATTTTCCAGGTATTTTGTATTCAATATCGGGTTCTTACACCCATTCAGTGTGTTCTGAGAATAGGTTATTTTACAAAGTTGTATAATTTATTGACTGTTGTACCTAGTGTGTGAAACCCATATGAAAAGGAAACTCACCCTCTACTTGATAGTACAAGATAGAGGATGGAACTGTCAAACAGACACTATAAACTAATGATCAAACCAAACAAGAACAAATCTAGAGTCCAGATCTGTCCAATTCATACCACCATTCTCCAACACATATCATTGTCCTCTGAGCTCCAATCCTAACAACAATAAGCATGAAGTATAAGAAGAGGGAACAATAAAAAGTAGAACAATAATGGCAGTGAAAGGCAATAGTGTGAGAATGAAACAGTAGCACTAGGTGCAAAAGTTGGGTTGGACATTGTGGTATGTCCAGGGTCTATGACATGTTGACAACTCATGCCTCACATTTTCCTTTCATCTTCCTTCCCTTTGATATGCTCTACCATATATAATACCTGCAGCATGGCTGAGATATGTTGTCCTCTCACCATTGCTTGCAGGTAAGTGTGTACAAATTTTAGATTAGAGTCCATCCTCTCACCATCACTTGCAGTCTACATAACATTATTGCATGTAATTAGATTTCACCCTCCCTCCTCCCTTCCACATACATTTATATACCTACTACTTACTTACTATACACTGTTTTCCATAGCTTGGCTTGAGGCTGTTCCCTTCGTAAGCAAAGCCTCAAGAGCTTCAGACAGTTAGAGAGAGAATACTAGGGGAGATGCATACATCATCCCCGACTGCTCCTCTGGAGTAACCAAAGTCCCTTTATGTGTTCTGGACTTGTCTCGTCTTCATTATCATGTTCGTGTTCCTGCTCCTTTTCAATTTTAAATGTTTTGGATTCGATTTACAAATTGACTGTGCCCATCTGATTGTATACTTCAGGAATGGACATTAATATAAATCTGCTTCACTTGGCTAAGGTTTGCAGGGCTTAATAACATGCTCAACTGAATCTCTGTTCCTGACAGAGGAGTTAACTCTCTATTAGCCTCAGAACTGGAATGGGATGCATTATAACTTTTAAGTAGCCAGTAGCCAACAACAGCACTAGTTGAGAGAGGTGTCTAGTCAACTGGCAGACTAAGGCCAGAGGGTGACACTTTACAACTTATAGGTTTTCAAAAGCACCTAGTTCTAGACAGATAACTATCCACACCACAAGAAGGACAAGCAAATAGAGAGAAGGAGGGGAGGCAGGGGAAGTGGAGCAAGGGGAATAACAGGATTGGATCAAATGCTTAGGTAATACACAGAAGTCCGAAAACTTCCAGACAGGATAGAGGGTTAGCTAAAAGAGGTATTCTCACCTGAGTTGTTCAAGGAAAAAGCCTCCTCTAGACCCAAGTAAAGGCAGGGTGCAAGCTTCAGCCAAGCAAGCAGGAGTCTAGGGTAGACCTTGCTATTATATTAGGTGGCAGCCTAGAGGGGGGCTAGGGCTAGACAGTCCTTGACTAACTCTACCTTAGAGAGACACTCTATACTAGAGATGGTACCTAGGAGTGCTCTGACTTAAGACTGAGTCGACATGAGGGTAAGAGATTATATTAGTATCTATCTTATAATACAGAGGAAGGGTTTCTTACCTGAGTCAACATAAGGGTAAGAGAATAGCAAGGTGAGGATCCAAAGATTTCACCTGCTGCTCTTATAAACATGTCAACCCTGGTAAGAAAGTCACATGAGTGTTAAATAAGAAAGGTAACTCCTACAATTGTCCGAGTGCGCATTCAGGTGTGGGAAGGAGTGCCTATATTAGGGAAAGGGGGTAGTAAAGGAGGATTCATGTGATAGTACATGTATACTGAATCACATGACTGTAGGACAATTAATGGATTGGGGGGAGGGAAAATGGTACAAAATAAAAGGAAAAGGAAGGAAAAGAGAAAGGAAAAAGGATTTCCTAACAACTGCTAGTGTCTCTTCCTCACCTCCTACTGTTAGAGAGCAACCTTTTGCACCAAGGAACAAAAGTCCTTTCTTTGTAACCTGACAGACTGGCCATCCAAGGTTTGGCATTGCTTTGCCAGTTCTTGCTGCTAAGGGACATTCTGCTGCTCCAATTCACAATAGCAATCCTGATTGAGGCAGACAATTGCTTACACAGCAGAGCTGTCGCTCTGTGAATGAACAGAGCACCAGTTTGTCTTGTTGAGCTCACTGAGTCAAGACAACAACAATTGGCTTGGTCTTGGAGTTGTCAAATGTTTGTTTTGTTACAGACCATTTGAAACAAGTGCTCTCTAAACAACTTTTCTTTATACTCTCACATGCATTTCTTTGCTCCAATTATGTAGCTCATGTACAATAGTAATAGTAAATATAGCTCAGAATCAAAGTGCATTGACCTGTAAATGTTGAATTGAGTCAAATAAGGTTACATAGGGGTTAAATAATCTGGATACAAATTACATCCAGTCTCTGATCTTGTAATATAAGCAACAGAAAAAAGAGCAACAGTCTCTGGTGGTGATACTATAAGCCTGGAAGAACAACTGACAAACAATCCATTTGTTGTTCTGTGTACACTGACCCAGCCTACAAAGCCTAGCCTTGATTGCCAAGAACACAAGCTCAATTGGGTTGAAGCCTGGCAAGTATGGTGGTAGATACTCCAGCCTCATACCCCTCAACAAAGGTCAGACTAAGATAGCACTAGTGACAGAGGAGAGGCTGACCTGGACTCTATAAGGTGACAGATTTCCAGAGCTTTGTGTATCGAGCAATTGTCCATGACAATGACAGATTGGGGGCCAGGAAACAGGTTCATCTTGTTGACAAGGCCAGAAATGAAATCCACAAAGAGGTGCATTTTGAAGGCACCTTCAACAATTGTGCAATCTATCATACCACCAAGACTGATGGCTGGCAGGAGTGAATAGCTAATTAAAGGTCAGCAAACATAAGCAAGATGTGAGAAACCACAGTAGATTCTTCACTCACCAAGTGCTGCAGACAAAAAATTGCTTTCAACAAGCATGTCTCCCCTCGAGAGACCATACCTGACCACAGTAGAACACCCAACAATCAGCAGCACTCTTGTCAACAAAGACCAGCTGTTCTGTACTGTATTGTGTGCCAATTTGTGCCAAGTACTGTGCTTGTAGTGTCTTGTTTCTCTCTTGTGCCCTCTTCGAAATCTAGATGGCAGTCATCTGGGGTACTTGGATGAGAAATGTGATACTTACCTTCTTCAGTGTGAAGCCTGCTTGGTACAGTGCCCTGCAGACAGTTGACCTTGATACCTCCAGACCTTGCCTTTCCTTGAGCAACTTACTCAAGTCCTCTAGAAAGGCATCATTACAGTTAGCCAGGGATCCTTGGAGGAACTAAGCAGAGCAAGTTGATGTCAGGACAATAATTGCACAAGTAAAGAACATACCTTTCCATCTGTGTAGCCTAGCACCCTTGGTCTCCCACTAGCCAACTGTTTCTGCACATGGACTGATCTGTTACATTTGTAGTCATTTGTAGTCCTTTAGCGCCCTGTACAGTGTGGGCAGAGAGACCCCAGAACAAGATGCAAGAACAGCTGCTGGATACCACTTGCTCAAGTTCACAAGAATTGTTTCCCAAGCATTGTCCTCGAATTGACAACCACAAAGAAACTGTTCAGATTGCAACTTGGCCATGATGTTTTGAGGCTGTTTGGTGAAGGTGGTAGATAAGAGGAGAAGTTGCACTCACATGCAGCATGTGTGTGTGACACTGCACATATGCACTTGGTCAAGCAATTCACAACAATAAATTTGCTACTCTGAGTGCACTGGTCACTATATCACCACAACATTTGACATGCATACAAAGAATGCATTAAACAAATTTATAAGACAATAATGAGAGCCTTATGTAGTGTATTTACTGAGATATTGATTTTTCAGTTGTTAAGACTGTTCCAGTGAGGTTCCGTGAGGTCTAGGGTGAATAGGATAGTATAAAGTGTTCCGATAGTTTCCGGGTTTGTACAGTAACTACCAATCAGTAGAAAAGTAGAATGGTAAAGTTGTACAAGAAATTTAGCACCACTTTCAGTAGTGCTCCCGCTATGTCATAGTGGTTCCGTGGATGTTTGTAGAATTCGGACGTCCAGAAGTTGACCAGATAAGTTCGGACAACTATAAAGTAAGATTGGAAAGCCCGGACAGAGTTTATCCTATACTATAAATTAGGGCGGTGCGCCTAAACCAGCGCTTTTTCTTATTAGTCATTATTTATGTCAGCAAAACTGTCAACGTTTTAGTGCTGCGGCGGCAGCGGCAACTTAAGTTTTTCCCACACATTACAATACACAATCTTGCGACGTGTTTGCTGCATGTTTGCTGAGTTGACTTAGGTTTTTCTCACACATTACTTCAAGCTTGCAATGTGTTTGCTGCATGCATTGCATGATAATTATGCTCTCCTTTGTTTCCCTTTCCCATCTTCTACTATAATTTCACACTATAATTGAAGTTCCTGATAGAGGAAATTTGACTACAGATAAAATGTTTGGTTTCTTACAAGCTATTGACCTGTGTGCAGGCTCTGACTACTATTCTCACTTTAAGGGATTCTGAGTCACCTCCCAATACACCTCAACATCGACAACAAAATGCTGATCGTGAGAGGGAACAACAAACACGTACCCTAGGCAGCCCTGAAAATCGACGTACACCTCAACCATCACCACATGGTGGACCAATACCATTCCAACTCAATATACCTCAAAATTATGTACCTTCCCAGCATTCACAAGATGATCTATTTCAAGTAATCAACCATAATGGCCAAGAGTTTCAATTGACTCAAGGAATTGCTAATCAACTCAGAAATTTACCTCCACTACTACCAACACAGGGCCATGGCCGTGGCCATACTTCAAATCAAGCAGTTGTAGGTGTAAAAATTCAAATACATAGTGCTGTGGCCACCAATCAATATCTTTACCTTATAGTCTCTTCATAATCAGAATCAGAATGCCCATGCAGGACCATCAAATTTGGCATATCAAAATCAGGTATTAGCATACTTATTTAGAGATTTTAAGGCTCATTTATTCTCTTGGTAGTTTCCTCACTTACCTGCTGAGCTACAAGCTCAACTAGCATTTGTACAGCCTCACCCTGCAAGACCAACATTGAGACAGAATCATAGAAGAGCCCAAAGTCATATCCGTAATACATTCTTTTCTATATTACACTATTTATTGCTGACTATCTTTACTTTCAGAATCTATATCATTTAATCCAGAAAGGCTGACCCATGAGCATGAGAATAATGATCCTCCACAAGATGACTTTGAGAATAGCCAGAGATTTCCACCAGGTCCTGGCTATCTCACACCAGAAGGCCATGACATGCACCAACAACATGAACAGTTGCAAAATGTGATGCACAACTCCCAAGAGGTGCATGAGCAGCACTTGCAACAGCAAGAAATTGATGTGGGAGATCATGAACATCAAAATGATGCTCCAGATGAGCCTATTCCAATAGGTCTACAACCTATTGAGAATGATTGGATTTATAACTTCTGTTCTTTGGGAAAAATGGATATAGAGTGTCCATTTTGTGGTGCATTGCATTGGCAAGCAGAGAGACTTACACATTCCTCTGTAATAAATCCTAAATTTGGAGCATGCTGCAAATCAGGGAAGATTCAGCTACCTATGTTACAAAGTCCACCTATTGAAATCAGGAATCTCTTTACTGGAGTTGATCATAACTCAAAGCACTTTTTAGACAACATAAGGAGTTATAATTCTGCTTTTGCTTTTGTATCATTGGGCCTTAAGATTCAACCACAGAATGATCCTGAACTTCCAAATACTGGGCCAAGGCAGTTTAAAATTAAGGGTGCACTTTGGCATTCTCTAGGCTCCCTTTTGCCTGAGGGTGACAAACCCCCAGTATATGCACAGCTTTACATAGTTGCACCTGAGACTGCTTTAGAGCAGCGCTTAGCCAATAACAGACATCATGGTACTGGGTTACTGTCATCTGTTATGCAAACAATATCTGATTGCCTTCACCGCAATAATAACTTTGTGAATCTCTACAGATCAGCATACCAGAGAATACAAAACCTTCAGGCACAGGCTCCAAATTCCCTAAATGGTGCTTATATCAAACTGCATTTCAGTGATACAAATGATCCTAGGAGATATAATATGCCATCAGCTGATGAGGTTGCAGTTGTTCTTCCAGGCCCAGGTACTGCCACAGATCATCGAGATATTATCCTTCAATGTAAGGAGGGGCCACTGAAACGTATATATGAAACCAATCCTGCATATGCACCTTTACATTATGTTTTACTGTTTCCCAGAGGTGAACTAGGATGGCACCTAAATATCAAATATGCAGATAGACCTAATGAACCAGCCTCTAATGATGATCATGTTACCCAGATGGAGTACTATGCATATCGCCTTCATCAACGCAATCTAGAGATTGAATCAAACCATCTGTTCTATGCCAAAAATCTTTTTCAGCAATATATTGTTGATGCATGGGCCCAAACTGATCAGTCATGCTTATCCTGGCTTGCACGCAATCAGAAGAAACTCAGAGCTGAGGTTTACAGTGGTTTAGTAGATGCTGTTCATTCAGGAGATGTTCAGCTGCAAGATATAGGGCAACGAGTTATCTTACCCTCTTCTTATATTGGAGGATCAAGACATATGTTCCAGCTCTATCAAGATTCTATTGCCTTAGGAAGAGCATTTGGAAAACCTGATCTATTTCTGACAATCACTGCAGATCCAAATGCACCTGAGATTAAAGAGGCTCTCCTTCCCGGACAGACAGCACAAGACAGACCTGATTTAGTTGCCTGAGTTTTTCGTGAAAAATTACAGATCATCTTGAGGGCTATTGACAAAGGGTGTTTTGGAAAGTGTAGAGGCCGTGTTTACACAATTGAATTTCAGAAGCGAGGACTACCTCATATACACATTCTTATTTTTCTCTATCCCCAATCACAGTATCAAGAGGCTCATCAGATTGACAAAGTAATCTCTGCTCAGTTGCCTGATCCTGAAACACATCCAAATTTATTCATGTTGGTTGAAAAGCTGATGATTCATACACCATGTGGTGATCTCAACCCAAGTGCATCCTGTATGAAGGATTCAAAATGCTCCAAGGGTTATCCTAAGGTATTCCAAGAGCATACTGTTTTGTCAGAGGATGGCTATACCCTTTATGCTAGACCCAAGAATGGAAGGCTTTGCAAGAAAAAGGTCAATGGCATAGAAATTGATATTGATAACAGATGGGTTGTACCTCATAATCCTTGGGCTTTGATGGAGCTCAAATCACATGCCAACTTAGAGTGTTGCATTTCCATAAAAGCTTTCAAATACCTTCATAAATACATTTACAAAGGCCATGATCGTACAACCATGGCAATTGGGAAAAATAAAGATGAAATACAGCAATGTCAGCGACTCGCTAGCTCTCACAAGAGACAACCAGGCGTCACACGATAGACGATGAGCAAGAGGATGAAAAAGCAAAAAGCGGATGGATAAAACAACCCAACTACAAGTCTAGCTACCAAGGAGAATAGACGAGAATAGAGCTAAGGAATATAACTACAAAATACTAAGTCTTATATACTATTGGGATATGAAGCCGTGAGAGATGTCTCGCGCCGTAACCGTGAGGATCTACAATAAGAGTCGCTCGTATCCATAAGTAAAGCTGTAGGTATTAGGTGAGTAAACAATAAGGCAATATAAAAAGAAGCATGGAAGCGGAACGATAATGACGTCGTCCTGTCAATGAACTGACAGGCACGAGAGAGTCGCGCCTAAGTGAAACGACAACGCAAGAACAATAAGGTTGACGCGTGTAACCTAAATGATAATGAAAATATAATAAGCGCTAGTGTAAGCGCTTTGGTGATTAGGTAAGTAAATAAAAGAAAAGGAAAAGAATAATAAAAGAAAAGAATAATGGAAAAAGATCGTTTCATGACATTACCCCCTCCCTAGAGCGCGAGTTCCACGAAGCGCTTGTCGTCTAACGAAATTTTCGGAGGGTAATTGTGAGGGCGTGTTTTCAGTATCTGGCGGAGGCATAGGGCGGAATAATTCGGTAGGGAATAAGGAAATAGGGATTTCAAGTCGATTAAGGGTGGCGGGTTTGGGTTTGGTCGGGTTCTTGTCATGGAACTCCTTCAATAACTCGGAGGAATGTGTAATGTTGGACCGAGGTTCCCAAGTGTCTTCATGTGGTCCGTACCCTCGCCACCTGACCTTGTACTTGATTCCTTTTCCTACTTTTCATGAGTCGAGAATCTCCTCGACTTCGAATTCTTCTTCTTCTCCTATGACAACAGGAGGTGGGCGAGTGTTTCGTGGTTGAGAGGGAAATTGCGGTTCTCTATAGGGAGTGAGAAGGACTTCGTTGAAAACGTTATGGATACGTTTCCACGTAGAGGGGATGTCTAGTTTATAGGAACTAGTGCCTATCTTCTTCTGAACTGTAAACGGTCCAAACCGTTTATCTCCTAACTTTTTCATCGGCTGGTCTGTTGATAAGTTAGTTCCCTCAAGCCAGACCTTATCGCCTGGCTTGTACTCTACTCCAACTCTTCGCTTACGGTCATAAAACTTCTTCATATCCTCGTTGGCCTTTCCTAAGGCCGCTCCTACTTCGTCTCGAACCTTCCTCATTCCATCTGCAAACGCCTGTGCTGTGGGGTTGTCCGAAGTCATTTGAGGTGCCGTGCCTTTATAGGGATGTCTACCGTTGTCAGCATAGAAGGGGGAAACTTTTGTCGCAGAGTGTACTCGATCGTTATAGGCGAATTCTGCAAGCGGTAACCACTCATGCCAGTCATTTTGATGATAGCTAATGAACAAATGGAGATAATGTTCTATCTCCTGATTTGTTCGTTCCGTCTGGCCGTTGGTCTGTGGGTGATACACCGTGGTGTAGTTTGCTTCTATTCCTAAAAGACGGTAGAGTTCCTTCATGAAACGAGAATGATACTGAGGTCCTCGATCATGTATGATTTTTCGTGGAATACCGTGGACAGAAAAAATACGATCCCGATAGATCTTTGCCATTCCCTCTGATGTGACTGTAGTGTGTGACGGAACAAGTCGTAATCTTTTGGAAAAATGATTGATAAACACCGATATGGCGTTATATCCTCCCGATTCTGGTAGTTCCCCTATCATATCAGTGCCGATTATCTGCCATGGTTCAGTTGGTACCGCATGTGGATGAAGTTGTCCGACTGGCTTGGTACGATGTGATTTTGTAGCCTGGCATTTCTCGCAACCTTCGACGTATTTCCCTGCATCTCGTGTCACCCCTGGCCACCAGTAGTCCCGAGTGATCAACTCCATGGTCTTGTACTGTCCTGGATGTCCTGCTAATGGTGTATCATGGTACTGAGTGATTATTTTGGACCGGAGTAGGCGGTTTTTCGGTACATAAACACGCCCTTTCCATGTAATAACTTTGTCTTTTTCAGTCCACTCCGGGTTTTTGGCAGCTAGGGCATCCTGTACAGTTCGATCTACTTGGTTTCTACTCTTTCGGATCTCTGATAACAGGAGATCTTCGGGAGCCGATAGGTCGAGAGCTTGAATAAAAAGTTCCGGTTTCAGGAGAACAATGTTCTCGTTGTCCTTATCCCCCGTCTCAAGACCTGTCATCCTCGACAGGGCGTCAGCTTTCGTCATCGATTTACCAGGTTTGTGAATGAGATCGAAATTATACTCCGCTAATTCCAGTACCCAGCGCGCTTGTTGGCAGTTGAGTTTCTGCAGCTTTTTGAAGTACTGGAGGTTTGCGTGATCCGTATAAATCTCAATCTGTTCCTCCGCACCTAGTAAATATTGCCTCCAATCGTCAAGAGAATCCATTATTGCCATTAACTCTTTGTCGTAGATTTCGTAATTCCGTTCGACCTCATTAAGGGAACGAGAACGAAAGGCAATAGGATACCATCTACCATCAACGAACTGGGACAAAACGGCGCCATTAGCATAATCAGACGAGTCAGCTTCCACCCTGAATTTCCCGTGGTTACGAGGAATCAATAAAACGACTTCCTCACAAATACGGCGTTTCAACTCCTCGAACGCCTCCTCCTGACCTTTCTCCCACTTCCAAGTCCCATTTCCTGTGAGCTGTGTTAGTGGCTTTGCTACCAGACTGAACCCATGAATGAATCGCCGGAAGAAGTTGCAGAATCCTAGAAACTGCTGGACGTCGCGCTTCTTTCGTGGAGTAATCCATTCTCGAACGGCTTGTACTTTCTTGGGATCCATGCGAATAGTTCCGTTACCAATGATGATACCGAGGTAGTCGATAACCGGTTTTTCGAAAGAACACTTTTCGGGTTTAAGGAATAACTTGTGCTCCCGTAGAATGTCAAGTACTTGTTTTATGATTTGTCAATGTTCTTCTATACCGTCGGTAAAAATCAGTATGTCATCCATGTAAACGATAACATGACCTCTATTGACGAGGTCTCGCAAGATATGGTTCATGAAACCTTGGAATGTTGCAGGAGAGTTAGTGAGTCCGAAGAACATGACGGTCGGTTCGAATAACCCCTGGTTAGTTCGAAAAGCCGCTTTCCATTCATCACCTTCCTTTATGCGGATGTTGTTGAATCCCCATCTGATATCCATCTTCGTGAAGATTTTAGCGCCTTTTAAACGATCAATTAGTTCCTGAATGAGAGGAAGTGGGTACCGGTTTTTAACTGTCATCTCATTCAGTTTACAATAATCTTGTACTGGTCGTAAGGTGCCATCTTTCTTTTTAACGAAGAAGAAGGGGGATGTCATCTGCGAGGTAGAAGGTCGGATTCGTCCAGTTCGAAGGTTTTCTTCAAGAAACTTGTCGAGCGCCTCTTGTTCCTTTGGGTTTAATGGGTACACCTTACAATCTAAAGGCTTAGAACCTGGCGTTAGATCGATAGCGTGGTCCCAAGGACGTCGTTGTGGTAGCTGGTCGAATTCCTTCTGGCTGAAAACATCGGGGTACTCTTCGATGTAGGGCTTGGAAGTGTCGAACTCTTGGGCTGTTTCCTTTTTGGTTTGTTTTTCCGTCCACTTCCTCGACTGTACCTGCTCGTGAACATACCTGTCCCAGTCAAACAGGAAAAGCTGTTCGCCTTCCTGTAATGCCGCTCTAGAATGAGTATCCTCTGGTGTCCAAAAGTGTGGGTTGTAACCACATCTTGTTGGACACCTGTCGAAGGTTAGTTCAGATGTCTTCCAGTCGATACTCGGATTGTGGTGTCGTAGCCAGTCTAGTCCTAGAAAGATATTATTCTTTCCTAGACTTACTACTCCGAATTGGACGATTTCTGAATGATCACCGATGGTCATCCGGATTTCGACGTACTTGTCTATTGAGCCGGAATCATTGAGCGTACCGTCTGCATTGTAGACAGGGGTTTTGATTGGTAAGTCTTTCGTAACAAGGTTGTGCCGTTTGACGAATTCTGAGTCGATACAGGAACCAGTAGCTCCACTGTCGAGGAGTCCTTCTGTGACGATTTGTCGAGCATCTTCCAGTGTTTCGAGTATTGCTGGGAGTTTCAGACTTTTGCTGCGTGTCCCGCGAACATAACTCCTTTTGTTCTTGAGACTCCGGATGGCGGTGACTGCCGTTTTCCAGTTCCGTTTTCGTATGTCCATGACGGTTTCTTCCGAGGCTTCTTTGTCCCGGGAAAAGGGCATCCAAGTTCGTAATAATCCTACTGCTCTTGGGATCTGGTCTTCTCTAACTCTCTGAGTTAGCCATTCAGCAGTGTCGGGTTCGTACCATATAGGTTTTTCGGATTTTTCGGTTTTGTGTATGAATGTGGACGCGTTTTTCTGTTTAGTACCTGTACTGATTACATAATCAACGCCATTATCAACAAATTCCGAAATGTCCGTGTGTGAAGGCTCCTGCAGACCTATATCTACTGCGGAGCCTTTGGAAAACCCAAATCGTTAATGAAGTCTGTACGTTCCTGCTCACTCATGTTTAGCATAATACCTCGGACTACCGCCTTTCTCTTGTGCGGGCAGTTCCTGCTCATGTGGCCTGGCTCGCCACAGTTGAAGCACAAACGCTTCTCCCTCGCCTGGTCGATGTCCATCGGCCTGCCCGTTCCTCTGAACGTGGTGCCGGTAGCATCCCTTCTTGGCGCCGCAGAATACTCTGCCTTCAGAGCTACTTTCAGCTCCTGCCGGTTCTGCTGAGTGGACGACTGTCCACGACTCTGTCCCTGTGGGTTAGCGTTCCACCACCCCGCATACCCGTAACCTCTCTTCTGTTCGGCCCACTGCCGCCTTACGTTGTCAGCCCCTGTGACTACCTTCTTCAACTCCTTATAGTCTTCAAAGGGCTCTGTTCGTCCCTTAATGATGTCGTATAGGAGTGTGTGATCAACCGCTCTCTCCACTAGGGTAAGGACGTGCAACTCGTCCTTCTTGTATCCGGCATCCTTCAGTAACAATTCAAATTCTTTGAAAAAGTCACCAGCCAAAGACTTCCCCTGTCGGATATAAGTTAGTTTGTCGCAAGCTTCCTTCTCTTTCGCGACGTTCGTGAACTCCCTGTCCATATCGTCAATTAACTGCTTCCCCGTAATGTCCCATGACCCATTGTTGATGTTGAAGTGGTCATCAGAGTAGACCTGGGCCCATTCATCAGCTTTTCCTCCGACCAGGAAGGACATAATGATGGTCGTGACACGATGGGAATTGTCGACCTGCTTTGTCTCCATTAGCTCGGAGACGTAAGCCATCATTCGTCGTCGCCATGGCCGGTAGGTGGCGGGGTCGCCATCGTAGTTCCCTGGTGTATTGACAAACACCCGGCATGGACTAGAAGTGACAGTAGCGACTTCTGCTGGGTCGGGCGCATGTATCGACCGATCAGTCATGTTGAGTTATAGTAGGGGAGGGGATGAGCGTGTTTGGTAAGAATGAAAATATGTAACGTATCGAGAAAACTAGTTTCCAACGGTGTGTTGAATCCTAGGCAAGTTTGTAAAAGTTTTGTTGTGATGGGTGGTATGTGGTAGAAGCTCTATTCTTCTGTCAGCGACTCGCTAGCTCTCACAAGAGACAACCAGGCGTCACACGATAGACGATGAGCAAGAGGATGAAAAAGCAAAAAGCGGATGGATAAAACAACCCAACTACAAGTCTAGCTACCAAGGAGAATAGACGAGAATAGAGCTAAGGAATATAACTACAAAATACTAAGTCTTATATACTATTGGGATATGAAGCCGTGAGAGATGTCTCGCGCCGTAACCGTGAGGATCTACAATAAGAGTCGCTCGTATCCATAAGTAAAGCTGTAGGTATTAGGTGAGTAAACAATAAGGCAATATAAAAAGAAGCATGGAAGCGGAACGATAATGACGTCGTCCTGTCAATGAACTGACAGGCACGAGAGAGTCGCGCCTAAGTGAAACGACAACGCAAGAACAATAAGGTTGACGCGTGTAACCTAAATGATAATGAAAATATAATAAGCGCTAGTGTAAGCGCTTTGGTGATTAGGTAAGTAAATAAAAGAAAAGGAAAAGAATAATAAAAGAAAAGAATAATGGAAAAAGATCGTTTCATGACAAGCAATATATAGATTCCCGTTATGTATCTGCCTCTGAATCAGTTTGGAGGCTTTTTCATTATGATATGCATGAAGAAATCCCAAATGTTGTCTGCCTTGCAGTACATACAGAAGCTGGGCAATTTGTAGTGTTTGATGCTGATGCACCAGTAGAGGAGGTTCTTCATGTAGTTGGGTCAAAAGACAGCACACTTACAGCCTCCTTCAAAGTTAATGCAGCAGAGAAGAAAAAGGCTGAGGATGATCCTGAACATGCAGTAATGGTTGCACGATCACTTTTGTACCAGGAATTTCCTACAAAATGGGTCTGGGTAAAAACTACAAAAAGATGGAAGATTCGTGAGGGTAAAGCTGCTCTTGGGCGGATGTATTTTGTTCACCCTGCAGCTGGCGAAAGGTTTTATATTCGACTGCTGCTTACAGTTGTCAAAGGTGCTACATCATTTGCAGATCTACATATGAAGGAGTGGAATATCCTACACACCAAGAAGCATGTTTGGCCCGTGGGCTTTTGCAGAGTGATTCTGAGTGGAAGGACTGCCTAGAGGATGCAAGACATATGCAATCTGGATCTGCACTCCGTTCACTCTTTGCAACAATTCTTAAAGATTGCCATCCTGCTCAACCTTTTTTACTGTGGGAGAAGTTCAAAGAACACATCTGTGATGATATCAACCACCATTTACAGACCTCAGGGATTATTGCCAACCCAACACAGGATCAAATTGAAGATTATGGTTTATATCTTATTGATAAAATCCTTTTCCATGCAGGAGTACATGATGGATTAAAAGGTTTTCTGGGCATGCCAGTTCCTAATTATGAATTTTGGGCAGGGGTTGAAGGTAATAGGTTGATACGAGAGCAGCGTGCCTTTCATGCTGAAGAACAACAGCAAAGAGCATCAGAGAATATTGCAAAGATGAACAGAGAACAAGCAGAGGCCTTCAATACAATTAAAGCTGCAATATATGAGAATAACCCTCAGATGTTCTTTCTCCATGGTCCAGCTGGAACTGGAAAAACATTTACATATAATACACTCTGTTATGCATTGCGTGGAGATGAAAAGATTGTATTGTGCTGTGCTTCATCAGGGATTGCTGCTCTTTTACTCCCAAAGGGGCTAACTGCTCATTCCACATTTAAGATTCCTATTGAAATATATGAAGGAAAATTATGCTCTGTCAAGAAGAACTCTGATCTGGGTGAACTACTGCGTGAGACCAGTCTTATTATTGTCACAAAGAGGTGACGACGGTGGCGGAGCGGAGCGGAGACTTAGGCGGGAGCGGACAACTGGTCCCAACGACAAAGTTATATTGATAATAAATACAAGTAAGTAAGTTAAAGACATACCTGGTCCCAACGACAAAGAGGTCAAGATAAGGGACCAGGTTGTGGGGGGCTGGCTTATATATACAAGGTGGAGCGTGGGAACTATGAGGTAATACTGTATAGCTCAGGCACAAGGAATGGAATGGAACTAATAGAATGGAATGGAATGTTCCGGAATGATTATTGTAGGTAAGAGGGCTTGGATGGTGTATCGTAAAGAAAGGAAAATGATAGGGGGTGGGCTCACTTCATGACATTACCCCCCTCCTTATGACCATTGCCCTCAATGGTCAAGCTTTTGCCGCCTGAGGGTGCTTTTTGTGGAATTTTCGGATAGTTGCTGGGGCGTGTTCAAGATTTGGTGCAGGTTCCCATGAGTTGTGTCCTGCATCGTAGCCTTTCCACTTTACCAAATACTCTAACTTCTTCCACCTAATCCGACTATCCAAGATGTCCTCGACCTCATACTCCAGCTCATCCTCATCCTCTAGATATACTGGTTCCGGTGGTGTTGCAATTTCGCCATTTATGGTGTTCCCTCTCCAAGGGTACAATTTATCGACGTGGAACACAGGATGGATGCGGTCCAGGGATAGTGGGAGGTCTAAACGGTAGTCCAGGGGCCCAACCTTCTCCAAAATGGTGTAAGGTCCTAGCTGTCGATCCCCAAGTTTCTCACTGGAAAGTTGGAGCTTGATGTCTTCTGCGCTTAGCCAGACCTGATCTCCCGCTTGGAATTGATGTGCCTTTCGTTTTCCTCGTTCATAGTTTTCCTTTTGCCGTCTTTTTCCCAGGTGTAGAGCTGCCCCGGCATCCTGTCGCACCTCTCGAAGGATCTGAATGCGATCATCCACTGCTGGAATCCCACTTCGCTGACCAACGGGAATGTTAAATAGGGGGAGGTAGCCGTAAGTGAGCTCGAATGGGGAGATTCCAAGTGCAGAGTGGGTACGTGAGTTAATCACAAACTCCGCCATTGGCAAATGCTCTGCCCAGTCATCCTGACGACGTCCCACATACAGCCGGAGATACTTTTCGACTTCTTGGTTTGCCCGCTCGGTTTGCCCATTCGCTTGGGGGTGGTATCCCGATGTGAGATTGGATTTGATTCCCAGGCGGGAGAGTAGTGATCGCATGAGCTTTGCTGCAAACTGGGGTCCTCGGTCTGATACAAAGCGGAGGGGGAGGCCATGGAGGCGGAAAATTTCGCGGTAGTAGATGTCAGCGACACCTGCTGCTGTGATTGATGTGGTACAAGGGATTGCGTGGATTTGTTTCCCGTAGAGGTCGGTGCAGACAAGGATGGCATCGTATCCTTGTGAATTGGGCAGCTGTGTGATCAGGTCAACTCCCACTTCTTCCCACAGACCTGCTGGGACATCTAGGGGTAGTGTTACTGCTCGTGGGTGTCTCTGTATCTTTTTCCTAGCACAAGTTTCGCATCCTTCCACATACTTTTCTACAAAGGATCGCAGGGTGGGCCACCAAAAGTGGGTGCTAACGAGATCGAGGGTGTTGTGAAGTCCGGGGTGACCAGCGGAGGGGTTGTCGTGGCATTGTTTGAGTACTTCTGTCCGTAGGTCATCCTCTGGTGGGACATATACCCTACCTCGGTGGTACACCAGTCCGTTATCCTCCTCCCATTCTGCTATCCCATTGGCCAAGCATTGGAGGCCACTCCTCCTGAGCTCTTCCAGTCCTTCGAGTACTTGGGCCTCTCTTTGCGAGGCCTTCCGGATGCGGTCCTCCAACGGGTTCTGTAGTGAGGCTGCTGCCACTTGCATAAAGTGGGCTGGTTTCAGAACGGTCTGTTGTCGGTTGTCTTCACTGTCCAACACCTGATGCGTTGCCATGCGAGACAGAGCATCTGCCTGTGTGTTTGCCTTGCCTGGGCGGTGAGTCAGCCGGAAGTCGAATCGGGATAACCATAGTGCCCAACGCGCTTGTCGTCGGCTAAGGTCCTGTGCAGAGCGCCAGAATTCCAGGTTTGCATGGTCGGTGATGATCTCGAAGGTCTGCGGTGATCCTTCCAGGAAGCTTCTCCAGTCCTTTAGTGCTTCAATGATTGCCAGCATCTCCCGGTCATAGATTTCGTAGTTTCGTTCGGCTGGTTGCATGGAGGCTGATCGAAATGCTACTGGGTGCCACTGACCATCGTCTTGTTTCTGCATTAGAGCTCCTCCTGTGGCAAAGCCTGATGCATCTACCTCGAGTTGTGTGAGCCTGTTGGGGTCCCAGAGTGCCAGTACCGGAGCTGTGACAAAAGCTTCCCTTAGGGTGTCGAATGCTTGCTGCTGATGTGTTCCCCAGTTGAAGCCTGAGTCTTTCTTGGTTAGGTCATTCAGAGGGCGTGCTATGCGGGCAAAGTTCTGTATGAATCGACGGTAAAAGTTGGCAAAACCTAAGAATCCTCGCAGCTCTCGCAGGTTCTTTGGAGTAGGCCAGTCACGAACTGCAGTCACTTTTACCGGATCCATGCGCACTTCCCCTTCTGATATCACTAGTCCCAAGTACTCGATCTGAAGCTCCTCGAACTCACATTTTTCGGGTCGTAGATAGAGGTCATGTTTCTCTAGCCGTTTTAGTACATCCCGCACTATCTGCCGGTGTTGTTGTAGCTCGTTACTGAAGATAAGGATGTCATCTAGGTACACTGCTACTTTCCCCGCTGCCACTAGGTCTGAAAAGATGGAATTCATGAGTGCTTGGAAGGTCGCTGGGGAGTTGGTGAGACCAAAGAACATTACACTGGGTTCGAATAACCCTCGGTTGGTTGCGAAAGCAGCCTTCCATTCATCACCCTCCTTAATTCGGACATTGTTGTAGCCCCATCTGACATCAAATTTGGTGAAGTACCGTGCCCCCTGCAGACGGCTGACGATGTCAGCAACCAGTGGGAGAGGATAGCGGTTCTTTAGGGTTACTTGATTTAGTTTCCTGTAATCCTGTACAAAACGGAGCTTCCCGTCCTTCTTCTTCACAAAGAAGACAGGTGAAGACAGTGGCGATTTTGAGGGGCGAATGTAGCCTTTTCGGAGGTTGTCATCCAGAAAACGGTCGAGTTCGCCTTGTTCGTTCAATGACATTGGGTAGACTTTCGTACGCATGGTTTCGGGTGCTCCTGGGATCAGTTCAATGGCGTGATCCCAGGGTTTGTGTTCAGGGAGACGTTCTGAGGCCATTTCAGAGAATACCTTTTTGAAATCCCTATAGGGCTCTGGGATCATTTCTTCGAAGGTTTTCACGGGTTTTGCTTTGTAGGCCTGCTCCGCTAGCTGTTGGGAATATGTGAATCCTGCTGCGCACCAGACCTCTTCTGTTTGTTCGTGTAGGATGCCTGACTTCACCCATGCACGCCGGGTTTGTCGGTTGGCTCGAATGCGGTGTATCGGCGACTCATCTGCCTCCTCTTCCTCTGCTAAGTTCAGTGGGGTTTCGGGAGTGATGACTGTTTCAATTTCCTCCACAGTGTCTTGTTCTTCTACCTCCTCTATCGTTGTCCGTTGTGGTCTAACCGAGAGTCGTCCCTTCTCCCAGTCAATATCTGGATTGGCTTTACGTAGCCAGGGGAGTCCCAGGATTAGGTCTTCACTTCCCAGATTGGTTATCAGCAAATCTGTCCACCGTTCTTGATTATCGACAGTCAGGGCTAGACGTGCAAAATGTGTAATCTGCCCTGCTCGGTTAGCAGATCCATCGATGTTAAAGACCCCAATGGGTTTCCTGAGTGGGAAGATCCTTACTTGGTGGCGGGTGACAAACTCCTGATTCAGGAATAGAGCCGTGGCTCCAGAATCAACCATGGCCGCAGTTGCTATACTGTGATTTCTTCCTCTTAATTTCGCGTTAATTCGGAAGTGTGACGAATTGGAGTTCAATTCCGAAATATTAGATATGGTACATGAGGGTAGAGAATCATATGTGGACGTAGCATGTATAGCAAATTGGTTTACGGGTACTCTCGGTGCGGCCGAGACGGGTACCCGCTTTAAAAACCCTCCTGCGAGCCTGAAGCGGGGGCCATGGCATTGGCTCTGTTCAGGAGTTCTTGGAGCTGGGCAATTTGGATGGAGAGGTCGGGGGTAGCTGGGGACTGGGCAATAGGGGCAGGAGCAGGGGCCGGAGTGGAAGCCGCAATTTGGACAGGTTCATTGGGAAAGAGAGTGAAAGGCGTTGAAGAGGAGGCTGCGACTTGTTGACGGCGGGGTTGTTGACGCTTACCCCGGCCGCGTTCTAGACCCATGAATTTATCCTGGCAGACTGACTCTAAATGACCTCGTCGCCCACAGTAGCGGCATACTGTGTCCTTGTACGAGCAGTTCCTCTTCTCATGACTCTGTGAACCACAACCGTAACACCTGCCTCTCATCTGGGCCACGAAGCTTTCTCTACTGTTGCCATTGGTATGCGTGGCATCAACGTCCATAGCATGGGAGTTGGCAGGGGGAGAGGAGATGTGAGAGGTACCCTGATTACGGCCTGTCATGGTGGGGTCATGCAGGAATACGTCTACCGAGATTGCTCGCCTGATTGCCTCCTCTAGTGTAGGGGCTAATCCCTGAGCTATGTTGACCACGATGAGATTTTGTCGAATCTCTGGGTTGAGGCCACTGTGAAAGCGTTCTCGTAGGTCAATATCTGAGAGCCCAGTTCGATCGCCGATGTCTTTGAAGTTCTGTGCAAATTCTGCTACCGTTTGACCTTTTGCTTGCCTGAGATGCTGGATTGCATTCCGGGCTTCCATGCCTGCGTCAATGGATTCGAATCGGAGGGTGAAGGCTGTTTTAAAGTCTTCCCATCGTCCATTAAACGGTTGTTGGTGATGACTGAATTCCAAGAGGTATGGGGTGGCCCAATCAGCAGCCTTTCCCGAGAAGAATCCTAGAGCCGCCTTAATCAGTTTCCCTTCGTTGTCCTTCAAATCCGGTTGTTCCACTGCCCAGCTCTGATACTGAGCAATGAAGCGACGGGCTTCCGCACTACTCGAGCCTTTGAAGAGCTCGGGTTTATTCATGCTCGACTTGGCTGCAGCTCTGTGAAGGTTGGCTGTGAGCTGAGTCACCTGCTCGATAAGCTGTGCCATGAGCTGATTTGTGTTGACTTCAGAGGTCGACATAATGGATGGGGGTGCAGTGGGAGTAGGGATAAGGATGGGTGTGATCACGGTACCGTCGGAAAGGTTCTCCTCTTCACTGATGGAGTTGGCAGCAGCGTTCGGACAGGGTTGAGAACTGCAATCAGCCCAGGAGCTGCTTTTGCTGCGGTGGATGTGGGTTTGGTCTTTAGTATCAAAAGCGTGTGGGTAGGCAGAGCAGTCGATAGCTTGGGCGGGCAGGCTTGGTGCGGAGGTGTCTGTAGACGTGGTGGAAGCGGAGCCTGCAAGGATAACCTAATCGGTAGGCTATCAGTGCAGTAAGGGATCTTGACCTAATGTCACAAAGAGGTGACGACGGTGGCGGAGCGGAGCGGAGACTTAGGCGGGAGCGGACAACTGGTCCCAACGACAAAGTTATATTGATAATAAATACAAGTAAGTAAGTTAAAGACATACCTGGTCCCAACGACAAAGAGGTCAAGATAAGGGACCAGGTTGTGGGGGGCTGGCTTATATATACAAGGTGGAGCGTGGGAACTATGAGATAATACTGTATAGCTCAGGCACAAGGAATGGAACGGAACTAATAGAATGGAATGGAATGTTCCGGAATGATTATTGTAGGTAGGAGGGCTTGGATGGTGTATCGTAAAGAAAGGAAAATGATAGGGGGGGGGGGGGCTCACTTCATGACAATTATTTGGGATGAAGTTCCAATGCAGGACCGGTATTGTCAAGAGGCTGTGGATATAACTATGAGAGACATTAGGGACACCCCTAGCAAGCCATTTGGAGGTGTTACAGTTGTTTTTGGAGGAGACTTTCAGCAAATACTTCCTGTGGTCTGGAAAGGACACCGAGAGCAAATTGTGGGTCAGTGTATCCAGCGATCTTATTTATGGCGTGACATAAAGATCCTTTATCTAAAAGAAAATAAAAGATTAAGTAGTGGTACAGCAGAGGACAAAGAGTATGCAGAGTGGTTACTGAAGGTTGGACATGGTTCAATTAATGGTCCAGAAAGCCAAATAAAGCTTGACCCTATTATGAAGTGTGGGGACTCTGTTGACTCCTTGATCTCTGCCATTTATCCAAATCTCAATGTTATTGACTGTGCAGCAGATAATGTTGATTCATGGTTTTCAGAGCGCACTATACTCTGCCCATGAAATGATACTGTTGATGAAACCAATCTCATGTGTTTAAATACATTGAGTGGCAATATCAATACTTATCATAGTGCAGACAAGGCTGTCATAGATGAAGCAGCAGATGGGGATTCTCAGTATCCTGAGGAATTCCTTCACAATATCAATGGTTCTGGCCTGCCACTGTCACAACTACAGTTAAAGATTGGTGCACCAATAATGGTTCTTAGGAATCTTGATCCATCAGCTGGAGTTTGTAATGGAACCCGTGCAATCCTTACCCGATGTACAGCAAGAGTACTAGAGGCTAGAATACTGGGTGGAGATAATGCAGGCCAGATTATATTGATTCCACGTATTACACTCAGCCCATCCAATCTTGATTTACCTTTTGTCTTTCAAAGACGCCAGTTTCCTGTGAGGTTAGCATTTGCAATGTCCATCAATAAGTCTCAAGGGCAATCAGTTAAAACAGCTGGGTTGAACCTTCAATCCCCAGTATTTACTCATGGTCAACTCTATGTTGCTCTTTCTCGCTCTACAACAAAGCAAGGAGTCAAAACAATTTTTCCTGAAGGTATGTTATATACTTATAAGTTTGTGTTTTATTTACTCAGAGCAATCTACAGGAAATACAGAGTGCATAACACAGAACATTGTCTATCCTGAGGTTTTGCTTGATTAGAGTTTAGTGCTGTTAAATTATATTGTATATTTGAATAATGTATTGGCTCAATACAATCAATATTATATGTGTTGTTAAAAGTCACTGTCCCCTGCCCGTGCCGAAGGCACGGGTCAAGCAAAGCTTGTACAGTACATACACGGGCAGGCCATCACCTACTGCCATTTTCAGAAATGTTTAGAAAGCACGATCACGCTCTTGTCAGAATAATATTGACCATTCCTTTCCATTCCGAGCCTTTCCTTTTCAACCAGTCATCCCAATACGTTGCAGTTATAAAATGTGTAGAAAGCCAATTCGACCTATGTATTTCATACTCTTTTGGATAAACCTCTGTCTTTCAAGTTGATTGCAATAAAATAGGTGGTCTCTGAACAGGTATTGGGTGATCTGTCCATTAAAGCCAATGTTCCTCTAATGTCGCAGTCCTTGTTCTTGTGCAAACTTGCTTGCTGCTGTCATGCCCATAGGGTCATATCTCATGAGAATTGCCTGGTAACATGCTGGAATATTATAGTACTTGAACTGTTATCAATTACTGTTTTATGAACAGGTTTGACATACGGTCGTCTGTTGATTCCAGTCACAATGTACATAAATGACATGCAATCTCTCAAAGCGATATCCAAGAAAGTAGCAGACAGAACACCAACAGGGGGGAATAACTGAAACACTATTTGTCTGTATTCAACACGAGCCTACTACTTGCCCCCAAACCACTTAACAGGTGTGGCTCTGCCTTTCCCTTTATTCTTCTTCCAAGGTATATTACTACTGTTTGAGAGCATTCCTGCAACCTCTTCGCCTTCCAAGGGAGATTCTGACTGAACCACCTTGACCCTTTTTCTAGACGCAGCAGTCATAGATGATTCAGCTTGTTGCTTATGTTTCTTGAGATGGCAATGCTGAGATAAAGGGTCCGTCTTGATGGCTGATTCGCTGTGACATACTAGGATGCTCAGGATGATAGGGAAGACCTCTGATATGTTTTCAGGTTTCTTGACTTTCATGGCATGTAGTACAGCCATCAGGGATTCAGCATTGTCTCCAATGTAGGAATAAACTGCTTTTGAAATGTGTTCAAACCATCCCGGGTCTTCAAGCAGATGTGCTGATTTGTTACCAGCCTCCCTGATCCTGTTCTTGCGAACCAAAAGTAGATCCTGCAGAGCCTCCTCTTGCTGAAGGAGGTTCTTTCCATGCTCCAGATAATACTTTTAGTATGT
Organism: Lentinula aciculospora; assembly: GCA_028011355.1. Classification (NCBI taxonomy): domain Eukaryota; kingdom Fungi; phylum Basidiomycota; class Agaricomycetes; order Agaricales; family Omphalotaceae; genus Lentinula; species Lentinula aciculospora. The sequence goes on from JAOTPV010000041.1 coordinate 328,696, forward strand.
TTTCAGCTTGATCTTGGCCTTCAGAGTAGCTTGAAGCTCTCTTGTTTTGCTGGCATCCTTCCTTCAAGAGGTGACACATTTCTTATGTTCTTTGATGCTTGACTTAATATCCAGGAACATCGGCTGCATGTACCTGTTAACAAATGTAGGAGGGGGCACAGTATTTCACCAAATTTGACATTAGATGGGGCTATAACAATGTTCAGATTAAGGAGGGTGATGAATGGAAGGCTGCTTTCACAACCAACCAAGGGTTATTTGAACCCAATGTAATGTTCTTTGGTCTCACCAACTCCCCAGTTACCTTCCAAGCATTCATGAACTTCATCTTTTCAGACCTAGTGGCAGCAGGAAAATGTCAGCAACTCGCTAGCTCTCACAAGAGACAACCAGGTGTCACACGATAGACAAATGAGCAAGAGGGTGAAAAGGCAAAAAGGAGGATGGATAAAACAACCCAACTACAAGTCTAGCTACCGAGGAGAATAGATGAGAATAGAGCTAAGGAATATAACTACAAAATACCTAATCTTATATACGAAATGGGATATGAAACCGTGAGAGATGTCTCGCACCATAACTGTGAGGATCTACAATAAGAGTCGCTTGTATCCATAAGTAAAGCTGTAGGTATTTGGTGAGTAAACAATAAGGCAATATAAAAAGAAGCATGGAGGCGGAACAATAATGTCGTCGTCCTGTCAATGGACTGACAGGCACGAGAGAGTTGCGCCTAAGTGAAACGACAATGCGAGAACAATAAGGTTGACGCGTGTAACCTAAATGACAATGAGAATATAATGAGCGCTGGTGTAAGTGCCTCAGTGATTAGGTAAGTAAATAAAAGAAAAGAATAATGAAAAAAGATGTTTCGTGACAGAAAAGTAGTGGTTTACCTAGATGATATCCTCATCTTCAGTAACGATTTACAAGAACACCAGCAGGTAGTGCAGGAGGTACTAAAACAGCTGGAGAAACATGACCTGTACCTACAACCTGAGAAATGTGAGTTCAAAGAGCTTCAGATTGAATACTTGGGACTAGTGATATTAGAAGAGGAAGTGCACATGGACCCAGTAAAAGTAGCTGCAGTGCGTGACTGGCCTGCCCTGAAGAATCTGCAAGAGCTACAGGGATTCCTAGGTTTTGCTAACTTCTACCATTGATTCATACAGAACTTTGCCCGCATAGCATGCCCTCTGAATGGCCTAACCAAGAAAGACTCAGGCTTCAATTGGGGAACACATCAGCAACAAGCATTTGACCTTCTAAGGGAAGCATTCATCACAGCACTGGTACTGGCACTCTGGGACCCCAACAGGCTCACACAACTTGAGGTAGATGCATCAGGCTTTGCTACAGAAGGAGCTCTAATGCAGAAACAAGACAATAGTCAGTGGCACCCAGTAGCATTTCGATCAGCCTCCATGCAACCAGCAGAACAAAACTACAAAATCTATGACTAAGAGATGCTCGCCATCATTGAAGTATTAAAGGACTGGAGAAGCTTCCTGGAAGGATCACCACAACCCTTTGAGATCCTCACCAACCATGCAAACCTGGAATTCTGGTGTAAATTCTCAGGACCTCAGTCAATGGCAAGTACAATGGGCACTATGGCTATCCCAGTTTGATTTCCAGCTCACTCACTGCCCAGGCAAGGCAAACACTCAGGCAGCTGCTCTCTCTCACATGGCAGCACATCAGGTTTTGGACAGTGAAGAAAATTGACAACAGACCATTCTAAAACCAGCCCACTTTATGCAAGTGGCAGCAACCTCACTACAGAACCCATTGGAGGACTGCATCTGAAAGACATTGTGAAGGGAGGCCCAAGTACTGGAAGGACTGGAAGAGCTTAGGAGGAATGGCCTCAAATGCTTGGCCAATGGAATAGTGGAATGGGAAGAGGATAATGGACTAGTGTACCACTGAGGTAGGGTATATGTCCCACCAAGTGAGGACCTATAGACAGAAGTGCTAAAACAATGTCACAACACTGTTAAGATCATGCAACTCCGGAATCGCGGAATAATCGCAATATAATCACGGAATGATTGCAATATAATCGCGGAATGATCGCAATGGAATCGCGGAATTGGTTGGGAATGCGAGGGGATAATTCCCTCGCGGAGTTATGGAAAGGTAGTTGGACATCGACACTACTATCGGTAGTGCCCTCAACACGTCAATGGTCCAATATGAAGGTAGTAGCAGCATCAGTTCACAAAGGTTGCTTCGCGGAACGTCAGAGCTGTGTTGAGAATGTATCACAGATAGTGAACATCTGTAATACGAAGAGAGAGCAGATCTAAGTTGATATTAAAACTACAGAACTACCTATTCAATGTTGTAGCTTTATACTATGCATTACATAAGCGTCACGAAGTGATACTAACTCTGAATAGACTAGCTTGTGGAGTAAAGAACAAAGGAAGGGATATAATAGGTATAGTACTCATCTGATAATGATTAGGAAAGATAACGAAGGATTCCTGAGCTTAGGAACTCTTCGCGAAGTAGGTAAATGGATTGCGGAATCACAGAATAACTCAATTTGCATACATATGACAAACACCCTTGACCTCATTAGCACCCATTTTTGGTGGCCCACTGTTATATCTATGCAAGCTAAGTCTTTACGAAGCTTCACGATCTATTCCGTTACTTAGATATTACTTATATCCTTTTACTACTACGCAATTACTTCGCAAAGGATTTCCGACGCGAAGCAATTACTCATTATCTCTTATCATCCTTATCAGATTTACACTATTCCTTTTATATCTCTTCCTTTGTTCTTGACTTATGAGCTAACCCATTCGGGCATGGCATCGCTTCACGATCCTGACTTACCTTTAGTATAAAGCTACAGTATCGAATAGGTAGTTCTTTAGTTTAAATATCAACCTTGATAGCACTTCGATAGTGATACCAATTAATCCTCTCTATCTGTATCATCGTTTTAAACATCCTCGCTGTCAGTACGTTCCACGATAGCCATCGCGAATGGAACACATTTACTTTTCTTCTCTTGCGGACACGCGAAGTGTCAAGGACTCTACTAATAGTGGAGTCAAGGTCTGACTACTTAGTCTAGGATCATTTTACCTCGCAAAGTAATTTACTTCGTATTTCCCCGCAATCATCCCGCGATCATTCCTGATGATCCCTTTGTGCACAATCATAACAGTATATTTAAACTGACACTCAGCACATTCGTCCTCATTACCCTTTCCATTCTACTCAACAATTTCCCTTCCTTTAACAATGGGCTATACAAGGAGCAGATGAAACCGTACCAACACTGGAGGGTCCGACGAGTCAGTAAGAGAGGAACCGGAAATGGTTAATCCTTTTGCATCGAACGTGACAGGCTTTGCGCCCTTTGTGGAATCAATCTCAGGAGCATGACACTCTCGATGTAGATCTAACGTCTTCGGTCCAGCCCCAGGACAACCTGCTAGTGCGCGGGTTTCCAGTCATCACGCCCTTGGTCAACCTGACCATTCCGAATTCGAGTACCAAGTACTCTATACAGAAAACGGTGATCCCGTTACTGTACAAACGCCACGAAGAAATCACATGGTGATACCAACAACCGAGATGGAAATCCCACCATCTCCTACCACATTTACACTTGCTGACAGAATGTGTCAGCAGCTAGCAAATGCTCCCGGCCCTTCGCGAGGTCGGATACCAGTTGCCACGAGGGAAATTCCGGAGAACATCGAGGAAGCGGAAATCAATGAAGAGGTAGGTCCTGACGAGTCAGGAAATCCCGGAGACCCAGGGGGATCTGATCCCGATAGCCCTGGAGGTCCCAGGGCACCTCGAGGTTCCCGTGTTCCTAGTCGTTCTAGGAGTCTAGTGGAATGGGTAGGTAGTGTCCATCCAGACCCTACTGAACAATGCATCTTAGATGTGGTTCACGCGTTTAAGGGTTCGCTCAATACCCTCGGAACAGTCCTCGCGGGCATGAATGCTAGCAGCCCCGCGGAATCCAGAAGATCGAAAGTCAAGGATCCTGAAGTATTCGATGGATCTGACTCATGGAAACTGAAAGGTTTCCTCGTTTCCTTATCTTTGGTGTTTATTGATCGTCCCTCGTATTTTACTGATCAAAAGAAAATCAACTATACATTGTTGTACCTCAGTGGTTCCGCAAAGGAATGGTTCGAACCAGATATTCTGGATCTGAACCTCTCCGCGATGCCAGCGTGGATGAGTTCCTTCACGGCATTGGTGAAGGAACTTCAGGACAATTTCGGTATGTACGATGCACAGGGGGAAGCCGAAGATAAGACCGGCACATTAAGGATGAAGGAATCCGATAACATACAGAAGTATAACATCCGTTTTAATACCCTCACAGCGTCTACTAACTGGGACTCGCATGCCCTTAAGTGGGCTTATCAATGCGGCTTGGCAAGCCGTATCAAAGATGAGATGGCTCGTCTTCCGGAACCGAAGATGCTCATGGAATACCGTTACGAGGTACTTCGTGTGGATAATAGGTACTGGAGATGAGAAGAAGAGCGGAAAAGAGACACCACTAGATCGACAGGTGCTTCCTCGGGAGGGAAAGCATCGAACACGTCGAAGAAGACCACGCCAGGTTCTTCACAATCTCCTACCACCACCACCACGACCTTGACCTTGACGAATAACTCGGGGAAGAAAGGTAAGTCTAGTGGAGGTGGAAATGCCTCGTCATTGACGAGTTCTGCAGTGACTAAACCTGCATACGCAAGCAACCTCGGCTCAGATGGAAAGCTCCTCACAAAGGAGTCGGAACGTCGAAAGAAGTTGGGGTTATGCGGATTTTGTGGAGGAAGTCATAAGTTTGACGACTGCGAGAAACGAAAGGCTCACGAAGCTCGTGGACATGCCGTGGAAACACAGGAAGGAGCGGCAAGTACCTCTTCGGTATCGGAAAAATAGTCCGCAACTCCTGTACCCCAGTACAAAGCGGGAGTTGCATTGACCAGGTTCGTACTACCGGGGAAGTTAAATTAAATGCATCCACTCTTTCTTATGATGAACGATCTTTTACCATACCTCTTACGATAGATTTTTCACTTTGCGACGTCTCCGTGAAGCTTTCTTTTGTTTCTTTACTCGATTCCGGTTCTACTGATTGTTTTATTGATTCTCGATTGGTATATAAACATTCTTTACCTACTTCTTCTATTTCTCCAATCAATCTCCGACTCTTTGATGGTTCTTTATCTCCAAAACCAATTTCCGAGACTACGTCTCTTAATGTTTGGTTTCCCTCTGGCAAGCTACTACTACTGACATTTTATGTCACTTTACTAGATTCCTCTTGCGAGGCAGTTTTAGGTTACAGTTTCTTGACCCACTACAGTCCGTTGATTGACTGGGCATCGAGAAACATTACATTCCACTCCACCAAGCAAGTTGAGTTTCCCTCAACGTCCTCACTTCCGCAAACATTTGTTCTGGAAGAAACTGTCCCCTCGCGGGGTCAGCCTACCATTAGTTCCAAAGAGGTTCCTTCACGATCCTCGTCGCGAACTCATTCTCGCCATTCACCTCGTCCTTTATCGGACTCTTTTTGTCATGAATCGATCTTTTTCCATTATTCTTTTCTTTTATTATTCTTTTCCTTTTCTTTTATTTACTTATCTAATCACCAAAGCGCTTACACTAGCGCTTATTATATTTTCATTATCATTTAGGTTACACGCGTCAACCTTATTGTTCTCGCGTTGTCGTTTCACTTAGGCGCGACTCTCTCGTGCCTGTCAGTTCATTGACAGGACGACGTCATTATTGTTCCGCCTCCATGCTTCTTTTTATATTGCCTTATTATTTACTCACCGAATACCTACAGCTTTACTTATGGATACGAGCGACTCTTATTGTAGGTCCTCACGGTTACGGTGCGAGACGTCTCTCATGGCTTCATATCCCATTTTGTATATAAGACTAGATATTTGGTAGTTATATTCCTTAGCTCTATTCTCGTCTATTCTCCTCGGTAGCTAGACTTGTAGTTGGGTTGTTTTATCCATCCTCTTTTGCTTTTTCATCCTCTTGCTCATCGTCTATCGTGTGACGCCTGGTTGTCTCTTGTGAGAGCTAGCGAGTCGCTGACAGAAGAATAGAGCTTCTACCACATACCACCCGTCACAACAAAAAACTTTTACAAACTTGCCTAGGATTCAACACACCGTTGGAAACTAGTTTTCTCGATACGTTACACATTTTCATTCTTACCAAACACGCTCATCCCCTCCCTTCCTATAAACCAACATGACTGATCGGTCGATACATGCGCCCGACCCAGCAGAAGTCACTGCTGTCACTTCTAGTCCACGCCGGGTGTTTGTCAATACACCAGGGAACTACGATGGCGACCCCGCCACCTACCGGCCATGGCGACGATGAATGATGGCTTACGTCTCCAAGCTAACGGAGACAAAGCAGGTCGACAATTCCCATCGCGTTACGACCATCATTATGTCCTTCCTGGTCGGAGGAAAAGCTGATGAATGGGCCCAGGTCTACTCTGATGACCACTTCAACATCGACAATGGGTCATGGGATATTACGGGGAAGCAGTTCATTGACGACATGGACAGGGAGTTCACGAACGTCGCGAAAGAGAAGGAAGCTCGCGACAAACTAACCTATATCCGACAGGGGAAGTCCTCGGCCAGCGACTTTTTCAAAGAGTTTGAATTGTTGTTGAAGGATGCCGGGTACAAGAAGGACGAGTCGCATGTCCTTACCCTAGCGGAGAGGGCGGTCGATCACACCCTTCTCTACGACATCATTAAGGGACGGACGGAGCCCTTTGAAGACTATAAGGAGTTGAAGAAGGTAGTCACAGGGGCTGACAACGTAAGGCGGCAGTGGGCCGAACAGAAGAGAGGTTACGGGTATGCGGGGTGGTGGAACGCTAACCCACAGGGACAGAGTCGTGGACAGTCGTCCACTCAGCAGAACCGACAGGAGCCGAAAGTAGCTCCGAAGGCAGAATATTCGGCAGCACCGAGAAGAGATGCTACCGGCACCACGTTCGGAGGAACGGGCAGGCCGATGGACATCGACCAAGCGAGAGAGAAGCGTCTGTGCTTCAACTGTGGCGAGCCAGGCCACATGAGCAGGAACTGCCCGCACAAGAGAAAGGCGGTAGTCAGAGGTATTATGTTGAACATGAGTGAGCAGGAACGTACGGACTTTATTAACGATTTGGGTTTTCCAAAGGCTCCGCAGTAGATATAGGTCTGCAGGAGCCTTCGCACACGGACATTTCGGAGTTTGTTGATCATGGCGTTGACTATGTAATCAGTACAGGTACTAAACAGAAAAACGCCTCCACCTTCATCCACAAAACCGAAAAAACCGAAAAACCTATACGGTACGAACCTAACACTGCTGAATGGCTAACTCAGAGAGTTAGAGAAGACCAGATCCCGAGAGCAGTGGGATTATTACGAACTTGGATGCCCTTTTCCCGGGAGAAAGAAGCCTCGGAAGAAACCGTCATGGACATACGAAAACGGAACTGGAAAACAGCAGTCACCGCCATCCGGAGTCTCAAAAACAAAAGGAGTTATGTTCGTGGGACACGCGGCAAAAGTCTGAGACTCCCAGCAATACTCGAAACACTGGAAGATGCTCGACAAATCGTCACAGAAGGACTCCTCGACAGTGGAGCTACTGGTTCCTGTATCGACTCAGAATTCGTCAAACGGCACAACCTTGTTACGAAAGACTTACCAATCAAAACCCCTGTCTACAATGCAGACGGTACGCTCAATGATTCCGGCTCAATAGACAAGTACGTCGAAATCCGGATGACCATCGGTGATCATTCAGAAATCGTCCAATTCGGAGTAGTAAGTCTAGGAAAGAATAATATCTTTCTAGGACTAGACTGGCTACGACACCACAATCCGAGTATCGACTGGAATACGTCTGAACTAACCTTTGACAGGTGTCCAACAAGGTGCGGTTACAACCCACACTTTTGGACACCAGAGGATACCCATTCTAGAGCGGCATTACAGGAAGGCGAACAGCTTTTCCTGTTTGACTGGGACAGGTATGTTCACGAGCAGGTACAGTCGAGGAAGTGGACGGAAAAACAAGCCAGAGAAGAAACAGCCCAAGAGTTCGACACTTCCAAGCCCTACATCGAAAAGTACCCCAATGTTTTCAGCCAGAAGGAATTCGACCAACTGCCACAACGACGTCCTTGGGACCACGCTATCGACCTAACGCCAGGTTCTAAACCTTTAGATTGCAAGGTGTACCCATTAAACCCAAAGGAACAAGAGGCGCTCGACAAGTTTCTTGAAGAAAACCTTCGAACTGGACGAATCCGACCTTCGACTTCGCAGATGGCATCTCCTTTCTTCTTCGTCAAAAAGAAAGATGGCACTTTACAACCAGTACAAGATTATCGCAAACTGAATGAGATGACGGTTAAAAACCGGTACCCACTTCCTCTCATTCAGGAACTAATTGATCGTTTAAAAGGCGCTAAGATCTTCACGAAGATGGATATTAGATGGGGGTTCAACAACATCCGAATAAAGGAAGGTGATGAATGGAAAGCGGCTTTTCGAACTAACCAGGGGTTATTCGAACCAACCGTCATGTTCTTCGGACTCACCAACTCTCCTGCGACGTTCCAAGGTTTCATGAACCACATCCTGCGAGACCTTATCAATAAAGGTCATGTTATTGTTTACATGGACGACATACTGATTTTTACCGACGGTATAGAAGAACATCGACAAATCGTAGAACAAGTACTCGACATTCTACGGGAACACAAGTTGTTCCTTAAACCCGAAAAATGTTCTTTCGAAAAACCGGTTATCGACTACCTCGGTATTATCATTGGTAACGGAACTATTCGCATGGATCCCAAGAAAGTACAGGCCGTTCAAGAATGGATTACTCCACGAAAGAAGCGCGACGTCCAACAGTTTCTAGGATTTTGCAACTTCTTCCGACGATTCATTCGTGGTTTCAGTCTGGTAGCAAAGCCATTAACACAGCTCACGGGAAATGGAACTTGGAAGTGGGAGAAAGGTCAAGAGGAGGCGTTCGAGGAACTGAAACGCCGTATTTGTGAGGAAGTCGTTTTGTTGATTCCTCGTAACCACGGGAAATTCAGGGTGGAAGCTGACTCGTCCGATTATGCTAATGGCGCCGTTTTGTCCCAGTTCGTTGATGGTAGATGGTATCCTATTGCCTTTCGTTCTCGTTCCCTCAATGAGGTTGAGCGTAATTACGAGATTTACGACAAAGAACTTATGGCAATTATGGACTCTCTCGACGACTGGAGGCAATATTTACTAGGTGCGGAGGAACAGGTTGAAATTTATACGGATCACGCAAACCTCCAGTACTTCAAGAAGCCACAGAAACTCAACCGACGACAAGCGCGCTGGGTATTGGAATTAGCGGAGTATAATTTCGATCTCGTTCACAAACCTGGTAAATCGATGACGAAAGCTGACGCCCTGTCGAGGATGACAGGTCTTGAGACGGGGGACAAGGACAACGAGAACATCGTTCTCCTGAAACCGGAACTTTTTATTCAAGCTCTCGACCTATCGGCTCCCGAAGATCTCCTGTTATCAGAGATCCGAAAGAGTAGAAACCAAGTAGACCGAACTGTACAGGACGCCCTCGCTGCGAAAAATCCAGAGTGGACTGAGACCGACAAAGTCATTACCTGGAAAGGGCGTGTTTATGTACCGAAAAACCGCCTACTCCGGTCCAAAATAATCACTCAGTACCACAATACACCGCTAGCGGGACATCCAGGACAGTACAAAACCACGGAGTTGATTACTCGGGACTACTGGTGGCCAGGAGTGACACGAGATGCAGGGAAATACGTCGAAGGATGCGAGAAATGCCAGGTGACAAAGTCACATCGTACCAAACCAGTAGGACAACTTCACCCACATGCAGTACCAACTGAACCGTGGCAAATAATCGGCACTGATATGATAGGGGAACTACCAGAATCGGGAGGATATAACGCCATATCGGTGTTTATCGATCATTTTTCCAAAAGGTTGCGACTTGTTCCGTCTCACACTACAGTCACGTCAGAGGGAATGGCAAAAATCTATCGGGATCGTATTTTTTCTATCCACGGCATTCCACGAAAAATAGTACATGATCGAGGACCGCAATATCATTCTCGTTTCATGAAGGAACTTTATCGTCTTTTAGGAATAGAAGCAAACTACACTACGGCGTATCACCCACAGACCAACGGCCAGACGGAACGAACAAATCAGGAGATAGAACATTATCTCCGGTTGTTCATTAGTTATCATCAAAACGACTGGCATGAGTGGTTACCACTTGCAGAGTTCGCCTATAATGATCGAGTACACTCTGCGACGAAAGTTTCTCCCTTCTATGCTGACAACGGTAGACATCCCTATAAAGGCACGGCACCTCAAATGACTTCGGACAACCCCACAGCACAGGCGTTTGCAGATGGAATGAGGAAGGTTCGAGATGAAGTAGGAGCGGCCTTAGGAAAGGCCAACGAGGATATGAAGAAATTTTATGACCGTAAGCGAAGAGTGGGAGTAGAGTACAAGCCAGGCGACAAGGTCTGGCTTGAGGGAACTAACTTATCGACAGACCAGCCGATGAAAAAGTTAGGAGATAAACGGTTTGGACCGTTTACAGTTCAGAAGAAGATAGGCGCTAGTTCCTATAAACTAGACATCCCCTCTACATGGAAACGTATCCATAATGTTTTCAACGAAGTCCTTCTTACTCCCTATAGAGAACCGCAATTCCCCTCTCAACCACGAAACACTCGACCACCTCCTGTCGTTGTAGGAGAAGAAGAAGAATTCGAAGTCGAGGAGATTCTCGACTCACGAAAGGTAGGAAAAGGGATCAAGTACAAGGTCAGGTGGCGAGGTTACGGACCACATGAAGACACTTGGGAACCTCGGTCCAACATCACCCATTCCTCTGATTTGTTGAAGGAATTCCATGATAAGAATCCGACTAAACCCAAACCCGCCACCCTGAGTCGACTCGAAATCCCTATTTCCTTGTTCCCTACCGAGTTATTCCGCCCTATGCCTCCGCCAGATACCGAAAATACATCCTCACAATTACCCTCCGAAAATTTCGTTAGACGACAAGCGCTTCGTGGAACTCGCGCTCTAGGGAGGGGGTAATGTCATGAATCGATCTTTTTCCATTATTCTTTTCTTTTATTATTCTTTTCCTTTTCTTTTATTTACTTATCTAATCACCAAAGCGCTTACACTAGCGCTTATTATATTTTCATTATCATTTAGGTTACACGCGTCAACCTTATTGTTCTCGCGTTGTCGTTTCACTTAGGCGCGACTCTCTCGTGCCTGTCAGTTCATTGACAGGACGACGTCATTATTGTTCCGCCTCCATGCTTCTTTTTATATTGCCTTATTATTTACTCACCGAATACCTACAGCTTTACTTATGGATACGAGCGACTCTTATTGTAGGTCCTCACGGTTACGGTGCGAGACGTCTCTCACGGCTTCATATCCCATTTTGTATATAAGACTAGATATTTGGTAGTTATATTCCTTAGCTCTATTCTCGTCTATTCTCCTCGGTAGCTAGACTTGTAGTTGGGTTGTTTTATCCATCCTCTTTTGCTTTTTCATCCTCTTGCTCATCGTCTATCGTGTGACGCCTGGTTGTCTCTTGTGAGAGCTAGCGAGTCACTGACACTTTTCCCTATGAACCCATCTATTCCTATCCTTTGGTGGCTCAATTGGCCACTTCGCGACTTGAAAACCCAGAGATCGACATTGCTCTTGTCAACACGGAACTATTCAACCATGCTTGCAAGAATGCCAAGTGTGAACCATTAATCTTACGAGCAGTTCACAGCGAAGTCACAGCGCGAGCTGCTTCGACAACTTCAGCAGGCAATCCCTCCTCATTACCGAAGCATTACGCGAACTTTGTGTCATGAAACGATCTTTTTCATTATTCTTTTCTTTTATTATTCTTTTCCTTTTCTTTTATTTACTTACCTAATCACCAAAGCGCTTACACTAGCGCTTATTATATTTTCATTATCATTTAGGTTACACGCGTCAACCTTATTGTTCTCACGTTGTCGTTTCACTTAGGCGCAACTCTCTCGTGCCTGTCAGCTCATTGACAGGACGACGTCATTATTGTTCCGCTTCCATACTTCTTTTTATATTGCCTTATTGTTTACTCACTGAATACCTACAGCTTTACTTATGGATACGAGCGACTCTTATTGTAGATCCTCACGGTTACGGCACGAGACATCTCTCACAGTTTCATATCCCATTTCGTATATAAGACTAGGTATTTTGTAGTTATATTCCTTAGCTCTATTCTCATCTATTCTCCTTGGTAGCTAGACTTGTAGTTGGGTTGTTTTATCCTCATCGCTTTTCTCATCCTCTTGCTCATCGTTCATCGTGTGACGCCTGGTTATCTTTTGAGAGAGCTAGCAAGTCGCTGACGCTTCGCGGATGTCTTCAATGAAGTAGAATCCAAAGTGCTGCCTGAGCACCGACCTTACGACCTCAAGATTGAATTGGAGGAAGGCGCCGAACCACCTATTGGTCGTCTTTATCCTCTTTCTGCCAAGGAATTAGAGGCTCTACGTGATTTCATCGATAAGCACCTCAAATCCGGTGCTATTCAACCTTCGACCTCTCCTCACGGAGCTCCAGTATTGTTCATACTGAAAAAGGATGGAAAACTTCGACTTTGCGTAGATTTTCACGGTCTTAACAACATCATGAAGAAGGATCGATATCCTTTACCTCTTATTTCTGATTTACTAGATGCTCCGAAAAAAGCTAAGATTTATACTAAACTCGATCTTGCTCATGCGTACCATTTAGTTCGAATCGCGGAAGGCAACGAATGGAAAACAACATTCAGAACCCATTGGGGCTCTTATGAATGGAAGGTTATGCCATTCAGACTCACTAATGCTCCAGCAGCTTTCCAAAGGTTTGTGAATGACATATTTGCTGATCTTTTAGATGTTTATGTTATCATCTACCTCGACAATATACTTATTTACTCTGACAATGAGAAACTACATCGCAAACATGTTCGCGAGGTTCTCCGTCAACTTCGTAAACATCGACTCTACGCAAACATCGCGAAATGCGAATGGGAGATTGATACAGTAGAGTATCTTGGGTATATTCTTTCTCCGGAGGGCTTAATGATGTCAAAAGACAAAGTAAAAGCTATCATTGACTGGCCGGTACCTCGGAAAGTCAAAGAAGTCCAGTCTTTTCTCGGATTTGCTAATTTCTATCGACGTTTTATTTATAATTATAGCGATATCGTAGTTCCGATGACGCGACTTACGCGAAAGGATACACCTTGGAATTGGAATACTGACTGCCAGGAAGCCTTCGAGAAGCTCAAATATAGCTTCACTCATGCTCCTGTTCTGGCACATTGGGAACCAAACCGACATCTAATCGTGGAGACAGACGCCTCGGATTACACATTAGCCGCAATCCTCTTGATCCTACTACCTGACGGAGAAATTCACCCCTTCATGTTCCTCTCGAGGACTTTTCAGGCTGCGGAACTCAACTACGACACTCATGATAAGGAGCTTCTAGCGATCTTCGAAGCATTCAAAGGCTGGCAACATTACCGTGAGGGATCAGGAGATCCTATCGACGTCATTACCGATCACAAGAATCTCAAATACTTCTCGATGACGAAAATCCTTACGTGACGACAAGTTCGTTGGTCCAAGTACCTGCACCAATTTAACATGGTGATTTGATTCAGACCAGGTAAGTTAGGTGAAAAACCTGATTCAATGACTAGACACTGGGACGTCTATCCAAAAGAGGGGGATATCAGCTACGTGCAAGTTAACCCACATAACTTCAGACCCATTTTCACTAATGAACAACTAACTACTTCCCTTCGAGCTACATTCCTAGAAGGACCGGCACTTCATGCCTCCATTGTTATGGATTTAGAGGCACTTCATTCCGCTATTCGCGATTCAATCAAAATGGATCCAGAATCAATCGCGGGACTGAAGTTCGCGAAGGACGGTACGAACACTCGTCGGACATTAGGGTCTGATAGATTGTTACGACTTGACAATCACATTTACGTTCCTAACATTTCTAATTAACAACTTCAAATTCTACACTATTTTCACGACCACCCACTTTCAGGTCATTTTGGTCAAACCCGGACTCTAGAAGCTATTCAACGACAATACACTTGGCCAACGGTTCGCGAATTCATTCGCGATTATATTAATTCATGTACGGTTTGCGGATGCAACAAACCTCGTCGACATAGGCCTTACAGTCTACTCAAACCACTTCCGGTTCCCGTCCGACCTTGGGATTCAATATCAATGGACTTCATTGAACAATTACCGGACTCTAAAGGACATACAGCTATTTTGGTAATCGTGGATCAAGCCTCGAAACAAGGCATTTTCATCATGACACACAACAAAATAACATCTGAAGAGCTCGCAGAACTGTTCATCCATCACGTTTTCTCGAAACACGGAGTTCCTAGTCACATCACTTCTGATCGAGGCTCGGAATTTGTTTTGGCTTTCTTTCACGCTTTAGGGGAAGCTCTCTCGATCAAACTACACTTCACCTTGGGATACCATCCCAAGGGGGATGGACAAACGGAACGAGTTAACCAGACATTGGAACAATACATTTGTATGTATTGTGCGTATCAACAGGATGATTGGGCAAAGCTTCTTCGCGAATAAAGGTTATCACCCTAACATTACAGTGAAACCTGAAATCAACATCTGTTCCGATTGCGCAATTGACTTTGCGACAAATTTAGATGAGATTCATTCTTTCCTCCACAAAGAAATTACTAATGCGCAAACTCAATACAAAGAGCAAGCGGACAGAAAACGTATTACTCACCCTGATTTTCCCATTGATTCACAGGTATTTGTATTAGCAAAGCACATTAAAACCACTCGACCTACCGCGAAGTTCTCTGAGAAGTATCTCAGACCTTTCAAAGTTCTTGAGCGCATAGGAACTCTCTCGTACAAGTTACAACTTCCTTCCTACCTCAGTTGTATCCACCCAGTCTTCCATGTATCCCAACTCGATCCCTATACTCTGAACTCGATCCCTCATCACGAACAAACTCCTCCACCTCCAGTGGAAGTTGAAGGCGAAGAGGAATACAACGTCGCGGAGGTATTAGATTTGAAATTGGATCGTCGATACAAAAAATGTCCACTATGGTATTACATCTGGTGGGCAGGATACGAAGGTATAGATGAAGAGTTTTCCTGGGTTGCCGTGGACGAGTTGGTTCCAGCTTTCCATAGTCGTTACCCTCACAAACCTGGACCATTATGATCAACGACCATTTAATTTCTTCTATTCATGCATTGGAAATACTAATTCTTATTCTATTAGTTCAAAAACTCATCACAAAACCTCCGCGATCCATCACCACTACATTCCGTTCTACATATTACATTACCTACTAAATTTCCAAACTTCATGTGAAGAAGTTCCGCGATTTATCCTTCGCGAAGCTACCTTCGAACTCTCACATTCTCTTCCTTCTGAAACCATCGCGATTCTTCCTCGCGGAACGAATACTTACTTCTCACATTTCCTTACTTCTACAACCATCACGATTCCTTCCTCACGGAACAAATCTTCACTCCTTATACTTATTAAAAAAACCAAAACTTCACATATCCAAAAACCACCAAAAAAGGCAAAACATATAAAATTAACTAAAAAACAAAACAAAGCAAAAACAACAAAAACAAAAAACAACTACTTATATTAATTACAAGTCCCAATACTACTACTATCCTTCGCGAATCTCTCTTCTGTTCCTTTCTTCTTTGTCTTCTTCTACTTCCTCTTCCTTTTCGTTGTCTTCCTCTTCCTCTTCAGGTCGTGGCTGCACTACATGAACAAGTTCTTCCATCGCGATTGCGGTGCAACTCGCGAACCCGATCAGTGCGTCCATCTGCACTTTCATTGACTCATTTTGCTCGCGGAGCAAAATGAGCTTTCTTTCTAACTCGACACCCCCAAACCCTCTCTCCGCGATGCGCCTCGCGGGACCATCATACAATCCCTCTCCATCCACTCTCGGCTTCTTTCTTCTCGACCTACGAGCGGCATTATCACCTGCCCAGCTACACTGTTGTCGATGTAGGTGGCAGGTCAAGCAGGCCTGAGTCCAGGGCTTCCCGGGTTGCGCAATGCAATTTGTAGTGTTTCCTTGGGCAACACAATGAACGCATCCTTTGCGATTACGTGAAGGAGTGGCAGGAGGCACATTGGCCTCTTCATCGTCATCTTCGTCTTCGTCGTTGTTGTCATTGTCATTTTCGTCATTGCTGTCATCCCCATCGTCTGGGTCAGGAGCCAAACCCACCTACAGGTTGTTAAATCAGCTAATTCATCATGAAGAAATAAACTTCTTACCTGTGCAGTTACTCGTTTTCTTTTTTCAACTCTTAATTCGACGTCCGGAGTATCGCAAACCACGGAAGCTGACTTGAAAACCTTTGTTTTGGATCCAGAAGGTTCTCACAAGCTCATCGTGGTGCCTGTCCTTCGCGAGGCAGCATGAGCTGCCCACTCTCGATGTTCTTGCAGATCCTTCAGGGCTTGAGCCCTACGACGATCCCGGGTTGCTTCTTCCTCTGCCAACCTCCTCAAAGTTTCGGCCTTAGCCTTCGCGATACTCTCCTCAACAAGTTTTTCTTCTTCCCTTCTCCTCGCGGCTTGTCTCTCCTCCTCGAGCCTTTTCTCTTCCTCGAGTCATCTCTCCTCAGCCTCGCGCTCAGCCTCACGAGCAGCCTCCTCTTCCAACCTCATCATCTCCTCCTCGAAGGCCACTTCCTGTGCTTCAACCTCGAGTTGACGAAGGCGGGCGCATTCCGCCTGTTCTCGAACAAGTCGCGCTCGTCGCTCTTGCACGGTTTTGGTGGCAGTAACGGTGAGAGACATCGTATAGTGATGAAGACTTAGGAAAAAACAGAGAAAACCCTCGTGTTTTATACGCGTTCGTTCATTGAGGGCAGGTTCAACTCTAAATTTTTCGTTTACCTTGATCATAACTCGTGTGGCACTTTGAAAATTTACTTTTCTTTTTTACTTTTCCATTTTATCTAATTTTAGATTTGTCAATCATTAACAATCACGTAGGCTTTCAAGGGCGAAAGCCTAAGAGGGGGATACTGTTATATCTATGCAAGCTAAGTCTTTACGAAGCTTCGCAATCTATTCTGTTACTTAGATATTACTTATATCCTTTTACTACTATGCAATTGTTTCACGAAGGATTTCCGATGCAAAGCAATTACTCATTATCTCTTATCATCCTTATCAGATTTACACTATTCCTTTTATATCTCTTCCTTTGTTCTTGACTTACGAGCTAACCCATTTGAGCATGACATTGCTTCGCGATCCTGACTTACCTTTAGTATAAAGCTACGGTATCGAATAGGTAGTTCTTTAGTTTAAATATCAACCTTGATAGCACTTTGATAGTGATACCAATTAATCCTCTCTATCTGTATCATCGTTTTAAACATCCTCGTTGTCAGTATGTTCCACAATAGCCATCGCGAATGGAACACATTTACTTTTCTTCTCTTGCGGACATGCAAAGTGTCGAGGACTCTACTAATAGTGGAGTCAAGGTCTGACTACTTAGTCTAGGATCATTTTACCTCGTGAAGTAATTTACTTCGTATTTCCCCACAATCATCCCGCAATCATTCCTGATGATCCCTTTGTGCACGATCATGACACCCACCCTGTGATCCTTTGTGGAAAAGTATGTAGAAGGATGTGAAACTTGTGCAAGGAAGAAGATACAGTGACACCCACAAGCAGTAACACTACCCCTAGACATCCCAGCAGGCTTGTGGGAAGAAGTGGGAGTTGACCTGATCACACAGCTGCCCAATTCACAAGGATAGGATGTTATCCTATTCTGCACTGATCTCTATGGAAAACAAATCCATGCCATCCCTTGTACAACCTCAATCACAGCAGAACTCATGGCCGACATCTACTACTGCAAAATTTTCCACCTCCATGGTCTCCCCCTCTGCTTTGTATCAGGCCAAGGACCCCAGTTTGCAGCAAAACTCATGCAATCGCTACTCTCCCACCTAGGAATCAAATCAAATCTCACATTGGGATATCACCCCCAAGTGAATGGCCAAACTGAATGGGCAAACCAAGAAGTCAAAAAGTGTCTCAGGCTGTATGTTGGATGTTGTCAGGATGACTGGGCAAAGCACTTGCCAATGGTGGAGTTTGTGATTAACTCTTGCACCCACTCTGCACTTGGAACATCCCCATTTGAAATCACCTATGGTTACCTTCCCCTATTTAACATTCCTGTTGGACAATGGAGTGGGATTCCAGCAGTGGATGATCACATCCAAATACTTTAAAATGCATGACAGGATGCTGGGGCAGCACTACATCTGGGGAAAAGATGGCAAAAAGAAAACTATGAATGGGGAAAATGAAAGGCACACCAGTTCCAAGTGGGAGATCAGGTTTGGCTAAGCGCAGAAGACATCAAGCTCCAACTTTCCAGCAAGAAACTTGGGGACTGACAGCTAGAACCATACACTATTTTGCAAAAGGTCAGTCCTCTGGACTACCATTTGGACCTCCCATTGTCACTGGAATGCATCCACACCATGTTCCATGTCAATAAACTATACCCCTGGAGAGGGAACACTGTAAATGGCCAAATCACAACACTGCCAGAACCAGTATACCTAGAAGATGAGGACAAGCCAGAGTATGAAGTCGAGGACATCTTGGACAGTCAGGCTAGGTGGAAGAAGTTAGAGTATTTGGTAAAGTGGAAGGGCTATGATGCAGGACACAATTCATGGGAACCTGCACAAAATCTTGAACATGCACCATCTACAGTCAGAAAATTCCACAAAAAGCACCCCCAGGTGGCGAAAGCTTGACCATCAAGGGCAATGGTCATAAGGAGGGGGGTAATGTCATGAAGTGAGCCACCCCTATCATTTTCGTTTCTTTACAATACACCATCCAAGCACCCTTACTTACAATAATCAATCTGGAACCTATCATCCTGTTCTATAAGTTCCATTCCATTCCTTGTGCCTGAGCTATACAGTATTACATCATAGTTCCCACACTCCACCTTGTATATATAAGCCAGCCCCCCACAACCTGGTCCCTTATCTTGACCTCTTTGTTGTTGGGACCAGATATGTCTTTACTTACTTCTTTGTACCTATTATCAATATAACTTTGTCATTGGGACCAGTATCTGCCTGTTTCCGTCTAAGTCTCTGCTCTGCTCCATCACCACCATCACCTCTTTGTGACACCCATTCAATACCTCAGCTTTATATTATTGATAAGTCAGGATCATGAAGTGATGCCATACCTGAATGTGTTAGCTCATATGTAAAGAACAAAGGAAAGGATATATAAGGAATGGTATGGATCCAATAAGGATGGGAAAAGATAATGAGGAAATGCTTCACATTGGAACTCCTTTGTGAAGTAAATGTGTAGTGATAAAAAGATAAAAGATATAAGTCATATACCTAAGTAGCAGAAGGGATTGTGAAGCCTTGTAAGGACTTAGCTTTGCATAGATATAACAATATTAGATTCGGGAGCTTCTGCTCACTTTACTCTGGATATGTCTGATTTCTCAGACTATAAAGAGTTTAAAGTTCCAATTCCAGTACAAACTGCTGATAAGAATTCACAATCTGTAATCCTAGATGCTGGAACTATATTTATTACTCATAATAATGAGATGGGTAACACCCAAATGACTAAGTTACATCCTGTGTTTTACCAACCAAGTTGCCCACACAGACTTTTAAGTGTCAGTCAAGTGAACCAAAATGGTTGTTATACAACCATACATGAGAATAAAACTGTGCTTCATAAAGTCTCATCTCAAAAGATCATAATGACTCTTGAACTGCTCATTCTGGGTGATTCACTTCATTGGCTAATTACTACAATAAAACCAAAAGAGAGAAATTTCTCAACTCAGATGATGACTGATTATCAAACTTGGCATAACTGCTTTGGTAATCCAGGTAAAAATGTATTACGCAATGCTCTTGATAATATACAAGGTCTTCCTAAGATTCCGATACCTACTGATAAGCCTGCGGATGGGCTGTGCATAAAAATCCAAATTTTTGGGTTTTGTGCATAGCCCAGTAAACAACTCTACATACAGAGCCCCTGTACATTGTGTAATAGTCATGATGTCCAGCTCCTGCTTAATGATGAATCAAACCAATGCTCATTGATCAGGCACAGTGTCTAAAAGTGATTATAGAAACACTAAAACCCCCATCCTGTGTGTGAATCAACTGTCCTAGAGTAAGATCAGGGAATAGTAATGTCAATAAAAGAGCTGTCAAGTTATCTGCAGCACCATTCAGGAAGACTAGAATGATTAAAATAGAAGCAATAACAGCTCAAGGAGCATGTGGTAGCACAGGAAAATCATATGGTGTCCCAGACCAAGGGAGTGGTAACCATGTGCAAAGGAATAAATCCCTTGGCACTGCCCAAGGTCCAGACTCTTCCTCAAAGACATAAATAGGACAGGCCAGAGCCAGAAATGAGAAACATTCTTCCCCCCCCCCACTTCAGTAGTGATTGCTAGTCCTACTTGAAGGGAGTTTGCTTCCAGCATAGAGAAGTCTGATTTAGACACTTAGTCAGAATCAGACAAAGCACAGAATAGAAAGAATAGAACTCAGACTTAAACAGTTAGTCAGGGTTAGACAAAGACTTAGAAAAGCACAGTAGATTTGGGAACTTAGCCAGAATCAGACAAAGCACCAAAGTCAGATAGCATTGCTAACTCAGAAAGATTGTACTTGTTGACTTGTAAAAGAAAAGAAAGCAGAAGTTAATCAAAGTGCAGTTCAGTAAAGTTATTCAGTCAAAGTCAGATCAAAGAACCAGTTAGCCATAGCAAGCCCAAGTTTTATAGAACTTGTGAAAGAAAAATTTATTACAAAACTCCTACCCTACTAGACAGAGTTAGATTCAAACAATAAATTTTATATCTTTTCTGCACCCCTCTGAACTTAGTGTTTGACTTAGTTTTGTGTGTGTGTGTGTGTTGGTGTTGGTGTTAGTATTTCTACACCTGCATTTTGCATTCACCCCCAAGTCAGCATATCACCCTATAACAACATATTCATACCCTAAGATTACTTCCAATAGTATCAGTAGGATCATAAAGCACCCTACAACATTGTAAGTAAATACAATCATTATTCATACAGCAGTAATGTGTACAATATTGGTGTAAGCACTAAGAATAGTTTCTACAATCAATAATCTGTGATCCGCCATGATAACACATGTAAGCATCATATTATTTCAACAGATTGTTAAGGAGTGAAGGTAGGCAAGACACAATCGGCAAGACCCGTCAGGGACAGGTATAGAACCGCCCCTTCGAAATACTGTTTGTTTCAAGTCCGGTTTTGTGCTCAGCATCCATCGATACACTGTGTGTCTCCATGGATCTTATCCTGGCCAGACACCCTATTTAACATAGGCATTTGTAGGTAATTTTCCCTCAGTCATTCACACATCTAAGTGTGATCCTGAGGGTATGTCTTTGTCATATCCTACTATCACTACAGATATCTGACATGCCTACATAGTGTCAATACTTACTGTAGTTCAACAGGTAGTTATTAAATTCATGGAGTTGTTCACACATCTAAGTGTGATCCTGAGGAGTCAATACTTACTGTAGTTCAACAGGTTATGGGCCCTGCCTGCTGTTAACCCATCACACAAAAAATTCAAGGATAATGACCAGGAAATCATAGATAAAAAGTGGCCAGTAGCAGAGCGCTACTGAAATATGAATTGCCCTAAAGTCCCAGGGCTTGATTGGTTACATTGACGGCACGACTGAAAAACCAGGCTTGACTACTGGAATCACTACTGTATGGGAGTCAACACCAGTATACTCCATGGCACCATCTAGAGCCGAGTGGACCTTCTGAAATGACCGAACAAAAGGGATTATTGGATCATACATCACAGACCTACCCTCGTTCATTCCTGACATTGATGAGAAAGATGCCAAGGACCTATTTGATGCATTAACCCTTGAATTCGGACAGAAAGACGATATGAGGAAGGTACTCACCATGAGATGCCTTAGAAGCCACATCTTCCACAAGACGGAATCACTAAACTCATACTTCAAAATGCTCCGAGAACTCCAAAAGGAAGCAATTGACATGGGAAATGAGGTATCTGACAAGACATTCAGAGAGATCATCCTTGTGGCTTTCCCTACTGCAGCCTTCGACACCATCATGCAAAACATAAATGCAAATCCATCAACATTCAGCTCCTCCTCCACCATTATACAACAAATTATCTTTCAGTACTCCTGGTCTGAGAACTGACCAGACACTCTAGTTTCCGGAGATCATCTAGTGCAGGCGAATGAGGTTTCCATCCTCCTAGCCAGAATTGAACAACTGGAATGACAGGCAACTGCCTCAGCGAATGTGGTGAAGTTCCCTGAAAGGAGATATCATAATTGCCAGAGGACCAGACACCTTGCAGAGGAGTGCTTTAGGAAGGGAGGAGAAAAAGAAGGACAGTACCCAGCATGGTGGAAAGGAAAAAGAGATATGGAGGCACCTAGAAATATGATGGCAAATGTAGCAGTAATGGGAGCAGTAGCTGAACTCCCTCAGCATTATGGCCTGGCAGCTTCCATGGATGTGGGGACAGGCGATGAGATCTATGCAGATACAGGAGCATCCGATCATTTCTTCAAAAAGAGGGAAGACTTTGCTGAATATACCCCATGTGCAAGATGAGCAAAATCATCTGAGGCCTCAACAATACTCACTATTCTGGGCTATGGGAAGGTCAGGAAGACATTCTCAAATGAGAAAGGTGATGTGTTCCTCACCTTTGCAAATGCACTCCATGCTCCAAATGTATCCTACAACCTGGTGTCAATCTCCAAGATGAACACTCTAGGGCACCACGTTCTGTTTGGAAATGGGATCGCAAAATTCTTTGGCCCAAAGGGGTAGGTTCCCAGGGATTGTATCATCTGCCTGGGAAGGAGGCACCCCCAGCCAGCCTTGTTGTGCATTCAAGGACATTGAACATCCCTGTGGACTTGAGAGGCTGGCACCACCGATTTGGCCATGTTGGTGTTACTTGTATAAGGATGATGGTGCAGAAAAATTTGGTGGATGGACTCGAGGTAAAAGGGGATATCGATGAGGAGCTTGAGAAGTGTGATAGCTGCTTAATTGGGGCAGCAAAAAGACGTGCATTTGATGCTGTCACCAAACAAGAATCGAAACGACTTGAATGTGTCCACGTTGACCTAACGGGACCCATGTGTGTTAGAGCAATAGGAGGATTCTACTATTCAATGCCTATTGTTGACAAACATTCAGCAATGACTCGTGATTTCTATCTCGCAAATAAGGAATTGACCACCACATTGACCGCTATGACTTCATACAAAGCAAGAGTGGAAAATGATACTGGCAAGAAGATGTTGGCTGTGAGAGTTGATGGAGGAAAGGAGTTCAATAACAAGCCATGGGAGACGTGGGTGTGGTGACGAAGGGGAAAAGCACAGAGGAAGCACAGGCTCAAAGCACAAACCAAAGTGAGGGGTGGGGCTAGCACCACACACGAAGGCTGAAAGACAGAGTGATCAAGACAACAGTGATAGCGCAGGGGCCAATCACTAGGGTCGCACAAGGAAGACTAGTTCCAAAGACCAAGTAAATATATTGAAGATAAACGATGATACAAGTACTAACCTAGTTCCAAAAACCAAGAGGTCAAGATGGGGAACTAGGTGTCAGCTTACTGTACTATATATACAAGTGTCTAGCTGAGTAAGCGACAGCACGGGAAGTTGATAGAAGTATGCGGAACGATGTAGAAGGATGCGGAAGAGTGTAGCTGGGTCCAAATAGTAACAAAGATAAAGGAAGAAGGAAATATAGGAAAAATGAAGTAAGTACCGTATCCTGTGTAGCACGTCACGACAGTGGGCAGATACAAATGGAATTGTGCTCAAGGTTGTCCCTCCATATTCATCGGCAGCAAATGGCATTGTAGAGCAATGACACAGTATCATCTTCAACTGTGTTCGTACGGTCTTGCAGGACTCCAGTCTGCCTCTTTTTCTGTGGGCCTATGGGTGCACATACATCATATACACAGACAACCTATTACCTGCAGCCTGCACTGACTTTGGAATCCCAGCGGAAATTGTTAAGACTGTTCTGGTGAGGTTCCATGAGGTCTAGTATGAATAGTATAGTATAAAGTGCTCCGATAGTTTCTGGGTTTGAACAGTAACTACCAATCAGTAGAAAAGTGGAATGGTAGAGTCAAACAAGAACCTTAGCACCACTTTCAGTAGTGCTCCCGCTATGTTGTAGTGGTTCCGTGGATGTTCGTAGATTTCGGACGTCCAGAAGTCAACCAGATAAGTTCGGACAACTATCAAGTAAGACTGGAAAGCCCGGATGGAGTTATAGGGATAACCTCTCTAGATTGGAATGATCTAAGTTGATATTTAAACTGGAGAACTATCTACTGGACACTAATGATTATATACCTGTAATCCTAATTGTTAAAAGAAGAACAATGAGTATCTGGAATAAAACAATAAGTATTGTAAAAAGTTCCCAATAATATAATTAAAAGATAATAGGGTGGGAATTAAAAGTAATCATATCCATCAACATCGGATGTCATCGTACGGTCCGGTCCCAAACCGATAAGGGAAGGATAGGAATGAATTATAATTGTCATTTCCGTAACTTCTAGATGTTCTGTACGAGGTAGCAGAAGCATACCCATAACAGAAATTTGGTATGAGAAGCAAATGGATGTCTCTCACCTAAGGCCATTTGGAGCTGTCATGAAACACTCTTTTTATTATTCTTTGCTTTTATTATTTCTTTTCCTTTTCTTTTATTTACTTACCTAATCATTAAAGCACTTGTTATATTTTCATTTCCGTCTAGATCACACATGTCAACCTTATGTCAGCGACTCGCTAGCTCTCACAAGAGACAACCAGGCGTCACACGATAGACGATGAGCAAGAGGATGAAAAAGCAAAAAGCGGATGGATAAAACAACCCAACTACAAGTCTAGCTACCGAGGAGAATAGACGAGAATAGAGCTAAGGAATATAACTACAAAATACTAAGTCTTATATACTATTGGGATATTAAGCCGTGAGAGACGTCTCGCGCCGTAACCGTGAGGATCTACAATAAGAGTCGCTCGTATCCATAAGTAAAGCTGTATGTATTAGGTGAGTAAACAATAAGGCAATATAAAAAGAAGCATGGAAGCGGAACAATAATGACGTCGTCCTGTCAATGAACTGACAGGCACGAGAGAGTCGCGCCTAAGTGAAACGACAACGCGAGAACAATAAGGTTGACGCGTGTAACCTAAATAATAATGAAAATATAATAAGCGCTAGTGTAAGCGCTTTGGTGATTAGGTAAGTAAATAAAAGAAAAGGAAAAGAATAATAAAAGAAAAGAATAATGGAAAAAGATCGTTTCATGACACCTTATTGTTCTCGCGTTGTCATTTCACTTGGGCACAACTCTCTCATGTCTGTCAGATCATTGACAGGACAATGTCATTATTGTTCCGCCTCCATGCTTCCTTTTATATTGCCTTATTGTTTACTCACCGAATACCTACAGCCTTACTTATGAATACAAGCAACTCTTATTGTAGATCCTCATGGTTACAGTGCGAGACATCTCTCATGGTTTCATATCCCATACATATATAAGACTTGATATTTTGTAGTTATATTCCTTAGCTCTATTCTTGTCTATACTCCTCAGTAGCTGGACTTGTATTGGGTTGTTTTATCCATCCTCTTTTGCCTTTTCACCCTCTTGCTCATTGTCTATTGTGTGATGCCTGGTTGTCTTTTGTGAGAGCTAGCGAGTTGCTGACAGGAGCATTGGCATGGGGAATGGAGGTCTCTAAAGGTTCAGGAAAGTTGGATATGAGGGGTTTTCGAGGTTGTTTGGTGGGGTATATTAAATGAGGGGAGTACCTATTATACACCTCATCTGGTCACATTGTTCCAAGTCGAGACATCACTTTTGAGGAACGAGTAGCTAGCCTGCTACCTCCAGTTGGCAAAGAAAGGGGAGGAGAGGTAGAAGATGACTTCTTCCCAACTGAAGACAGAAACATTGAGGAAATGAGCAACACACCAGCTATCCATGATGAAACTCCGGAAACCAAGCTAGACCAGACACCACAAGCTTCAGCCCCAGCAGTACCCCTCCGAAGATCAACCCCCGACCATCTACCATTGTTCAAGGCCAAGGAGATGCAAGAGTTCATGAGTAGAGAGGAAAAGGCAAGAGGATTGAGAGAAGAATGGGCAACAGAAGCTAGAACCCAACATGCAAATGTAATCACCCTCATTGACTTAATACCAAATGAAATTGATTGCACCCTCAACATTGTGCTGTCTGCAATTGGACTGCCACAGGTCCCAAAATCCTACTCAACAGCCATGGAGGATCTGTAATGCTGGCTACCAGCTATCGAGAAGGAGCAACAAAGGATGAAAGAGTTTGAGGTTTTTGGACCCCTTCAGGACCCACCCCAAGGAGCCACCATCTTGTACCCACTATGGGTTTTTGCCCACAAGATGGACGGAATGGGAAATATAGTAGATGAAAAGGCCTGATTGGTAGTAAATGGAGGGAGACAAATGGAAGGAATAGACTTCTTCCAAACCTTTGCCTCTGTTCTTCGATTCAAATCTCTTTGGGTCCTGATTGCTGTATGGGTCACCCTGAACTACAACATATGGCAAGTGGATTTTGCATCAGCATACCTAAATGCAGACCTCAAAGAAGAAATATACATACAACCCCCCAAAGGATTTGAAGGGTACCGAACTGGGAAAGTGATGCATCTGAAGAAATCCCTATATGGAACAATGCAGGCAGGAAGGAACTGGTGGAAAAATCTGGATAAGTCCTACAAGGAATTGGGCTACTATCACTTGCAAGCAGACCAATGTGTGAGGAGTAGGGGATCAAAGTCAGGGGAGACGATGACTGGGACCTACACAGATGACATGTTGGGCGGGTCGTCAAGCATAGAAGAGATGGAGCAGGCAAAAAGGGAGCTGGGTGATAGGTACAGGATTAGGGATACAGACGAAGTCCAGTTCGCACTGGGCATGTGGTTAGTACATGACAAGGCAGAGGGCACAGCAACATTGTCTATGCAGGCTTATTGGGACCAGCTTTTTGCCAAGCATAACCTTCAGAACATGAAGCCCAAAGCCATGCTGCTACCACCAGGTATTGCACTCTCAGTAAATCAAGCTCCATCATCCGAGGAGGACACCCAGTTCATGAAGGGAAAACCATATGCCGAAATTCTGGGAGCCTTACAGTTTGGACAGGGATCCTGCAGAACCAACATAGCATTTGCTATGAATCTCTTGTCACGGTTCCTCCAAAACCCCGGACGGCCTCACTGGAATGCCCTCATGCATCTATGTCACTATATATCTGGGACAAAGGAATATGAGATCACCTATCGACAAGGGGAGGGGAAGCTTCACCCTGAGACTTATGGTGATTCGGACTATGCGACATGTGTTGACACCCGTCGATCTACTATGGGGGTCCTCATGAAGCTGGCGGGGGGTCCCGTGTACTGGATGTCTAAGCGACAAGATGTAGTGGCGCTATCTACTACAGAGGCGGAGTATATAGCTTATGGAAAGGCTTTGACGCGGGCTAAGTGGATCCATAACTTCCTTGCTGAAATCAGTCACTCAGTTCCCTATCCCATGACCATCTATGGCAATAATCAGAGTGCCATCGCCATATTGGAGAACCCAAAATTCCACCAGCGAGTGAAACACATCGACATAAAATACCACTTCGTCCAGGATGCGGTAGAGAATGCCGAGGTCAAGATACATTACGTCCCATCCCACGAAAACATTGCAGACATCCTCACGAAGCCGCTCGGAACTACATTACTTCGTCAACAAGTGCGAATGCTTGGGCTCGACGGTACTGACCGGGTCTAGGGGAGTGTTAAGGAGTGAAGGTAGGCGAGACACGATCGGCAAGACCCGTCGGGACAGGTATAGAACCGCCCCTTCGAAATACTGTTCGTTTCAAGTCCGGTTTTGTGCTCAGCATCCGTCGATACGCTGTGCGTCTCCACGGATCTTATCCTGGCCGGACACCCTATTTAACATAGGCATTTGTAGGTAATTTTCCCTCAGTCGTTCACACATCTAAGTGTGATCCTGAGGGTACGTCTTTGTCATATACTACTATCGCTACAGATATCTGACATGCCTACGTAGTGTCGATACTTACTGTAGTTCAACAGGTAGTTATTAAATTCATGGAGTCATTCACACATCTAAGTGTGATCCTGAGGTGTCGATACTTATCGTAGTTCAACACAGATGATCGCTGGACGCACTCGTATATTAATATCTCTCATGTTCAGCCTATCCTCGAGGCGATAAATGACGATGCGACTGGCTTCATCACTGTCAAGGAGGTTAATGAATTTACATCCTCAAGGCTTTCCAGGTGGACATGAGTATAGTTCACTTTGCAGCCATGTAATATATAAGAACAAACTCACAAATCTATTTACTGCAGCTTGCCCGTCTGGATTGCCTTTTGGGCTATCGGTAAGTAAGCTGCATCCTCAATGTACCCATCTAATCCTTCATGACCCCATAGGCTGGCAAATCAGTATTGACCGTTACAAATCACAGATATACGGCTTGCTAGAACAACTCATCGGTTTAGCGCAGGAAGTTCATGTTGACAATCGTGGCTTTGTTGATGAATACCTTACGGATTCGGTCTTCACTGACTTGGAGAGATTGCTACGTGCGACAAAATCGCCCAATCATATGATTATTGATGATCCAAAACTCCGACAATATGTGGATGAGGAGGAAAAGCTTGAACATAAATTGAACGCGATTGCTTATGAGTTGAGACGGCCTGCTACAGTCACACTTGTAACCGGACCCGGACGGATTGAAAGAGTGCGTGTAGTTTCAATCATTCCAATCTATACTGAGCATTTCGGTAAAGTCCTTGTTCCCTCTAATCTTCCTTATTCTGAAACGGCACGTACAAGTAATGTATCATGCTCGTGCATATATACACGACCGTAGAGAGCTCCTGAACGTGAAGGAAACGTTCTTGGCGCTGTTCACTGTGGTTCATGAGCGCGTCGAAGGGCTTGTGGGTGAGTGCCAAATAACGACTTGAATCGACTATGTAGAAATTGCGACTTTGCCTCAGCTGTCTTTAGACAATGTCATGCAAACCTCAAAGAACAGTTGGATTACTTTGCTTTTGGAATGGTGTGTGTCCCCCTAACAATGCACCCTTATGAAGTCAAAGAGCTGAGAAATTTCAAAGTTCTCCACATTTCATGATCGATCCTTCAGGGATCCAAAGAATAACACAATATTTACCTGGAAATCTCAGAATCGGAGAGCGAAGCCTCACTATCTCGATCTGAGTACCGTGGTTCCAGTAAATGTTATAATGCATTACAGGTTTGTAAAAGTCTTTGGAACTGGGGCTTCTTCAACAGCCAAAATGCGGCATCTGTATGTGTTACGTATAATTAAGGTTCAAGCAAGCACTCATCTGTCTACAGCAGGACGAAATGTGACTCTTGCAAGAAAGAGGTCCACGGGAGCAGATTTATCTGCCTAGCTTGCATCAATGAGGATTTTTCCGAACAGATTGACCTCTGTTCACAATGCCGAAACCAGGATGTGAAGCGGAAATGTTTCGCACACGAAAAATCTCATCCTCACCTTCAATTTGATGTTGTGGTACTTGACGCTGAGCTCGCATTAATCATTCCGAAAGCACAAGATATCGCCGTTCAGGTTGAGGACCGTATGCGTTCGTCCTCTGCGGTTGTCAAGAACTCTGTTTGCACATTGTGTGGAAAAAAATACCCCGACTTATGCTATCAATGTATTCAATGTGGTACGTGACTTTCACGGTTCTTCCTAGATACGAATCAACATCCTTATATAGCAATGATGGTCTATTATTGTTTAAGTTGTGAATGCAACTTACATCCTGGGACCACATCCGATGTCGAGAAATCTCATATCCACAAAACTGTCAAATTTGCGTTTTATTCTCCCCAGCATCAGCTTATTCGCGTTCGGCGTGCACAGGTTTCTATCTCCACAGATCAGAAACTTGAACTCCTTAGAAAACAGGTACTCATCATGCAGAACCGGCTCGATGCTATTGAAGAAATCTTGAGACAAATATTTATGAATAGGTAGTGATTGATTTTTCAGGCTGTGTGGTCTTCTTTCTCTTCATGCTCTCGAATCCCATTCAATCAGCCGCGTACTTCTATATCTTTGAATCTAAATCGTTTCATTATTATGATTGCGGACTTGTAATTTAGCTCCGAGTCTTCATCAGTGTCAGCTATGGATAAGATAAGAGGTGCACAGGGACATTCCCATTCCGTTCTACCGAGTGCTTTGCTTTAGGGCTGCACTTAGAATGCGCACGCAGCTTGTAGCTTGCCGTGCAATTCATCTGTCGTCAGTTCAGTCACAAAGACAAGTGTCAGTCATGGAACCGTCACGAAAGGTCACGGTTACGGCTTCTTCCGTGCACCTCTTGAGTGCAGTCGCACTTACATGTATCTTTACCTTAATACTTTCGAATATCCCCGAGCTCCTCCGCACTGTTTAACATCCCAGGATCAAACTTCTCGCGTGTTTTTATTGCAGATCACGGAAAACAATTCCAGCAACTTTTATCCTGGCTCTTTGGTTCTCATATTTGCTGTTCACTAACTCAGTAGGGCGAGATTATCACTTCAGCTGAGCGCCAAGGGAGGTTCTTAATCACTGACTACGGTCACACCTTCTGCTTTAAGACTATATCAAATTCAATATATCAATCTTCAAATCTCTCATTGATTGATGTTTAGCCACACTTGCACTCAATCGACTGAAATAATCCAAGCATTGTAATGCGGGTCTGCCGTGGAATTTGCTGTTGTGCCGGACGATTAGAGAACATATTTAACCAACATAGGCCTGCTTATTCCTCTCCAAGGAATACGTCAACCTCCTCTCCATTATGCCGCCAGCGCCACCCCATCCGCCCACCGTCATGCAAGTGTGAGCTCGCCGTCCATCGCCTGTCATTTTTGAATAATACTTACTATCATATCGAAGATACGCACCGTTCTTTGTGGGAACATTCCTTAACATCTTCCTATATGGTGTACGTCCCGTCTCATTGGCAGAGTCGCATCATCTCATGTTATTTTATTCCTGCAGATTGCTGTAACCCAGGTCAGTGATCGAGTCCAACTTCCACCAACGACGACGCTGATGCCGATGTCTAAAGATGTATACCTATCATCGGACTTCGAAAGGGTATGTAGTGGAACAATCCTTTGTACGATCTACTTACATGGTACAGAGACAAACCTTGGATGAAATTACTCGTATGTTGATGCCTAATTTTTGGATCTGTCACCTGAAACGATTTTTCAGGTGCTGTATCTTTTCGTAATGGAAACGATAAACAGTGTTTGCGATATCGGATTGGTATTCGAACCACTTTTACTCAATTTTGGTGCGTGATTTCAATAGAAGAACACTGATGTCGAATGGTCATTGATTTTTCTCATGATAGGCAATCCAAACATTGTTGCCACTTCCCCTTGGAGTGAGTTCCGAATGTCAACTGTCTATTTACCATTATTCGAAGCTAAACAGAACCGCTCGACCAATTTATCTAGCTTTACGCCTGGGTTTGTCCAAATGTTTGTGAAAAAATGACACGTATTCTGATTATCCAGTTGTAGATGGTGTTTCCACTGTGATTTAGTCCGATGACTTCATTTAACACGTCTCTAACCAAACTAAAGACTCTCATTTCAACTCCGGTGCAAATCTTCATGGCCTGGCGCATCAAAATCATAATGGAAACAGCTATCCCAGCAGCGGTCATCGTTATCCTCGCAATATCTTCGCTGAGTATGTGTGATACTGATTGCGTTTTATTCCGACTTGTCTGACGACGTTGATCCTGTACGCTTAGTTGGTAGCGTCTGGCTCGCTGTAGCAGTTTCCAACACCCCTCAATATGCAAACTTTGACGAATTCCGTGGAGCACCCTCCCTCTGGCTTATCAGTTCTGCAGTTGCCGACATTGCAATTGCCTGCTATCTCGTGTATGGTTTGGTGTGTTGCATAAACACGTATCTAAGTACAGCGTCTCACATTACGACCCCCCCGTTTAGGCGAAAAAGCGGACAGGTTTCGCCGTTTTGAATGATCAAATAGATCGAATCATTCGTGGTAAGCCTGCCAAATCGTGTTTCGCCATCTCATATATATACCACTCTCGCAGTTACCATACAAACAGGATCACTTACTGCCTTGACAGCACTGATAGATGTCATAGTTTTTCTGAGTGTTCCGGTAGGTATTTCGTTGGATGTCTTCTACATATTCTCAATCAGCCATACAGGAAACCACCATGTAAGTGAAATATATGTTACCCTTAATCTGTGTGTTGATGACCCATGCAGCTTTTTCGCATGGGATTTAACGCTTTCAAAGCTGTACACGACTACCCTTCTCAGCTCGTCGGTATCATATGTAACTGGTCTTCTGGCTGCTTTTAGGCTCATCCTTATGGACAGATTGAATGCACGCTCGTCGGCCATAAATGCTGAAAGGAATAAACTCAACGAACCTAATGCTCTCTTCTCCAGCGAAGCCTCTTCTCATTTGACCTTCAATCAGAATAACAGCGTAAGGGTCCCAAGATATGTAAGTGATATTCTAAAACCTTTGTTCTCGGATCGAATGAAGCCGTCTCTTTTACAGAATCCCCAGCAGGTTAGCATTTAACTATATCAAGCACATCCTGAAATTCAATCGAATCCTAGGTACCCAAAGTTGGTTCATATTCTGAGGACCAGTACGAACTCTCCTCTCGTCCTCTCAGCCCGTTACGAAGGGAGCGAGATAGACTATCCTTCCGTGATGCAGCTCCTTCTACAGATTTCAATGTTCTGGTATCACACAGTACCATCAGTGAAAACACTGGTCAAGCTATCTACCCTCCCTCAAAATTGTTTCCCCCCTGATTCAGATAATCTGTCCAAATTTCCTGTAAGATATATATATGATATGTAGACCCAAAATTGTACGCGGCCGAAGTAAACTGATCGAAGTTATCTTATCTATCTACAACGACAAAAAGTTGAAGCGAGGCCGTTCCAGGCTCTTTCCCTTGTTCAACCTCGACGTTCAACTAAGCTATCTCAGAAATGCCCGAACTCTCATATCTGTCTTCTGCTCGTTATGGAAAAGACGCTGTACGCGTCTTACGTGTGGTTCGTGAAGGATCGACACACACAGTGGTTGAGTATAACGTGAGGGTCTTATTGGAAGGGGACATCGAAGTCAGTTACACAGAGGCAGATAACAGTGTAATTGTCGCCACGGACAGCAGTGAGTGAAGCATCGTACAAATTCGAGCTCATTATTGATAGCGACTATCTTTAGTGAAGAATATCACTTATTGTATGTTCCCTTGTTTGCTGTGGTAGCGGCGCTTAAGCCTTATCGTATGATCAATAGATCTAGCCAAAGTGTCCCCCCATATTCTGATCCCTGAACGTTTTGCTGTACATCTAGGGACTCATATCGTCAGCAAATATGCCCATATACACAAAGCTTTCGTCGATATTGAGCAACTACGTTGGAGTCGAATTATTGTTGGACAGGATGGCAAGCCACATCCACATTCATTCTTCAGAGACGGAGATGAGAAGAAGACAGTGAAAGTCCAAGTGAGATATTGGCTGTCCGTTCATGCGCTATCTCGTAACTAATCATACACTTAGATCGATGGCACTGCTGGAAAAGATAAGATTCAAGCTCATGTCAGCGCTGGAATTAACGATCTATTGGGTCTGTCTTAGCTTTACCTCCGCCAACACCAACCCTATTGACATTCAGTATCACAGTTCTCAAGTCTACTGGATCTTCTTTCACATCCTTCATTCGTGATGAATATACGCTTTTGAAGGAGGTCGATGACCGTATTTTCTCAACATCAATCGACCTCAACTATACTTTCACCCCCGTCAATATCTCTCCTCCGAAAGACGAGGTCAATACACCCCTTTCTGGTTCCTAGTTCCCATGGAACACCACTGAAGCTACTGTTGCATTTTCTAGAAGAAACTTGATATCGTTATTCCGGCATCGGAACAAGCTGAAGCAGGAGGTGTTTGGGATCCGAAAGTTCTGGACAGAGCAAGAACGATAACTCTCGAGGTCTTTGCCGAGGACGAGAGTGCCAGCGTACAGGTATCCTTTCTCTCGTTCGGCTCGATATCTTCTCCGCTCTCTATTGATATACTCTTCATGCAGGCCACTTTGTACAAAATGGGTCAGAAAATCATAGCGGAAAATGCCGGTGTTCAAACTGTAAGTTATGCTCTACCGAACAAACATTACATTCCTGTAGATATGAGCTACATGGGGGTGGATAATTTAACTCCGTGCGCAGTCTTCGTTTACATTAAGTGTCGCCCCCTTTTTCTAAAAATGTTTTGATCCTCTACAGAGCCAAAGCAGAAGTGTTCCAACCTGTTGCTGCTCCAAGGTGCGAAATACCCCTCCCAACCTCAATGTGATCTCGCTTACCCTTTTGCTATGAACAGTGGGCTGATCACGGCGACAGTGTCCCGAAAGTAAATGCTTTCTTGTATAGAATCTTTATTCATCATGAATGTACAATTTTTGTGTGTCTCTTTTGTGCTACAGTCATAGCGTCACATTAGTCTGATCTTGCGGTCGCATGGTCGCTGCACGGTCCGTCTTCATCCTTCAGCTCGCGGTCCGTTCGCTCTGCGTCGCGTCACGCGGTATAAGACCAGCTGCAGCGCCAACGTCGACGACATTAAAAGTGAATGCGGTGGTCCAAATATAAAGACGTTGAGTTCGTCTAACGATGAATCCGTTTTCTCTTCTTCATCCCCGCGAGTTGATAGAAAATGATCTGGCGCCTTCATTCCTCATTATCTGTATTCCTTTATCTGGGCTCTTTCTTCTCATCGACAGTTTCAGCTCTTTCCCCCCAATTCATTTCTTGCCAAGTCCAAAAGCCAGCAGGTCAATCACCACTAGAAGGATGCCCCGCTGGCACGTTATACGTTTCGGCCAACGTCAGTGAAAGTTCTTTCGCGAATTTCACAAGAGTTCAGGATGCTGTAGAGTCTTTGTCAGTTGACATTTCCTGACCTTCTTGCATTCAAGAGGGTTGACGAGTTGTGTTGATTGTAGACCAGACGACGGTAATCTTGCGGTAATTTTGATTGGTGAAGGACAGTATTTCGAGGTTGTAAACGTGACGCGATCTTCGCCTTTAACCATTCTGGTTTGTTGCTTTTTTCTTCCTTCATATCCATTCCACATGATTTCGACTCTCTAAATGAAAACAGGGTCAACTTCCATCGTCCTATTCCTCAGTCCCGATCTCTACTCCTTTCGCAAACGCTAGCCAACCTAATCTCGTTCAGATATTCAACACTGTCTTTGTAGAAAACGGGATCGATGATGCAGCCACTGCTGTGCTCACTGTCGCTCCCAACGGAGCCGCTGCTCTTATTGGTGCTGGGACAACTGGGGCACCTGCCCAAGGAGCTTTTGGAAATGTGGACTTCAAGATGTACAATATCGACATTCAAAATAGAGCTGTAAGATTTTTTGCTGTCCTACTCAATTTCAATTCTTCGAGATGTTTACAAATCTTCTTCAAATTTTCAGTCATTAACGTTTGCCATCTCGCAAGCACTGGCTACGGATATCTCTTATGCCAATGCGTCATTTTATGGATGTGGATTCGCGAGTTTCCAGGATACATGGTATACAGGGAAGAATGCGAGCACATATGTGGTTGATAGTGTCATTTTCGGGCAAACGGATTGTACGTCAAGTATATCCCATCCCTTCAAGTTCGTTCATCTAACTAATTGATTATTTCTGTTCTTCGTTGTCTTAGATTTATTCGGTTTCGGTACTGCGTAAGTTATCGTACCAATTGAATTTTTAAGTTGTTAGGCTAACCCATTGTACCTGCGGTTCTATAGATGGTTCCAAAATGTTATCCTTGCAGCTCGCGGATGTGGAGGTGGAACGGCCGCTTGGAAGGGAACCAATTCCAGCTTGACGGAACGCGTGCTTCGATATGGCGCGTACATTGCAGATTCACAGATCATTCGCGTACGTAGTTTCCAAATGATTCCTTGAATTCCTCTTGTTCTTCTGATATCGATGCTTATCTATCCATTATGCCTTGTGAATTGTCTCCCAGTCCCCAGATGCCAATGCGACACTGAACATCACTGACGATTGTTATCTGGGGCGACCTTGGAATGATTGGGCTGTCACGGTATACTTGAATACGTTCATGGAAGATATCATTGAACCCGCGGGCTGGGAACCATTTGATTCTGCTAGGTGAGTCACGGTAATGCTGTATAGCTGTGTTTGATTGGTCCCATCTTTGATTGTATCCCCGATTTACATAAAAATCCTCGAATCCTCAATTGAACACGAATAAACTTTTTGGAGCTGTGAACGCTATTCCTGACTTGTTTGTTGTCCTTGTGCAGACCGACGATCATGAACACGACGTTTTATGCTGAATATAATTCTACCGGTACGTCGTGATGTTTTTTTAAATTTAATTTTAAATTTTCGGTTTACTACCACGCGATGATCTGCACTCGCTGTTGCTGTTTCTCAACCTGATATTCTTCGTTTAATTGTGATTAATGAAAGTTCTATCCTCCACATGTGTTCTGTTCTGTTCTATCGATACATTCCATCTCATCCTATTTTTTTCGCGGCATTGTATTGAGGTTGGTTCTAACGATGATATTTGGTTGTACAGGCCTCGGCGGAGACACTTCGAATCGCATTCCCCTGGAACACCTTCTCACCGCCGAGGAGGCTGAAGATTTTACCGTCGATGGCGTGTTCCTTGAGCATCCGTCGTGGATTGATTATGATTATTTGTACTAGGCAGTACTACAAACCAAATACCAGTTACCTGTTTATTGAGCTTCGGATAAGAGTACACGCAAAAAAGTAGATAAATTCCACCGAGGGTAGGTGAATAAACGATACGATCTATAAATTAACGTCTGGAGTAGTCGATGCTGTCAGAAGGTTGCAATTGGGTAGAGAGCATTTGAACTATTGCAGTAAATTCTTTTGATTGATCAAACGCGTTAGTGTGGCATCGGGATCGTCAATGGCGAATGGCATATCTGAAAAACAAAAGGGAGCGAAAGCAAAATAAAAATATGGTGCGCTTGAACAAAGGCGCTTATGTGCGTTCTGGTACTCGGGCTAGTTGATCACGATGCTTTGCCTTCAAACAATCACTTTCATTGACAATACTATTACTGCTCGCATTTTGCAAAGGATTTCCTTGGATTTCTTTCTACCTTTTGAGCCGAAAAATCTTGGATTACTTATAGGTGAGTCGGTTAAGCGGAAGGAAAAAAAATATATATGAACTGATCGGAGCAAACAAAGGACAAACTGAGGCCGCCCACGAATGCAAAGATACAACAACAACAAGAGATCCCTTCGTAAACGACCAATCAGAGACCGGACAGTGACCACCCTCATCGGAAAGGACGACGAGCAAGAGGTTTTTTCTGGACCTTCTGCTCATAATAATTCCACTGGTTTCAACGACGGACTCCCCGTCTT
Organism: Lentinula aciculospora; assembly: GCA_028011355.1. Taxonomy (NCBI): domain Eukaryota; kingdom Fungi; phylum Basidiomycota; class Agaricomycetes; order Agaricales; family Omphalotaceae; genus Lentinula; species Lentinula aciculospora. Next base: position 366,689 of record JAOTPV010000041.1, read on the forward strand.
TTCTTCTTCTGTCAACGCTGGTGCTGCAAGCCTCGAAAATAATCTGTTCAACCAAGTAAAAGTCGCCCCCTCCGTCGCTATGCCTTCCAACTTTGGTTTTGGCTTCAATAGCTTTGTTGGTCCAATAAACACTAATAATCATCCTGGAAATTCTCAGCAAAATTCGTCGTCGTCTTACTATAACCAACTAACACCAATGCTTCCCCCTGGTAAATCCGACCTTGAAATTCTGGAAAAACTCAAGGAACGAATCAAAAAAGGACAGCACGAGTTTTTTCGTGCGACGCCAATGCCGGAGCTTCTAGCTGGGCTGTATCTCGGGCCTTCTACGCAAGACTTTGATGCTCAAGAAAATGGGTCTTCTTCTGCTCTGACCAATGGAGAAGGAACCGTCTTCAGCAAGGTGCGTGTACCCTGATTCTGTCTTTTCTTGGATCCTTACTGATTTTGTATGGTATCACATACGTCTATAGCCTTCATCTAGTACATTTCCAGCTGTCGCTGTTGCTTCAGAGAGCTCGACCAGCAAGACCTCGTCCCTGTCGACTTTTCAAGAGAACAGCATGGGCAGCAAGGAAAATGGCAGCAAGAGCAGCACGAGTCTGCCAGCCAATGCGACGGATAACACCCATGGATTAAACAGCTCAATAAACTCGAGTTTGCCTGCTAAACCCGCTCTTACAAACGGCCACAGCACTATGAATGGATCTGCTTTCAACAAGGCTGACCGGTCATTACCGAGAGAAATTTATCCTTCGTCTAGGGGCAGGAATTCCTCGACTGGAGCTTCTCCCATTCCTTCTCATTCTGTCCTGGAAAATGCCTCTGCTAGTAAGTACTACGACCCACGGGATACTCGCGAAAGGGAACGAGAAAACAGAGACAAGGATTATGACCCTCAGAAACGACGTTCTACTTCAGTTTCGGTTTCTGGTGCCGAATATGCTAGTGTCCGATATGGTCCGATACGAGATATACGGGACACCAAGGACATCAGGGATATCCGACGTGACGGACGAGACGCAAGAGGACCACCGGATGTTCATTACGATGCTGCAAGTTATCGTAGAGAAGATTATCTTCCACCTCCTGATGTCGATGATTATCGTCGACCGCCTAGTCTTCCTACAGCACCACAGGCTCCTCCAAATGACCGTTATTCGAGACCACCCTCAGCAATAGATGACAGGTATAGTCTTGATGATCGTTATCCAGAGCGGCTTCCACCCCCTCCACCAAGTCAATCCTCCCTTCCAGCGTCCTCTTCTTATGGTCCTTCATACCGCCCAGACGACCGGGAACGACATCGATATGATATCCACAATATTCCTAGAATCCACAGCCCTCATGACTATCCTCAAAATCACATCCCCTCTACCAATCATACTCATACTCACACGGCAGCAGTCCCACCAACTCGCCCGACACACGTACACAACAATACTCATGTCCTCGCGAGTCGGTATAACGAGAATCGACCGCAAATTGGAGAGTCTCCTGTAGCGGCTGCAGCTGCTGCAGAGAGAGAACAGAGAGAAAGGATGGCTGCAGAGAGAGAGCAGAGAGAAAAAATAGAAAGGGAAAGAGAAAGAGAACGGCTGGCTCCAAGGGAATTTAGAGAGAGGGATATGAGACCGCCTCCACACCCTTCTCAAGCTGCTCCAGCGAAGTTAGAAGAACGTATCGGGACCCGTGCGCCAACGCTTCAAGAGCGATTAAGCAATCCCCCCGCCGCAGAGGGCTCTAGATCGCTGTCGTTGGAAGAAAGGTTGTCTGGGGCTAGTGGTAATACTGCTGCAGCTTCAGGTCCGCCTCCTAGTCCTGCATCTTTAAAAGGGGGTTCTGCTGTTGCTACAGTTCCACCTGACTCAGCTTCGTCGATTACGTCTAGTAAGTTTACTGATGTTGTTCCTCCCCCATCAACTGCAGGCTCAGCAACATTCACAGCTGCTTCTGGGAATGCAGAACGAGCTGGTTCTGTATCTGCGCCTGGTGCTGGTTCTACTTCTACAGGAGCTGGACTACCTAATTCCAGGAACTTCACTCCTGCACGATCTGTTGGTCGTGAGAGATATGGATCCCCTATTCCTTCTGAGAGAGATAGAAGGTATCATTCTCCACATCCTTATGATAGAGAGCGGGACCATCGGCGCATTGCTAGTGGCGGTAATGGTAATGGTAGTGGTCCCATTGGCGGACGGGAATATGTTTATGATGAGCGGGAGAGGGATCGAGAAAGAGACCGCGACAGGGAGAGAGATCGAAGGAGAGACTGGCCTCCGCCAGGTGAAGAGTCGTATTATCGTCCTTCTTCGTCAATCCCGCCTCCTTCTGGATCTGCTTCCTCGAGGCCAACAGCGTCGATTTATCCGTCGCCCCCACCACTTCCTCCTTCACAAGGAGGATCGTCTTCGCTCGCTGACCGATACGAACGAGACGCGAGGGATACACGAAATGGTCTCCGTGGACCTTGGGAACCACGAGAACACGAACGGCGCGTATCTGGATCCTCTGTCATGGGAAGCTCGACCTCGACTTCGTCTCCTATCTCAACTCGAGGAGGTACTGGTAACGGCGGCGGTGGGATACCTATTCCAATTCCGATTCCCATAAATACTCCAAATGCAGACGACCGAGACCGGGACCGTCCATATAGACCAGGTCCTGGTTTAGACTCACGTTATCCTCCTCCTGCGTCTGCTGCTGGGACGCCGACGTCCTTTAATCATGGGCGCGTTCGACAACGGAGTCCGAGTCCTAGTCCTAGAGGACCTCCAGTCAAGAGACAGAGAGATGATCTGTACTCTCCCCTTCCCCCATCTTCATCATCAGCTCCTTATTCCTCCTCGCCTGGCTATGGAAATGGACCTCCTGGTGGCTCAAATGTTTCGAGGAGGTTATCAGATTACCCGCCACCTCCGCCACAGAGTATGCCGCTCAACCAACTCCCGCGTACGATGAAAGATCCCAGGGAAACGTATGTCGATAGATACGGCAAGTACCCGCCACCTGTGGCTGCGAGCTACGATAGACCCAGGTCTCCGCCTCCTCCACCTAGGGGTGCTGCTTATCCCGCAGGATATCGTGATCCGAGGGATGTTAGAGATGTCAGAGATGTGAGGGATCCAAGAGACATGAGGGATGTTAGAGATGTAAGGGATGTCAGAGACGTAAGGGATGTAAGAGACCCAAGGGATATACGTGGGGACATAAGAGATGTACGCGATATGCGAGATTCCAGAGACGTTAGAGATCTGCGTGACATGAGGGACCCAAGAGACTTGAGAGATGCGAGAGACGTGCGGGACATAAGGGATCCAAGAGGTGATCCCAGGCGGTACAGCATGCCTCCACCGCCGTTACCGAGGTAACAGAATGAATCTAGGTGTGTTTTGCTGAACTAGATGCGTAGGTATCTAAGATGCTTTTACTCAGGAGCACAAGCCGTCAATATCTTACTGCGGCTGGTTGAATTTTAAGCCATCTTCCAAAAAAATTTTATGGACCAATCTCTCTTACAATCTTACATGCTTATCTTCTCGGGATCTTTTTTTTTCCTCTGCAACGATTTCTCAAGCTTTCAAAACCCGTTCATGAGCAAATGCTTTTGAATATATGTAATATGTTGTAGTGCAATTTTTATTCGTGCAATGCAACGCTGTCTAGTCGAAGTCGATGTGCATTTTTACTATCATTTGGTTTATTGATATATAATGGAGTATGGATTGTTTCCTCAGCTCACCTTTGTAGGCACAGTGCAGAATTTATGAGAACCTGTAGTATTCAAGGATAGCCCTGAAAACCGCCCAATCCCATCGAAGAAGCAGTCTACAGAGTGTAAGGCATACAAATCAGAGGTTTACATTGGTTCTATGTTATTTTATTATTTTTTCAATGTATGTAGATGTGAGACAATGGACGCACCTCAGAAAAACAGCTTCAACGAGTCGTAATTGGGTTCACCGTCAGTTCACAGAGCTTCGGAGGTTTGATAAGCCAGTACCATGCTTATAACCTGGTATACATACTAACCTCGTCTACATGTTCGTGTGCGCTTCGTAGAAATATTGTCTGCGCCTGGCCCACATCTGCATAAAACGCAGTGACTGAAGGAACAACATGTCTCTTGGGGTAAGTATTCTGTGTATTTATTCCAAGTTATTCTGCCTCTGAGGCTGCTGGGGGGGTGGTCAAAAATTTATATGTTCAAAAAGTATTTTATTTCCGTAGATCTGGATACAGGGCGCACTAGAGCCCACTCACTGCTACCGAATGGGATGAATTTCGAAGGATTCCGTCGACTCGAACGGGGAGGTATCTCCGGAAGACGAGACAGGATAAGTGCAAGATGATGCTCAGATCAATGAATTTTGTAGTAATTCATATCCTATCTTATTGCCCTAGTATGCCAAGAGTCAAAAGTTATGGAACTCGGAACCCATTGTACGCAGCCGGATTACATTGCTGTATAGATAGAGCCGGAGCAGGAGTCAACCACCGCATGCGGTGGTCGACTCAAGATGATACTTACGACAGTGTACAACACCTTCCTGTCTCTCCATTTCCGTTTATGTCTGCGAACGTTGACTTGCTGAAATCAAGAATCCGTTTTGAATGGATGCAGGCCAGCTATTTTCATAAAGTACATGCTCTCATCCGAGGTATGTGGACGATGTAAGATGTGACTTTCCGGTTCCGTTGTGAGGAGAGACAGCAAAGGCTGTGGGAATAATTCTATGTGACACACACACGGCGTGATCTTAGCTGAAGATACTTCATGATCAGCAATTACCAGCTCACGCAAATATCGGGCTATATTTGCTGTACCAATGTACCAATGAACCAATGTTTTCGCAACTCAAGATGAGCTGTTTCTAGAATTTGGGACCTCCGAATTTTTTTGAAGGCGATCACTTCGGACCAGCAAATACAGTCTGGTGAGTTGGCGATTGATCCAACGGCCAGTCGTTCACCACTATTCACGGGTTTGCATTGTCATTGGAATTCGTTTGTGTCAAGATATAAGCTCGTTATCTGCTCAACATTCAGCGAACAGCCGATATCATGGCACCTCGCAATATGAGCTATGCCATTAGGGAAAGCAATTGAAGAATTCGGTATACAGGTCTTTGAAATTTTGAAGATCGGCAGCGTATTTCAGTTGGAACCTATCTTTACGGATCCGAAATTAGGTAGAACAAGTCAAAGCAAGTCGTGCACTATGTGCAAAAAAACCGTTCAATTAATTTTGAATTGCGAGACGGACGAATCAATTTCAACTGTCGGCCCGCAATAATCCTAGCGTGGTCATTTTCCCTCCGTCAGCGGGTGTATTCTCCGTATTTTTATGTGGGCGAACAAAATCATAATGTTTTGCTGTTCTCCTTTCTTCCACACGGCTCATCCACTTGTCCCCTTCCCATGGCGGACGAAAAATGGGCTCGAGAGCACTCAGAAGCGTCTTCAAATTCTCATGCAGACGCGGCTACTCTTGAAGGCTCTCAGGCTGAACATGTCGCCCAATTGGCACGGACTGTAACTAAAATGAGCATACATAATGGTCCTGGACATACCGACGTTCACAATCCGTTCATAGAAACGACAGACGAGTCTTTAAATCCTCTGTCTGGCAAATTCAACTATAAGAAATGGATCCACTCAATTCTCGCTATCACTTCGCGTGATCCGGAACGATACCCTACACGGACTGCCGGTATTAGTTTTGCCAACCTGAACGTTCATGGTTATGGTTCATCTGCAGACCATCAGAAGACAGTTGGGAATGTGCTGCTCGATATTCCGAGCATGATTGCTGGGCTGTTTGGACGTAAAGGCAGGAGAGTAGATATACTTAGGGACTTTGAAGGTGTTGTTAGGCAAGGGGAGATGCTTGTAGTACTTGGTCCTCCTGGCAGGTAAGCATTCTCACATCCTCTCAACTAAAATATGCAACTAATTCGCGTCTAGTGGTTGCACTACACTATTGAAGACGATATCCGGCGAAACTCATGGGTTTTATGTTAGCGATGAAGCCAAAATCAACTATCAAGGTGCGTACATCACCCAAAGTGATATTACCCCCGTTGATAGGCTATTATAAGGTGTTCCTTGGAAGACCATGCACAAAGACTTTCGTGGCGAAGTCATCTACAATGCCGAAACTGACGTTCACTTTCCCAACTTGACGGTCGGTCAAACACTATCCTTCGCAGCTAGAGCTCGTACTCCTCGTGCTCGTCTTCCTGGTGTCACACGTGAACAGTGGGCTGAACACATGAGAGATGTGGTAATGGCTGTATTCGGTCTTTCCCATACCATCAACACTAGGGTAGGAAATGAATTTATACGTGGTGTTAGCGGCGGAGAGAGAAAGCGTGTTAGCATCGCAGAAGTTGCACTGAGTGGAGCTCCTCTCCAATGCTGGGACAATAGCACTAGAGGTCTTGACAGTGCTACTGCGTTGGAGTTTGTGAAGACCGTAAACCTATCCGCGAAATATATGGGTTCAACGGCTGTGATAGCAATATACCAAGCCTCTCAAAGCATCTACGACGTATGTGGATTGCTCCCTCCATTGATCTTGTGTTTAATCAGGTTGTGCAGATCTTCGACAAGGTTACCGTGCTCTACGAAGGCCGACAGATATATTTTGGCCCAACCGGAGATGCAAAAAAGTTTTTCGTCGATATGGGCTTCCACTGTCCAGACCGTCAAACCACTGCAGATTTTTTGACCGTAAGATTCCTTTAAAAACTTTACAAGCACTGTTATTTAACCTTTTTCTTTTCATAGTCCTTGACTAACCCTGCAGAACGGTCAGCACGTCCTGGTTTCGAGTCGCGTGTTCCACATACCCCAGACGAATTTGCCCGCATGTGGAAAGAAAGTCGTGATCGTAAAAGGCTTCTAGAAGAGATAGACGAATTCAACCAGGAATTCCCTGTCGGTGGACCGCACGTAGACAAGTTCAGGCAATCAAGAAAGAGTGTGCAGGCGAAAGGCCTGTAAGTTTCCATTGCTTTTTTTTGCAAACACTAGAGTGACATGTTCAATGCAGCGGTTCGAAGTCGCCTTACACACTCTCAGTGCCCATGCAAATCCGACTTTGCCTGACTCGAGGCTTTCAACGGCTTCAGGGAGACATGTCCCTCTTTTTCACCGCTGTCTTGGGCAACTTTTTCTTCAGCTTAATTATATCGAGTATCTTTTTTAACTTGCCAGCCGACACCAGTAGCTTCTACTCTCGCGGTGCTCTACTCTTCTATGCGGTCTTGATGAATGCTTTTAGTAGTGCTTTGGAGGTGTGTACTCTTCGTATCGTCTCTCTTATCTCTTGGATGTTTATCTTTGTCCTCAGATTCTGACGCTTTACGAACAACGACCTATTGTAGAAAAGCATTCCCGCATGGCACTGTATCATCCCTTCGTCGAGGCCGTATCAGCTATGATTTGTGACCTCCCCGCTAAAATCTTGACTGCGTGAGTTATTTTATCTTATGATATCTTCAGCGCTAACGTATGAAGCACAGTATCTCATTCAATCTAGTTCTTTACTTCATGACCAATCTACGGCGCACACCGGCTCATTTCTTCATCTTCCTGCTCTTCTCCTTCGCTTGCACTCTGACGATGTCAATGATCTTCCGTACAATCGGAGCAACGTCCCGGACAATATCTCAGGCCATGGCACCCGCTGCGATCATTATGCTCGGTCTCATCATTTACACGGGCTTTACGATACCCATTTCTAACATGCATCCTTGGTTCAGATGGATAAACTACATAAATCCTATCGCATACGCGTTCGAAAGCCTCATGCTCAACGAATTCTTTGGTCGCGAGTTCCCCTGCATCAGTTTCATACCGAGTGGACCTGGCTACACTGATGTTACTGGCCTCGAGCATATATGTGCTACAACAGGGGCTGAGGCTGGTTCTAACGTCGTGGAAGGAACATCATATCTAATTGCTAGTTTCAACTACTATCACTCACATATGTGGAGGTCAGTCAAGCCTACCACAATAGCTTTGGATATCGTATTCACCTTTGTTCTCACATAGGAATTTGGGTATTATTTTTGGGTTCATGGTTTTCTTTTTGGCCACTGCGCTTGTTGCAACAGAATCTATCACAGCTGCGAAGAGTAAAGGAGAAGTCCTAGTCTTCCATCGTGGTCACATACCCGTTCATGAGAAAAAATTATCCAATGACGAGGAATCCGCTCAACCTGTGGATCAACTTGTCGTTGATGTTGATGAGAAGGCGAAGAGGGCTAGCGCTGTTTCTGGATTGCATAAACAGACCTCTATCTTCCATTGGGAAGATGTCTGCTACGATATCAAGATCAAAGGTGGATCACGACGACTCCTAGATAACGTCGATGGATGGGTCGAACCGGGCACTTTGACGGCATTGATGGTAAGTCTTCTATGGTTCGAAAAAATTATATTCTTGCTCACGTCCGTACCTCAGGGAGCTTCCGGCGCTGGAAAGACGACGCTCTTGGACACCCTGGCCAGCCGGGTGACGATGGGCGTCGTTACGGGAAGTATGTTCGTTGATGGGCAACAGCGAGACGAATCGTTCCAACGAAAGACCGGATACGTTCAACAGCAGGACTTACACCTTCAGACTTCAACAGTTCGTGAGGCCCTTATCTTCAGCGCTCGTCTTAGGCAGCCTCAGGATGTTCCTGATGCTGAAAAGGTCGCTTATTGCTCTGAAGTTATTCGTTTGCTGGGTATGGAGAAATATGCCGATGCTGTTGTCGGTGTTCCCGGTGAAGGTGCGTGAGGCCCCTCAATAATCTTATACTCTTTGGATCTAATTGGATACTTAGGGCTTAATGTCGAACAGCGTAAGCGGCTGACCATAGGCGTAGAACTCGCTGCCAAACCCAAGCTTCTTCTTTTCCTTGACGAACCGACTTCAGGTCTTGATAGTCAAACAGCATGGTCCATCTGTACACTCCTTCGTGATCTGGCCAACAATGGTCAAGCTATCTTATGTACCATCCACCAGCCTTCGGCTCTTCTATACCAAGAATTCGACCGACTGTTATTCTTAGCTAGCGGTGGCCGAACTGTATATTTCGGTGACATAGGACAGAACTCGAAAACATTGATATCCTATTTCGAGCATCAAGGTGCCAGCCCTTGTCCCCCCGATGCTAACCCGGCCGAATGGATGCTTCAAGTTATTGGTGCTGCTCCAGGCGCTGTTGCTGACCGGAATTATGCGGACGCTTGGCGACGAAGTGACGAATATGTAGCAATGAAGAAGGAGCTCTCCCGAAAGCGGGAACTTTCCCAATCCCGCCCGCAACCAACTTCCGAAGAAAAACGCAAATCGAAAGATTATACCGAATTTGCTGCATCATTCCGGCAACAGTTTCAGCTTTGCTTGTACAGGGTCTTTCAGCAGCTGTACCGTACTCCTAGTTATATTTATTCAAAGACATTCCTTTCCATCACTACTGTGAGTACTTGTGATTGGTCCCCATGTTGTCGTGGCTCATGCTTTTTTCTTTGCAGGCTCTTTTCATCGGTTTCACGTTCTATAAGGCTGACAACACACTTCAAGGCCTCCAGAATCAGATGTTCTCCATATTCATGCTTATGACTATCTTCGGAAATCTGGTCAACCAGATCATGCCTCATTTTGTCACTCAGCGTTCCCTATATGAAGTGCGTGAACGTCCTTCGAAGGCTTACTCCTGGGTGGCATTTATGCTGGCAAATATCTGCGCCGAACTTCCTTGGAACACTCTCATGTCCGTTTTTATCTTCTTCTGCTGGTATTATCCGATCGGGTTGTATCGTAATGCTGAACCAACCGGAGCTGTTACTGAGCGCGGTGGACTCTTGTTCCTCCTTGTGTGGTCGTTCCTAATGTTCACATCTACATTCACACACATGATCATCGCTAGCGTCGAAGTAGCTGAAAACGGTGGCAATATTGCGACTTTACTGTTTTCTCTAACCATCTTATTCTGCGGGTAAGACATCTATTTTTTAAATGCTGTATTGTCATTGACAACGCCCTTAGTGTTCTTGTCTCCCCTTCGAAACTCCCCGGCTTTTGGATCTTCATGTACCGGGTATCTCCGTTCACATACTTGGTCGATGCTATGCTCTCGGTGAGCCTCGCCAACGCACCCGCATCCTGTTCCTCCGTCGAAGTCTCCATCTTTAATCCGCCAAGTGGGCAGACCTGCGCACAATATCTTTCCGATTACATGTCCTTTGCTGGTGGATCCCTCTCTAACCCGAACGCCACATCGCAATGCGAATTCTGCATTATCACAGACACAAATGCCTTTTTGGCACAGGTTAACAGTTTCTATGACCATCGCTGGCGTAACTTTGGCTTGATGTGGGCTTATGTTGCATTCAACATATGTGCTGCTCTGTTTTTGTATTGGTTTGGCCGTGTTCCCAAAAACGCAAAGAAGAACTAGAGATTTTTCATGGTTCCTTATCTTATACAACCATATCCTTATGCCCTTACGATATTTAGTCCTTAGATGCTGTTCGTAATTAATACGAACCTATAATTATGGCATACCGTTGTCTGAAGGCTCCTTCTACCTCAGGGAATAACGAATCCAGACGCTTTTCGTAGTCTCATTGAGGTATTGTAAGTAGAGGAGAAGGATAAGATGTTAAGAGATGTTGTCAGTAAGTTAGCGTTCAATGGACAAACAAAATCTAATTAAAGAAGTAGTATCTAGTCGACATCCATTTCACTCGGCCCAGGAGCGTCCTTCTTCTCCCCCTCCTTCTTGACATCCGGCTCAGGTTCATTTTTGGGCGTCTGAGTACCCGAGCCAGTAGGTGCAGGGACAACCGGAGGCTTGGGCTTGGGCTTGGTCAGAATCGGGGTGGCGAAATAAATCACCTCGTCCCTCTTCTTACTAATCTCTGCCGTGGTCAACACCGGATCCTTGAACTTCTCTTTCTCCATTTGCTTCACGGTCATATCCTCCAACCACTTCTGCGTTACCGCGACCTTCTCAACCACACTCTGCTTGTCCTTCTCGTCTATATGTGAGAACTTCTCCTCAGACGAGGTTGCTTGCGCCATGTACGTGTTGAGAGTCTCACGGAGGGAGGCAATGGATCTTTGGCGGTCTTCTGACTCGCGCCAGCGGTAGTGGATGGGGTCACCAAGGGCTTTGCAGGCGTCTAGGCGTTGGATATAGACTGACTTTGTGGCGTCTTCACCTTCTTCGGTATAGAGCCAGTCCTCTTGTTCAGCGAGTAAGGCAAGAAGTGCATCTTTCTCGGGTTGTTGGACGAATAGTAGATAGCGGTCGTCGAGTTTGGAGCGGATGTCGTAGATATATTCTTCAAGAGCGTTTTTACGGTCCTATAAAATGAATGCATGGTTAGTAAACATCAACATAGTACTTAAACCAAACAACGAACTTCGGTGTCCTTCACGAGCTTGTCGTTCTCCCACATCGAGTTTTCCTGCTCCTTCAATTTCTCGACAATGCCCTTGTCCATGGCTGAATTCCCAACAACGAACTTGATATCATGCTTGATGATCTTCTTTTTCTTTGAGGCAGGCGGTGCAGCCTCAGCACCCTCGACACCATCCATGGGCGCAGGTTCTTCTTTCTCTTCACGCGTCTCGATGTAAGCACTTTCAAAGCCCATGACACCGTTAGCGTTTAGTCTGGTCTTAAGCTTAACCTGAAGCGGGTCGCCTAAGGTTTCTTGACCGAGCTGTGGAATCTCTTTGGCAGTGAACTTGGCTATCCAGGGATTAATTCCACCTGGGAGGTTCTGAGGCTCGGCGTAAACAGCCTCGATGTCGAACGGCTCTTTACGGTAGAAGCTGAGAATCTTGGTCGAAGGCATTACGTTCCCTTGACCGAAAACAACAAGCTCTGTGTCCTCCTCTGGATCAGAGGGAACAGGCGCCCACTGAACTTTGATAGGATAAGCATTGATGTCGAGGACAGAGAATTCACGGACACGGAAGACGGGAGATAGCATGGCGCATGAGAAGGTGGCTCCGCGAGCGACCGCCTCATCTTGATTCAAGGTAGTGGAAAGTGTTTTCCCAGGGAAGCATTCGGCGATACGAGCGCGGACGGAAGGGATACGTGAGGAACCACCGATGAGTTCAACGGTCTCAATATCATCAAGCTTGAGACCCGAGTCTTCAATGGCGCGTTGGATCGGAGCAGCGATACGTGAAAGCTCATCCGCGATGAGCCCTTCCAGCGCGTCTCGAGTCAGTTTAGATGAGGCATCGATGTCGTTCATGATCGACTCAACGTTGAGAGGAGCCTCAGCATTCGCAGATAGAACTTTTTTGAGCTTTTCTGTAGCTGCAACGAGACGGAAAGTAGCTTTTGGGTTGGACAAGACATCAATTTTGTATTTTTCCTTGAACTCTGCAGCAAAGTGCCTAACGAGGGCAAAGTCGATGTCACGACCACCAAGGTTACGATCGTAGGCAGTGGATTTGACAACGAGCTGACCCTTGGAAAAGGCCACGATAGCGACACTCAAAGACGAATGTCCAACATCGACAAACGCGACGTGCTTCGGATTTTCAGCGTCTGGGAGATCGGATTTGGTGATACCGTAGCCCAAAGCGGCGGCAGTGGTGTCGTTGATGATACGAAGGACGTTGAGGTTGGCGACGGAGGCAGCGTCAAGAATGGCTCGACGCTGAGAGTCGGTGAACCAACCGGGAACGGCGATGACGATATCTGACACTGTAGTTTTGAGTTCTGCGCTTGCTGTGTCACGCAGCCGGCCAAGATACATTGCTACCAACTGTGTAGCTGAGAATTTTTGCTTTTCACCAAGATAGTTCACCTAGAAAATTTTAATCATTTGGATCGTATAACTTTTATTAGTTCATCGATAACATACCTCCACACCAACAGTCCCTTGAACATCAACCAGAGCTGCGTTTATGAACTTCTTCTCAGTATTCTGTACATCTGGATCAGCCAACGTCCGGCCAGCCAATCTCTTCAAGGATCCGATCGTATTCTTGAAGTTGGATGTTTCCTGCGTTTTGGCTGCTTCGCCGATAGCTCGTTGTTTCGGCCCAAAAGCTACCAAAGATCTACAGAGAATTGTGACAATCCGTACAGGTAGCTTGTAACGAGGAGACTCACGGTGTAGCTCTATTAGAAACTTCATTAGCGATAATATCAATTCCTCGATGTCTGGCAACACCGATCTAGAAAACAAAAAACTTATCAGTACAATCTTCAAGGTTGTGCAATTATCTGTAGAACTTACTTTACTGGCTAGTGTACCAAAATCAACACCGACGACGGCCATTTATTGTAGTAGCAAGGAAGAAAGAAGATGTATGTGTAGAAAGAAAGAAAACGGCAGGCAACAGCTTAGGTTTTTTAGCGTGTCCCGATAAGGAAGGAGACATCGTTCGAGAATGATATCGAACCTTGGCTCTTCGTCCAACATATTCTAGCACGTTGTAAACTTAATTCCAACACGTACTCGACGCGTGCATCGATTACTTGTATCTTTTGTTATTTCTTTCAGCAAAACCCAAGGTGAAAAGACGTACCTTTTTCGACAATACAACTTCTTCTCAGAGATTGATATTCCTTCTTCTTGGGCTTATCGGACGCGACTGGGTGAAAAAAAAACAAGTTCAACACGTTCAGAGCAGACTCATGACTCATAACAACAAACTAGCCTTCCTCTAATTATACAACTTTCGAATACGAATAACAAAGCGTCAGCCCAAGCTCGAAAAATCGGCCCTTCTTTCAACGTCGCCGAAACTAGGACCGAATGTTCACGAATCTACCCGAAAATCTGCCGAGCAGATTTTTGTAACTTTACGGTGTGATATTCAACGATCTTACAAACGACGACGTTTACAACATGGGCATCCTCCTTACTATCATGCCAACCAATGCTGGAAAATATTTGACAAATCGCCTAGGAAATACCTTCAACATCGTTTAATTGACTTCGGAGTTGGGATGCATGTAGCATAGAATGCATTCAAGCGAAACAGCTACTTGTAATAGCGAAAAGTTATTGAAGATGAGTGCGACATCGATGCCGCCGTTGAGAACCCTCAAGTCAGTAGTGTCGAAAACCATCAGTCACATCAGTGTCACGTCACAAGGACAAGCCGATAACGGCTTGTGTCAACTTCCGACAGACTAATCTTTCGTTTCCTCTTCCGTTCGTATTAGAGAGCCGAGCCAAGCAAGCAGACTTTGAATTCAAGCCTTTCTTATTTAGAACCATGTCACAAGAACGCACGCTCCTACTTCTCGAGACTTTTCAATCTCGAATAATGCCCCGGAAACCTTCGGAAATATTCCAGTAACTAATATCAACAATACTTGGCTGTGTATGCTTCTTACTGTGCATTGTATACTGCCTGAATGATGATTTTAGCCACTTCACCAAAGACCGTAAATTCTGGACACTCTAATTGGCTTGCAAAACAGGACATGACCGGTTTCAATTTAGAAAAGGCTCAGAGTACATATCTCACATATGAGCCTCAATCTCAAAGCATAGATGCAGCTACATATGAGAGTCAAAGATCTCTCAGAATGTGTTCTTCAACACCGGTGGTCTTTTAAAGCCGGAAGGCACGGTAGTTCTAACGAAATATATGAAAGCTCATGATTTAGTAGAATAACCTGAAACTTCATAGATAATTATTCAAAAGGAGGTGCGAAGTGGTACTGAATCGTTGTCCATCATCTACTACGACTTCGTTTGATTGCAGGCTTCCTCAAGGTTGTATCTGACACACCGGGAAGGTAATTCCTCAGAAGATAAGAAAGCGGGAACGAGCAATGATGAGAACTCAACATTTGCGTCGTAATTCCCAGGTAGGTCCTCAATTTGATTAAGGACTTTACTGCCGGAGAAGGGCGTCACATTCTATAACAAATTGTGGCCGGGGAGCAAAGAGAATTGATTGGTGATAGATCTTCTTTGAAGTGTTTTGAACCAGTCAATGGGCGGGGCCAATTGAAATTTAGCACCTTAAATACTGCTTCTCTATGCCATCCTCTACCCATCGCCTGGTGCGTCTGAACTAGTAAAATCCCCATTCCGGAGCTGGCCTCTACTCAAGTCTGCAATGATTCGCCCAGCCCACTATTATCATTTGGCTTCCCTCTTTCTTTCTATCATTACATTGGTAGTCCGAGACAGTGCGCTTGCTCTTCCAATCGGCAACCAGACCATATCACTTTCTGGTCGCGAGGCAGTCGGCCCAGCGCCTGACGAACTCATCGCTGGCTATAGATATGTTATCAAAGTAAGGGCCGTATTACCTTCGCTCTGCACGCACATTTCCAGAGAGTTTACTTATTGATTGATTTTCTCCAAGGCCAAGGCGGAAGAATACAACAAGGCCAAAACACTTACAGTTATTCCCGCTACTACCAAGTCCATTGGAGAAGGAGCGTATCTTTCGCCTCGGTTGGGGGAGTTCCCAGGCAAGTTGGACGAGTGAGTAGAATCTACTGCCTCGGGATTTTTGTTACTGATCCGTGGATTTTCTCAGCACTTATTGGGAGGTAAGATCTTGGCTATAACTACGCATTATACTTCTGACTAATGCAATTTCTTAATCCAACTCTTTACTCAGTGTATCATCATCGCGAACAAAGCCAAGATGCTCGATGCACTCACTCCAAAGGTATAAGCTCCCCATTGTATTTTGTTTATTTAACTCAGTCCCTTTACCTTGTATGTTGAGTAGCTATTCGTCGACGATAATGCAGCTATCAGTGCTCAGCCTATGAAGCTATTCCTTTATGCACACAAGAAAGGATTTCAAATTGGGAAAACCATCCTCTTTTCGCGACATTTTGTGTTCAAGAATACTTTACAGATGCTTATCCCGCCCGAATTCCTCGTCAATTCACCAAGTAATCCTAGCAAACCGGCTGGGCAGAATAGCCTTGGGCTTCGCATACACTGCACACCACTAGGCATGTGATACTTTGAATGTCTATGTACTCTGATAACCATTCAAATTGATTGTACCATTTTACAGGTGGATTGGGAAAGAACAGACCAGCTGCTGAATGGCAGGATTGGAAAATCCACGATTGGCCTGCAACTATCAAGACACGAGAAGAGCCACGTGTAGATATCATTGCACAGTAGTACTACGACAGAAGATCCAGGATTAAATATGTGAAAAATAAGGATACTGCATAACCCCTCGACGTATGAGTCTGTACCAAATCAACAGCTATCGGATAAGCTGTTCTTTGGAAATGTCTTGTTGTATCCGGAGATGCTGGACTGCCAGCTCGTTAGATTTGGATTGGTGTATGCAATCTGATTAGCTTTGATATAATCCATAGTCGGATAGGCTGCTGGGTCGCAGCCAATGTTGAGAGCGTCAGGAGGTTGGTAAACTCTTATCCAGTCAACCTTGAGATGAGAAGCACTCAGAAAAACTGATAATCAAGTAAAGGGAAAAACGAACACGCATGACGGCAGGGAACACGAGATTTTCAAAGTCTAGAAAACTGAAACTGCTCGATAGACCGAGATTGGCAACCAAATACTGTAGCAAGAGGAATTAATGAATGCTCTCGAGATTAACAGACGTCGATATACCATCGGTTCTTGAGAGATTGGTCTTGCAGATATATTTGTTGTTGGATCAGCACCGACTCCGGCTGCCATCAATGTCCATGCTTTCTTGCCATCGGATACCCAAGTGATGTACTGTAAATCAACCATATGGGCGGCTTGAATAGGAGCTATGGCCAAGCAGTGACTTACAGCATTGTCAGCCTCATACCCCGGTTTATACTCGATACCATATGTAGAGAAACAATCTTCATTCTCTTGATAGCAAATTTGATCTGCGTAGCGATGAAATAAAGTCGGTTTCTCCACTCACGGGCAACAAAAGAAAAGAAGAGCTTACTCGTCTCAGTGACATAGGATGAAGCTTGCTGGAGTGGTCCTCCTATGTAGGTATTCTGAGTTGTGATACTTGGATCATCAATCGTCATCCCATTGCTGTTGTTTTGAAATTGGTACGCGTTATTGAACGGCTGTACTATAATCAGTCATCCGACACTAGGAGCTCTCAGTGAAGTTATTCACCGCCCATTGAGCACTTTGTGATACGCAACCAGTCGTCCCATCCACCTGAGCTTCAAAGAGATCAATCTCTGGTGCTGACCGTCCAACAAAGGTCCCATCTTCATGTTTCGGTCCAGGATGTTCTTCCCCCGGGCAAGTACACCTGGAAAGACGCTGCCCGGGTAGCTGTGAGATGCTTGCATTTTTGTATGGACCTTGCTCATTAGCCGCAGGAGGTTTACCGTCAAGAATTTGATCCGCGACAGCACCAACATCGCATGTATCATAGCTGTATGGCCACTAGTGCAACTTGCGTCAGGATATAACTAGGCGGAATGAATCTATACACAACGATCTCACCATGCCTTCTAAAGTAGCGCCATATCCTACACGACCCAGATTACCTAACGTCCATATGGAGGGCCATAACCCAGACACGTTGTTCATCCCGGGTAAAGATACACTGGCTTGTACGATGGCTCCAGTGAAACAGAACTTGTTCCATGTAGCGAGCATGCCGCCTTGGTAATCCAACCCATGCGAAGGTTGTTTGGATAGCGTGATCTCGAGAGATCCATTCCTGGTGGTTATAGCTGAAGGGTCATACCAGTTCAGATTGCCGGTCTACGGGGTTCAGGTAAGAACAAGAGACGCTGAAGTACAACCAAGCTCGCCTCCCAATATTGCAGATTTGCTGAAAGAGGTCAGCATTCCCCCACAAATGCAAGGTCCACGAATGCTCGTACCTGCTTCCCAGTAGGGATCATCTCCAGGATAGAATGATCTTCCATCCGTATTGAATTCATCGCTAAAAACCAACTGCCAGTCGGAGCCATCCATATACGACGGAAGTGTAAGGACATTTGAGGGTGTTTCACGATCAATAAGACCCCAGTTTCCTACTATCTGCGGTACCTAATACAATCGTCGAACATGAGCGCCGGTGAACGAGGACATTGCTCACCTGGCCTGTTGCATTGATCCCACCGGGACCCAAGTTGCCAATCAACTTCTGGTGCGGTGAAGTGTAGTACTGAGTTACAGGATAGCCAATGCTACAATTGTTACTAACTAAACATTCAACTGTTCAGATTGAAAAGCAACATACAATAAACCCAGAAGACACAGTCCTAGTATGAACATACATCCTAGATTTGCTAAACCACGTGCGGTGAATATATGACCTCTTGAGAAGGAGTGAGGATTGTGGATGTAATCATCGGCCTCTGGTTGATCGACCATGAGTTTCGGATTCCAACTTTCCGGAAGGCCCTGAATGAAAAGGTGCGGTTGGAAGACGATTTACATCCTCAGGATAGTTATAAGTACCTGAGATCCACCTTTAGGCCTTGAAGGAGATGTCGACGATGTGCTTGAAGAACCATGGGAACGGCCTGCAGTTCGAACGAATTGGAGAACTCGCTTCATGAGTTACAAGAGTCACTCACTCATTTGACCTGTAGGCAATTTCTCGCCCAATCTTCTGGAACTAGACTGATTGAGGGTAACTTGTTTGTGAAGCCGCCTTTGGGGAGTCATCGTAAATAGCAGTCGGACAGCGAGGCAACTTTGGTTAAATAGAGAGTAATGTTATACAAGGGAATGGCGAGGACTCTACGATGTTCACGGGAAAGGGAGATAGCATGGTTGTGATTGACAATTGTTGAAGAATTGAGTTGAGCCTTTTTCCGGCGTTTCATGTCCGTGAAAGAATAGTGCTACCCAGTCGCTTGGCCTGAGGACCGGTTCCGCCGATTATTCAGTGTACAGAACGGTGGTATGTGGCTCGTGTAGCAAACTTACTCAGATGGATTTCGGAGATGGATATAAACAAGATGCAGTGCTTGAGTTATAGGGACTATTTGCGGACATTGCTCAACATTGACGATGCTACAGCATCTACAAAGAATCAAAATTGCGAATTGTTCAAGCTTGCTCGACATTCACCTGCGTGAAATTCAGATCGTTCGAGTGCAGTATGTCAGTATAATTAAATTATAGTTCAGATACAAAACTCATGTATACCTATCATGTTTCCTTGTGAAACATCAAATTAGGTAGTGGTTGTTTGTCAGGAAGCACCATTCCTTGCTTAGCCTCGGGAGTCATGATAACCTCCCTGGAGTAATATTCTTCCCACAAGTTTCCTTGGGTAACGAAGGGGTTTAACAGAAGAAACTGAACGAACCCGTTTTGGGGGGTGAGTGCTACAGTAACACTTGTTGAAGTCGAGTCGAATCCGTCCACCAGGGTCGATCCACTAGCAGCTGAGGATCTAGTCGAATGCCGACTTTTCACGTCCGACGACTCATAGTCTTCCTTCGTCCGGGTCTCGGAAACGCTGGCATCAAGCGGAACGGATGACTGCATATTGCAGATACCAAAATGCACAAGCTGAATCCAGAAGTAGGTCATGGTTACATGAAAAGTTCGACCTCGAGTTTGTGAGCTTTGTCGGATATACTTCTCGATTCCATCGAAAATCATGTCTTTTCCTGGAAACCATCGGCGTAAATTTGAACGGAACTTGCACGCTTTGTGAAGTAACATACCATCCTGTCTCCCAAAAGTCGTTAAAATCACATATGCCAGGCGTATATGGGTATAATGGTCCCAGGACGGAAGGTTGATAGATTGAAATTGAGAGAGGAACTCTTCGCGAGACGAATCCGTCTGTGCACGAGATATCCATGAGCTGAGTTTTTGTTCGAGGGATTCGGCAGCAGATTCAGAGCTAGCTAACGGGGAACGAGCAGGTTCTTCCAACGGAGCATTTTGGAGAGCGACTTGCAGCCAATTAAACGCGACCAGGAGGCCATCCGATTCTTCGTCTTTGACAAGAGATACACCAAAAACAGCAGCTTTGCACCCAGATACAGAAGCATGGAATTTGTGTCGCAATTGATCTAAGGGTATGACATTGGGAAGGTCTTGCTTGGTGGCAAGTCTTGAGGATTCATCATCAACATGTATAACATAGACATAGAAAAGATATACACGTACATCAGAATGGGGGAAGTGAAGGGTAGCACATTGGCAACCTCAGTTGCGACCACTCCCTGAAGCTCCTCAACACTTTCCGAGAGCCGCTCACGATCACAACCATCAACTAACCATACAATCGCTGCAGACGGCGTGAGCACTGACTTAACCGTATTTCTGAGTGACTTGGGACTACATCCTGGGGCACCCGTCTCCCATACCGTACACCGTAAGATGCCATTCGAAGTAGGGAGATTCAGATTCGCGGTGGTAAAGACCAGACCGATAGTAGGGATAGTTTGAATGATTTCGCCGTATTTCAGCTTGTGTATCATAGTAGTTTTACCACAGGAGTCCAATCCTGATAGACCTATTCTGCGGCGATATTTTTGGGGATGGAAGCGGTCAACAAGTTGGCTGAACATGGCGCTGAAATTAGTGTCTGGAATTGCTGCAGAAACGGTCGCCATAGAAGGCACATTATAATTATAATTTGAATTAGAATGCTGTCGTGGGAGTAGAGAAGGAAAATAGACGCTCAAACATTCTATATTCACGTACGGTAAAACATACTAAGGCTCAATGCCTCACAAACATGAAGAACATTGGCTCTGAAAGCTCTTCAGAAATAATCAACGATTTTCTAATTCATTATCATATCTTCAAATGAACAATGTTCGTGTTCTGATTCATAACCATGTCTTCAGATGTCCCAAGTCAAGAAAATGATGCTTGCCCGACGGAGCTGGTCTGCTGCTCTCGTTTGTTCTCATTTATATCTATCTAAGTATTCACCAACTTCCAGGATTAATGTCCTTCAAATAGTCCCTGCCTTTTGCTACGCTTTATCGAGGCTTCATCTACTGCATAAACAGTCTTGCACAAGGTTCAAGCCCAACTTTCCAACAAAATGTCGTTTTTTTCGCCAGCTTTCCGATCGCTCCTGGTTTCATTTTTGCGATTCTTCCTTCCTTTGAACTTCTTCCTCCTAGCTATGTCTTTACCTACAAACATCACTATCGACGACACTGATTCGTCTTTTACTTGGCAATCCGCCTGGATAGCTGCGCCATGCGATTATTGTTCTGCACTACTGAACCAAAGTCTAACATACGATGGGACCTGGCATGACGGAGGAGTTCATACGGGGCTCATGGCCGCATTCGATTTCAATGGTATGAGTTGAACGAACGCACGTTCTCGGATAACTCACTGTTTTTGCGTATCACTTTGGGGCTTTTACCAGGCACCGCGGTCTATCTGTTCGGAGCAACGTCCCAGAATGACACGGGCACGATAGAGTTCACTCTCGATGGCAACAATGCGACGACATACGTCCCTCCTGTTATCGCAGCCGACGACCCATCCATAGGCACTCCAGAAGCAGACCATATATACAATTCCCTCTTCTTCGTCGCCACTGGTCTGCAGGATGGCTCACACCAGTTAGGATTCACAACGGTTATGGCTTCCAATAGCTCCCAGACAGTGTTGATCGACTATGCTATTGTGACGAACAACAACTCTACGGACATATCAACAGGGTCAGGATCTGGAAGCGGGGCAAACCCAAGTTCTAATGGATCTGAAAGTGGAGGAAGCACAAACACATCTTCAGGCAGTTCGTCGTCATTTTTATCCCTACTTCTGAGGAATAAAACTTACGTTTGAATACAGGTACGAACAAAGCTGCCCTGATAGGCGGGATAGTTGGTGGCGTTGTAGGCTTAGTCTTATTGTCACTAGCCATATTCTTCTTTTTACGGTGGCGAAAATCACGAGTATGTCCAATCAAGCCAGAGAACGATATACGACCTCTCCGAATTGCACCCAGTGAGTACTCAAACATTGGTTCTTCGATTACCTTCCGCATTGACGACGACTGTTTGTTGTACCTAGGTTTTATCACAGGGAGATCGCACTCATTGAACACTGCTTCAACGTTATCGTCACATCCCAAAGCTCGACAGCCTCTTCCAACTATCTCAACTCCATCTCCGACAGAGACGTATGGTCCTTCGGTCCACGTTCAAGATTACGCAGGTCAGTGTCTTTTGCACAAGGACAGATGTTCTAGTCCTAAAGTTCGTTCTCATCTCTAGTCTCCACACCTTCTACTCAGTTGAGAAGCGATTCCGGAGCAGCTACCACCAACACAGAACCTACAAACACTCGAAGCAGGCAAGAGATACAAAAAATGGAGCAGCGTATACGGTCCTTGGAGAGTATGGTGCTGTTCAACCATCATACTGCAGTCACCTCTCCGACCGTGCATCATGCAAGCACCACTATGAGCTCTATCATGAGTCCTATGTCAGAACAAACATACGGTGCCTCGATGGACGATTTGACGAATCCTCCTCCACCTTATTGAACTGATTGAACTTATCACCTATCTATACTTTATCGAAGGAATCTATCAAAGGATGAATAATTACTTTTTGTCGAGGAAAATTCTGGACAGATCGGAAGAAAGAGATACTCAATGACTGGAAACTTATTCCATTAGAATTGACTCGCTGCCTCCAAATCGTCTGCATTCAACCAATCTGCTCCCGAATTCAACAGTTGTTCCCAAACAGCATGTCGTGCTTAGATTAGCCATCCAGGTGTATCCCAAAACCTAGCCTTGATTCCCCGACTATGAGCATCATTTATAAATTTAATCAGATTTCCGGCCTGGGCTTCGCTGATGTTTCCTATTCCAGGCCAGCCTATCGCAGGCTCATAGTCTGTACTGGCAATTGGAGAAAGAGTGACATTAAACGACGTGTTGGGATCGTCGAGCCCAGTGAGAGGCGCGTCGAAGAAAACATCTCGAGGTGATAACGCTTTGATTCCATTCAAGGGGGTGTTTCCTGTACCTACGGCGGTAATTACAGAGACTGTAAGGGTATCGTTGGCGAAAGTTGTTAGGTAATTGAGCTGTCTCAAAGGTTCGAGAGCTTTAAGCACGGGAGGTAATGTGCTGATAATAATCTCGATGAGGACCAGCAAAGGAAACAGAGGGAAAGCCGAAGTTTACCTGTTCCCATCTGTTTTTATATCTATCAAAAGCTGCAAAGGTGTTCCACCGGATGTGTCGAATACGCCACTGAAGATCCAGAATGGATTTGTTAACTGTTGGTTAGAGAACAATTGTGGGGTTAGATACGTACTTGGGCGTTGTTTGGTTTGCGGTAAACACGTTGACTGGATTTTGGTGAGCTAAGATGGCAAGCAGAGGCTGGATGTAAAGAGAGTCGAAAGTCCGAGCTGGAGTTAACGCTGCTAATTCATGCCCAACCTGTAAGGAAATAAACATTGTATATGCTGTTCCATCCAGTCTGTTATTATACGCACGAAGAGCGTATCATTAATGAACCATACATCCGCTTCAACACTGGCAACACCAAAACTCAGAGCAGTAAGGAGAGGCACGTCACGCCAATCTGGGCCGAAGAAGAACAGCGGGTGTAAGTGCCATACACTTCAGCATTTACGGAATCACTGACAATCATTATGGGAATGTATCTGTTTTGGAACAATATTCTGTGTGAATTGAGTGGGATATTGCAGTAGCGTGGAATTGCTATTCTCCAACATTGTTATCTGGTCAAACACTCCTGGTTTACCGAAAGCTCCAGGTCCTTGCGCCATTGCAAAGCATATGATGAAATTTACTAAGGTTTGGATATGCATTCTTGCTGTCCGGCCTGGGGAAGGAAGAATAGACCAAGTAGGTCAAGTTGAATGTTTTTATATAAATCAAGTTGATTGATACTGATGACCATCGTCTCGACGAACTTCTTTGACTGTCACACGTGTGTAGGACTGGAGAAATTGCTCCAAGATTTATTCTTCCCAAGCTCGTTGACTACCTGGCTGTGTAAATGCGACTCAGTAAAAAGGCGAGATAAATTGAGGAATTTGAGGTCTGAAGAGGGAATGAACGTCGGTTAAGAAAACCAAGAGCACGTCTAAATCTGGCACAAAGGCTCTACAAGTCACATTGGCAGGGATTCCCAAGTACAAAGCCACAACACTGATAGAATGAGGATTTCCCCTAAAATATTGACCAAAGCTTGGAAAGTTTTGACAGGAAAGACGCGCGTTTTCTCGTTCAAGGGAAAACCACGTGGCATTCTGTGTCAGGATAAAAATGCCCACGCCGGCTCCCTCGGCCTGACCGCTTGGCTGACAACTCCAAGCACATCGACCTGCACGACGACAAAGGCTCTTGATTTTCCACGTACAACTATAACACAACAACCATGTCTTCTGATTACGAATTCTCTGACAATGAAGGTGACTATTATGATTCTGATGAGATGATGGACTTCCAGAACGACGGTAAGCTTCACCGCGCCTCTTTATCGGTCGCGTACTAATATGTACATCTTGTTCATTAGACCAAGATGAAGACGATATGGAGATGGACGACTACAATGATGACTTCAAGATCAGCACAGGCTCCAAACGCAAGTCGTACGAAGTTGATCACACATCGCTGAGCCAAACTTCGGTGGAGAAGTCAATGAAGGATGATGTAGACCATATATGTGGTATCCTCGGTGTAGAAGTGAGTATGTGATATGTGACACTCGCTATATACTTACGTGCACCCTCTGCACTTAAGCCTGCTGCCGCAGCGTTGTTGTTACGCCATCAGGGTTGGAACAAGGAACTACTAATAGAGAGATACATGGACGATCCTGCGAAGGTCCTTGTTGACTCTGGCGCTGCAGTTCAGGAACCTGCGAGAGACTCGACCTCAATTCGAACTCACTCAGTGGACAAGTTCGCCGCGGGCCCGTCATCACGTCGGGCGACCAGATCCAGCTCCAAACTCTTATCGTCTCTAACCTCGCCCACTAGATCCTCCGCTCAAAAATATATCTCCTCTCCAACTGCCTCTGCATCCAAATCTCGCAAAGATGCCAAATCATCCGAGGAGCCCGAATCATTCGTGTGTCCTATCTGCTTCGACGACTCTTTAGAACTTAAACAAATCGCTCTTGATTGCGGTCATTCAGCTTGCTCTGGATGCTGGAACGCATACACTATTTCAAAGATACGTGACGAGGGCGAGCATTGTATTCGGTGTATGACCGAAGGTTGCGCCATCGTCGCTCCCGACGACTTTGTACACAATATTCTTGTGTCGGATGCAGCTCCTGACTCCGATACAACCGAGAATCTCGTCGCATGGACCCGTTTTCAAGAGATTCTCGTCCGCAACTTTGTTTCCTCGAACCCGAAACTCAAGTTTTGTCCGTATCCGGGCTGTACCAATACCGTCTCGTGTCCATCAGCGGCGAGTAAATCTGTTCTGACTAGTATGGTCCCTATTGTATCTTGCGGTGCAAAAGGTATCCCTGGATCTGTGAAGGATAAGAATGCTGCGTCATCGGCGTCGTCGTCGGGTAGTAGTAACTCTTTTTATGACAAAGAGCATGTATTTTGCTTTGGGTGCCCTATCGAGAGCGATCACCGACCGGTCGTGTGTGGGGTTGCCCGGTTGTGGCTTAAGAAATGCGAGGATGACAGCGAGACGGCGAACTGGATCAAGAGTAACACCAAGGAATGTAGCAAGTGCCAG
This sequence comes from Lentinula aciculospora, assembly GCA_028011355.1. Taxonomy (NCBI): domain Eukaryota; kingdom Fungi; phylum Basidiomycota; class Agaricomycetes; order Agaricales; family Omphalotaceae; genus Lentinula; species Lentinula aciculospora. The sequence continues at coordinate 392,346 of JAOTPV010000041.1, forward strand.
AGCACAATCGAGAAGAATGGAGGTTGCAAGTATGTATATAATTCATCGCATCCACTTACTGCTATTGCTCATCAAGTTCCCTCAATAGCCATATGACTTGTAAGAAGTGCAAATACGAGTTTTGTTGGGTGTGCATGGGTACGTGTGTTTATGCTGTTCAAATTCAGCGTGCCTCATTGTTTCCTCGCAAAGGTCCATGGACTGAACATGGCACGGCGTGGTACTCTTGCAATCGTTATGACGAGAAGGGCGGAGTCGAAGCTCGGGATGCTCAAAGTCGAAGTCGTGCCTCTCTTGAACGATATCTCCACGTCAATACTCATCGTCTCCTTCCGATCGTAATCGTACTGATTAGTATGCTTTATAGTACTACAACCGCTGGGCCAACCATGAACAATCTGCTAAACTCTCTGTTGAGTTGTACGCCAAGACTGAGAAGAAGATGGAGGACATGCAGATCACGTCCGAGCTCACCTGGATTGAAGTGCAGTTCATGAAGAAGGCTGTTGAAGAAGTAGAGAAGTGCCGCATGACGCTGAAATGGACGTACGCCATGGCTTATTACTTAGCAAGGGGTAACGAGAAGGACTTGTTCGAGGATAATCAGAGAGATTTGGAGAAGGCTGTAGAAGATTTGTCGGAGTTGCTTGAAAGTCCGATTGAGACGGAGAATATTCCAATGTTGAGGCAGAAAGTGACGGATAAGACGGTGAGTTTTTCTTTTTTTTTTTTTTTTGCAAAGATGGGTTTGCAGGATGTTTTGTTCGATGACTAAGTTTCTTTTGTGTGCGTAGGTTTATGTTCAGAAGCGAAACGAAATAGTGTTGGAAGATACTGCAACAGGGTTCCAGGATGGTCGTTGGAGATGGAATGTCTCCGTTGATGGATTTGAGGAACCCCTTGAGGAAGTCAGGGTTGACTAGGCCCTTACTCAACAATATTCTCCGCAAACCGGGAAAGAAGTAACGATCTATGTACTCTAGAAATGCCTTTTCCGTCAGTCACTTGTGCTCTTCCTTCTCACACTTCCTTCTCCTTTTCCCAGCCTTCTTTCCCTGTTGCTTTGCACGCTTATCTCAAGGTACCCATAACATATAACTCCTACACATCCTACTATTTCCTACACTCTTAGCACTTTTCTCATTTTTTCCAGTTGCAATTACAATTCACTGTCGTGGCGCAATCTACTTTCTATTCCCTTTTCTATCTATTCCATTCCTCTGTAGGTTGATATTGCTGTGTACGTCCTATATATCTACATACTCACTATAATCGATGCTGTACTCAATCGCTTTGTCGTTCGAGTTATCGTCCTCCAGATTTAGGGTTAGGTGTAGAAGTAAACCACTATCTACTATCAACAATTATAGTGCTCGGTTTCTGAAATTCAGGCTGGCCAGCTGTTACGAATATACGACTCGAAATAATTGTGTTTTTAGTCGCTCTCTAGTTGGGTCCTCTCCACAAGCGCTTTGGTAATTATAAGGTTTGTCGACCAAAAAGGTGAGTATCAAAGTTTACTTGTATTTAGTATAATGTCCAATAACACTGCGCTGCAGATAAAAGCAAATAATCCAATAACAATTTCCCCCCAAGAACGTTTTATTTGATTGAAAGACATCTTGAATTTAGTCTTCCAAGCTCTCGCAGAATGTCTTCTCCTCCGCCCTCAATCGATGCCCCATCTCTTCCTCTTGACCATCCATTATCCCAAGTATCGCCCTCTGCTGCGGTTCCTGCAGAAGTACTGAACGACCCACCACCACCATATCCTTCTCCCCGTCCCAGACGTACCAGAGGAACGAGAACAAGCAGACGAGTTTCTGATAACTCGCAGAGAACTCCACAACACTTTCAAATACCGTCGACCGAGTCCGATAATGATATTCAACGGTCTCCAAGAACCTCTTTGCGTCCATTAATCGCGGTGGAAAATATTGCTGAGGCTTCAGAGACGACACCTCTACTTGGGAGTAGCACATCACATTCCGCACATCTTCGACCCCGGTCTCTATCTCAGTCTAGCATGAACAGTTTCGCTCCTTCACTGGTATCTTTAGCTCAGACAGCTTGGGTATTCTTCTCGGAATGTGATTCCGACGATGAAGAGTCACGGTCTGAGAATGAACGTGACGGTGAAGTGTACGATGACGAAGGCGAAGAGGATGCTGGACCTAGTCATGCAGGTAGACGTATTCTTCATCCCGCGATCGAAGTAACGGAGAGTCCAGCGTCTCGTTCCGAACGACGAGGGTTCTTTTCTGCAAAAGCATGGGCAAGATATTTTCGTCCTGTCACCAGAGGGGTGTATTGGAGATCATTAACTCATTTAGTTGCGGTGAACTTTCCGTTCGCACTTGCTGCTTGGGTGTACTTGTTTGTGTTCACCGTGGTATGGTCTTTTACTCAAGTAATTGACCTTCAATATCTCATATTGTTTATCTAGACCGGAACCACATTACTTATCGCTTTACCGCTGGGAGCCATACTATGCTTCTTCAACTTGCTCGGAGCTCGTGCATTCTCTCGTGCCGAGGTGAGCATTGCTACCTCTGTTTATATATCCCAATCGTTCCTCAAATCAACAACGCTTTTTTCCAGCTATTCATTCAAACAAGATTTCACAGTCCTCTCCACTACCCTTTATCTGTCCTTTCCGTGCTTCACTCTCCCACTTCGTCATCAACACCTTCAATAACCAAACTTATCGCAAAGTATCCTATATTCACGCGCACTCGCCACCCTAGCGCCTCAGAACTCGAATCTGGACAGGCAGTTGTCGGTGAAGAAGTCACGGAGACGTCCTTCTATAAGAATACGTATTCAATGGTACGTTTAGCGTCCTTGATAGTTCATATATCGGATATCATCTTTGATCTCCTTTTTTTCGGGTCTTCGCTCATTTCGCTCACTGCATTTTCACTGTTCTTCTAACTAGTTCACCGACTCTACCTCCTTCCAAGCCCTCTTTTACTTCCTCGTTATCAAACCCGCTATAACACTCCTCTTCATCCTGTTCTTCCTCGTCATCTGCGTGCCGTTACTCGTTCTAGTGGTGCCCGCTCCAATTGTGTTGAGGATATGCAGGAGGATTGGAAGGTGGCAAGCGGTGGTTGCTGTTGAAGGATTGATCGTTGGCGTGAGGTGAAAATGATAAGGTACTGGAGTAAAATGATGTCCCTGTTCACGAAACTGTTGACGGTGAATGATATCGTTGCAGACTTGAAATAGTTGCTATGCTTAGTTGCTTACTTACAGACAGCGCTTCTGCGCTCTGGTCTTCCCCTACTACTGCTCATCCTCTCTTACTATTTGTATTGATCCAATTTGTTTTTTTAACTCTGCATGCGCTTCGTTTACGTTTCGACATAACACCGTTCTGACATTGTGGCTTGTACATAGCGCAGCTGTCTCTTTCGCTAGTGGCCGACATATTATAACGGTAGGCAGAAGGTGCTGAAGTGTCATCGTTTTTTTGTGATACTCGTGGTATACTGCTTGAATGCATTGAGGGGCATCTAATATCAGTAGAACGAATAGAAATGCCCTACGGATCCAGTGATATTGTAGCTGAGCCATTTTAGGTGCAGAGCGAAATAAACATGTATTGACTTCGAAATTAAAAATTGAAATCCGAGGACCGCAGCTCACGTGATCGATATCACTATGTCAACTGGTATAACTCTGCGGATCGAGATTTTTGACTTACTTCATCTTATGAGTTATTTACCTTTTTCCTTTCATTGTCAACCATCTGGATCCATAACCCTTTGGAATTTCTACCATATTGCCTGTCGCTTGCAGCGCGATTTGCTGTAACAATACTCGCCACTTGGAATGCTCTACTTGACATCTGACAACTTTCCCATTTGTGCGTCGCCGTCGAGTCCGCAGTTCTGCTGTATACTCCCTCTTTCTAACACGATTTCTAGTTGTACCCTTTGGTGTAATTGGGTACAGTTTTTGTAGACAGACTTTCCATACAAAATGCTCATGTTTGATCAAGGTTCTACCGTTACTTGTGGTATTGCATTCGTCTCGCAGCCTGCTTCGCATACCGCCCAGTCCCACTACCCGAAACCCCGACATACATCGCCGAAGAAGATGTCACGATTATAGTACCTACTATTGATGCTGGCGAGGAATTCAAGGAAGCTGCTCGTAGCTGGCTTGTCGGAAAACCGAAAGAAATCCTTATTATCACCGAAGAAAAGATGCTCGGACCACTACAGGAACTCGCCAATGCTGTTGACCCCGAGCGTATACGCGTTCTGACTGTGCCATTCGCCAACAAACGTTTGCAGATGAGCCACGGTATCAAGAACACAACGACAGACATCATCGTGTTTGCTGACGACGACGCCATATGGCCGCCCACGCTACTTCCATATGTCTTAGCTTGCTTCGAGGATCAAAAAATCGGGGGAGTCGGTACTAGCCAGCGCGTGCAGCCAGTAGGCATAAATATGACTGTATGGGAAGTCCTCGCGGCGTTCCGTCTTTCGATTCGAAACATTGAGATTTCTTGCTCGACGCATATCGACGGAGGGTTACCCTGTCTCTCAGGACGAACCGCAGCGTATCGCACTATCATTCTCAAGGATCCCGAGTTCCTCTACGGCTTCACGCATGATTATTGGCTGGGGAAATATCAACTAAACTCGGGAGACGACAAGTTCTTGACACGGTGGATGGTCAGTCATGGATGGAGCACGTATGTGCAGTGCTGCAAAGAGGCTGAGCTTTTAAGTACAATGAAACCAAATTGGAGGTTCTTGAAGCAGGTATTGAGATGGACCAGGAATACATGGCGCAGTGATATGCGGAGTTTGTTCACGGAACGGTATATTTGGACATCACATCCGTATGTTGCATATACGATGGTATTGTTTGCTTCATTTCAAGTTTTGCCGTCGCTCAGACATAACATTTCTCTAGGTTGACAAGCTATTCAATCCTTTCACGTTACTGGCTGGACCTTGCTTAGTAGCCTACCTAGTATACAAGAGTACTATTTCGACGGACAATGGTGGTTATCATTTACCATGGTGGTAAGGGCTATAGCACTTTTCTCCTACATTCAAATCTGATTTTTGCCTCTCTAGGAATATTTTGTGTTCTTACCTTGTCTGGCTCCTCGCTACTCGAACTGCCAAGCTCCTCCCACATCTATGGTACCGCCCTCAAGATATCGTTTACGTGCCCGCATTCATAGTTTTCGGATATTATTTCGCTATTATGAAACTTTATGCTCTCTGTACGTTGCATGAGGTCAGTAAACTTTCTCTTTAAACTGCACATGCTCTCACCTCCTATCTTGTTAAACCTTTCCGCGCCTTTACTAATCAATAACCAGACTGGATGGGGTACTCGAACAGGAATTGGCGACATTGCCGCCGCCACCGCCGCTATGGACAAGCAAAACGCTCATAACGCCGACGACAACGAGACCGTCAATAATAGTCACACTGGCGAATTATCTGACGAAAAATTTTCCTCATTCAATACAAAGACAAGCTTTGATAACAGCTATATACCTCCGAAGATGCAAAGATACCCTCCTCCTGCTCCTCCTAATGGTTTGCAAGACATGTCGCAGCCATATCAATATTCTTCGAGCGGGAGCGGGAGCAGTGGTACAAAGATTGGCAACGGAAGTGGAAGTGGTAGTAGTAGTAATGCAAGTAGGAATGGGAGCGGGAGCGGGAGTGGATCAGGAGGAGGTATTGTTAGGCGAGAGACGAACGGGAGAAGGATGGACGTTATAGAGGAAAGCTATCTGATGCGTTAATAATGGTGAATGATCCTTAGGGGACGGTAACTTCGTCTGATTTACTCGCTCCGCCGCCTCGCTCCTCCTCCTCCTGTTCTTTGCCTCAGTCTTATGATCTGCTCTTTTTGGCCCTCGGTTCACATGACAAAGAGGTTGTTCTTCAAAAATTCCTTGCCTTTTACCCATTAGGATTCAGGGCCCTATGCATATCCGGCGCAATTCTCATCCGCACCATCAGTGGTCTTCAGTGTCCTCAGTTACCCGTCATATACTGCTCCAAATCGCAACTGGTTCAATCGGCGAATATGTTCAAAAACTACCTTCAATACACACTCGCCATATGGAACCCAAACATCGTTGTATCATCCTCTGGCTAGGATTAATCATTTCCCTTGGACGATGAGACTTTTTCGTGTATCTTGGACAGTCTTAATAGCTTTTTTTTTGCATTTTGTAGCAGACCATCATCGGACCACCCTTTTTTGTTACACCCAAATATCGTACCCTCTTAGTCCATCATTTCCATTTCGCTCACTTTTTAAACAACGTTATATTAACAGCAATTGTATATACACGGCAAAAGAATACATAGTCGTAATCAATATACCTATTTCTTGAAATCCTGCGTCGCCGAATTTCCCCGCAACGATATGCAGATTCCAACCAGTACAAGCTTCATTCAATCTTCATGACAGAACCGATACGTGCATTTTGTATGCGCTTTCGCAGGTCTGTCCAAATGGGATATCCAAAAACAAGTGTGGCGAGGATATAAACGGTCTACAAGTCAGTCCTTTATCAGAATGCTTTAGTGTTATGTCAATGAGGGTTAATACTCACGCCGACAAACAATCCTGTCTCGTGTCTCCTACATAGAGACCATGTATAAATTGCTTCAAAGACATGGGTCACATTGACGCTCCAGAAAAGCCAATACCCGACCGAGGAACCCACATATGTAGCGAGTAACCTGGCTGGTAGGAACAAAAGTGAAGGGTCATCCACTGGAGCATACGCGAAGTATGCGAGGATAGGATAAACAACGAAAAGCACTTTCAAAGCTGCGGTGGGAAACTGAAACGAAGTGATTCTCGGTGTTTTTATCTTGTACAGGGCGGGTTAGAACGAAAGTCTGGAGACCAAGTCCCAAACACACCATTCCAAGACCTTCTTGTGCGAGGGCTTTCATCTCTAATAACCGCGGTTTAACGTCGTCGTATCCAGTCATTGGAGGATCAATTACAACCCGTACGTCCTTTGTCGATCCGTCCCTCATCTTACAGCTCAGTGTCATGCCCTACAAAATTTCATATTGACAACTGTTGTCGTTGAACAGATACAAAAGAGAAGTTGCACACCTTGGTATCGATAGCGGACATTTCAGCGCTGGAAATAGGCTCAGAGATCTTTCCATACCATTTCGCATACGCTACAAGTGTATCGGGATGACTAGACATGTACATCCGAAGGAAACCAGACTTTTCTGCAACAGGATCGCTCATAGTTGAAAGGATGAAAAGAAACGTGTTCTGAGCAACGAAAAACAAAAAAACAGAAATGGATGGGGAACTCAGCAGTGAACTTTAGGGACTCGGTTATTACACCGGGCCGAATTGCTCAAAGTTAGTAGCCGGGATTATTCCCTTCTGCGTCAAACTCGAAGAAACCCTTCCAGTTTACTAGCAAACCTCAAAATCATTTCATGAACAGGTAGTCTGGCAAATATTACTTTCATCAACGCACCTGCTGACTAGTCCTTCAGCTAAGATCATGTTCTAAGTGATATACGAACAATACCCACAATTGGGAAACTTCGAGCGAGCCGTTGTTAGGACGTGATTTTGATTTATCCGTGTATTCAATTAGCTATTCCTCATTGCTCCAACTTCAAACGTGCAAGAGTCATGAGAACCCTTTCTTCCCAGTCCGCAGTCAATCAGTAAATGAAATTTCGTTCAAAACTCAGCTTCCTCTATAGGCACTTATGCTTGATTCCGAAATTTACTGCTCGTCAGTCAGCCTGCAAGCTTAAACTTACTATCCTTGACCTGACACAAAAGTTGACCTTTTCATAAAAACTCCAGTGTATATGTTTTCCCATTGAATTTGGGACTTCTAGGTGCAGACTCCAGAACTAAGACGTTCGAACAGAGATGCCAAGGCCACCTTTCCGGGAGTGCTCCATTCATGCTTGGTTCTCTAACATGGTATACTATATCATGAGCTCCCTGTGCGGTCTTGGCATGGTAGCACTCCTTTGCGACATCCGCTTCTTAATATTCAGTGAACGGTCCGCCCACCAGTTTCCTACACTGTACTTCGAAGTATTCCCCGTCGTCTAGTACAATATGCCTCCGAAGGATTACCGCGAATTTACCTGTTTCATGGTATAAAACATCTTGTATTTCATGGTTGTAAAGACAAAGTTCGACACGGAATACTGCAAGTGAACTCAATTCAGAACAAGTATGCGATTTTCATCGAATTTTATCGTCTTGCTCGCTACGTCAATTCAGTTCGTGGTTGTGAGTAGAAGGGTTTGGCTCGATGTGTATGCGTCGTCCGTTGCTGACATCGGGTTCTGCGCCTAGGCAACTCCTAGCCTCGTGAAACGTGCGACAGTCGACGACGTAGCTACTGTCGGTTACGCTACCTTGAACGGAGGGTCAGTTCCTCTAAATCCATCGTTTTAGTATTCCCGATTTTATGTTTCCATCTTTCTTTATAGAACGACCGGAGGTTCGGGAGGACCTTTAACTACTGTGACTACTCTCGACGACCTGACCACTGCTGTGACCGGTAACAGTAGCAAAATCGTCGTTATTGAAGGTTAATGCTCGTGCATGTTACTTCGAGTTATTCTCCTGAACTAACAATCATCCTATAGGCACTATCGCAGGAGACGCTGTAGTCAAAGTTGGCTCCCATACGACCGTCATCGGTGCTGCGGGAAGTTGTGAGAGATCTTCCCTCGAAGTCTTAACCTCAACCTCAGACCCTCACTTCAGCCCTGGTAGGCGTCGGTCTGCGCGTCTTGAACGAGGAGAACGTAATCATCAGGAACGTCAAGATCTCAAAGGTGCTTGCCTCTGCCGGGGATGCCATTGGTGTACAGGCTTCGTCTCAAGTGTGGTTGGACCACCTTGATCTCTCCAGCGACAGGGATCATGACAAGGTTCGTATAGCTTTTGATATGAGAGAACCAAACATAGTCAAACGTTTTATTCCCTTGTCTAGGACTTGTAAGCTCCAAACTATTCAAAACCTGCTATTTCTTCTCTTAAGCCTGCATGACTACATCTAGTTACGACGGACTCTGCGATCTTACACACGGCGTCACTGGAATTACCGTGACTAACAGCAAATTATATGACCACTGGAAAGCGTCCCTTATCGGTCATTCCGACAATAATGGTGCCGAAGACGTTAAAATCACAGTAACGATGGCGAATAACTACTGGACCGATCTGAATTCTCGTACACCATCCTTCAGGTTCGGCCACGGCCACATTTTCAATAACGTCTTCGACGACAACAACGACGGTATCAATACTCGAGATGGTATAAGCTGAACTGTTTTGACCTAATACGACTTGCGATGCTCATCATTTCCGCTCAGGTGCCCAGCTTCTTGTCGAGAACAACGTGTGGACGGGTAAGTAAAGCAAATTTTACGCGTAAGATTACGCTTCTCTGGCTGCCTGTGCTGACCCCAAAGGAAACAGGAACCGATAAGCCTTTGTACGACACTGACGATGGCTTCGCCGTCGCCACAGGTAATGACTTCGGTGGAGCTTCAAACACTGCGCCAGTTGGTAACTTTACAACCGCTCCGTATGCTTACACCCTCATTGCCACAGCGGATGTACGGGACTCTGTTGTCGCTTCTGCAGGCCAAACTCTTACTTTCTGAGGCCCTTCATTTAAAAAATGTTTCTGGTCGTTGATGATACATGATGTATGTATGTATGTATATACGCGGAACATGCAATATAGGTCACATGCAATATAGGTAACAAGATGAAATAAAAATTATATTCAGCAGAGTAAGATATGTAAACGTTTTGAAAAAGTATTCAAGTACTTTATATGAGAAGCAATTTGCAGCAGATCCACGGTATGAAAGATGTAAGATATCGAGCAAATTTATGTCCCCTATTCATGAAATACAGGAGACACTGCAAAATCCGAACCTGAGTTGCGGCTATACATTCGGTAAGGTGGCTAGCACTTACGTCGCATTTCCTCTTTCCACTCCAATCGCTGTTTCTTTGCATGTTGAGCTGACGGTTCCCATACATCAAGCTCACCCATATATATGTTTTTCCAATATGTGGGTAAATCCAGTGGCCAGTTAAATCTCGGCAGGATTACGAGCCTAGGGTCAATGAACTCCTGACATTGTAAGGCTTCAAGCATTTGTGGATCCTTCGTCAAAATCACGAGCACTTCCAAGGTCGCAGAGGAATCCAAAAGTCGACGAATAATGGGAAGGAGGTAAAAATGATCCCAAGGGAAAAGGTTGCCTATGATAAGGTGTTTCAGATTTGGGAGCGCTGTGAGGGCTGTCCAATCGATGGACATTCCGGTATTGACGGGAGGGGGGGAAACAATTTCAAGATGTGTTAAACTTTGAAAAATTTCATCGGAGAACGAAAGGAAAGTATTTGAGCCCGTCAACATGTCAAGTTTGACTGAAAGACGGGTAAGGCATGCAGTGGAGGCGGGACTGAGATACGGCAGTAGCCATCCTCGTCTCTGTCCCGAGAGGCCTTGAACCCAGCACGTTAGTTGCGTAAGACTAGTGCAAATAGGCAGGATTCTTTCAGCTTCATCCAAAGTTACAGTGTAACTAAGGTAGAGCTTCTTAATTCTCTGAGAGAAGAATTCGGAGGGCCGTGCATCAATAGTGCGAAGAAACGCTGCAGTTCGAGCTGCGGGATGGTCTAAAGCTACGGTCTCGTATATGATCCATTCCATCCTGGATCGATATGAATATACCTACTGAGTAAAATATAGGAACACTCACCAATATTGGGTGCGTTTGCATAATCCTGCCAATTTGACTGCTGTTCCAGGAAAATTCCGGGCTGTGGCTTCAAATATTTCCCTTTCAATATCGGCGGGAAGATCGACAGATTTATCGAGAGTTGGGAGGGAGTACGTTGGGCAAAGCGAATCCAGGATCATTCTTGAGTGTACGTGGAAGGGAAAAGGATAGAAACAGGGGTACACACGAAGGGGGGCTTATACATAGCAGGCCGACCGTCTTGAGTCTCAAATTTCCGTCCAGGGCCGGTGGCATGGGCGGGGATCTTTTTGATCGAGCTAACGCACGTCGCACTCACCGGGGAAGGCGTTTTAGCTATGTGTTCAACGTGTTGCCAATTAGAACTTTGAGCTATTCAACCATGTTAGTTCAATCATTGCCTTCGAGCTGAATACCCGCGGTCGGTTGGATAGTTTTCGTAAGCAATAAGTAACTGACCGGGAAATGACGGCCGTAAAACACGCAAGTACGTACTGGAACGCCATTAAAATCATCAGGAATGAAGGCACTAATAGTTAGAGCTAGGTTGAATAGAGAGGTTATCTGCAACTCAGGTGTATGGTAGCCGTTAAATATTAAAGCCACGTATACCTTTCTCTCTGACACACATTTTTTTCTTTTTAAATACAGACTCGTCGTATAAATCTAACCTACGAGTGTCCATAATACTGCTCGTCCATTGTCAGAAACAACTACTGTACACATTATTGTAAAGAGCAAACGAAAGCAAGCACAAAAAACCCCTAAAGCTGACAAATAAATGCAATGAATGTATACATGTCCCTCCATGATCAGGTCTCCTCATGGATGTAATTTCATATCCTTCTGTAATCCGACGACTCGGTATCACTCAACACACTCTGGAATGATTCATAAGATGTTTCAGCCCGGAGGTCCCGACGACTTGTAGTGACACTGCTAGAACTCATGTACCCTGCAGCGCGGACAGCACCAGGGAATAGTAGCCGATTGTCCACAAAAGGCTCGCTAGGGCTACGCGTATGCCGCATCGGAAGAGCGAGATTCTCATCAGAGAAGTTACGATAATGTGTCTGTGGGGAAGAGAGCGTGACTTGGAAGGGATAACCAGGATGGTTTGCGAGTCCACTCTGGACAATACTAACGCTATCACCTTCCAGAAATCCAGACTCAAACTGGGGACCTTGACTATCGCTGCTGCCGAGATTAGAGGGAAGAGACATAAGGCGATGATGGCTATTATTGGCATGGTGATGAAGTAGAGGTGGAGGAGAAGGAGGTGCCAATATCAGTGGCAAGCCGTGATCTCTACCCCGGTCATCGTGATAGCGTTCAGACTGAGAAGTTGTGAGTTCTGTGACAGTATATGGAGGAGATGACACATCAGAAGGCGGAGGTGGCGGTGAATCCGATCGTGCGATGCAGATTTCCTCGGGTAGAGGTAATGAGCGATACGGTGGCGAAGACATCAATGGTAGTGGAATGGTGTTTGCCGTAGATGTAGATTGGTTGCGCATGTGTGATATTGTATACTGTGGAGGGCTTGTTGAAAGGTTTGGTGGATGAGGATCTTCATTTTGTCCCGAAGGTAGAGAAACGAAATTTCCAAGGGGGCTTTGGTGTTGAGTCTGAGGTACGTGTAATGGAAGGGCAAGCGACAAAGAGACATTATGTTGTGAAGGTGAACGGCTTGAAGCTAAAAGAGGTGCGTTCGGCGGGGGAGGCAGAGGAAGCTGTCGTGGTTGAGGTGAGCGTTGTAGTTGGCCAATGTTGTCATTCAATGACACGGCGGTTGAGGGTTGTAGTGTGCTCTCGATGGAAGGTTTATGCGAGGCCTTGCGAAGTGGTGGTTGATTCGAAGGAACAGGAGCGGGATATTTTGGTGCAGGAGGAGTACGGCGAGAAAACTTGCCGTGACGTTCTCGAATCGGTGTACGAGGAGGTGGAGGGAGCTAGGCAATATATTTCAATAGGAATCAGGAGAACGAGTACTGAAACAGGCATACCGGCTGCACAGGAGAAGGCAAGATACGATGCGTAGGAGAGTCAGATTGTGAATGGACAGTAAAATCATCCCCAGACCGCGAAATGATCATCACTTCGCCTAGATCAAAACGGTTACTGTCATCTGTTATCAGATGCTCCCGTTCATTGTTAGCGCTTGTTTCTCTGAGGTCGAGGTCACTGTCGCTACCTTCTTCTTCATCTTGTTCTGGGATTGACCAGTATTCATCAAGGCGACTAGTAGCGAGAGCAGACTCTGTTGTCTCAGTACGTGTGCCTGAGACTCTGAATCCACCTCGACGAAAATTTGCCAATGTTGAGTCCGTACGGGTTCTGTCGCTAGAGGCATCTATCTCGAATTTCCGCGGGGCAGAAATAGACTGAACTGTTACAGGCGCGTTCCTCCAGGGTGCGGGAAATAGGACGAGTGTCCGGCGTATTTTCCGAGCCAGTTGAGAATTCTTCCACAAATTCTTTCCTGGTAGAGTCCATATCGTTTCCCTGGGCTTGATGAGATCAATGTTAGTAGACGATGTCGAAGATAATCGAATGTGGCCGGTGGGTCGTCGTGAAGACGAAGACACATTCGAGTACATCTCCGTTGATTCTCCATTTGCTTCCGTTGGCCGATCAATAACCCATTCTTGGTCACGATTCGCAGTTCTAATTCTACTCGTCCCAAACCCATTTCTGAATACACGAGACGAAGCAATTTGCATGCGTAGCAGAATGCCCGGAGAGCCCTTCTTTTTTGTGCGCCATATAAAGATTCCAAGAACGAAGACCGCGGAAACAACTAATCCAACAACAATAGGCACAATAACCTGGATGTTATTCCATTTAGTCGGGGTTTTATTTTGATTGGCGACTGTGTTTCGAATGTGAATTTGGATAACAGTCTCGAACAGCAACTTTATGCTCACTATTGAGGGCTTCGGCAATATCGAACGTTGTATTCGAAGTAAGATTGATGAACGTCCAAGAAGGGAGGTCCATGCTGTTCAACGAGTTGTACTGATCCGTTACCATTTGTATTCCTTGCTGTTGGCAGATATATGTCCAATTGTTTGACGACAGCGTCGAGTTGGCATTGCCACTTGAAAACAAACAAGCGCTCCAGACGTTAAAGTATACATTAGTGCTGCGAAAAGATATAAAAGTTAGCACCGAACACATAGTGAAGATTATGAGGGGCAAATCTACCATGTACATTGACTGGGAGTAGGAAGATTTGAAGCCAGTACAGCTAAGCCAATATTATTATTAATATTTCTCTGGGCTTCAACTCGTTTAAATACGCACTGTTTTGCGCTTCGAGGGACCCTGAACAACTCTCTACATCGCTCTTCATTTGGCACGGCGTCTTACCTTGGCCATTGTTCAACTACAATTTTCGGATGAAAGAGTTTGTAAGATGGTAAAACAAGTTACAAACTGGGCTGTAATCTTTGGGCTAAAATAACAGCCAATTAAATCCATCGAGCAGGAAAAACGGAATCAACTGGTATTCACCTCGTCAGTACAACCGACTTGGATCAGTAGGGATATGAGCACAAAAAACAGCAATAGACCCGGGAACATAACATAAGGAACGATAAACAGAGGGAAGATGGCAGAACAGATTCAAGAAGTATCAAGAGTACATAAGAAGGGGTTCTGCAAAATCGTTCTCAGGCTCGAATCCGGTACTACAACCACATGGTTGGTTGAAAAATGAAAGTGTCAATCATTTCTCCTGCCACTACTCATTAAACGGGCACAGGTAAACATGTACATATTTCGCATATATTCCTGCGGAGCGGGTCACGGCGCTTCAAGTTTAGCTACCGAGCTTGCCACAAGTTAATAATCATGAACAAGATTATTGATACACAAAGCCTCTGTGTAACTAAGCCTTATAATAGACCAATCAGCATGTGAAAGATTTTCCTCCTTAATGAGAAAGTGTCGACAATGGCTGAACTCGGGAGGATGAGAAAAGTGCATATAAATGTGGTCTATATTAGAGCAAAAGTTGTTCAAGTTGTATGTTGCGCATGCTAATATTGATATGATAGAGATTCATAACGACCATCTCACTTCTAAAAGGTGAGGCGTCTGACTCGAAACGCGTCAGCAACTTGTGGCTTGGGGGGGATTCCCTCGAGGCTATCATCACTGGCATATGTTTCCCTCAGAGTTCCTAGAAAAAAATGGAAGCGCCTGCGTTCAACGAAGCCATCGAGAACGAGCCGGAAGACAGCCCATCTATGTACCTAATCGTGCCTTGGTAAAATTTCTAAGTCACCGAGGGTCTCGAGTTCAAGGAATCTGATGGATTCCCTACCGTAATAGTCCCAAGGTTCAAAGGTGATCCGTGTGCGTCGAGAGAAACGAAATGGGTTTTTGAGGGCTTGCAAAAACGATCAAGTTGGATCAAATCTTGAGGTACGATTGTAGTTAGTCAATGGTAGATACCAATGGAACTATCAAAATGAAAAACGAACAAACATGCAGCTGCATTTCGAGGAGGGAACACAGTTCCGGATGTGTTCGGTCCCGCGCCGATATTTAAAAAAGTAGACTACTTCCTCATCGTCTTCTAGACCAAAAGTGGATCATTTTCTCATTGCCGTTCTCGTAACTAGTTCATGAATAGAGGAGCTAAACAAAAAAAAACCCATAGGATTTGAGCGGATGGAATTCACTAGAGCCAGGAGAACGGACCTCCAACTATCGTGACCCACCGGGACCAATTTCGTGTGAGAGAATGCTTGCTTATGTAAGCGTTAAGTCGGACACTTCCGAAAATGTCCGGTCGTTCCCTCCGACATGTTGGAAGATTCAGAACCAGAACACAAGAAGCCTAGACTGCCCAATGCATGTACAAATTGTCGTTCGAAGAAGAGTACGTACTCTGCTCACACTTTTCTTTCATCTGTTCGCGTCTGAAAGGCCTTTTTTTTGAAAGTCAAATGTGAGAACGCCATTTTAGAACATAAAGTAGATATTTTTGTTTTGACAGATGTGAAGGCGATAGTGCAGTTAGGCCGGGAAATATCTGCTCCTATTGCATCGCACACAAAATTGAATGTACTCGTGAGCTTAGGAAGAAGGTACATCCGGCAGGCCTCTTCATCGATGTTTACTTTTTTAAACTTGAATTTAAGAAACGCGCTCCGCGTCTAGGGTAAGCTCGTTAATGTTCTCGTGTACGGGTTTGATAACACAACTTAGTAACCCTCAACGATCAATACAAGCCACTGTGGACGTGATCTTGTCTACCAGGAGACCGTTTGAGGTGCCAAAGGACCCAGTAACAGTAAAAGGGCTCTTGGTTGATCTGGCCAATTACATCAAGGACCTTGAAGAAGATATAGCTCAACTACGACAAGGAACTTCCTCAACTACCTTAGCAACCCCTCAGACCGCACCGCGGATTAACGAAGAGGGAGCAATCACCATCTTTTCCCAGTATCCTGACGATCCATCTCAATCCTCCGATAGTTATTCTATTGATAATCTAACTCAAGACCTACAAAAGTTTGGGTATTATGATGACAATGTTCGACACTTTGGTGGAACCAGTAGCAGGAGCTTGGTCCAAGATGCTTTGACCGTCAAGAAGGAGTATGCTAGCGGCGCGCAGGTTGTCAATGTAAAAACCTCCTTCAAACGACCAGAGTTCTGGAGTATACAACCGGTTAGTTACTGCCTTATACAGGGCACACATACATGAGAACTTTCTCTCGTTTCTAGTGGCAGAAAACCAAACCTGAGCCGCTTCCTCCCTACCAATTTCCACCGGAGGACTTGATTACGGATCTCGTCAACCTATATTTCACACAGCTCAACCCACTTCTGCCTCTATTACACCGTCCGTCTTTCCTCAGATGCGTTGCGGAGGGTTTACACCGAAAAGACCGCCATTTTGGGGGCCTCCTTCTTGCTGTATGTGCGCTGGGCGCACGCTTTTCAGACGATAATCGCGTTTTCGAAGACTATACTACTTCAGAACAGTCTATTGGCTGGAAGTGGATACGTCAGATTCAACCCCTGAAACACTCTTTTGACGAGCCTCCTTCCATATATGAGATCCAACTCTATACAGTAGGCATTTTCGATCTCTACATCAATATGAAGTCCTTGATAGTTCATCTTGTAGGCATACATCTTATTCGTAGGTACAACTACAACACCAGAAGCCTGCTGGATCCTTATCAGTATCGGAGTTCGATCACTTCAAGATGTTGGTGCACATCGAAGACCGCCAAACCATTCCAAACCTTCAGTGGAAACCGAGTCGTGGAAGCGGGTATTTTGGTTCATGTCCTCAATAGATATCCTCGCAAGTACTTTGCTGGGTCGTCCTCGGTCTATGTCCCAGAATGAGTGCGATCTATTCTTGTTTCTTAAGATTATATATTGGTGATTCATATTTATCAGCTGTGATGCAGACTTACCAATAGATTGTGATGATGAATACTGGGACCATCCTGACCCCGGAAAAGCTTTCCAACAGCCTCCTGACAGACCCTCGACAATGTCCTATTGGATCTGTTTCTTGAAGTTGATGAACATAGCAGACTTGACGCTGCATAGCATTGTTAGTACTTCACCGCTGTCTCTAATTTTAGACATTTGAATGTCGTTGTGGTAGCATGCTGTGAAGCAATCCGATATATGGTCCGCAGCTTTTGGTTTGTCGAAGCGGGAATGGAACGAGAAGACTGTGTCCGAACTAGATTCTTTACTCAATAAATGGGCCGACGAGATACCTGACCATTGTGAGTGTTAAGCATATATATAACAGTTGATTGAAATATTCCAGTGAAATGGGACCCTAATCGAGAAAATATTCAACACTTCAACGAATCAGTGGTGCTATATACCACTTACTACGGAGTACAGGCAAGCCTTGATTGACTCTTGTCCTTGCTACTAGTCTAGAAAAAAAATATCTACTTTAGATATTAGTCCATAGACCATTCATACATGGTCTTGAAGAAGATCCGCATTCTAACATTCCATCGTTAGCAATATGCGCTAATGCCGCACGATCTTGCCTTCATGTTATAGAAATTCAACAGCAGCGCAAGACTCATATCCTCGCAATACCAAGTGTGATGGTCAGTTATGACTCACTTTATCGTTCACACAATTGAAGCTTTGGCACTTATCAGATAGCCTTGTTTAATTCTGCTATCGTTGTGTTGGTGAATATGTGGAGGGGGAAGCACTTCATAGGTTCCTCTTCAAATATCAGCAAAGAGCTCGCAGATGTTCACCGGGCTATTGATGCACTTCATCTTCATGAACAGAGGTAAGTATATAGCTTTCTGTGCTTATGGATCCATATAACGGATGTCGATGGCAGATGGGAACAAGCTGGGAGATTGGCGTACGTTTGTTTCAATATTCAGTTCCGGGTCAAATATCCCTTAATCGTAGTTTTCCTCGCTAGTGATATATTGATGAAGGTGATATCTGTCAGTCACTTCCAACAATCAAGCCAACCCAGACTGTCTTTAAAACGATCCAGAATGGAGGTCAACAGAAATTTGTCTTCCTCCTTCCCTGTTGCTCCTGGGTCTGGCGATAGAGAAAAACGACGTGCAGCTGAAAGCGATAGGGTCTTGGATATTACGGAAGCGCCTTATCTTTCAACAACTATGCAGGAGCCTCCCAAATTGCCTCTCAATAGCAATGAACTTGGAATTCTTCCCATTTTTGAACCTTTCGACTGGTCTACGGCCCAAAATCAATGGTCAACTGCCTCTGGAAATCAGGAAGCTCTCAATCCTTGGACATCGACAGGATCCCAGGATGACATGAACCAGCTCTATCCGGCATCGTCAGAGTCATTCACTGACTTTCCCTCTGAAGGTTGTATTTGTATTTGATGAATAATTCCAGGGCGGTTACTGAAAACATGTTTTGTATACAGAGAGTTTTATTCCATCTCAGTCACTCGATGGAGGTCGGTCAAATAGCAGGTATGTGTGTGTCTTACGTGCGTGTTAGAGTACGGTTGCTTATGTTTTCCTTGCTAGTACGCTGAATGATCTGGACGACTGGGCTTCCTACATGGCGACCATCGATGAAGTACTGCAAGCAGCGAATCCTCGAATGTCCTAGGTATAGATTTGGAAATGGATCAAAGACAGTGCAAGCCAACCTATCAGCATACTGACGAGTTTTGAAATGGCACTTACATATCACCATTTGTATGTGGATTAACCACGATATGAGAAGCATACAGAGAAACGACGTTCTCATTTTCGTAAACAGTCGTGATAGAGAATCAAACGTACATATACACTAGCATCATATATAATGAAAACAAATGTACATGCTAAAACAATAATAGTGTTCGGCGAAATGGGAGAGATAGGAGAGAGAGAAGATATCGCAGATATTGCGCAGTTCTAAGGTAGTTGGGTGAGTGAGGTAGCCATCCAGATAGAGGTGTCGAAATTAGGTTGATCAGAAAGGGAAGGAAACAACTCCTCCAAGAGCCCGAGGAAATAGCCACAGCACAAGGGAAGAGTGAACGAGAGAAAAGCAAGATATGTACATATGTACAACAGAAATAGGCTTAAATAGAAAGAAACGGGAAAAACGTCAACCCCAGTCGACAGTGAGGCCTCCAGGCGCAGGGTTAGCGAGACCGATCCCTCGTTGGGATTCTCGTCGCAGCCAGCTCATAGCACGTTTGTCGTCTTTGAGATAGGGCATGAGAGTATCATAACATCGAGCGTTGTGGTCCTACGTAAATGAGAATGTAATTGAATAAAAGGACCAGCGCGGAACGAAAGCTGCACTACACACCTTCAACCACTGCTTTTCTTCTTTCGTGAGCATGGTTTCTTTGACCATTCTGGTCTGGATTGGCACACAGGTGAGACGTTCAAACCCAAGCCATATGTCTCCATTGAAGTTGCCCCTAGTCTATTGTGTAACCAATAAGATATTAGGCTATTAAGCCAGCATAAGGAATCCTTGAACATACCTTGCATCTGCGTACAATAAGGGCGGATTCAATCCGCATTCCCCATTTACCAGCATTGTCTAACACAGTTGGGTTTGCGTTGCGATACTCAAAGAACGGATAAAAACTTACAAAAACCAGGCTCATTTGTAACTACGTGACCAGGGACTAGTGGCACATTACTCGAAAAACCCTGTGGTCCTTCGTGCACTGTGAGGAAGGATCCAAATCCATGTCCAGTTCCATGCTACATTGAAAACAAGAAGAGTCAGTACATTGTGGATGGAAGGCAAGTACAGACGCACAAGATAATTCAATCCATCTTTCCAAAGGGCTCTACGAGCGAGGACGTCCAGCTGATGTCCGGATGTACCCTCTGGGAACACAGCACTGTCTATGGCAATCTAAAAGAAAAGAAGAACATAGATTACACGCATAGACCAATGTAAATAAGCAAGGCTTACATGTCCTTGAAGTACTCGTGTATAAGCCTCGCACTGTTCCGGATCTGGTCGGCCGAAATGGACAGTCCTGGTGGTGTCACATGTGCCATCCAGATATTGCCCGCCAGAGTCACTGGAAAAAAAGTTCGTGTTGAGAAGTATAACTAGAATCCCCGCTGGAAGTGACTTACTTGAGATACGGAGCATTTTTTGTAATCATTTCCGTTTCGTATTTCTTTGGCGAGTAATGTGGGAGTGCCGCATTAGGACCCGAAGCGGATATATTCTCATACGCCAGCCCCATAAAGTGTTTAGCTTTACGGCGAAATTCAGTCAGACGATGTGCGGCTTCCCATTCCGTAATGTCATATCCTTGGTTAAGTTTGTCCTCCAACCATGCGAGGAAGCGAACCTAAGTACAAAAATATGCCGCATTGAGTCAGTTGTGTACTTGACAATGTGGCAGCCATGTACTCACGTAGCAAACACCGTCTCTGAGATATGCCCTACGTAGACCTTCCAACTCGGTTTCATTCTTCAGCGCCATCATGTGTTCGGCATATGAAGGAAGAACGGTACACCTGAAGTGCGTAAGGACGAGAGAAATGGTGTATGAAGTTTGAGGAGTGATAATGATCTAAGAAAGATTTTCTTAGTCGAGAAACAATGACTCTTGTACTGAACGAACCTTCCCCTCGCGCTTCCACTCCCGATTCCTCAAAAAGGCCCATATCTCAGTATAGTTCCTTCTGTCTACTCCAATAGCATCCAGATATGCGGACACCTCCGGGGAAACTTTCGGTTCCTCGAGAAACAGGACCGCGCTGTCGAGGCTCACAAAGAGATAGGCGTGAAAGAGAGGGTTATAAGGGACATCTGAGCCACGCATGTTAAGCAACCAAGCTGATAGAGAGGGAACGAAAGGGAAGGTGAATGGTTAGTATATATAGATGCATCAAACATGACCCTAATTTACCGATAGCATCCAGCGAAGTTATGAGGGTCGCAATGTTGATCTGTGAAGTCTTGGCTTCCCGCGACCGAGAGTACTGAGATACATCTGGTGGTTGTGACTGAATCCAATTCCTAAGTCGACTGATCTTAGAAGTCGAATCTTCGCCTAAGATAATGCATCAGTCGTGCAATACGATTATGTCAAGAAACAAGGCTTTACCTGTGAATTCAATCGGATGCAAAAAGACATGGTCTCTCGACTTGGGAGGCTTGTCCTTCCAGACAATGTCAATCAAGTTTTGAATTGGGTATACGAGTTTGGTTCCACGACTGGCAAGTTTACTGTTCACAAGCATGGCCTTCTCGTATGAGATCATACGTCCGTCTATGCCGATACGAGAATTAGATATCTGGGAATGATCCTGCCAAAGTCTTCAATTAAGGTGTTAACTTGCTAACCACACGACGTACCACGAGCCATTCTATCCAGTCTTTAGGGTTCCCATGTCCGCCTGCCTTTACCAAGGTCCAATTAGGATCAAGCTGAATTTGAGCTTGAATCCAGTATCTGGAGTCTGTGATCAGATATGCGGCTTCCATGGTCACGATGGCCTGGCCAGCAGAACCCGTAAAACTATGACCAAAGATACGTCAAGAGCCATTCATGCAGACAAAGGTTTAACTATACCCAGAAATAAACTTCCGTCTTTGATCACTCGTGGAAACATATTCTGATCCATGAGCATCTTCGCTAGGTACGATACTAGTAGACTCACATAAGAACATGCAACACGAACGAGTGTAGCATTACTTACTAGTATTGTAGCGGCTCTTTCTCCTTCATCATCAAGTTTCGCAATTCACTCAGCCGATCAGTAGTATCGACTCGTTCCGTAGTTACGGATTCGAGGGGATGCACTTTTCGTTCCATTGCCGAACCAACGAGAGTACTCGACGAATCCCTTGGTCCATCGAGGCGTGGTCTCGTTGGAAGAACAGGTCCATCAGAGCGCGAACTGTGATGAGACCGCTGAGAAGGCCGACGACTATTCTGAGTGTTCTGCGTCGATCGACTGTTTTGAGAGCTATGGGTCCGCGTCGTTTTCTGGGTATCTCGAGTATTGCTACGCCCCAAAGTCTGCGAAGTGTCAGTCATGCCGGTCATCTTGCTGAACTGTGTCGTCTTGGTATTGCTGCGCACTGGCATTATACGTGGCGATTCGTACATCGGGAGATTAGTCCCAGAGGATATCGAGGCTGGCTTTTCATTCATTTCTCTCTCTGCTTCCGCTTCTTTCTCCTTATCCTTCTTCCCGATACCCCATCCATAGCCCCATTTCGTTTTTTTCGATCCAGTCATCGTATTGGAGCGTACTAGTTTTGGTTTATCCTTTTTGCCTTTACCTGAAGGAAGGGTCGGAAGAGAATCTGTCGGTATATCATCGTACTTCTCCGAATCAGAGTAGAAAGTGAGTGCGTCGATGTCCCTGGTAGGCGCCACCTCGCGTTTAGCGGGGATTGTTCCTTGCGAGGAATATGATTGGTTCCTTGAGAGCTGAGACGCAGTGAAAGAAGAACTGCGAGAATACGAAGAACTGGTGTATGGACTTCCGCCTGGTTGAGCACTGGAGAATGATAGTCTTCGTCGTGGTTTTTTCCCAGTAAATGGAAAGCAGATCGGAGGAGGAGGAGGAGGCGGCGGAGCTGGTGCCATGGCGGTAAGAAGTAAAGGTGCGAAATCCTCTCACTCTGGAGACACAGCGTAAGCCGTACAATCTCTGTCACATCCACGAGGCAAATTTAGCCTGACCACGTGCCTAGTTTCCTTTTTTAGCATAATCTGATAGCTTCCGTCCAATACCGAAGAATACCAAGGTACTGTATGAGCATTTTTTCAATTTTGTTTTCTAATTTCCCTCGCAAAGACTTGTTCTAGAATGTTCTGCGAACAGGATTTTGTATCCATCTGACTGGACATCGGACTTGAATCTCAATCTGTTTCTCTCACTCACCTACGGATAACATGCTCCGAAAACACTTTGATTCCTTTCCGCAGTTAAGGTGCGTGCATACCACTTAGCGCACTTAATCTTAATCCAATTGGATCGAAAGCTACTCCAAAGGGTACTCGATATTCCTGTGACTCCAAGGGTACCTAACCCTAAGTCCCTTCAGAGCTACCCGAGCACAAACCAAGCAGTTTTTGAAAAAAAAACATTTATTCTTTTTGGCTCGAAATAAAACGAGGGTGTATTCGAAGTTTCACAGCACGAAATCCGCGTGTATAGCATAATCTAGAAACAGAAACTTGGACACAAGAAGACCACGTCGAATTACACCAGAACCTCGGATTAAGTGTTTGTCTAGACACGAGGCTAGAAACTAATAGTAATGTTGCTGTCGTGGCCGAAGTCCGAACGTCTACAGCATGGTATGTACCTAGAATTCACTTTCAAACTCTCAACCTCAGAAATCTAGACTAGCTAGTCACAAGCTCCGCCGTATATGGACGATTACGGATATACGAAAGTGGTAGGACTAGCTTATCTGTGTCAAGTATTTCACCCATCTGTGAACATTAGTCTGAACGAGTGTTGATGCGCTGTGAGGTGTAGTATTAGGATCCAATGCAAATCTTTGTCAGAAGTCGGGGGGTTATTTTCTTTATACAGCCTGACGCTAGCTCCTTGCCCTTTACCCCGAGCGGAGTATTAACACCCGAAGGGAATTCTTGTAAGTGCGGAGCTATAGGATCGAGCCTTATAGCGTAAGTTGAAAGGACTTGAAGATCGGCTGGTCGATATCCCTGCTTGGAGCTCTGGGGGTTGTTCATCCCATTTGTTAGCCCTTATCGCTACATCATCGATAATCAGCGAAAAGTCTGATTCAGATTTATGTTCGCAGGGAAAAAAACATATACAAATCCATGTATTGTACTCAAGAGTCAGAAGAGCATCCTTTGGTCAAGTTATACACAAAACTGCGCGTCCATGTGCACGCATTATCTGATATGAACTTCTAGCAGTGACGCAGTGAGCAGCAATCTACATATATAGTTAAATGTTTGGGATATTAATGTAGGCGCTAACGAGTATAAAGGTCGATCAACATCTTCTCCCAGTCCCGGGTCATCGCCACCCCCACGACCCCGCCTTGCTGGCGTTCTTGTTTCGGTTCTAAATGCTCATTCGATAGCCGGATCATCATCATACTGAGGAACCATCGACTACGCAATAGGCGTTCTTTGAGTTTATACGAAAGGACATCAAGCCTAGCTGAGAGCTCAAAATCTTCTAAACATTATATGAAGATGTTAAGCATTGCTTCTGAGGTTTCCAACTTTCCCGATGTCGCAAACTTCGTTGCGCTTGATGCACTCCCGGCGAGGTCGCTTGAGCCTCCTCCAGTGGTTGTCGCTATAGAACGACGGAGAGTCGATTTCAGCGATATCATTACCTATCATGATGAGGCCTTGAGCTTCAACTCTTTCAATCATTGCCCAAATGAGAGCAAACACAAAATATACATCTTTTGTGCTGCATAAACTTTCCGACCTTAGCGTTTTCCCGACAACACAGGACTAAACGTCGTTGAAATTGCCGTGATCGCAATACATATGATATATCCATCCGGGTTGAGAAACCTTGCTTTGACCTACATCATGAAAAAATGATAAAGCGCTCAGCATGTACGTGCACCCAAAGGCATCAAGCACAGCGAGAAGGGCCGACGTTGAGAAACCACTGATTGTATAGAAACACAACGTTAGTGTGGAAAACTGGCACAACCTCATCCAGCTCCAGAGGGAACACCCCTTCGGGACCCAGACATGAAGTCAGAATTAGTCTCGACATATAGACTTCCGGTTTACTGTAACTATAACAAAACTTTAAGATCGTCGGTAGCACATATAAACAAGAACGCAACATAGCGTTCGAGATATCCAAATCATCTCCGGTCGGTTTTCCCATTTTTGCGCTTGCCAGCGAAAAGATGTTTGGGCTAATCAGTGAGGAAAACAGAGTGAATGATTATTACGAGCGAGCATTTTAAAAAACGTACCATTTTGGTTTTGATAGCACGATCTGCCTCGCCAGCTTTCGCTTGGTAATTTCTCGGGCGTTGGGCAAAGTCTCGTAACTTGATTGCTTTTGATGCTTGCTAAATGTGAGACAAAAATGATCAGTATTATTCTAGCAAAAAAAGTAGAGGAAGTATTTACCCCTTCATCACGCATACCCATAAGCTGCCGATTCGTTCTTGGAGCCCGTCTGTCGACAGATGCAACTGCAGTTCCAGAATTACCTTTTGTCCGTTTCAGCTGCGGTGCTTCTTCACCATCTACATCCATCCAACCTTCCTCTCCATCACCATCCTCCACGTCATCCATCTCTACATCCCCATCCTCCGCCTCTCTTGTTCTCTTCCTCTTCACCCCAGCAGCCTTGGCAAGCATCTGAGCTCGCTCCGTTATCCGTGATGGGTCAAGTCCGGCTTTAGTTAACGCGTGTGTCATCTCAGAAAGAGTGCGTAGACCGGCTGTACGCGGTAGACGGGCTTGGTTCTTCTTCGACTTTTTGATGGATTGGGAGTGTATCTTGTGTGCGAGAGCTTCTTGCGCTTGGGCGGCGAGTAATTCGTCGTCGGAATCGGTCTAGAAACGACTCAGTTTCAGTGAACGAAATAGAGTGATGAAACGACCAACCTTATCGTCGCCATCACTATCGTAAAACCCTTCAGCTTCAAGCTTTTCCTCCTCCCGTTCGAGTGCCTCGAGCTTCTCAGCGATATCAGGATCGATAAAGTCAGCGATGTTTTTGCCATCCATAATTTCAGGTATGACATCTGCCTTCCATTCGGGATTCGCCAGAATGTAGTCCTCTACACGAAAAGTTAATGTTGAGCGTAATACGAACAGCGGAGACGAAACCTGAAAACTCACGCTTGAGATTGATGTTAAATACTCCAGCACCACCTTCCTCCACCTCGATATCCTTGAGCAATTTCCTCTTATCAGGATCATTTTTATCGTACTTCTTCCTCTCCTTCACTGCGTCCGGAATGAACGGTGTTCTTACAACGTCGTCTCTTGCCTTGGGCTGGGCGACGTGTATTCTGTTAATGATCGTGTTGATCTTGCTCCCTTTGATCTTGTTCTCTACCCGCGCAGCAAGCAAGGCATCGCAGGCTTTGTTTTTGAGATCCATCACACCCTCTTCGGAGAAGCACGACACTTGTACACACTGGACGTCTTCCGAGTCAATGATCTCTTGCACTAGGGCACGGGAGTCGTCATTCAGGTCCTCAAGCCGGGTAACGTCCATTTTATTGATGACAAGGAGAGTAGGTTTGCCGTTGAAAAGAGGTTTGATCGAGTGGAACAATTTGCACTGAGCCAGGAATTGAGAAAAGAGACGAGGAGCAAATAGATATTAGACATACCTGTGCTTCGACAGTATACCCACACTGTTCACTCAAATCCATGAAGTATAAAACACAACTTTTCAAGTGTGCGAGAGCAGTGATACTTTGCATCTCGATAGTGTTCATATCCTCTAGTGGGTGATCTAATATACCAGGTGTGTCGATGACCTGCCACCGAAGGTACTTGTAGTCGAGATGACCGACGAAAAGAGACTTGGTGGTAAAAGCGTACGGCTGGACATCGACATCTGCGCGGGTGACTTTGTTGATGAAAGATGACTTTCCGACATTAGGGTATCCACAGATAAGTAGTGTTCGGGTATTAGGATCGATAGCGGGGAGACGAGAAATGTGTTGTCGGACTTGCTCGAGGTAAGCAAGTGGGTCTTTCTGTCGACGCATGATGGTAGCCATTCTACGAAATTTGAGTGCATAGAACAGGCAAAACAGCGATGTACATACCGACCAAGAGCAGCTTTCTTAAGCTGCTTACATCTGTATAAACTGTCCCCGAATTTGAGCAGTCGAACGTAGTCTTTTGCAACATGGTCGATAAGATGTCGTGCTGTTCGAAGCTGGCCTAAAGCAAGCTTGTAGTGGTTCTTGTCGTATAGAACATTCATCAACGATGATAAAAAAGGATGAAGATCCTGAGCAAAAGAAGTCAGCTTCGAACGACGGTAGCTGGGGGAGTATTTCGTACATCCAACATTGGAAACTCTGATAAGATTGCACCAAGTTTTTCATCGAACGAATCCTGCGTAAATTTGACTTTTCGCATATAAAAGTTTCGTATCCGGCTGATTTTGAAGTTTTTGTGGATGACCTGGACGACATTTCAGATAGAAGACTCATGAAGTAGAAATTGCCATACGCACTGTCGGCGTCTTTCGCTGTGTTTTGGAAAGGACGATGTCCAGAAAGTCAGCCGCAGTTGGGACTGGCGCAATCGCCTTCAAGCTGCTTGATGACATGCTGATCTTGAAAAGTTAATGTCCAACGGAGAGAACGAGTGTCGAAAATGGTTGCGGAGAATTTTTCCAATCAAAGTAAATTTCACACGACCTCTGGCTGTTCATCCTTCAATTTTTTGGCCTTTCATACTAGAACTTCAATCGTTATTTGAACTCCTCTGTTATCATTATCGCGCTCCTCACCATTAAGCATCCTTCGCTGCTCTGATGTCCTTTTCCCTTATACACTCTATTCGGTTACTAGAGTAGACGCAGCCCCTGTCAATGGCTCGTCTGGAATCAGTTCTGTCAAATCTCTGAATATCGAAATATTATCCCACCGCAGAACCGTATCCTCGGTTTTTTCTTCAGACAACTGCGTATACTGACATTAGACTCTAAGGTGAAATTTGAATGGTATTTGACGCACCTTTGGGGCTTTGTTTCACCACGTCGGCAGAGCGAATATAAAATACCAAGCGGTCAATCTTATAAAATGCTTCGTTTTTGCGTGATTCCTTCTGAAACTAGATTGAGCAAGTGGATGGGCTGTGCATTCTCATCATGATGTATACTCACTGATGTTCTGGTTAAAAGTGATGATCCATTAGGTTCTGAGGTCAGTTGCTTGTTCAGTCTATACAACTGTTGTATTCTCTACTTATTCATTATAGTGCATCTTCACTGCTGATGCAGTGTCATATTCTTACGGAATGGGTATGCAATCTTCTTCATTGTGTTAATTCAGAAAGCTTAAACCTTCGAGCTAGGGTTTTGTGACAGGGAAAGACATGGTGATCACCCTTTCCTTCTCTGCTCTAACACCCCAACTTGTTTGTGTATCCATAGTCCCCAACTGTGAAGATATTGTATGGGACGAGATGGTTGGCCAAGAACAAGCAATCTCACGAGAAAAGACTCCAGCATGAAGTCTTATTTGATGAGGTGTTGCATGCCATAGTTTCTGAAATCCTGAGCAAAGCTGTAAGAGGTTTGTTGTTCATGGATATATTTTGCTTATTCATCTTACCTATGAGCCTGGATCCAATTTAGGTTCATTGCTCTGGTAGTGGATCTCATCCAGGAGTGTGCTGGGGCTCAAACCATACAATCTAGGTTTTTGAAATCCAGGTGCATGTATTCTGCATGGCCAATGTCCAAGCCATCTCTTCTAAATGCAGAATTGATGAATCAAGACCATCAAGTGCATACTGACTCTTTGCCAGACCAAAGTAGCATGGCTCACACTACTGTCTGTGAAAATTCAATACAAATGGTTTTTATAGGTTTTGTGGTGATGAAGGGAGAAAGCATAGAGGAAAGCACAGGCTCAAGCACAAGCCGTGGTGAGGAGTGGGGCTAGCACCACACACAAAGGCTGAAAGAGATAATGATCAAGACAACAGTGATAGCACAAGGGCCAACTGCTAGGGTTGCACAAGGAAAACTAGTTCCAAAGACCAAGTAAGTATATTGAAGGTAAATGATGATACAAGTACTAACCTAGTTCCAAAGACCAAGAGGTCAAGATGGGGAACTAGGTGTCAGCTACTGTACTATATATACAAGTGTCTGGATGAGTAAGTGACAGTGCAGGAAGTTGATAGAAGTGTCATGAAGTGAGCCACCCCTATCATTTTCCTTTCTTTATGATACACCATCCGAGCTCTCCTACCTACAATAATCATTCTGGAACCTTCCATTCCATTCTATCAGTTCCATTCCATTCCTTGTGCCCGAGCTATACAGTATTACATCATAATTCCCACACTCCACCTTGTATATATAAGCCAGCCCCCACAACCTGGTCCCTTATCTTGACCTCTTTGTTGTTGGGACTAGGTATGTCTTTTACTTACTTACTTGTATTTATTATCAATATAACTTTGTCATTGGGACCAGTATCTGTCCGTTTCCGTCCAAGTCTCTGCTCCGCCCTGCCACCGTCATCACCTCTTTGTGACATTAGGTCAAGATCCCTTATTGCACTGATAGCCTACTGATTAGGTTATCCTTTCAGGCTCTGCTTTCACCATGTCTACAGACACTGCTGCACCAAGCCTGCCCGCCCAAGCTATTGACTGCTCCGCCTACCCACATGCTTTTGACACTAAAGGCCAGACTCACATCCATAGCAGCAAAAGCAATTCCTGGGCTGATTGCAGTTTTCAACC
The DNA here is from genome assembly GCA_028011355.1 of Lentinula aciculospora. Taxonomy (NCBI): domain Eukaryota; kingdom Fungi; phylum Basidiomycota; class Agaricomycetes; order Agaricales; family Omphalotaceae; genus Lentinula; species Lentinula aciculospora. The sequence continues at coordinate 422,070 of JAOTPV010000041.1, forward strand.
CTGTCCGAATACTGTCGCCAATTCCATCAGTAAAGAAGAGAACTGTCGTGACATGCCATACAGGATACGGTACTTACTTTGTTTTCTCCTACATTCCCTCTTCCCTTTACCTTTGTGACTACCTGAACCCTTCTCCATGTTTCCATACCCTTTTATTTCCATCTATCACTTGTCAGAACCTTCCATCACATTCCAGACACTTCTATCGGTTTCCCACGCTGTCGCTTACTCATCCAAACCCTTGTATATATAGTACAGTAGCTGACACCTAGTTCCCCATCTTGACCTCTTGGTCTTTGGAACTAGGTTAGTACCTGTATCATCGTTTACCTTCAATATACTTACTTGGTCTTTGGAACTAGTTTTCCTTGTGTGACCCTAGTGATTGGCCCTGTGCTATCACTGTTGTCTTGATCATTATATCTTTCAGCCTTCGTGTGTGGTGCTAGCCCCACCCCTCACTTCAGCTTGTGCTTTGAGCCTGTGCCTTCTCCGTGCTTTCTCCCTTCGTCACCACAAGAACCTATCTGATGGTACCATTATTACACCCATCCTAACCCCTACTCCAACTGTACCCCCACCCGCTATGACAACCCCCGAAGTCAGCACAAATCAGCTCATGGCACAGCTCATCGAGCAGGTAACTCAGCTCACAGCCAATCTTCACAGAGCCACAGCCAAGTCGAGCATGAATAAGCCTGAGCTCTTCAAAGGCTCGAGTAGTGTGGAAGCATGTCGCTTCATTGCCCAGTATCAAAGCTGTCATGACGTGCTACACAGGATACAGTACTTACTTCATTTTTCTTATATTTCCTTCTTCCTTTATCTTTGTTACTATTTGGATCTAGCTACACTCTTCCGCATCCTTCTACATCGTTCCGTATACTTCTATCAACTTCCCACGCTGTCGCTTACTCAGCTAGACACTTGTATATATAGTACAGTAAGCTGACACCTAGTTCCCCATCTTGACCTCTTGGTCTTTGGAACTAGGTTAGTACTTGTATCATTGTTTATCTTCAATATATTTACTTGGTCTTTGGAACTAGTTTTCCTTGTGCGACCCTAGCAATTGGCCCTCGTGCTATCGCTGCTGTCTTGATCATTATCTCTTTCAGCCTTTGTGTGTGGTGCTAGCCCCACTCCTCACTTCGGCTTGTGCTTGAGCCTGCACTTTCCTCTGTGCTTTCTCCCTTTGTCACCACAAAAGCTGGGCAGTGGAACAACCAGATTTGAAGGACAAAAAAGGGAAACTGATTAAGGCGGCCCTAGGATTCTTCTCAGGAAAGGCTGCTGACTGGGCCACCCCATACCTCTTGGAATTCAGCCATCACTAACAACCATTTAATGGACAATGGGAAGACTTTAAAATGGCCTTCACCCTCAGATTTGAATCCATTGACACAGGTATGGAAGCCCGGAATGCAATCCAGCATCTCAGGCAAGCAAAAGGCCAAACGGTAGCAGAATTTGCGCAGAACTTCAAGGACATCGGCGATCGGACTGGGCTCTCAGATGTGGACCTTCGAGAATACTTTCACAGTGGCCTCAACTCAGAGATTCAACAAAACCTCATTGTGGTCAACATAGCTCAGGGACTAGCCCCTACACTGGAGGAGGCAATCAGATGAGCAATCTCAGTGGATGTATTCCTGCATGACCCCACCATGACAGGCTGTAACCAGGGCCCCTCTCATACCTCCTTTCCCCCTGCCAACTCCCATGCTATGGGCATTGATGCCATGCACACCAGTGGTAATAGCAGAGAGAGTTTTGTGGCCCAGATGAGAGGCAGGTGTTATGGTTGTGGTTCGCAAAGTCATGAGAAAAGGAACTGCTCATACAAGGAAACAGTATGCCATTACTGTGGGCGACGAGGTCATTTAGAGTCAGTTTGCCAAGACAAGTTCATGGGTCTAGAGCATGGCCAGGGTAAGTGCCAACAACTCCACCATCAACAAGTTGCAGCTTCCTCATCGACACCCTTTACTCTCTTCCCCAATGAACCCATCCAAATTGCTGCTTCTACTCTGGCTCCTATCACCCAGCCCCCAGTCACTCCCAACCTTTCCACTCAGATTGCCCAGCTCCAGGAGCTCCTGAACAGAGCAAATGCCATGGCCCCAGCACCAGGTTCACAGGAGGGTTTTTAAAATGGGTACCCATCTTGGCCGCACCGAGAGTACCCGTTAATCAATTTGCTATACTACATTCTACCTCTGCATATGATTCACTTTCCGCTTGCAAAATACCTACTATTTTGGAATTGAATCCCAGTTCATCCCAGTTCTGAATTAATGCAAAACTAAGAGGAAGGAATCACAGTATAGCAACTGCGGCCATGATTGATTCTGGAGCCACTGCCTTATTTCTGAATCAAGAGTTCATCAACCACCACCATGTCAGGACCTTTCCACTCAGGAAACCCATTGGTGTCTTTAACATTGATGGGTCTGCTAACCAGACAGGGCAAATCACGCACTTTGCTCATCTAGCCCTGACTGTTGATAACCAAGAACGGTGGACAGACCTGTTAATAACCAATCTGGGAAGCAAAGACCTAATTCTGGGACTCCCTTGGTTACGTAAAGCCAACCTGGATATTGACTGGGAGAAAGGACGACTCTTAGTCAAACCACAACAGACAATGATAGAGGAGGTGGTAGAGCGAGGTACTGCAGAAGAAATTGAAACAGTCATCACTCCTGAATCCCCACCGAGCATAGCAGAGGAGGAGGCAGAGGAATCACCTATACACCGCATTCGAGCCAATCGACGAACCCGACATGTGTGGGTGAAGTCAGGCATCCTACACGAACAAACAGAGGAGGTCTGGTGTGCGGCAGGATTCACCTATTCCCAACAGCTAGCGGAACAGGTCCACAAAGCAAAACCTCTGAAAACCTTTGAAGAAATGGTCCCAGAACCTTATTGGGACTTTGAAAAGGTATTCTCCAAAACTGCTTCAGAACGACTCCCGGAACACCAACCTTGGAATCATGCCATTGAGCTGATCCCAGGTGCACCTGAAACCATGTGCACAAAAGTCTACCCAATGTCATTAAATGAACAAGGTGAACTCGACCGCTTTCTAGATGACAACCTCCGAAAAGGCTACATCCACCCCTCCAAGTCCCCACTGTCATCACCCATCTTCTTTGTAAAAAGGAAGGATGGAAAGCTCCGTTTTGTACAGGACTACAGGAAACTTAACCAAGTAACCCTGAAGAACCGTTATCCCCTCCCACTGGTTGCTGACATTGTTAGCTGTCTGCAGGGGGCATGGTATTTCACCAAATTTGACGTTAGATGGGGCTATAACAATGTTCGGATTAAGGAGGGTGATGAATAGAAAGCTGCTTTTGCAACCAACCAAGGGTTATTTGAACCCAATGTAATGTTCTTTGGTCTCACAAGCTCCCCAGCCACCTTCCAAGCGCTCATGAACTCCATCTTTTCAGACCTAGTGGCAGCAGGGAAAGTAGCAGTTTACCTAGATGATATTCTCATTGTCAGCGGCTTGCTAGCTCTCACAAGAGACAACCAGGCGTCACACGATAGATGATGAGCAAGAGGGCGAAAAAGCAAAAAGAGGATGGATAAGACAACCCAACTACAAGTCTAGCTACCGAGGAGAATAGACGAGAATAGAGCTAAGGAATATAACTACAAAATACCTAGTCTTATATACGAAATGGGATATGAAACCGTGAGTGTCATGAATCGATCTTTTTCCATTATTCTTTTCTTTTATTATTCTTTTTCTTTTCTTTACTTATCTAATCACCAAAGCGCTTACACTAGCACTTATTATATTTTCATTATCATTTAGGTTACACGCGTCAACCTTATTGTTCTCGCGTTGTCGTTTCACTTAGGCGCGACTCTCTCGTGCCTGTCAGTTCATTGACAGGACGACGTCATTATTGTTCCGCCTCCATGCTTCTTTTTATATTGCCTTATTGTTTACTCACCGAATACCTGCAGCTTTACTTATGGATACGAGCGACTTTTATTGTAGATCCTCACAGTTACGGTGCGAGACGTCTCTCACGGTTTCATATCCCATTTTGTATATAAGACTAGATATTTGGTAGTTATATTCCTTAGCTCTATTCTCGTCTATTCTCCTCGGCAGCTAGACTTGTAGTTGGGTTGTTTTATCCATCCTCTTTTGCTTTTTCATCCTCTTGCTCATCGTCTATCGTGTGACGCCTGGTTGTCTCTTGTGAGAGCTAGCGAGTCGCTGACAGTGAGGATCTACAATAAGAGTCGCTCATATCCATAAGTAAAGCTGTAGGTATTAGATGAGTAAACAATAAGGCAATATAAAAAGAAGTATGGAAGCGGAATGATAATGACGTCATCCTGTCAATGAGCTGACAGGCACGAGAGAGTCTTGCCTAAGTGAAACGACAACGTGAGAACAATAAGGTTGACGCGTGTAACCTAAATGATAATGAAAATATAATAAGTGCTAGTGCAAGCGCTTTGGTAATTAGGTAAGTAAATAAAAGAAAAGAAAAGAATAATGAAAAAGAATGTTTCGTGACATTACCCCCTCCCTAGGGCGCGAGTTCCACAAAGCGCCTGTCGTCTAACGAAATTTTTGGAGGGTAATTGTGGTGATGTGTTTTCGGTGTTTGCCTGGGGCATAGGGCGAAATAATTCAGTAGGGAATAAGGAAATAGGGATTTCGAGTCGTCTTAAGGTGGCGGGTTTGGGTTTGGTCGGATTCTTGTCATGGAATTCCTTCAACAAATTGGAGGAATGTGTAATATTAGACCGAGGTTCCCAAGTGTCTTCATGCGGTCCATACCCCTGCCATTGGACTTTGTATTTGATTCCTCGTCCTACCTTTCGTGAGTCAAGAATCTCTTCAACTTCGAACTCTTCTTCTTCTCCTACAACAACAGGAGGTGGGCAAGTGTTTCGTGGTTGAGAGGGGAATTGCGGTTCTCTATAAGGAGTGAGAAGGACTTTGTTGAAAACATTATGGATACGTTTCCATGTGGAGGGGATATCTAGTTTATAGGAGCTAGCACCTATCTTCTTCTGAACTGTAAACGGTCCAAGCCATTTATCTCCTAACTTTTTCATCAGCTGATCTGTCAATAAATTAGTTCCCTCAAGCCAAACCTTATCGCCTGGCTTGTACTCTACTCCAACTCTTCGCTTCCGGTCATAAAACTTCTTCATATCCTCGTTGGCCTTTCCTAAGGCCGCTCCTACCTCCTCTCGAACCTTCCTCATTCCATCTGCAAACATCTGTGCTGTGGGATTGTCCGAAGTCATTTGGGGTGGGGTGCCTTTGTAGGGATTTCTACCGTTGTCAGCATAGAAAGGAGAAACTTTCGTCGCAGAGTGTACTCGATCGTTATAAGCGAACTCTGCGAGCGGTAACCACTCATGCCAGTCGTTTTGATGATAACTAATGAACAAACGGAGATAATGTTCTATCTCCTGATTTGTTCGTTCTGTCTGGCTGTTGGTCTGTGGATGATACGCCGTAGTATAGTTTGCTTCTATCCCTAAGAGACAGTAGAGTTTCTTCATGAACCGGGAATGATACTGAGGTCCTCGATCGTGTATGTGTCAGCGACTCGCTAGCTCTCACAAGAGACAACTGTCATGAATCGATCTTTTTCCATTATTCTTTTCTTTTATTATTCTTTTTCTTTTCTTTACTTATCTAATCACCAAAGCGCTTACACTAGCACTTATTATATTTTCATTATCATTTAGGTTACATGCGTCAACCTTATTGTTCTCGCGTTGTCGTTTCACTTAGGTGCAACTCTCTCGTGCCTGTCAGTTCATTGACAGGACGACGTCATTATTGTTCCGCCTCCATGCTTCTTTTTATATTGCCTTATTGTTTACTCACCGAATACCTACAGCTTTACTTATGGATACGAGCGACTCTTATTGTAGGTCCTCACGGTTACGGTGCGAGACGTCTCTCACGGTTTCATATTCCATTTTGTATATAAGACTAGATATTTGGTAGTTATATTCCTTAGCTCTATTCTCGTCTATTCTCCTCGGTAGCTAGACTTGTAGTTGGGTTGTTTTATCCATCCGCTTTTTGCTTTTTCATCCTCTTGCTCATCGTCTATCGTGTGACGCCTGGTTGTCTCTTGTGAGAGCTAGCGAGTCGCTGACAACAACCAGGTGTCACACGATAGACGATGAGCAAGAGGACGAAAAAGCAAAAGAGGATAGATAAAACAACCCAACTACAAGTCTAGCTACCAAGGAGAATAGACAAGAATAGAGCTAAGGAATATAACTACAAAATACTAAGTCTTATATACTATTGGGATATGAAGCTGTGAGAGATATCTCGCGCCGTAACTGTGAGGATCTACAATAAGAGTCGCTCGTATCCATAAGTAAAGGTCGTCCTGTCAATGAACTGACAGGCACGAGAGAGTCGCGCCTAAGTGAAACGACAACGCGAGAACAATAAGGTTGACACGTGTAACCTAAATGATAATGAAAATATAATAAGCACTAGTGTAAGCACTTTAGTGATTAGGTAAGTAAATAAAAGAAAAGGAAAAGAATAATAAAAGAAAAGAATAATGGAAAAAGATCGTTTCATGACAGTATGATCTTTCGTGGAATCCCATGTATAGAAAAGATATGATCGCGATAAATTTTTGCCATTCCCTCTAATGTGACTGTAGTGTGCAACGGAACAAGTCGTAATCTTTTGGAAAAATGATCGATAAACACCGATATGGCGTTATATCCTCCCGATTCCGGTACTTCTCCTATCATATCAGTGCCGATTATCTGCCACGGTTCAGTTGGTACCACATGTGGATGAAGTTGTCCAACTGGCTTGGTACGATGTGATTTTGTCGCCTGGCATTTTTCGCAACCTTCGACATATTTCCCTGCATCTCGTGTCACCCCTGGCCACCAGTAGTCCTGAGTGATCAACTCCGTGGTCTTGTACTGTCCTGGGTGTCCCGCTAGTGGCGTGTCATGGTACTGAGTGATTATTTTGGACCGGAGTAGGCGGTTTTTTGGTACATAAACACGCCCTTTCCATGTAATAACTTTGTTGGTTTCAGTCCACTCCAGATTTTTGGCAGCTAGGGCATCCTGTACAGTTCGATCTACTTGGTTTCTACTCTTTTGGATCTCTGATAACAGGAGATCTTCAGGAGCCGATAGGTCAAGAGCATGGATGAAAAATTCCGGTTTCAGGAGAACAATGTTCTCATTGTCCTTGTCCCCCGTCTCAAGACCTGTCATCCTCGACAGGGCATCAGCTTTCGTCATTGATTTACCAGGCTTGTGAACAAGATTGAAATTATACTCCGCTAATTCCAGTACCCAGCGCGCTTGTCGGCAGTTGAGTTTCTGCGGCTTCTTGAAGTACTGGAGGTTTGCGTGATCCGTAAAAATTTCGATCTGTTCCTCCGCGCCCAGCACTATAGTAAGAGGTATTGTAAAAGATCGTTCATCATAAGAAAGAGTGGATGCATTTAATTTAACTTCCCCGGTAGTATGAACCTGGTCAATGCAACTCCCGCTTCATACTGGGGTACAGGAGTTGCGGACTATTTTTCCAATACTGAAGAAGTACTTGCCACTACAAGCATTCCAAGGTTGTTGAAGCTCTAATAGGTCATCCTGATCATGAACAAATCCCGGCTAGGGAGCTCGTTGCCCGTAAAGTACGTGCTGCGCAGGAGAACCGTTATCTAAGAAATTTACTTGCGTTCAACATCTAGGGCCAAACATGCTTCTTGGTGTGTAGGATATTCCACTCCTTCATAAGTACGTAGATCTGCAAATGATGTAGCACCTTTGACACCAGTCGTCAAGTGAGTCCATAATCACCATGAGTTCTTTGTCATATATTTCGTAATTACGCTCAACCTTGTTGAGGGAACGTGAACGAAAAGCGATTGGATACCACCTATTGTCGACGAACTGTGATAAGACTGCACCATTGGCATAATCAGATGAATCAGCCTCGACTCGGAATTGTCCCTGGTCACAAGGAATCAATAAAACAACTTCCTCACAAATATGGCGTTTCAACTCTTCGAATGCCTCCTCCTGGTCTTTCTCCCACTTCCAAGTCCCATTTCCTGTGAGCTGTGTTAGTGGCTTTGCTACAAGACTGAACCCATGAATGAATCGTCGGAAGAAGTTGCAGAATCCTAGAAACTGCTGGACGTCGCGCTTCTTTCGTGGAGTAGTCCATTCTCGAACGGCTTGTACTTTCTTGGGATCCATGCGAATAGTTCCGTTACCAATGATAATACCGAGGTAGTCGATAACTGGTTTTTCGAAAGAGCATTTTTCGGGTTTAAGAAATAGCTTGTGCTCTCATAGAATATCAAGTACTTGATTTACAATTCGTCGATGCTCTTTTATACTGTTGGTAAAAATCAGTATGTCATCCATGTAAACGATAACATGACCTCTATTGATGAGATCTCGCAGGATATGGTTCATAAAACCTTGGAACGTCGCAGGAGAGTTAGTGAGTCCGAAGAACATAACGGTCGGTTCGAATAACCCCTGGTTAGTTCGAAAAGCCACTTTCCATTCGTCACCTTCCTTTATGCGGATGTTGTTGAATCCCCATCTGATATCCATCTTCGTGAAGATTTTAGCGCCTTTTAAACAATCGATTAGCTCCTGAATGAGAGGAAGTGGGTACCGGTTTTTAACCATCATCTCATTCAGTTTACGATAATCTTGTATCGGTCATAAGGTGCCATCTTTCTTTTTGACAAAGAAGAAGGGGGATGCCATCTGCAAGGTCAAAGGTCGGATTCGTCCAGTTCGAAGGTTTTCTTCAAGGAACTTGTCGAGCACCTCTTGTTCCTTTGGGTTTAGCAGGTATACCTTACAATCTAAAGGTTTGGAACCTGGTGTTAGATCGATAGCGTGGTCCCAAGGATGTCGTTGTGGCAACTGGTCGAATTCCTTCTGACTGAAAACATCAGGATAACCTTCGACATAGGGTTTGGAAGTGTCGAACTCTTCTACTGTTTCTTTCTTGGCTTGTTCCTCCGTCCACTTCGGTGACTGTACCTGCTCATGAACATATCTATCCCAGTCGAACAAGAAAAGCTGTTCGCCTTCCTGCAATGCTGCTCTAGAATGAGTATCCTCTGGTGTCCAAAAGTGTGGGTTGTAACTGCATCTTGTTGGACACCTGTCAAAAGTCAGTTCAGATGTTTTCCAATCAATGCTAGGGTTATGATGTCATAGCCAGTCTAGTCCTAGAAAGATATTATTCTTTCCTAGACTTACCACTCCGAATTGTATGATTTCTGAATGATTGCCGATAGTCATCCGGATCTCGACGTACTTGTCTATTGAGCCAGAGTCGTTGAGTGTGCCATTGGCATTATAGACAGTGTCATGAAGTGAGCCACCCCTATCATTTTCCTTTCCTTATGATACACCATCCGAGCTCTCCTACCTACAATAATCATTCCGGAACATTCCATTCCATTCTATTAGTTCCGTTCCATTCCTTGTGCCTGAGCTATACAGTATTATCTCATAGTTCCCACGCTCCACCTTGTATATATAAGCCAGCCCCCACAACCTGGTCCCTTATCTTGACCTCTTTGTCGTTGGGACCAGGTATGTCTCTAACTTACTTACTTGTATTTATTATCAATATAACTTTGTCGTTGGGACCAGTTGTCCGCTCCCGCCTAAGTCTCCGCTCCGCTCCGCCACCGTCGTCACCTCTTTGTGACATTAGGTCAAGATCCCTTACTGCACTGATAGCCTACCGATTAGGTTATCCTTGCAGGCTCCGCTTCCACCACGTCTACAGACACCTCCGCACCAAGCCTGCCCGCCCAAGCTATCGACTGCTCTGTCTACCCACACGCTTTTGATACTAAAGACCAAACCCACATCCACCGCAGCAAAAGCAGCTCCTGGGCTGATTGCAGTTCTCAACCCTGTCCGAACGCTGCTGCCAACTCCATCAGTGAAGAGGAGAACCTTTCCGACGGTACCGTGATCACACCCATCCTTATCCCTACTCCCACTGCACCCCCATCCATTATGTCGACCTCTGAAGTCAACACAAATCAGCTCATGGCACAGCTTATCGAGCAGGTGACTCAGCTCACAGCCAACCTTCACAGAGCTGCAGCCAAGTCGAGCATGAATAAACCCGAGCTCTTCAAAGGCTCGAGTAGTGCGGAAGCCCGTCGCTTCATTGCTCAGTATCAGAGCTGGGCAGTGGAACAACCGGATTTGAAGGACAACGAAGGGAAACTGATTAAGGCGGCTCTAGGATTCTTCTCGGGAAAGGCTGCTGATTGGGCCACCCCATACCTCTTGGAATTCAGTCATCACCAACAACCGTTTAATGGACGATGGGAAGACTTTAAAACAGCCTTCACCCTCCGATTCGAATCCATTGACGCAGGCATGGAAGCCCGGAATGCAATCCAGCATCTCAGGCAAGCAAAAGGTCAAACGGTAGCAGAATTTGCACAGAACTTCAAAGACATCGGCGATCGAACTGGGCTCTCAGATATCGACCTACGAGAACGCTTTCACAGTGGCCTCAACCCAGAGATTCGACAAAATCTCATCGTGGTCAACATAGCTCAGGGATTAGCCCCTACACTAGAGGAGGCAATCAGGCGAGCAATCTCGGTAGACGTATTCCTGCATGACCCCACCATGACAGGCCGTAATCAGGGTACCTCTCACATCTCCTCTCCCCCTGCCAACCCCCATGCTATGGACGTTGATGCCACGCATACCAATGGCAACAGTAGAGAAAGCTTCGTGGCCCAGATGAGAGGCAGGTGTTACGGTTGTGGTTCACAGAGTCATGAGAAGAGGAACTGCTCGTACAAGGACACAGTATGCCGCTACTGTGGGCGACGAGGTCATTTAGAGTCAGTCTGCCAGGATAAATTCATGGGTCTAGAACGCGGCCGGGGTAAGCGTCAACAACCCCGCCGTCAACAAGTCGCAGCCTCCTCTTCAACGCCTTTCACTCTCTTTCCCAATGAACCTGTCCAAATTGCGGCTTCCACTCCGGCCCCTGCTCCTGCCCCTATTGCCCAGTCCCCAGCTACCCCCGACCTCTCCATCCAAATTGCCCAGCTCCAAGAACTCCTGAACAGAGCCAATGCCATGGCCCCCGCTTCAGGCTCGCAGGAGGGTTTTTAAAGCGGGTACCCGTCTCGGCCGCACCGAGAGTACCCGTAAACCAATTTGCTATACATGCTACGTCCACATATGATTCTCTACCCTCATGTACCATATCTAATATTTCGGAATTGAACTCCAATTCGTCACACTTCCGAATTAACGCGAAATTAAGAGGAAGAAATCACAGTATAGCAACTGCGGCCATGGTTGATTCTGGAGCCACGGCTCTATTCCTGAATCAGGAGTTTGTCACCCGCCACCAAGTAAGGATCTTCCCACTCAGGAAACCCATTGGGGTCTTTAACATCGATGGATCTGCTAACCGAGCAGGGCAGATTACGCATTTTGCACGTCTAGCCCTGACTGTCGATAATCAAGAACGGTGGACAGATTTGCTGATAACCAATCTGGGAAGTGAAGACCTAATCCTGGGACTCCCCTGGCTACGTAAAGCCAATCCAGATATTGACTGGGAGAAGGGACGACTCTCGGTTAGACCACAACGGACAACGATAGAGGAGGTAGAAGAACAAGACACTGTGGAGGAAATTGAAACAGTCATCACTCCCGAAACCCCACTGAACTTAGCAGAGGAAGAGGAGGCAGATGAGTCGCCGATACACCGCATTCGAGCCAACCGACAAACCCGGCGTGCATGGGTGAAGTCAGGCATCCTACACGAACAAACAGAAGAGGTCTGGTGCGCAGCAGGATTCACATATTCCCAACAGCTAGCGGAGCAGGCCTACAAAGCAAAACCCGTGAAAACCTTCGAAGAAATGATCCCAGAGCCCTATAGGGATTTCAAAAAGGTATTCTCTGAAATGGCCTCAGAACGACTCCCTGAACACAAACCCTGGGATCACGCCATTGAACTGATCCCAGGAGCACCCGAAACCATGCGTACGAAAGTCTACCCAATGTCATTGAACGAACAAGGCGAACTCAACCGTTTTCTGGATGACAACCTCCGAAAAGGCTACATTCGCCCCTCAAAATCGCCACTGTCTTCACCTGTCTTCTTTGTGAAGAAGAAGGACGGGAAGCTCCGTTTTGTACAGGATTACAGGAAACTAAATCAAGTAACCCTAAAGAACCGCTATCCTCTCCCACTGGTTGCTGACATCGTCAGCCGTCTGCAGGGGGCACGGTACTTCACCAAATTTGATGTCAGATGGGGCTACAACAATGTCCGAATTAAGGAGGGTGATGAATGGAAGGCTGCTTTCGCAACCAACCGAGGGTTATTCGAACCCAGTGTAATGTTCTTTGGTCTCACCAACTCCCCAGCGACCTTCCAAGCACTCATGAATTCCATCTTTTCAGACCTAGTGGCAGCGGGGAAAGTAGCAGTGTACCTAGATGACATCCTTATCTTCAGTAACGAGCTACAACAACACCGGCAGATAGTGCGGGATGTACTAAAACGGCTAGAGAAACATGACCTCTATCTACGACCCGAAAAATGTGAGTTCGAGGAGCTTCAGATCGAGTACTTGGGACTAGTGATATCAGAAGGGGAAGTGCGCATGGATCCGGTAAAAGTGACTGCAGTTCGTGACTGGCCTACTCCAAAGAACCTGCGAGAGCTGCGAGGATTCTTAGGTTTTGCCAACTTTTACCGTCGATTCATACAGAACTTTGCCCGCATAGCACGCCCTCTGAATGACCTAACCAAGAAAGACTCAGGCTTCAACTGGGGAACACATCAGCAGCAAGCATTCGACACCCTAAGGGAAGCTTTTGTCACAGCTCCGGTACTGGCACTCTGGGACCCCAACAGGCTCACACAACTCGAGGTAGATGCATCAGGCTTTGCCACAGGAGGAGCTCTAATGCAGAAACAAGACGATGGTCAGTGGCACCCAGTAGCATTTCGATCAGCCTCCATGCAACCAGCCGAACGAAACTACGAAATCTATGACCGGGAGATGCTGGCAATCATTGAAGCACTAAAGGACTGGAGAAGCTTCCTGGAAGGATCACCGCAGACCTTCGAGATCATCACCGACCATGCAAACCTGGAATTCTGGCGCTCTGCACAGGACCTTAGCCGACGACAAGCGCGTTGGGCACTATGGTTATCCCGATTCGACTTCCGGCTGACTCACCGCCCAGGCAAGGCAAACACACAGGCAGATGCTCTGTCTCGCATGGCAACGCATCAGGTGTTGGACAGTGAAGACAACCGACAACAGACCGTTCTGAAACCAGCCCACTTTATGCAAGTGGCAGCAGCCTCACTACAGAACCCGTTGGAGGACCGCATCCAGAAGGCCTCGCAAAGAGAGGCCCAAGTACTCGAAGGACTGGAAGAGCTCAGGAGGAGAGGCCTCCAACGCTTGGCCAATGGGATAGCAGAATGGGAGGAGGATAACGGACTGGTGTACCACCGAGGTAGGGTATATGTCCCACCAGAGGATGACCTACGGACAGAAGTACTCAAACAATGCCACGACAACCCCTCCGCTGGTCACCCCGGACTTCACAACACCCTCGATCTCGTTAGCACCCACTTTTGGTGGCCCACCCTGCGATCCTTTGTAGAAAAGTATGTGGAAGGATGCGAAACTTGTGCTAGGAAAAAGATACAGAGACACCCACGAGCAGTAACACTACCCCTAGATGTCCCAGCAGGTCTGTGGGAAGAAGTGGGAGTTGACCTGATCACACAGCTGCCCAATTCACAAGGATACGATGCCATCCTTGTCTGCACCGACCTCTACGGGAAACAAATCCACGCAATCCCTTGTACCACATCAATCACAGCAGCAGGTGTCGCTGACATCTACTACCGCGAAATTTTCCGCCTCCATGGCCTCCCCCTCCGCTTTGTATCAGACCGAGGACCCCAGTTTGCAGCAAAGCTCATGCGATCACTACTCTCCCGCCTGGGAATCAAATCCAATCTCACATCGGGATACCACCCCCAAGCGAATGGGCAAACCGAGCGGGCAAACCAAGAAGTCGAAAAGTATCTCCGGCTGTATGTGGGACGTCGTCAGGATGACTGGGCAGAGCATTTGCCAATGGCGGAGTTTGTGATTAACTCACGTACCCACTCTGCACTTGGAATCTCCCCATTCGAGCTCACTTACGGCTACCTCCCCCTATTTAACATTCCCGTTGGTCAGCGAAGTGGGATTCCAGCAGTGGATGATCGCATTCAGATCCTTCGAGAGGTGCGACAGGATGCCGGGGCAGCTCTACACCTGGGAAAAAGATGGCAAAAGGAAAACTATGAACGAGGAAAACGAAAGGCACATCAGTTCCAAGTAGGAGATCAGGTCTGGCTAAGCGCAGAAGACATCAAGCTCCAACTTTCCAGTGAGAAACTTGGGGATCGACAGCTAGGACCTTACGCCATTTTGGAGAAGGTTGGTCCCCTGGACTACCGCCTGGACCTCCCACTGTCACTGGACCGCATCCACCCAGTATTCCACGTTGATAAACTGTACCCTTGGAGAGGGAACACCATCAATGGCGAAATTGCAACACCACCAGAACCAGTATACCTAGAAGATGAAGACGAGCCAGAGTACGAAGTTGAGGGCATCTTGGATAGTCGGATTAGGTGGAAGAAATTAGAGTACTTGGTAAAGTGGAAAGGCTACGATGCAGGACACAACTCCTGGGAACCTGCACCAAATCTTGAACACGCCCCTACAACTATCCGAAAATTCCACAAGAAGCACCCCCAGGCGGCAAAAGCTTGACCATTGAGGGCAATGGTCATAAGGAGGGGGGTAATGTCATGAAGTGAGCCACCCCTATCATTTTCCTTTCCTTATGATACACCATCCGAGCTCTCCTACCTACAATAATCATTCCGGAACATTCCATTCCATTCTATTAGTTCCGTTCCATTCCTTGTGCCTGAGCTATACAGTATTATCTCATAGTTCCCACGCTCCACCTTGTATATATAAGCCAGCCCCCACAACCTGGTCCCTTATCTTGACCTCTTTGTCGTTGGGACCAGGTATGTCTCTAACTTACTTACTTGTATTTATTATCAATATAACTTTGTCGTTGGGACCAGTTGTCCGCTCCCGCCTAAGTCTCCGCTCCGCTCCGCCACCGTCGTCACCTCTTTGTGACAGACAGGTGTTTTGATTGGTAAGTTCTTTGTGACGAGGTTGTGCCATTTGACAAATTCTGAGTCAGTGCATGAACCAATAGCTCCACTGTCGAGAAGTCCTTCTGTGACAATTTGTCGACTATCCTCCAGTGTTTTGAGTATTGCCGGAAGTTTCAGACTCTTGCCACGTGTTCTGCAAACATAACTCCTTTTGTTCTTGAGACTCCAGATGGTGGTAACTGCTGCTTTCCAGTTCTGTTTTCGTGTGTCCATGACGGTTTCTTCCGAGGCTTCTTTCTCCCGGGAAGAGGGCATCCAAGTTTGTAATAATCCCACTGCTCTCGGGACTTGATCTTCTCTAACTCTTTGAGTTAGCCATTCAGCAGTGTCGGGTTTGTACCGTATAGGTTTTTCGGATTTTTCGGTTTTGTGTGTGAAGGTGGACGCGTTTTTCTGTTTATTACCTGTACTGATTACATAATCAACGCTATTATCAACAAATTTCGAAATGTCCATATGCAAAGGCTCCTGCAGACCTATATCTACTGAGGAGCCTTGGGAAAACCCAAGTCATTAATGAAATCTGTATGCTCCTGCTCACTCATATTCAGCATGATACTTTGGACTACCGCCTTTCTCTTATGCGGGCAATTCCTACTCATGTGGCCTGGTTCGCCACAGTTGAAGCACAACTGCTTCTCTCTGGCCTGGTCGATGTCCATCGGCCTACCCGTTCCTCTGAATGTGGTGCTGGTGGCATCTCTTCTTGGTGCCGCAGGGTATTCTGCTCTCAGAGCTGCTTTCGGCTCCTGTCGGTTCTGTTGAGTGGATGACTGTCCACGACTCTGTCCCTGTGGATTAGCGTTCCACCACCCCGCATACCCGTAACCTCTCTTCTGTTCGGCCCACTGCTGCCTTACGTTATCAGCTCCAGTAACTACCTTCTTCAATTCCTTGTAGTCTTCAAAGGGCTCCGTTCGTCCTTTAATAATGTCATACAGGAGGGTGTGATTGACAGCTCTCTCTGCTAGGGTAAGGACGTGCGACTCATCCTTTTTGTACCCCGCATCTTTCAGCAACAATTCAAACTCTTTGAAAAAGTCGCCGGCCGAAGACTTCCCCTGTCAGATATAAGTTAGTTTATCGTGAGCCTCCTTCTCCTTCGCGACATTCGTGAACTCCTGATCCATATCATCAATGAGCTGCTTCCCAGTGATGTCCCATGTCCCTCTGTCGATATTGAAGTGGTCATCCGTGTAGACCTGGGCCCATTCGTCGGCCTTTCCTCTGACCAGGAAGGACATGATAATGGTGGTGACATGATGGGAGTTGTCAACCTGTTTCGTCTCTGTTAACTCAGAAATGTAAGCCATCATTCTTCGTCGCCATGGTCAGTAGGTGGTGGGGTCACCATCGTAGTTCCCCGGTGTATTGACAAACACCCGGCGTGGACTAGAGGTAACATTACCGGTTTCTGGCAGGTCGGGCGCATGTATCAACCGATCAGTCATGTTGGGTTATAGGAAGGGGGATGAGCGTGTTTGGTAAAAATGAAAATATGTAATGTATCAAGAAAACTAGTTTTCAATGGCGTGTTGAATCCTAGGCAAGTTTGTAAAAGTTTTGTTGTGACGGGTGGTGTGTGGTAGAAGCTCTATTCTTCTGTCAGCAACTCGCTAGCTCTCACAAGAGACAACCAGGTGTCACACGATAGACGATGAGCAAGAGGGCGAAAAAGCAAAAAGAGGATGGATAAGACAACCCAACTACAAGTCTAGCTACCGAGGAGAATAGACGAGAATAGAGCTAAGGAATATACCTACAAAATACTAAGTCTTATATACTAATGGGATATGAAGCCGTGAGAGATGTCTTGCGCCGTAACTGTGAGGATCTACAATAAGAGTCGCTCATATCCATAAGTAAAGCTGTAGATATTAGGTGAGTAAACAATAAGGCAATATAAAAAGAAGCATGGAAGCAGAACAATAATGATGTCGTCCTGTCAATGAGCTGACAGGCACAAGAGAGTTGTGCCTAAGTGAAACGACAACGCGAGAACAATAAGGTTAACACGTGTAACCTAAATGGAAATGAAAATATAATAAGTGCTAGTGTAAGCGCTTTGGTGATTAGGTAAGTAAATAAAAGAAAAGAATAATGAAAAAGGATGTTTCGTGACAGACATTGGTGATGATATGCTGACTTGGGGGTGAATGCAAAATGCAAGTGTAGAAATACCAACACCAACACCAACACACACACACACAAAACTAAGTCAAACACCAAGTTCAGAGGGGTGCAGAAAAGATATAAAATTTATTGTTTGAATCTAACTCTGTCTAGTAGAGTAGGAGTTTTGTAATAGATTTTCTTTCACAAGTTCTATAAAACTTGGGCTTGCTATGGCTAACAGGTTCCTTAATCTGACTTTGACTGAATAACTTTACTAAACTGCACTTTGAATAACTTTACTTTCTTTCTAAGTTAAAAGTACAATCTTTCTTTGTTATACAAGTCTGTCTGAATCTCAGAACTGTTTCTCTCTCTCTCTCTCTCTATGCTGAAACTCTCTCCCTTTCTGTAGGATTAGCAGTCACTACAAAAGTGGGGGGGGGGGGGGGGAAGAAAGCTTCCATTCATTCTTGGGATTGAGCTCCTTTTATGTCCTGGGCAGAGATCTAGATCTAGGGACCTAAATTACTCCGCAGTTCTAGAATGCTCAATAGCTCCACAGTTCTAGAACATTATTATGACAACTGTCAGAATTCTGGTCTGGAACCTTTCTAAACAGAACCTCATATATTCCTGTTGTGCCTATCATGTTGTCAAGTAGCAACTGATATATGATAATTTGAACAGTCTTGGACTTTCTCTACACTCCTCAGCAATCCTAGGTTAGGTTGCAGTTTTCTATAATATACATACTGTTTCTTTGAACAACAGGAAAAGCAAGATATGTACAAAGAACTGGTTTTAGTACATTTATCTACTGCCTGTGACTAGGCCTTGCCACTGAGAACCCTCCCAGTTCATCTGTGGTTAACATCTGCACAGGGCAGGTATTGCACAAGGTACTGTAGACATGGTACAAAGACTCCCTGCTGGCATGTGCAAAGTTTTGGAAATTAAGGGTTTTTATGCATAGCCTGTTTTCAGGTGTATCAGTGATTGGACCAGGCTCTCAGATGTCGACCTGCGAGAATGCTTCCATAGCGGCCTCAACCCAGGGATCCAACAAAATCTCATTGTGGTCAATATAGCCCAGGGACTAGCCCCCACACTGGAGGAGGCTATTTGTCAGCGACTCGCTAGCTCTCACAAGAGATAACCAGGCGTCACATGATGAACAATGAGCGAGAGGATGGAAAAGCGATGAGGATGAATAAAACAACCCAACTACAGGTCTAGCTACCAAGGAGTATAGACGAGAATAGAGCTAAGGAATATAACTACAAAATACCTAGTCTTATATACGAAATGGGATATGAAACCATGAGAGATGTCTCGCACCGTAACCATGAGGATCTACAATAAGAGTCGCTAGTATCCATAAGTAAAGCTGTAGGTATTCGGTGAGTAAACAATAAGGCAATATAAAAAGAAGCATGGAAGCAGAACAATAATGATGTCGTCCTGTCAATGAGCTGACAGGCACGAGAGAGTCGTGCCTAAGTGAAACGACAACGCGAGAACAATAAGGTTGACGTGTGTAACCTAAATGATAATGAAAATATAATAAGTGCTAGTGTAAGTGCTTTGGTGATTAGGTAAGTAAATAAAAGAAAAGAATGTTTTGTGACACTATTAGGCGAGCAATTTCAGTGGATGTGTTCCTGCACAATCCCACCATGACAGGTCACAATCCAGGCACCTCCCATACCACCTCCCCCCCTGCTAACTCCCATGCTATGGATGTTGATGCCACGCACACTAGTGGTAACAGCAGAGAAAGCTTTGTAGCTCAGATGAGAGGTAGGTGTTATGGCTGTAGCTCGCAGAGTCACAAAAAGAGGAACTGCTCATACAAGGAGACAGTTTGTCGCTACTGTGGGCAACGAGGCCACCTAGAATCAGTCTGCCAAGACAAGCTCATGGGTCTAGAACGTGGCCAGGGTAAGCATCAACAACCCCGCCGCCAACAAGTTGCTGCTTCCTCTTCAACACCCTTTACCCTCTTCCCCAACAAACCCGTCCAAATCACTGCTTCCACTCCAGCTCCCACTGCTCCGTCCCCACTTACTCCTGACCTTTCCACCCAGATCGCCCAGCTCCAGGAGCTCCTTAACAGAGCCAATGCCATGGTCCCAGCACCAGGTTCTCAGGAGGGTTTTTAAAGCGGGTGCCTGTCTCGGCTGCATCGAGAGTACCCGTAAACCAGTTTGCTATACATTCCACATCTGCATATGATTCTCTTCCCTCCTGTAAAATATCTATTATTTCGGAATTGAACCCCAATTCATCACACTTCCGGATTAATGTGAAATTAAGAGGAAGAAATCACAGTATAGCAGCTGCAGCCATGGTCGATTCTGGAGCCACTGCTCTATTTCTGAACCAAGATTT
This sequence comes from Lentinula aciculospora, assembly GCA_028011355.1. Lineage (NCBI taxonomy): Eukaryota > Fungi > Basidiomycota > Agaricomycetes > Agaricales > Omphalotaceae > Lentinula > Lentinula aciculospora. Next base: position 441,892 of record JAOTPV010000041.1, read on the forward strand.
TGTCACCTGCCACCATGTAAGGACCTTCCCACTCAGGAAACCCATTGATGTCTTTAACATTGATGGGTCTACTAACCAAGCAGGGCAAATCATGCACTTTGCATGTCTAGCCTTGACTGTCGATAGCCAGGAACGGTGGACAGACCTGCTAATAACCAATCTGGGAAGCGAAGACCTAATCCTCGGACTCCCCTGGCTACACAAAGCCAATCCAGATATTGACTGGGAGAAAGGACGGCTCTTGGTCAAACCACAATGGACAATGACAGAAGAGGCAGAAGAGCAAGATACTGAAGAGGAAATTGAAGCAATCATCACTCCTGAAGTCCCACCAAGCATAGCAGAAGAGGAGGCAGAGGAATCGCCCATACACCGCATTCGAGCCAACTGACGAACCCAACATGCATGGGTGAAGTCAGGCATCCTACACGGACAAACAGAGGGGGTCTGGTGTGCGGCAGGATTCACCTATTCGCAACAGCTAGCAGAACAGGCCCACAAAGCAAAACCCCTGAAAACCTTTGAAGAAATGGTCCCAGAACCTTATCATGACTTCGAAAAGGTATTCTCCGAAACTGCTTCAGAATGCCTCCCAGAACACCAACCCTGGGATCATGCCATCGAACTGATCCCAGGTGCACCTGAAACCATGCGTACAAAAGTCTATCTGATGTCATTAAATGAACAAGGTGAACTCGACCACTTTCTGGATGACAATCTCCAAAAAGGCTATATTTGTCCCTCAAAGTCACCACTGTCATCACCTGTGTTCTTTGTAAAGAAGAAGGATGGAAAGCTCAGTTTCGTACAGGACCACAGGAAACTTAACCAAGTAACCCTGAAGAATTGCTATCCCCTCCCCCTGGTTGCCGACATTGTTAGCCATCTGCAGGGGGCACGGTATTTCACCAAGTTTGACGTTAGATGGGGCTATAACAATGTTCGGATTAAGGAGGGTGATGAGTGGAAAGCTGCTTTTGCAACCAACCGGGGGTTATTTGAACCCAGTGTAATGTTCTTTGGTCTCACCAACTCCCCAGCCACCTTCCAAGCGCTCATGAACTACATTGTTTCAGACCTAGTGGCTGCAGGAAAAGTAGCAGTTTACCTAGATGATATCCTCATCTTCACTAATGAAATACAAGAACATCGGCAGGTAGTGTGAGAAGTACTCAAATGGCTAGAGAAATACGACCTTTACCTATGACCCTAGAAATGTGAATTTGAGGAGCTCCAGATCAAGTACTTGGGACTAGTGATATCAGAAGGGGAAGTGCACATGGACCTGGTAAAAGTAGCTGCAGTTCATGACTGGCCTAAACCAAAGAATCTGTGAGAGTTACGGGGATTCTGAGGTTTTGCTAACTTCTACCATTGATTCATACAGAAATTTGCCCACATAGCACGCCCTCTGAATGACCTAACCAAGAAAGACTCGGGCTTCAACTGGGGAACACATCAGCAACAAGCATTCAACACCCTAAGGGAAGCTTTCATCACAGCACCGGTACTGGCACTCTGGGACCCCAACAGGCTCACACAACTTGAGGTAGATGCATCAGGCTTCACTATGGGGGGAGCTCTAATGCAGAAACAAGATGATGGTCAGTGGCACCCAGTGGCATTCTGATCCACCTCCATGCAACCGGCAGAACGAAACTACGAAATCTATGACCAGGAGATGCTTGCCATCATTGAAGCACTAAAGGACTGGAGAAGCTTCCTGGAAGGATCACCACAAACCTTTGATATCCTCACTGATCATGCAAACCTGGAATTCTGGCATTCTGCTCAGGACCTCAGTCGACGGCAAGCACGATGGGCACTATGGTTATCCCGATTTGACTTCCAGCTCACTCACTGCCCAGGCAAGACAAACACACAGGCGGATGCTCTCTCTCGCATGGCAGCCCATCAGGTTTTGGACAGTGAAGACAATTGACAACAGACTGTTCTGAAACCAGCCCACTTTGTGCAAGTGGCAGCAACCTCACTACAGAACCCGTTGGAGGACTGCATCCGAAAGGCATCGCGAAGGGAGGCCCAGGTACTGGAAGGACTGGAAGAGCTTAAGAGGAAGGGTCTCAAATGCTTGGCCAATGGAATAGCAGAATGGGAAGAAGACAATGGACTAGTGTACCACTGAGGTAGGGTATACGTCCCACCAGATTGTCATGAAACGATCTTTTTCATTATTCTTTTCATTTATTATTCTTTTCCTTTTCTTTTATTTACTTACTTAATCACCAAAGCGCTTACACTAGCGCTTATTATATTTTCATTATCATTTAGGTTACACGCGTCAACCTTATTGTTCTTGTGTTGTCATTTCACTTAGGCGCAACTCTCTCGTGTCTGTCAGCTCATTGACAGGACGACGTCATTATTGTTCCGCTTCCATGCTTCTTTTTATATTGCCTTATTGTTTACTCACCTAATACCTACAGCTTTACTTATGGATACGAGTGACTCTTATTGTAGATCCTCATGGTTACGGTGCGAGATATCTCTCACGGTTTCATATCCCATTTCGTATATAAGACTAGGTATTTTGTAGTTATATTCCTTAGCTCTATTCTCGTCTATTCTCCTCGGTAGCTAGACTTGTAGTTGGGTTGTTTTATCCATCCTCTTTCGCTTTTTCACCCTCTTGCTCATCGTCTATCATGTGACGCCTGGTTGTCTCTTGTGAGAGCTAGCGAGTCACTGACACAGATGACGACCTACGGAAAGAAGTACTCAAACAATGTCATGACAACCCCTCTGTGGGTCACCCAGGACTTCACAATACCCTTGATCTTGTTAGTACCCCTTTTTGGTGGCCCACCCTGTGATCCTTTGTAGAAAAATATGTGGAAGGATGTAAGACTTGTGCAAGAAAGAAGATACAGAGACACCCACGAGCAGTAACACTACCCCTAGATGTCCCAGCAGGCTTGTGGGAAGAAGTGGGAGTTGACCTGATCACACAGCTGCCCAACTCACAAAGGTATGACACTATCCTAGTCTGCACTGATCTTTATGGGAAACAAATCCATGCAATTCCTTGTATGACGTCAATCACAGCAGCAGGTGTGGCTGACATCTACTATCACGAAATTTTCTGCCTCCATGGTCTTCCCCTCCACTCTGTATCAGACTGAGGACCCCAGTTTGCAGCAAAACTTATGCAATCACTACTTTCCTGGCTAGGAATCAAATCAAATCTCACATCGGGATATCACCCCCAAGCGAATGGACAAACTGAATGGGCAAACCAAGAAGTTGAGAAGTATCTCAGGCTATATGTGGGACGCCAACAGGATGACTGGGCGGAGCACTTGCCGATGGCAGAGTTTGTGATTAACTCTCGCACCCACTCTGCACTTGGAATGTCCCCATTCAAACTCACCTATGGTTACCTTCCCCTGTTTAATATTCCAGTTGGACAATGGAGTGGAATTCTGGCAGTGGATGATCATATCCAAAATACTGTGGGATGCACGACAGGATGCTGGGGCAGCACTACACCTGGGGAAAAGGCAACAAAAGGAAAACTATGAATGGGGAAAATGAAAGGCACATCGGTTCCAAGTGGGAGATCAGGTCTGGCTAAGTGCAGAAGACATCAAGCTCCAGCTTTCCAGTGAGAAACTTGGGGACCGACAGCTAGGACCATATGCAATTTTGGAGAAGGTTGGCCCTTTGAACTACTGTTTGGACCTCCCACTGTCACTGGACTGCATCCACCCTGTGTTCCATGTCGATAAGTTATACCCTTGGAGAGGAAACACTGTCAACGGCAAAATTGCAACCCCACCAGAACCAGTATACCTAGAAGATGAGGACAAGCCAGAGTATGAAGTTGAGGACAGCCTGGATAGTCAGGTTAGGTGGAAGAAGTTAGAGTATCTGGTAAAGTGGAAAGGCTATGATGCAGGACACAACTCATGGGAGCCTGCACCAAATCTTGAACATGCCCCAACCACTGTCATGACGTGCTATACAGAATACGGTACTTACTTCATCTTCTCCTATGTTCCCTCTTTCTTTACCTTCATGACTGCCTGGACTCTTTTCCATTCTTCCATATTCTTTTACTTCTGTCTATCATCCCTCAGAACCTTCCATCACATTCCAGACACTTCTATTGGCTTCCCACGCTGTCGCTTACTCATCCAAACCCTTGTATATATAGTACAGTAGTTAACACCTAGTTCCCCATCTTGACCTCTTGGTCTTTGGAACTAGGTTAGTACTTGTATCGTTGTTTACAGTTAATATACTCACTTGGTCTTTGGAACTAGTTTTCCTTGTGCGACCCTAGTGATTGGCCCCTGCGCTATCACTGTTGTCTTGATCATTACTTCTTTTTGCCTTCATGTGTGGTGCTAGCCCCACCCCTTGCCTTGGTTTGTGCTTTGAGCCTGTGCCTCCTCCATGCTTTCTCCCTTTGTCAGCACAACCACTATCTGAAAATTCCACAAAAAGCACCCCCAGGTGGCAAAAGCTTGACCATCAAGGGCAATGGTCATAATGAGGGGGGTAATGTCATGAAGTGAGCTACCCCTATCATTTTCCTTTCTTTACAATACACCATCCGAGTTCCCCTACCTACAATAATCATTCCGGAACCTTCCATTCCATTCCTTGTGCCCGAGCTATACAGTATTACATCATAGTTCCCACACTCCACCTTGTATATATAAGCCAGCCCCCACAGTCTGGTCCCTTATCTTGACCTCTTTGTCATTGGGACCAGGTATGTCTTTTACTTACTTACTTGTATTTATTATCAATATAACTTTGTCATTGGGACCAGTATCTGTCCGTTTCCATCCAAGTCTCCACTCCGCTCCACCACTGTCGTCACCTCTTTGTGACAATCCTTACAAAGATCCTAGGTTCCACTCTGCATTGTCATCAAATTGGATTCTTGGGACTCTCACCTTCCAATCAGGTCTAGGGGAGTGTTGAGAACTGTAAGGGAGAGAAATAGAAGCCCCAATTGGAGAGCAAGGCAGTGACGCTGATAGCAGTTGGGAGTATATTCCTGGTTACTTCAATTGATGCTTTTAGGGATACTTCCATTCTTTGAGTTGAGTGATCAGACATGTTTCAGGATAACTTTTCCTTTTACTTATAAATACTAATGGGCCTACTTTTCCCTCAGTCATTTGCACTTACTTGTGTGCCTCTGAGGGTGAGTGGTTCATAGTTCTACAATGTTCAAAGAGTATGATTTATTTATACCTACCTAGGAATATGTATCATAGTTTCACAGGTAGATTTATATACCAGTTGTTCACACTTATTTGTGTGCCTCTGAGGGAATACTTATCATCATTTCACACTAGGCAAAGTTTAATTGTGATGGGTGGTGTGTAGAAGCTCTATTCTTTTGTCAGCAACTTGCTAGCTCTCACAAAATGATAACCAGGCATCACGTGATAGTCAATGAGCAAGAGAATGAAAAAGATGATAAAGTCAGAATAAACCCCAATACAAATCTAGCTACCAAGGAGAATAGACAAGAATAGAGCTAAGGAATATAACTACAAAGTATCTTATCTTATATACATGTGGTGATGAAGGGAGAAAGCACGGAGGAAAGCACAAGCTCAAGCACAAGCCGAAGTGAGGAGTGGGTCTAGCACCACACACCAAGGCTGAAAGAGATAATGATCAAGACAGCAGCGATAGCACGAGGGCCAATCGCTAGGGTCACACAAGGAAGACTAGTTCCAAAGACCAAGTAAGTATATTGAAGGTAAACGATGATACAGGTACTAACCTAGTTCCAAAGACCAAGAGGTCAAGATGGGGAACTAGGTTTCAGCTACTGTACTATATATATAAGAGCCTCGATGAGTAAGCGAAAGCGCGGGAAGTTGATGGATGTGTTTGGAATGTGATAGAAGGATGCGGAATGATGTAGATGGATCCAAACAGTAACAGCGATGAGGGAAGGGGGAGATGTAGGAGAAATAAAGTAAGTACTGTATCTTGTATAGCACATCATGACAATACATATAGTAAATGAAACCATGAGAACTGTCTCACACCATAACTGCAAGGATATATAATATGAGCTGATCATATCTATAAGTAAGGCTGTAAGTATACAATGAGTGAATGATAAGGCAATATAAAAGAAATGTGGATGCAGGATAATAGTGACAATGACCTGTCAATGGACAGATAGACACCAGAGAGTGACACCTAGATGAAACAATAATGCAGGAACAATAAGGTTGTTGCATGAATGGCAATGAAAATATAATAAACACTGATGTAAGTTCCAGGGCACTTAAGTAAAAGAATGATAAAAGAAAAAGAAAAGAATAATAGAAAAAAGATACTTTTGTAACAGCACCTGTGCTGAATTATTCCCATTAGAATGTGTTCAAAGGTCTGTTGAGGGTAAACATCTAGCATCAAGCAAGTCCTAGGTTGTGATCAAGAAGGGATTATTATTGCTGATGGGTCCCAGGTTGCAAGTAAACAAGATCAGTGCACAATGAAGCATGATGTTATATTCATGTGAGCTGAGTACTTTTCATACTTTGCAATACTACTCCCTACTCTTCTGCATCTTAAACTTCCTCTTTTCCCTTCACAGGGAAATTATCTTGCAAAGGACTCTGCATTTTCTCACTGGACCTATTCAAGAACTTATCCTTCCTTCCACACTTATTTGTTATTCCTTCTCCTATCTGCAGCATTATCTTTTCTTCCATTATGCAGTTGACTACTTTAGGTATTATCTTTGCAACACTGGGAATAGCGGCTCCTGATGATCAAACCATATTGGGTAGTAACTCCAGAGGATTGAAGGTAGTGCAAAGTATAAAAGATACAATAGCAAGTAGGTAGAACTTTAGTTTTAATATCAACCCAAATTGACTTAGCCTACACCCTTAATTCTACTCCTCTATCCTCTCAACTTGCTCCATTTTTGTGTAATAATCTTTGCAAATAAATGGCTGCTACTACTTTTTCTCACCCGTACAGCTCAATGTAGTGAGGACATTACTAATAGTAGCCATCAATGTCTGTTACCCTCACCAACACTATAGACCTTTCACACTTTGCAGAAGACTACCTACCTTACACATATTATTTTCCTATGCAATTTCTATTGCCCTTTATCTACAGTTCTAGCTAAGCACAACTTTAACACATGACATGACCAAGGAAATTGGGGGAAAGACACAGTTGGAAAGGAAGGGAAGAGACGGTAAGTGGTGGTATGAGGTTCAAGACAGTGGATTGTTCATTTGCACATTAAACAAGATCCAAACTCATAGTCAACATTGGTCTGTTGGATGTGTCAATGCTGCAGTCTATTCTGTTGACCAAAGTACAATTTGGACAAGTTAGTTGAGACAGAAAGTGGTTTCAATGAAGTTTGAAACAATCTAGAAAAGGTCATTTGAACCATTGCAAGCCAATTTAGGATCCAAAATTTTGACTGGCATTGTTCCAATGAATCAGGAAGAAAAATCTTATGCAATAAATGAGTAATATTTGTAGACATTACTCAAAGAGTAGCTACTGTAAGCAAGTCTGCAGGAGAATAGGTAGTGTATTAGTTCAATTCTGCCATGACACGAATGGGTGATCCCAGCACAATCTAGACTGATGGCAAGGAACACAGGGATACCCATGCTCGAAAATTTCAAAGTCCGACATGCTGGCAAAAGGATTCCGAGCTTGTGAGTCACTTGTTGCTACATACATGACCGGAATGATGTGTATGATTGGGATTTATCATAGCTGGAGTATTTTCGAGGACATCAATATGGAGATTAGAGCTTTCAGAGTCATCGTCGCTCATGCTAACATCCTTGGACCTCATTGTTCGCAATCATTTCAGAAAAACTGATATATATCTCTCAATCTTATCTCCTTAGCAGCTCTGATATGATGTCCGGCTGAAACCGGCACATTGAGCGGACTTTCAATTTTTCCGAGCATGGGGGGTCCCTCAGTTCCTTGCCACCAGGCTGTATTCACAAACGCGTTTACTCTTCGTGAACTAAAGACGATTAGCCAGGCTAAGCAAAATCCAATATCAAATAGAATGTGCAGGAAGTAGGTGACAGATACCACCAAAATTACATTTCCTCTTTATTCGCGCGATATAAACACACATCTGACGGAATGAACGAAGATCGAGCTCTATAAAAAGCTCTGGCCACATCTCTTCACTTGCTCCCCCAGGTTCAATGAATTCCATTCCAGTAAGCTAAAGACATAAAAGCTACTCACAGGACTGTGTCTCAGCAATAGAGCAGAGAAGGGACCACTGATATCCTTGAAGCTACAGCAAGAATGACAGGAATGTAAATTCATTTGGAAAACTCTGCGTACAAGCTACAATACAGAAATCCATCAGACAAGCACTCCTCTCGCTGACACGTTTCCCGAAAGCTTTCGCAAACTTCCGACCGAAAGCATGTCAAACATCCTCGAAACCGTCCATACAGACAGCTATGTTCTCTGTATAACGAGGAAGTGCGGATATCATCGTCTGGATTTGAAAAAGTGGCATTTATAAAAATGCGAGACTCGGTCAGTTACTATAAAAAGATCCTGATGAGTATGTTCTGAAAAACCATAAAAACGGAAGTCGCGATTATATAGGTTTTTCCAAGTGGTCCGTGCGTAACACTCACGTGCACACCCGTCAGTTCGCGAAATCTCTATAAATGATTGTTAATGAATGGGTTTAAAGTTTATACTGACAGTGATAATCCAGCCCTTTCGTTGTACTACCAGCAGCTCCCATGGATCACGGGAAGCAGTCTTCTATTCCTGTTTGCTTATCTGCTTATTAGCTCAACATTCATTTGCTTACAATATGTTGGGGCAAGATGAAACTCGTTATTTCGAATGGGCTGATACTTAGACTCGCGCTATTTCCTACAAATTAACCTTGATCAAGTAATGTCTCTATCATGGCTTATCGTTTGGATAGTAGAGCTCAACTATAATCTTGCAGCTGAGCTCATTAAGACCGAACACATCGGATAACATAGAACTTGAAGCTCTATAAGACTTCTGGTGCGGCAGTGTCAAGCTCTTTCATATCACTTCCTCGCTCCCTTGATTTATGTCCCCTCAACGAACTTTTCCGATTGATGAAGCTCAGTTGACGAGTGTGATCACTGAAGGGATTTTCTACGGGTAAGTGTTTAAGCTGGTAAATACCATATGTGATAGTGACTTCAGCTTCTTCACACAGTAAATCGATCTCCGCTGTATTCACGTTACCCCCAGCACTGACTTTTGGCGTTCGTATACATAGGAATCTACTTAGTCACTTTCTTCGTGTGCATCCACGACCTCATCTCCAGTAGACATGTCCGCACGTTCGTTTTCAAACGTCGGAAAGACGTACACGTCCACATGATAGTTGCTGCAATCTGTCTGTCATTCTTCGCCACGCTAGACTTAGCTGCTGGGATCAGACTCAACCTCAGGGTTTTTCTCTATCTACGAGGCAATACCGTGGATGACTTTAGTGATATCTCATATTGGGTGAACGTTCTCAAGATGGTGGCTTTTGTGGGTCAGGTACTTACAGGAGATAGTATCTTGGTGAGTTCTTGTATCAGTACATGAGCTTACCCACCTTTCAATGAACATCCAAGTTGTATAGGTGTTGGGTAATATATGGAAGGAACTATCGGGTGATTGCTGCCCCCGCTATAATGCTAGCTGCAGAATTGAGTGCGTCTCCGACCTCTGTTGCGCGTGTCTGACCAACAACTTATCTTGGATCGTAGTATGCGGATGCGCTGAAATTTACATTGAATCCACATTCGGGACCGGTATGACCTTGGTGGTTTCGAAACAATTTTCCCCGTACATCATCACTGTCATTGTGTTGACGGTTTGCGTGAACATCTCTGTAACGTGTGAGTGCCGAGTCGCTCTCGGTCAGATAATATCCTAGAGTTGATTATGAAACACAGCTCTGATTATCTGGCGCATCTGGTCCATCATCAACACCACAAAGAAACTCTTTCCCTCTCGCACGCGAAGTCCTTCCTCTGATGCCCTGTGTATCCTGGTGGATTCTGGACTGATGTATACAAGTTCTGCGTTGATTATGTTGATCACCTATGTCATGCAAAACAATGCCAGTTACTTAGTCTCCGACTGTGTAAGTGTTTCATTTCTGTAATAAATCGGGAGGCTGAAAGTCTGTGGTTATCATATATCTAGCTGGTTCAAATCATTGTAGGTTTCCTTTTACATGACTTCGCCTATAACGGTGCCTCATTCACGGCCTTCATAGGGAATCACCTTCAACCTCATCATCATCCGTGTCGGACGCGGTACTGCTACACAACCATTAGCTGAATTAGAGAAGACCCGTTCAGACGTTTCTGAGAGACATTCTATATATTTCAGTAATTCCGCCTCTCAGCGAGAACATTTTGATGCAAGTGCTTCATTCAACTCTTTCGATACCGAGAGGCTTCGCGAAGGGACCGAGCTGCGCTTAGATGATGATTCGGGAGTATTGACCCCTCCGCCCAAAACTCACTCTGCTAGGATACTTTAGACATCCAAAGACAGTGACAGATATCAATAGCTATGTAATAGTACCATACTTGTCTTGTAACTTTCTATGTACTGTAATACAGTCCTAATTTCAAGTATCTTTGTTGTAGACGAACACGGGCCGCGTTACGCGTACGCAATGCTGAATCGAAAATAGTAAACCACTAATTATGCAAGTTGTCTCATTACCGTAGTCCTGATCGACGAATTTGGACTTCATACCTCCTTACGTGCATCGCAGAATCATCACAGCTATATCAGCTTGCCGTTCATTGTATTCTGCTATTTGTCCCAGTTGGAGTCAGCATTCCTTGTTTCGAGCTGCGAAGTTTCTCGGTGGAACCGGAAATCTCAATCACATTGATTTTATCCTTGCTCCAGGCCAACGTTCACCAATTGATCAGCTTCCTAACGAGCTGCTCTCACAGATCTTCAGAGAAGTCTGTGTGATTGGTATGCAAGATGGACTATTGAATTCCGTCAGGGAGGCTCTGAGTCAAGCTCTACCATACTCGTGTGTGTTCCGACTCCGCACTGTTTGCACCCGCTGGTATGGATGTGTAAGACAATCGTAAGTATTGTATTCTCAGAGCACACTGAATGTGTAACGTCTGCGTAAGATATCTACCTGTAAGACAATCGTAAGTATTGTATCTAAGTGAAATATGATTAGCTATCCTACAGGCATAGGGAAATAATAAGTACTTACTCTCAGAGCACACTGAATGTGTAACGTCTGAGAGTCAACTTAGAATACAGCTTCGTATATAAGGAGTGCGTGTCTGTAAGTGATCGAGCGGGCGCAGTCCATTTGTAAGTAAAGTAATCGAAAGAAAGACAAGAAATCGAGACTAAAGAGATCAAAGAGGAGTAGTGGAAAGAGACCAGGCACGTAGACGTCAGTACCTGAGATAACATCAATCCGTACGACACACGAGGTCAATGTATGTGCCTTCTACATCTTCCCATACCGTTTCACAGGATGAGTCACAGTAGATCCGGTGTTATGGACAAATATCAAGTTTAGAATTCCTACACCCAATCCCATCGCTGGAGATCGTTCGCGAGCGGTTTGTGCATATACTTTACTCGCATATCCACTATTCAAAGGACTTGACTTCGACAGCCGAAGTTCTCATCATGAAAGCAACACCTGTCAATTTCGAGGTGCTCGCTTGCTTTCTTGATTCCACATATTCACGCCTTCGCCGACTCCGTATCTATTCGCCTCGGTTTTCAGATTTCTTTCAATTTGGGTTTAGCTGGCACTCTTTTCTGACTGGGAGGAGCTCGAGCTTCTTCAGGACGAAACTGTTCCTTTGGCGCTCACGTTCTTCATGAGAACCGCTCCGCGAATCCAAAACCTAAGATGTATTCTTTAATAAAACATCCTCCGGAGGATTCTTTCCAGTGTCTCCGCCTTCAATAGCTCGATATGTATTTGGGATACGGGAAGGTCGACCTAGTCGTTGACCTTTTCCTAAATATCAACACATTATGTTCGAGGGAGCGCCGCCTGCCACAACTTGCTATTCGTCTGGCTGTTCATGCTAAATCTTGGCCAATCATTTCATCCCTGACCATATTTCTTACCTCGAAACACCGTAGTATGCATGTCATAACAACAATCATAGCTTCCTTCATCTTACCCAACATAGAACATCTACATATTGAATGGATCACATTATCAAAATCATAACTCAAACGAGTGTGACATAAGCGTTACTTCCGTTCTCGCAGATATGCACACTCGCGGATATGTTGCTTTTCGAAACACATAGACCTAGTGACTTTATGGTGATCGTGGAGAATCGCTATTCGAAGGTGCAAATGGAAGTCGGGGAAGAGGATTGAGGAAGTATATGTTAGTCAAGATAATTGCAATGAGAGGGTACCAAAGACTAGCAATGGTGTGACTGATTAACCTCTTGTATAGCGAAAGCTACGGGGGATTCTTCTAAGCTGCGATCAAGAATCTAAGGAGAGGGACGAAGAACAAGAAGGAGAAGCAGCGTAAAGCATTCGCAATATCTCCTTGCAGATTCACTCTTATTTGTACTCGCATTACTTCCTGTTCCTGCTTCCACTTCTATCTTCGTAACAATACTTATGCAGAGGATTCATGCGACGTCTTAGAAGGAAGTAGACATTTCTACATATCCGGGTAATCACTATGTCAACATGAGCCAGTCGATATGCAAAGATAGAAAGAGGTTTTAAGAGGAGATAAAAATGAAAGAAATGGGGCCAACACCTCATAAAACTGCCATACACAATTATGCACGTCGAAAGTCTACGATATGACCGGAAAAGTGATTAGAAGATGGCGGAGACACACAAACACAGTGACATTCCAAGTGGATTTTTCACAGTGAATCGCGCTGCCAGTGACAAACAGTATGGTTGGTAGGCACAACGTTGGACGCTTATAGGTCCAAGTACTGATAGATACTAAGTAAAAAAGAAGCCAAAGGAAGAAAGGGAATAACTCATGATCGTCTGGTTTAAATTTAAAAGACGTTGGTCTTGCTAGTAGTCGGGCCTCTTTCGCTTCGCCGTCTCCTACCGCCATGGCTCACATTTGTCGTTATTGTAAGCCAAATCGAATTGCTATCGGACCTTAAACTTGCGTCGTGCTCAGCTTCCCCTAAGTGTATACAGTTTTTAGGAACGATCTGCTATAACGAGAAAAACGAACCTAGATTGGATCAATTTGTCGTCTCATTCCTCCTTGACAGTGTTCTGGATAGCCTGCTGTCGTTGAACCCTTCATATATTGCCTTGAGGACAATGTATATTCAACCAGCTATTGGCAATCACAAGGTAGGTTATTCTGGTGCTGATGCCTTGATGGAATGGGAGGGACTAGATTTTAAGTAGGTGCCCAACTAAGGAAGAATGTGGCCATGTTCCTGCGCATGGACTTAGAATTTACTGTCGTGAGCTGGAACATCTGCTTCCTTGTTTGATATGTGGTCTTTTCCCTTGATCACCCTAGGTCTCTTTCCAGCTGTGCGGGAAACAATTCGAATAGACACCCGAAGATGTGAAATCCATGTCTGACTGGAAATTGAATAAACGTCGAGGTGAATGGGTAGAGAAAAAGATTAGTATCTGTGGGAACACTTTCCACATTCATAACAAATTTGAATCGCTTTTTCAAGCCTAGTACGGTGTACTAATAGGCTTCTATGTACATGCTTAGCATCAGCAGAAAATTTAGAAGATGTACAGTCTGATCAACCCCATGACTTTCGTTCGTATTACTGGAAGGTTGCCCAAGCATCCCAAGTCCCCGCATATATTAGAAGCAATGGTCAGGGGACGAGAGGGTGATCTCCTTTCTGACAAAATTTGTTGAAAGAGATATGAAAGGCAGTTACCGATCTCTCTCCCACCGGATGAGATTTTGAAAATAGTTTATCCGAATACAAACCTTCTCGTTCAGCATATCCTTCGGCGGCTGCAAGCTCAAACTTGACACCTCAAACTACTTCGAGTAGTTCTCTGGCAGTGGGGTCTCGATCTCTCTACATGCACCACCGACATCGAAAAGGGGATATCAAAGTGATGTAGACAGTGCTGTTGTCAATACCTCCCACTTTTTTTGAGGTAAGCAGACTTTCTTCAACTTGACATTCACTAGGATGGTAGCAACCGGAACAGATACGCCAAGCTTCCTCTTCGCATAAGCAAAGTCAGCAGGATGGGTAGAGGATCATCATGTTTATTACGAAATCCACTCAAGTGTAACCTGCATTCAAACTATGTCCTTGAAGTGTTCCAATTGTATAAATACTCTCTATCAGCAGCTCAACATCTCATCCTACGTGAGCCCTGTCTGCGCAATATGTTGTCGAATAATTGCCTCACCGACTACAAGATAAAATTTGAATCGAGCTCACAAAAGAATGGAATATGATGAAACTGACCATTGACTATGATGTTTTGTGTGGCTTTAATGTCCTGCAAAATGGAAATATGACATTAACATACGATTCATACAAATTCACGCGTGATTGCAGTTGAAAGAGATGCCTACCAGCATAGACGTGAAATGCTGTTGTAGGAACAAAGTTGAGCGAGAATTCTAATAGGATGGAAAGAGCGACAGAACATACCAAGTATAAAGAACGATTAGAAACGTCCTTTCGTTTATGCACCTGCATAAAGTGAGCTCGGAAGTAACTTGCGACGTCGTCGTATTTGTTAGGGCGCGAGCCGTATGACTATCGGAGGATATGTCAGTCAACGCGTTATACCGCATTTGATAGACGGGAAACACTCACAGTAATACTATAGATTTACAAGTATCATTCGAAATAGAACAATACGAACACTCGCATTTAGCAACTGGTAGTGAACCAAGTACAGGAAACGAAACACATACTATTTTTGTACTCGTATACCAGCTTTGAGTTTAGATTTTAGGAGATCTGTCTACACATGAGAAACGATCATCAGTCGTGTCAAGGGTAAAGGGTTTGCAGATGAAATAGAAGGCGCAGTGATTGTTCAAGGATAATCCTGAGAAAGGTATCGCAAAACGGCTGCTGCCTACGCCGTCGATACCGAGCGCACAAAATATTATAAATATGATGACCTGCTACATACCTTGTTCAACATCAACACTAGATGTGCCTTCTTCAAGAGCTTGTTCGAACATATCGCCATGAAAAGCTGCAACGAGTCATCGATCCTAAATGAAAGCAGAAAGATAAGAAATACGTATTGGCACGAAAGATTAACGAAAAAAAAAAAGAACTTATGAGCCGAAGACGACGGGCTGGAGCAAGAAAATGACGAGAGATAGGTCACTCGGATCGAAAGAGCAAAGCGACAATTGAAGGTTCAGGTCGGGGCAGTGCTGGCAATAACCACTCACCGATTCGTCCGCGGGTCCTCGTCCAGATACTGGTCAAAAGCTGATATAGGCGCCAGAAATATTATCGCAGTCGCTAAGAGACGTATTATGAGTTTCGTCTGTGGGATCAGAAAAATACAAGTATTACCATCTTCAAAGTACGGCACCCAGGCGTGGCGCTACAGATCACAACAACCATTCAGCACAGCGAATGCAGCCCAACTAGTTGTGCCCACACACACCTGACCACGCTGTCAATGATAGAGCGTGTTAGTCGATTTACTTAGATAGGAAGAGGGTGAAAGTATAAAGGGAATATAGCAGAAAGAAGTGATGGAGGAATCTATTTCAACAACACTTACAGCACCTCCGACATCATACAGCCGCCAATCGTACATCGTGCCTCCCAAATTTATGGGAAAAGAGTGCTCGATTACACCGAGCGTCTGTAAACGAACGTTCAGGACATCATCTGTGTGAACCAACAATGTGATCAGAGAATATTCGACTGGAAAGAAAAATAAAATTGGGAACGAGAGTCCAAAGAAATGGTAAATGGCAAATCGACAATCATTGTCTGACTGGGAGCAATCAGTTCCGTGGAAAAGAATAGCGAACAGATGCACTTGGACTTCATTTAGAAAAGAGATTGAGCACTGACCAACGTCAGGCAAATAGCCTGGTTCTGCTATCCGCGCTACGTTGTCCAAAAAGCTGGATTTTGAGTAGTTGTGATATGGAAAAGCAACACCGGGGGAATGGAATCATCACGCGGGTATAAACGGGATGGGATGCATTGCAATTGACAACAAGACACCATCAATTCGAAGTGAAATTATCAAGTGGGATTGGATAACAAGAATCAGTACGAAGATAAGCCACGGGACGACGTAAAGCATAACTCACAAAGGGGCACTCTCCTCCAACCTTAGCTTCCTCATTTGAATCCATTTTCTGACAGCGCCGTGTACCCAAAGCGCCTGGATATCCTCTCGTGAACTGTCCAGAGCCTTCGCCGCTAGTCCTGCCACACCACTAACACTTTCTTTCCCAGCTCGTCCACTTTGATTGGACTGTAATAGACCCTGCCATCCAGCCCGGACAAAAACACCGGTCAGTCCTCGTGTAAAGCTTACACCGCCTGAAAGCTCTGAGGCAAGTGAATCGTGTAGTGCAACAAGAGGTAACAGCCTTGTGCGCAGTACTGAAAGAGTTTCTAGTTCGGTGACTGAAGGTCGGAAGGCTTGTTCTGGAGTTGCTGAAGGTTGTCTAGGCCTGTTGCGACGCTGGGAAGAGGAGGAAGAAGGACCGGGTTCATTCAAGTCTAGATCTGATTCAACACCACTATCTTCATCTTCTGGGTGTGAAACTTCGTAATCAATCTCGTCGAGCATCATTTTAACGGCTCTAATGATGTTAAAATGTACGACAGGTTTCCAGGATGGTCGTTCGCGGTCGAGAGACTGCGAAGCGTAGTAAATCTGAAACTGTAGCCAGATTCAAAGTACATTCGTGGTAGATTCGACTCGACAGACCTGTTTCTGTAATGTAGACTTGCCACTCTCTGCTTGACCTAAGAGCATGACTTTCACCTGTTTTCGCCGCGCCTCTCTCTGTCTCTGTGACTCTTTCTGTCAAAACTTTCGGGTGAGTATATTGCACAAGAAGCGAGCAAGTAAACCTACCCGTAATTCTTCATCGATTAAATTACTGATCCTCTGGGATTCTTCATCGTAGAACCTGTTTGGAGGTAAAAGGATGCCTGAATCTCCTTCTATGGATGCCGGTGCTGACGAGGACCGTCCATGAACTATTGGAACCGCAGAAGGCATTTTTTTTCCTATCCACGACTTCCTCGTTGTCGAGGTCCTGTAAAGGTTTCGCTGGAAGGTCTGCAAGAATTGAAGATAATGATGATTATTAGAAGAAGGGGAAATATTGCGGAAGTAGTTGAAGGAGATAGGATGGAGTGTGAACTGTCAATTCAATTTATAGTTAGCACGGAACAATTTTGATCTGGATGAAGCACAATGAAGCAATAGACGAATACAAAACAAAGTAGTTAATGTGCTGATCAAGGCTGTTGCCCACTGCTTCATCAATTTAATGGAGCGACTAAGGCTAGAATTCATGTTTTGGATTTAGAAAGGAATTTTGGAAAACAAGAAATCGAGAAATGCAAACAAACAACTTGGTTTCGGCCGTGTACATCAGATTCGCCGTCCACTTTTGTCGGAGTCCGCGAATGTATGAAGATCAATTCACAAGTATCACTGCCAGCATCGAGTCTTCATACTCTATTTTTGCTTGACGTTCACTTGATAGCTCTCCTTCACAATCTGCTCATAAATCACTGTATGTGGTATGTAAGTCGTTCTCCATCCGCAGTGTCATCTTTCATGTTTGTTGCTTAGCTGAATCCCGTTTTTCCATAATGCATGACTTGGAATATCCCGAATGTCATGAGTTCATACTTCAACAGGGGACAGAAATGCCTTCATCACAATGTTGCGACCGAGCGGAGGAAGAGAATCATTGAGATCATATAGGGGTATCGCAGGAGTTGAGCTCCTGTGGCAGGTATATCAGTCGTATTCTCGCGAGGTTTCAAGCTGATTCAAATTTGTGTATTTAGTTTAAACGTCACAATCCTTTGTTTTAAATACATACGAAAAGGCTAATGGGGTATGTCGCAGTCACTCGGGTTTCTGTAGCACCATTGAGAGACCAAAATACGATAACATTAACACTACAACACTAGATCCTTCGGTACCTGGTTCGTCATTCCTAGAGCCCATTCGGAAAACTCGAGCTTCTCTAATCGATTTATCCTTGCTCTGATATGATGCCAATGTATAGTTGAGGAATCCGAGTCGTAACTCTCTACGGAGCCCTCCCCTTTTCGAGACTCTTCTTTCAGATTCGAGGACAAGGGTATCATCTGCGTCCTCAGATCATGGATCTTCTGCTCCAGTTCCATCTGTCGCTCCGTTCGAGGTGGTGACAATCTTCTTGGTCCTCTGCCGTTCTCTACTGTGCTCACAATGCTATTTCCACCATCGTTATCTTCATAAGCTTCATCGTCATAATCTCGATATGGTCCAGAACCTCTAGTGCTCACAGACCGCGAGAACGATCTCAACACCGGATTTTTCTCGTTCATATCATCTATGCTCGAATATCTTGAAGACCCTATCGATCTTGACCGACGAGCCGTCGCTCTAGGTTGATCAATTATCCCAAGAGGATCAAAAGCAGGAAGAATTGATCTCGTCCCTTGGGTTTTCACCATCATATCTGCGTCGAACGTTGTTGGTCGTGATGGTAAACTGAATTGCAGTCGTTGATCACGTCTATGGCGATGATAGCGGCGGTACAGGCCCCAGAGGAAGATGGCTATCAAAATGAAGAAGGCCCCTCCAATTGCACCGCCTATGACTGCTGGTATCTTGGATTTTGGGGGCTTCTCTGTTGCGGCAAGTGGGGAAGGCGTGGATGTTGCGGAAGGCGTGGAGGTTGCGGGAGGGATATCGGACGTGAATAAGCTGGACAATCCTGATGATGATGATAACGCTGAGGTGGTCCTGGTTTAATGCATTGCAAGTAAGCATGAAATAAAACCTTGCGAAATTGTACGCTCACGAAGAACTATTGCATGGTTAGTCAAAAATTCAATGAATTCTACAAAATTCTACTCACGGACCATCTGTCATTCCTGAACCATCAGAGGTAGTCGCGATTGTGTTAGTAGATTTTGCGCTGATCGTTGTGGGGTCAGAGGAATTTTTACGAGGTATGTATGAGCTTAAACTTGCAAGAAATTCTTAACATCGACTCACGTTCTAATGACAGAAACTGTGCCGACACCAAATGGTTCGAATTCGCTGTATGGAATATCAGTGCAATCGGCGGTACCGTTGCTAGATCTTACTGGGATATATATTCGATCAACACAACGACGTCTGCAGTCGCACTACACAAGCCATGTCAAATTCCAGCCAACACCCGATAGTGAAAGGGGGCTATTTCAGACACACCTCATTGTCGGTATAGTCATAATGAATTCTGAATGACTCGTGTCGCTTTGAATGGGAAGATAGCTACTCGCGATCGAAGTTATAGTGGTCAATACCCCGTCTCCAGAAAATATGACATTGAAAGGCGATGGGCTTCCAAACACAGTTGCAGTTATGACTTCGTTTGGGGTGAGTAGTCCAGTGATGGGTTCAAAGTCAAATTTGGGTGAGACGGAACTCTGATTGCCAGATGACCGAGGTAGGGCAGACATAAGGACTGCAGCGAATGCCCTTCACTGATTCTGTTAACCTGAAAGATAAGTGCTCATTGGGCCACTCACCATGAGAACAGTATCAACAAGGTCATCGAGGAAAAAGGCTGGAGGAATCGCAAGGGGAAGGGCTAGAAGAGAGGTGGAATTGCACTTCAAATGTCTTTCTTGCGCAGACCTGTACACAGTTGAATGATCTTTGAGATGATCAGAGATTACAAGATGGGAGGTTCGGATTGACAGATAAGAGATGGATAACAGCCTTGGACGTTGATTCTACATAGCTGACAGAATCACGGGAAACATATCTTGATTCTATATTGTCAGGCGGTTGCTTGCGACCGTTGTAGAACATGCAAGTACTGCCCTCTTGAATCAAGTATAAATACAACTGTAGATATATGAGCTTGGAGTCATAGTATATATAACGTTAACGGATATTGAGAATCAAGATAAGATTGTCCCACTGTAGGGATCCATGAAACTTACACTGGTATCTAAAGTGTATATTGGCTCAACTGATGAATAAGCTGGTGGGAGCTCTATGCCAACGCTTTTGACCCTAAAAATTCTCCAATGCAGGACCTCCCTCCCACCGTATCCCACTGTCCTGGTGACGGAACGGCCTTGCCATCCGTAGTGCTTCCAAATCCAGGTAGTATATCGGACGCAACCGAAGCCATTGGCTCGCCTCGTGGGCTCATTCAGCCCATCTTCGTTCTTGGATGGTGTTGGGAGCCTTGATGACTTTCCGCTCTTCCGGCGATAATAGAGTCGCGCGAAGTTCATTAGCCTAAAGTTGTATAAATTTTATATCATCGTCCAAACTAGTGGCACAAATGGTATCCTTCTGCTATGGCTTGGGGAAGTCTAAATTGACGCATTGTAGTTGTTTCCTTTGTTCGAAACGCGTCAGATGGATTCAAGTTTATACCAATGGGTCCGCTGTACTGACACTGAATTTCGATAATAAACGTAATATTGAACTTGATTGTCGCTGTTGATTTTGCCTATGACGGCGACGGCGGTACACAGGTTCTAGAGAAAGTTGGCCTTTGAAATTAAGACGGTGGCTCCGATTACAACCCCTATGGTTGCTGGTAACTTGACAAGTCTGGCCTCTCTAGATGACATCGGAATACTTCTTGTTCATACATTGCAGCCCGATTTACAGTGAAAGTGCGTACAATTGTACGCTCATGTGATAGCGCTATTGCGCAGATATTTAGTTAGAAATGGATGCAACGGCACAAAATTCTACTCACGACCACAGCTGCCCCTGAGTGAATGGTGGTAGCAGTAGCCGAGGCATCAAGCTGAATGCTGATCGTTGTGGTCGAGGAGATTTTTCCGAGAGATCTTGTAATCAACTCACGCTCTGGGCGACGGAAATTATCCCGATAGGGAATGGATCGGTATAGCTAAATGGATACGAAGTCAATTACAATCAGTTATACCACAATGTATCTTACTCGATAGAAATTTGATGAATGATGTATCATCTCTAGTAAGGCGCAAGTGTTTGTTATATGACAGGAAAAGGATAGTTCTATACGTACCTCAACGGTGGTACAGTCAGGATAGGTCCTGAACGACCCACGTCGCCCACTGGAAGATTTTACTGTTGCAGTTACAATTTCGCTTAGGGTGAGTCGCCCATTGAAAAGTTCCAAAAGAAGGGATTTGGCTAGGATTGTCATTAATGCCAACAGACCCAGACTGAGCAGACCCAAGTCTAGCTCGAACATGTGCAGTCAATGCCCTTCGCTGACCCTGTTAGCTTGGAAGATCTATTTACAGGCCTCTCAACTCACCATGAAAAAAATTAAAAACATCACTATCTTCAGTTTGACAAATTGAGAGAGTGTGTGTGTATGTGATAGAGAGAATGTGTGTGAGAAAGTGAGGAAAAAGGCGAGCGCCCAAAACTTCGTCTCCTGCAACGGCTTATCAATGATCTCTGAGATATCACAGAGGGCAAGATGGAGATATTGAAGGATGAGAGATGATCACAATCCTAGTAGTAAATGTGATTTATTTACCTGATTCAATCCGGTAGCTGATGATCAAATATACTGGCACTATATGATCTATGTGATGCTCCTTGCCTACAATTACAACGACATTCAGCATAATGCTTTTTCGTCGAAAGCAAAAGTTGTGAATGGACGAACCGTGGATGATCGGGTTGGCGAAATATTATGAACATTGCATACTGTCGTAAATATACTCCTGAGACTCACACCTTGCTTGTGGTGGCAATTTGAGGGCTATATTTCCTCAACTGGAGAGATGAATAATATACAGACATTATAGGTATGGCACGGATGGGGTCAATGTTCAAGGCGTCCCGAAGATGCTGACCGAGGGAAAGTAAAAGGAGCTTGAAGCATACATAAACTAGCTAACTACCACCGACATTAGCTGAACATGCGATGTGAGAAGAAAATTACATGAGTTACGAATCAGAAGGAATTTCATCCGTCAAGCCCAACGCCCATTTTGACTCATGAACCTTCTTCAATATTTCCACCTTTCGGTAAATATGCTTTAGCTCATCTTCCCTCTCCAACTTGATCGTAAGAGAAATGTCCCCATTTCCCTGAAGGAACAACATCCTTGCCTGAAGTCGTTGAATATCCTCCTCGATCAGCATTTGCCTATCAGTCCGCGTGCGAGGTGGGAGTACTGGAATCGGAAACGGAGTCCTCAAAGAAACACTGCTGTGAGAAGACGACAGAGTACTTATGGAAAGACTCGGCGTCTTCCTGTCTCGGGTTCGACGAGCTGAGTTAGTGCTGCTCACAGAGCTGGAAGCATCGCTACTCGTGATAGATCGAGCGGCAGCTATCGGCGGCAGAACCGGAGGGATATAGCGACTCTGGATGTTTGAGACTGAATCCTGAGGTCTCAACGTGCTTCTCCGTAGCGAAGCGAAAGAAGTAGCGTAATCGTCCACGTCTTTTTCGTGATCACCAATGCCCCATTGATCTACTGGGTCTGGGATATAGCCACGGACTATCTTGGTCTGAGCAAATTCTGCTATACGGCGACGTGTACGATAACGGAGAAACAGAAGAATGACTCCGACGACAAAGGCAAATGCCACAAAACCTACAATTCCGCCGATGATAGCAGCAGCAATGTGGTTCGTTGACCCACTTGACGCAGGTGAGCTGGACATGGAATCATCGTAGCTTGTCATGGTTGGCCCACCTAGGGGTCCAAAGATTGTGATTGCAGACCCTGAAGAGCTGCTTGCTGAATTTTGCAAGGATGTGACTTTAGAAGGATTACCCATCATGTTCCTATTCGTTTTCTTAACACAAGAAAATTGCTCAACTGTAAAGGCACGTACATCATCGATTTTCTGTGACATCGCGGTGCTTTGGCTAAGTTTCGTGCAACACTTGAGATTCATATGTTAGCTCACCCGGTTTTAGAGCCTGATGTAGCGCTACGGAATTTCTTCTCAGATAATTTACACGCTCGCAAACAGATTGCCTACTCACGTGGGGAACAAATATGAAGTTGGATTAGGTAGCACAGTAATTTCTGTCGAGAAAAAGGTTTTTTCATTCCTTAAACTGCAATCAGTTCAATGAACCTGGAAATACATCTTGTCGCTGACTGAATATCCACTGCGATAATCTGAAATAATCTGTGGGAGAGGGGGCTTTGTACGCAAACGAGTATTAGAAGCTTTCCTACTCACCCCGCACGATTGAATGCCATCGGGGACGTTCCTTCATAATTTTGCGAGTTTGTAATGGCTACGGGGGTTGATTTAGGGGTCGGGCCCTTAGAGTTATCTAACTTAATTTTCTGAAGGAAGAATTGCGAGTTTGGATCGCTTTTGCCACGTTTCCATGTTACCATCTGCGTCTTCAGAGCAGCGGTAGGCATTCCATCCGGCGGAAAGGATAAAGAAAGTGACTTAACGACTGAGAGCCAGGAAATCAGTATACTATCGAAGGTGCTGAAATGTCAGTAGAAGGAAGTTGTAAGCGGATAGCCTGAGCAGGACGCACAAAAGAGTGAGATGCATTCCAGCCCGCGGTTTTGAAGAAGGAAAACGAAAAACAAAGGAGCAAGGAATAGTTGAGGATCCTGACCTCAATCGTGTTGTTCAAAGGAGAAGAGAATGGTGGACACGAATATAGTGTTGACCTCTCTATGTCCGTCTCTTCATGACCGTCGTAAATCAGGTGGATAGGTTGACTGATGAACAATCTCCACTCAGTCAAAGATGGACAGTGATGTTTCCGCGTTCAAAAATAAAACAGTGTTCAATTTATATTGGCTCCGAAGCGCGAATGAGATGTCCGCTCTGGCACTAAATATGAAATTTGTGTTACACGAGGAACTGCCGAATATGTGGTGATCAAAGAGGATTTTATGATCAAACCAGTAAGGCCTTGCTGCAACTGAGGGCATTGCTCAACTTTGCAATGCCATATGCATGTGACGCTCGCTGGTGAATATATTCTAGAAGAGAGCCATTGTTCGTGGTTGATTAACGACGAATCATTCCTTTCCCACGAGCGTAACTCAATACCTCAAGAATGCCTATCTATCTAACTGTAATATGTAGAATGGGTGCTAGTCAAGATTGTTCTCTAATTACTTGTAGATATACAGTGTATCCGCTATCCTTCACGTTGCCTTCTCCGTCATCGTCGATGTTGAGCGCAGATTTGAAACTATTCCTCATCGTAGTTCCGAACCAGAGAGCATGATAAATGTGCCTTTCACAAAGTTCAATTGTGTAGAGCGGGATTTATCCTGGCATAGAGGCCAATCAACAAAATTACTTCGGGATTCAGTGCGTTACACTCACCTCAAGATCTCCGTTGAGGTAGACCCAGTCTTGCTGGTCATGGATTATGAGCTTGTAAACATCACTTTGACCGGGCGAACTGTTCATAACAAAGAGAGGTAGGGGTTAGGAGAGGTTAAATCGGCCCTTCAGGCTAACTTACATCAGTGCCGCTAAGCGGGTAGCCTGTGAGTCCGCCTGTATAACCTGGATTATGCCTCGTTTGTCATAACCAGTGGTCACTCCAAGCTCAGTCCAACCCTTTCGGGACACTCCCTCAAGCTGGAAGAGATAGCCTTTGAATACGCTTCCGTTATGCCTGCGATAACTTCGAAAGAAATGGTCTCCCCGACCGCAATGCGAGCATCTTCGTCTTTGTACATCGGTGGTGCTGATGAGGATATCAAGCTTCACGCTAGATTGACGTCGTTTTATACTGATTATGTTACTGCTGTCTACTTCGTTCATTTTCGTAGCCGACACATCTCAGTGTTCTACTACCACTGAGATGTAAATACTGTCCAAAATACCCTCATATACTCTTACTGATATTACCTAGTATAATTCATTATCATTCATTAGGTACATTTCAGTGTTCTACTACCACTGAGATTATCATTCATTATCATTCATTAGCTCTCCGGTTTTGACCTCGTCGTACTCGATAGCCTGCGTATTTGAACAGGTGCAAGTTGGTTTCGGGACCAAGGGACCTTTGCCTGGCATTTGTACTGTGGGACGGACGTTAGATAGATGGTCCCCCATGGATTATGATCACTGACATTGTAAGGCGAGCACAACGCCCAATTCCAGCATCCGAAAATTGCACAGCTGTCACCTATGTCACCACAGCCCATGACTGCAGTGGCAAGAGCTTCGAAACCGGACAGGAGAGAGGCAGGATTCGTCTGGTCCAGCTCTTGAGCTTGGAAAGAAAGAGCCTGTTGCTCGGTTGGGGGGACCTTCAGACCTGACACAATGCTGACGAGCATCGTAAAAGCGAGGAGAGAATAATTTCTGAAAAAGATCATTGTTTCTGTAAGAATGGGCAATGGGTCTTGCAAAGTGCAGAGTGAGTGTCTTTAAAGGACAGCCGAGGACTCTGCTCGCTCCATCGGGCAGAAGGAAGACGCCCCCGCCAGTAATAATGTGCTTTAGGGTCCAAAATTGAGCTAATTACTGTCCAGTTATAGCGTACTCTAGGCTCTAGATTGTGGAGCCTTGTCCAGGATGGCATACTTTAGACTCACTGTATCAGAACTTTTAGGGGGATAGCAGCTTTTACTGTGATTTCATCAGCGCCAAGAAGCATCAAAAGTTATCATTGCGAAGAGGTCAAAGAAACATATGAATGCGCATGCAATTATTCAGGAGGTCTTGGGATTCTTTTAAGGCAATCCTTGTCCGAAATGGCGTACTTTAGATCCTCCAGCCGAGCACTGTTCTGTTAGAGATTCCAGGGCCCTGACGGAAGGTTTCAGTAGAGGAAAGGCTCAGAAGAGGAAGACACCACAAAGTATGTCAGTGGTGCGTTGGACGTTCGGGTAGAATTTTCTACTCGCTCAGAATAAGCTAACGAGAGCTGCTGGAGAACGCACCACCTGATATGAGGTGGAGTCTGCAGAGAAGTTGAGCGTGGCATAGTGAATCAGGAACAAACTTTCCAGCTCAGCTTGATATTATTCTGCACAAATAATGGAGTTCATTGTTATACAATCTTTTCCCGGGAATTGTTGAAGGCTTTGTATCTTGGTGCTATTGAACATATGGCCCATTGACCAGGAAACGCTAATGCAGCTCAAGCAAAAGGTCTACGACAGGGTCAGATGCAAATAACTTCTCCATTGCACCTCTTCATTTCGATCCTGGTATTCTGAGTTCAATCCGGGCTCAATCTTAAGTGTCTTTGTTGTCAGCATCCAAAATCCCTCTATTTTTGACTCCACAGACATCTCGAAACCCACAGGATTCGAAGAGTCGCAAATAATAAGCAAAGACCCACGGCAGCATTGCCGGTGTCGATCTCCAAAGCAAAAGGTGAGTATATGAATGGCGGTTTACTCAAGGCAGCCGTCTTGTTCTTCACGAAGATAACCGTTCGCGGATTGGCATGTCCAGGCACTTCTTTGGTTGACAAGCTCACATCTTTTATTAATTAGATGTATATCCCGCGTCCTCGGATGGATGTGCTAACCATTAGCAAATATTCAGATTGAGTTTGGAAAAGTCAAAAAATCCAACCGGATTGCACGTATCTCTGTTCAATATTTGCGCTCAGATCTTGATGTCAATCCATTAGAATCAATCAAGTCGATGATCTTCAATCATCGATTGAAGATCGACATCCTTGACAATTGGACATACTGTGCAGTGTATGACATCCCTTCAACATACAATTATCACGATTGCTGATGGATACAATGTTTCATTGATCTACATGTTTCTTGTAGTGAGTACATAGCGTTCGTTCTTACAGTTTCAAAGAGCTGGGGACCACTTCAATCCAATATCTATAGGGTGTGCTAGTGAGAAATTGAACCTATGATATAGATAGATTAAAATTCACCCATCTGGGTCCAGAATAAACGCGATGTGTCTCATTTTTCCGTCCTGTGGCCTCTTCTTGAATTGCACGCCGAGCGTCTCGAATCGCGCACAAGCCTCCTCGACGTCGTTGACGGTGATGGCAATGTGACCAAATCCCCTACCAGGATCGGAGTTGCCAGAAGAGTAGCCAGCGAAGGAAGCGTCCGTCTCAGTCCCATGGTTATGAGTTAATTCGAGAACGCCTGTCCCGATCCAAGAATAGTAGCAGTGCAAAATCAAACGTGTGACCACAACGGAAATATGAGCGAATAGGAGATATGATGAAAGAAATCGTGAGAGGAGTGTTTCCACATCATTGGATATAGCATTGAACGGATGATGCATTACATGATCAGGGTTTGGTCGTAGCCAGGTGCGAGGAAATTAGAGCTTACCTTCCCTCGCAAATTTCGCTTTGTCTTTCTCTTCTTCAGATATATCCTTGTAGTTTTGTCCTTGATCAAAAGCCAGAAAATATAGGGTGTAATCGCCCATGTTGTTCTCTGTAAACAACAAAACATTGAAGAAGATTGAACAAATTTCTTGAAGAGATCGATGCTCCGAGGCCTTACTAGATAGAAGATCCATGCCAAGAATCTGTGCAGTACGAAGACTTAAAGTCGCGTTC
Source organism: Lentinula aciculospora (assembly GCA_028011355.1). NCBI lineage: Eukaryota > Fungi > Basidiomycota > Agaricomycetes > Agaricales > Omphalotaceae > Lentinula > Lentinula aciculospora. The sequence continues at coordinate 469,634 of JAOTPV010000041.1, forward strand.
ACTTTTTTCTTATGTATATAAAACCTACTTCGGTATAGAACTTTACAGAGACATCCGGGTCTCTAACGCGAATCATTGTATGATTGAACTGTGAAGTTCTGTTTCTCTCTATTTTTACTGCAGCTGTGAGCAATGGTTTACCTGGAAACTAGCTGTCTCTGTCGTTCGAGGCATCGTTGGTGTAAGTAAAAGTAAAAGAAAGAAGATCGAAATTTCGGGCCGATAATAATATTTATCGGATTTGTCACGGCTTCCCGGACCGGAGTTTCTACAAGACTGCGAACAGAACCTACGTCTTGCTTTAGTTCAGCTATTTGATTCTTCCTCTCATTGCCAACTGTGTGAAAATGTACTCCTTGTAACTTCTGCCATCGACCATATTGTCAAGCTCAGAAATTGGTGCACCTTACGTTCTTCCGATGGTGGAAGAAAAGAGGATATAATGGGCTAAAAGTTATGAATTATCACTGTACCGGGAAATAAGGCGAAAAGTTTGCCCTAGTTTATGGGTAAGTCACCCAGTCAATAGAGGTCATTGGTGGAATTCCAGTAGCGAGAGCTTGAGGTATCTTCTCCATTCTTTCATTGATTCATTCCGTCGCTCATTTCGACTCCAAGAACTCAATGAATTTACCAGAAAGCACAGCCTCTAGAGCTAATACAGGTTCTCTTCTTAGTTTTGGTCCAAGTTCCTTCCACAAGAAATGAAGAAGCGAAAGTAACTGGTTGAAAACTGAGAACGATATCTGCGGTATGCGTTCCACGTGGACACCCATAGAGTTGATCTAATACAATGAAATTTGGTACACTTTCGATAATGTCATGTTCTGGGCCACACTTCGTTATCGAAACCCACTATCAATCCACTATCTGAGGTACTCCGGTTACAAACTGGGGACATGTTCACTTACTGAACGGTCGTGTAGAATTTCACATTTCTCGCATCTCCGTTCACCTCAAAAGTCAAATGGACAGTTTCTAGACACTCAAAGTTCTTGTACAGACTTCTTTACGACTTTTCGAATATTCGGTGAGAGAGATTGCACCAAAGCCGGATCCTGGCGACTGGCGAGACATGTGTGACGCATCGTAAGGGGTACAATTTTTAAATGTGAAGATCCTTCCGTTGATCGTTATTCAGTTTAAATTCAGATAAAACAGAACAGGAAACTGCTTTCTTTCGAAAATGCTTGCCTTCGCCATAGTTGCACTATTTCTAGCCCTTGCGATAAGGAATTGGGTGTCAGTCCAACGCCGTTACAAGGATATTCCTGGTCCTTTTCTGTCGCGTTTCACTTCGCTGCCGCTCGCTTTTCATTCTCGCGGAGGAAAGCGACACCTCTACGTTCATTCTCTGCACCAAAAATACGGATCTTTGGTGCTTATTGCTCCTAGTCACATCTCCTGCTGTCATCCCGATGCCATAAACGTCGTTTATGCTCAAGGCGAACATGCACTTTTGAAATCCGATTTCTACAAAGCGTTTGTCATTGACGGCACGCCTAATCTATTCAACACCCAGGACCGCCTTAAACACACCAAGAGACGGAAAGCTTTAGCGCATCCTCTCAGCTATAGAAGTGTGAAGGACATGGAAGAGTGGATTGCGAATAACATGCTGAAGCTTGTGCGCAACCTCGACAAGGAATGCGAGTCAAAATTCTCTGCACACCAGGATTCTACTCATTCACATTCTAATGGCGTCCCTATGGGTGCTGAGACTCCTGGGCGAGCTTCTGGGGGAGGAAACTGCCTCCGAGTTAATATGCTCGCGTGGTTCAATTGCTTCACATTTGATGTTATTTCAGACCTCGCATTCGGTCAATCGCTCGGGATGCTCGATCGAGGAACGGACGTGCTATCCGACTCGCTCTGTGGAAATGGTCAAAGCATGGGAGTTGCGGCTATGATTGGTCTCCGAGGCCGTGCAGCCGCTTTTCTTGGTTTGTTTCCACCTCTTGTAGCGTTTGGCCGAACTGGGTTCTTAATCAGATGGCTTTTGTTACACTTTTGGCCCGACCCTCTCATCAGGAAGGGACTCAGTAGTAGCGATGTAGGTTGAACACAATATGTAACGACGAGAAGCTGACAATTTGCTGATATAGATGCTTTCGAACATCGCGACGACTTGTGTCCGGAAAAGGATGTCTTCTTCTGACAACGGCGATCAAATCATTCGTGACGATCTGCTGCACCGACTTCTCACCGAGCTTAGAAAGTCCGAACAACTTACTGACGATATCAAGGAGCCTTTAAACGAGAAAATCGTGGTGACAGAAGCAATGCTTTTGCTGTAAGTTTAATTCCCAGATGTGCAAGTGCGTGCTCATCCAAGCCGTTTCTAGTACAGCGGGTTCTGATACTACTGCGGATTCTGCAACAGCGATACTCTGGTACATCCTTGCCCACCCGCCGGTTCACAAACAGCTTATTGCTGAACTCGATGAAAACGTCGGCATTTTATCTCACGACGTAGCTGCTGCAGACGAGCTCCCTAAACATGACCAGGTCAGCTCTCTACATTCATACAATAATATGCCAATTTCTCGTAATGCTCCTTCGCCAGGTGAAGTCACTTCCTTATCTGACCGCTACGATCCAAGAAGCGCTTCGCATGTTCGCAACCAATGCCTTCGGGCTACCCAGGGTCGTTTCTAACACTTCGAATCCTGTCACACTCATGGGCACAAACATCCCACCGGGGACTGAATTGAGCGTTCCTGCGTATACAGTTCAGAGAGACATGAGTATCTGGGGTGAAGACGCTTATGAGTTCAAAGTGCAACGCTGGCTACCAGACACCGAATCCACCGAGTGTGTGAAGAAAGCCGATGCCAAGTATCTTCTTACTTTTGGGGCTGGACCGCGTATGTGTATCGGGAAGAAGTGAGTTGACAATCTGGATTCTTGGATTTTTGATTTATCTCACTTCATCTAGCCTCGCTACTCTGCAGCTGCATCTCTTAATCGCCACGATTCTTCTACGTTACAAGCTCGAATTATATGAACCGCATAGGGATTTAGAGGCCATCGAGGGCTTTATGAACAAACCTGTTGAACTTTTAGTGAAGATATCTCGAAGGTAAAGTTAACCATGTCTTGAAACCATAGATAGAGAGCAAATGAATAGATATAGTAGGGATTGGTCTTGTTAATAATTTATATAGAAATATGTCGAAAGGACAAGCAATACTCGAAAGGCAGTTGCGTAGTACCTACTATAAGGCTGTCAAGCTCAACTCAGACTGCTCCGAGCTTCAATGCGATTGTGCGCTATTTTGTGCCACGACCGTCTCGAAAAGCAAAGGGAGGGATGTGTTATGTTTTTCTGTGTTACACATGGCGAATTACTATTCTGACTACTCCTATGGTATCTGTTTTGAATGCGCAGACGAGAATGAAGGATATTGTGAGTGTGGGGGAAAGGGGGAGGCAAAATTGCACAAGATACGAGAATGGTTGCAGAGAACTTGTTTGGACCTGTGCGTCGTGGTACGGTAGGTATTACTAGCTCACGGTTTACTCGACAGTTTACGACACAACCGAATATCTCTCGACATTTATCCGCCAATTCAGCTATTACTGTACTTTATACAAACATGAGACCACGGGAATGAAATCGATTTTCTAGTTGAACCACCATTACCAAGGTCCAATATTACTTTCTTCTTCTAAACGCGTAGAGATCCAGCTTTTAATCATCGTGAACTTAGCAGCTTCGGTCACTTCGTAAAAACATTTTGGATATCGCAGTTGCGAAGAAGCTGTTGCATCTCCTTGAAGAGGGAAGGAGAGAGGGGTTTTTGGGCACAATAAGCGATATATTGGGGTCTAAAGCTCTCGAGGGTGTCCCAAGAATGGGAACAGCCTCAAGCCAAGCTACAGGAGACAATTGGAAGGAAGTAGTATGTAGGTAAATAGTAAGATATGTGTGTAAGGGAGGAGGGAGGGCGAATCTAAGCGATGGTGAGAGGACAGAGAGAACCTTCGCCACGCTGCAGGCATTATATATAACATGTATTCAAACAAAGGGAAACTAAGAGAAAGAGAAAACGTGGGCTCGTCGCTGCGTCGTAGACCACGACCATATACAAATGGTTGAACCATTGTATATCGCAGTTGCGAAGAAACTCTTTATGCTGCCGAAAAAAAGACAGAAAAATAATCACTGAGGGTACTGATTTTGGAAGAGTGGAAACGTCGATGGCATGCATCGCATACGTAGAATTATCACGACAAGTTGGTGAAGAACAATATCATGACCGAGACCGAGATCGCTTTGGCTCTCGAATATTGTTTTCATGTCGTCGTCTGTCCGTGCTGTGTTGATCTTCATGCATTTTCCCGAGCATTCCTTGAGAATGTGTGCATAGTGCAAGGCTGTCCTCTGTTTGTATAAGGCATGTAACGCCTGGGCGCTATAACAGGCTATGTGTTGTCTTAATCACGACTCCAAGATCTACTGTAAATCTTGCATTGGAATTGGCGATGATTCTTATTTGAATGCATGTCCAGTCGACGGATGTGACAGACTAATGTGCAAAAAGTTTTGTCGAAGGAAATGTCCTGGAAAGCCTGTCGATGCTGCAAAAGCTCATAACACCGTCACAGCTTCTTCTGGATTGGAGACAGACCGTGACGACTCGGAGCCCCCTCGAAGAGACAAGAAATGCATACACAACCCAAACATCCGCCTTCATGCTCTGCGTGTCTTCCTCACTCTGATAGGCAAAAATGCTCCAACTCCAATTGCTGGTCATTTCCGACCTATCTCATCTGTCCCAACTGTTCTCCCGAAGGAGGAAAGAGATGCAAAGGAAATCATTCACCTTGGCTTTGTGAGTCTTGTGTTCGCTCCAGCGCCAGAATTCCAATCTGGGATTGTTCTTTTTGCGGAAAGACATACTGTGCTAAATGCACTACTTCTTCATTCTCGAGGAGTTGTGATGAGTGTGGAGTGAGCGAGTTGTGCCAGCAATGCCAGGAGAAGCAGGGACAAGACTCCCGATAATCCGAAAACAATTATTAAAAAGGGTGTCGAATCCAGCTCAGAACCATCTTGTAAGGTATTATTATGTCCAGGTTGTGATAGGAAGCGAAAGCAAGAGGTAAGAGGAGCAAACAAGCACAAAAACCAGTGTGAGCTGTTCCAGCATCTTCTGCGAGGAGCATTTAGCTGTATCGATTGCTCTCGCAGAATCTGCTCACAATGTGCATCCGGCGAAAGGGAATGGGTAGGGCAACCAAGCAATGCTATGCACCGTCAAGTGGGAAGTATATTTGAGATCTGCATGACATGGTTTGTTCTAAAGGCAGTTATCATGTCATTTTCTTTCGCTGCTATTTATGACCACTACCAACCCTTGTTTCCCGATAATTCCACGTTCGCGATTCTTGCTGCCGTATTTTGTATATATGTTCGGTAACTCAGAAAATGTAAGAACTGTTCCCTGAAAACGTGTTCAAGTCGTACAAATTTTGTAAATGTAAGAAAATTTCAACTTTTCGAACCTTTAAAGTCCTTTGTTGAGGGCTCAACATATCTTTCTTCTATAATAGGTGGTACACTTTCGCTTGTGATATCTTGAAGGTTCGAAGACACTATCGATGAACTCATCAGCTCTGTATATGCAGGGACATGTCGTACATCGCAGTTGCGAAGAAGCTTTCATGAGTTCTGCCGAAGAAAGACAGGGAAAGTATCAAAGTGAGAAAACTACGTTAAGGACGAGGTATCAATGACAAGTACGGTCAATGTCGGACTATCACGACAGGTTAGTGCAAAATGTTATCATGGTTGACTCCGAAATTGCTTCTGCTTTTGAAGATCGTTCTAATTTCTGTCCAGGCTGTATTGGTATCAATGAGGCCCGGTCTGAATCATTGGAGCCTCCTTAGCGTCCATTGTGAGCAAGTGCTCCTGATGCGAAGCATCTGCGTGCTTGAAAGGATATGAAGCCTAGTTATTGTAAGCATAATTCTGAACCTTATTGCAAATCTTGCATTGGGACCCAGCGATGATCTCTATCTGGAACCAGGTAAAAGAAATGTCCTGTCGAGCCTATTAGCACTGTCATCGCCACTATAGCTCCTCGAGATACGAAATATGACATATCACACGCTTTTAACCTCTATCTCAAAAAGAATCCTTGCCGCAGTACCAAGACCATATAATCCAACTGCCGACTTCCCGAAGTAAGCCCTCAATCGAACACTATGCTGCCGTCCTTGAGTAGCACATTGGTGTCAAGGCCTCATTTGCCCAAAACCATCGAAGACGATAAATGTTCACGCACCGTTACCAGGTCAATGATGCGATTGAACCAGAAATATATTGAGTACGTTCAAAGTTGAACCTGTGCATTTTACCCAACTTTTATATCTAACGTCGACGTTACAAACACTTTTGTAGATATGAACAAATGTCCTGTTAAAACAAACAAAATCGATAAGTTAAGGTAAAAGTCCCCTTTGGTAGGCTACCCTCCCTAATGCAGATCCATTACTTATACATATGCGTTTTACTTTGGAGGCTGTAGGCCGCCCTTCCTAGTAGCGTTTGTTTATGATTTGGTTCATCGGGGCAATTTATAACCTTACTTCTTTCAGAACTTAGGCAAATGTTATATCGAACAACTCCTTCAGCCAGAATTCGGGAGGCCGATGGGTCTGTCAGGGTATCTATGTAGTCAGTCAGTCAGAGACTTTGTTAACGACCAACGAGATTCCACAACTCACTTAGCTTTTATCCTCTTCGCCAATTCCTCTTCATAGATCTGATCCGGTCCAAGTTGATTGCCTAGAGTGAGCCAACTGAAAAAAACCGCCGAAGACAATGATGGCAGTCAGAACATGAATGGATAGTTGCAAAGACGCTCACCCTGGTCGAGCATTATGCCTCCTTCCAAAAATCTCCACCTTCCTTCCCCCAGGACACATCCGCTCGATCAACCCATATACTTCCTCCGGCTTGCGACTCGTCTCCCTCACCTCGCTCACGATAACATCAACATCAAGTCCTTTGTTAGCCCATTTGGGCAACACAGGTGGATCAACAGGCTCATTCTCTCCCGTTTGAGGATTCATGCGATACTGTGTCTTGACTGCGACGAGCATATGTTCCTTCGTGTGATTTAGCCAATGACCCGTCCGTCCGGTACGTATAACACGTTGGAGTTGGTTTGTCTTTAGCCAGATGACTTCGTCGATACGGGTATACCCCCACACGCGAAGACATTCGCGGCCAACTTCCATTGCGCGTCCAGTTACCCAGAGGAAGAGGAAACCTTCGTCCTGGAGAGTTGGGATGGGCATAGCGCGCATTTCGTCGTCGGTAAGAGTGCCATACGGGAGCTAGACAAAAGAAACCAACTAAACGAACGTGAAAAACCAGGAGAGATAGATACTCACGCTCATATGTATATCCCAAGGCGGGTCGGCCATGATAACATGAAATTTGCCTAACACGGAGTAGTCGAATCGTCGGAGATCGCAGTTGATCCATTGTGGTGGCAGCTAGATGAACGATAAGTATATAATTTCTTTTGACACTGGTTCACTACAAACCATCGGAGCCCGTTTGCCACTAGGACCAAGCCCAACGCCCAACTTATGTTGTAGTCTCTTTATCTTTCTCAAATCCTGCTGTACGCTATCTTGAGCTCCATCGCCACCATCCCAATCAACTTCATAATGCAGATACCTACACGGTGCCTTTTCTTTTCCTCTGCCACCTGCGCCTAGTCCAGAAGGAAGAGACGTTGGTCCACGCGCGCCGGGAGGAAGCGAAGCACCATACGGAGCCGAATTGTTAGGATTAGAAGGAAACGGAGGGATCGAAGGCGACTGAGCATAGGTCGGTTCGGAATAACAAGTGTTGAGATATGAGCAGTGTCCAAGGCTAGGGTCTGTATGTGGACGGATAAGAGGGCGGAAGTGTACACGGTCGCAGATAGTGCCTGCGTGGAATTTGGCGCATTCTATTTTGGTAATATGTGTACATATTGGCTCGAATGCACGGTCAGAAGCAAACTGCATAGTCAATTAGATTCAGTGAGCTGTAAGTTTATTCCATGAACCAAGCAACTAACCTCTTCAGCAAGAAGTTTTCCTTTAGCAGTAGGTTGCTGCACAAGTTTATAGACTTCCCGCTGTTGCTTACTAAATCCAGCCAGTCCACTTTGTCTATACCGTCCAATATCTTCTTCCTGTTCTTCCTCTTCCTCCGGCTCACTTCCTGCAGCAGAGTCAGCTTCCTCATCGATAACCCTCTTGCGCTTTCGTGGATTCTTGGGGTTAAAGTCTAGTCCACGGGCAGTGGTCGATACACCACTTGGGAGAATAACATCCATTACTACAAGGTGACCATCTTCGCGTACAAGACGAAGAGAAGCTGGGTCCCCTGAGGCAGACCAGCTATGTGCTAAGCTCTCCAGAGATGTTTCGAATTTGCTCAAGTCTGTGAGGCGAAATCGAGGCAAATCAACGAGAGGCTGCTTGTATGTTATGACTTTGGTAAGAAGTGCTTTCGAGGAGATTGGCGTTGATACATTTCCAGCGGTGAATAGTGACAAGAGAGCCGTCGAAGTGACTAGTTGAAGTCGTTCGTCCATCGTGGTCTCGTTTATAAAGTTCGGATATGCCGGACCGACGAAATATTGACCGGGCAATTCAAAAATTTTACTTTCTTAAAGTTGAAGCATTACAGCCTCTTGTCCATGGATTGATATGATATGAAGAATGATAATAAAAAAGTTAGATGAGATGTATATATAATCGATAGCATTGTCTATAGCAGGTTATCGTTATGTTAGCAGAGGATATAAGCAGACCGTGCATGTGGTTTTGGAGACGGGATATCAGAACAATGTAGCCAGGACGTAGGAATGCGCCTCGCGTTTCCTTTTAGACCACTCCTCCCTGGCTGTCCTCTTTCTTCTATTGATATGATTGGCTTTATTGGGTGTAAACATCGAGAGCGGGAGGTGTGAGCATCTGGTTCCAATGTTGGAAATCCAAAAGATGTTCCGCATGTGAAGCGTTAGAACCTATGAGCCTCTACAGCGAAAGCAGCTAGCTTGCTCTGCACCTCGGCAGCAACCACACTGCCGCCTAGAGTGTAAACAACCTTGCTCACTTCGAATCCGTTAAACTGACTAGCGGCGCAAACGGTATACGCTCCCATGTTGTCAAAACCTAGCCAATCTCCAACACGAAGTCCCATAGGAAGCTCAATCTTCGGACAAACACAGTCTATTGAGTCACAAGTCGGACCCCAAACGCTGCAGGTGGACATCGGCTCCGAAGAAGGGACGTGGAAGGAACCGTTCATCGATAATACGTAGGGATGGACAACTTGATGATCGAATAAAATGCAGTTGAAAGCCCCGTACACACCATCGTTGATATAGTCTGCCAACAGGTATTAAGGAGAGGTCTCGAAAGCGAGGAAACACGTATGCTCACACATTACAGATGGCTGACTAGTTCCGATAGCTACTTCAGTGGAATCAGGGAAGGGAGCTCGTCGCGCGATAATGTTCGCTGCTAAGCTGAAGGCTTTAGACACGTAGAACCTCCCGGGTTCTGCAATCATTTTGATGTTTCTTCGATCGGGAAAATGTTCGTTAATGGCATTCGTCAAGACTGACGCAGCTTGTTCGAATGTCGAGTCTTCGAAACCCCCACCTACATCGAGGAGACTGAACGAGAATCCGGCGTCTTTGCCCATGTCAAACGCAGACCGGGCTCGAGCGATAGCATCCGAATAAACCGAAGGATCGTAGCATCCACTGCCAACATGAAAGCTCACGCCTATCACATCTAAATTGAGTTCCTTGGCTTTGGCAAGCAAAGCAGGGACAGTGACAAGCGGAGCGCCATATTTGAGACCCAACTGGCAGAGGCTTTTCGTGTCGTCTGTCAGGATACGGATAACAAGTTTGGCGCGAGAATGGGTACGAGCAACCTTGTAAAGTTCGTCTATATTATCAAAGGTCATGGCGTCGACTCCCATCTTGCCGGCGTTGCGTATGAATGAATTTGCTTTGCACGGATTGGCGAAAATGATACGGCTAGGGTGAACACCACCGATGCCAAGAACTTGAGAGATTTCTCCATTGGAAGCGCAGTCGAAACCAGCCCCCAACGCGGCGAGAAGACGTAAAACGTATGGGTCTGGGTTACATTTTACAGCTATGAACGAGTTATAAGACATGTTAGTCAACGAGGAAGCTTCTGAAGGTCTGAATAAACAAACCGTAGTAAGGAGTAATTTCCGGTAAACTAGATACCCAGCGTTGGTGCTGCATATAGACTTGACTAAGGTCAGCCACAAAAAAGGCTTTTTCGGCGTCAGGCTCGCCATCGTGGGCCATCAAGGAAGCGTTCATGATTCCATTTCGAAGATGTACTTCAGGATGACCGATGTGTAAAGAGGGCAACGAGGGAAATAGATTTTCCACATGTTGTGGAGATTCGGGTGGCTCCGTGTTGAGGCGTAACGGGGAAGGGGAGGATATGATATCGTTGACCAAGGAGTTGGCGCGGATCACGTTTTCGAGGTTATGGACAAATGTCGGATTTTCAGAACGAGAAATGTCATGATCGATGGGACTCAAGGTCGCGTGGAGAATTTGTACTTGGGACATTCCAGCTTCGGTTTGTCCGGGTGAAGAGTTGTTTGTTGATACCTCTATGGCTGAATTTAGTGATGAGAAGACGGGAACGTCCTTATGAACGTATGGAAAGGTAATTTTTGGTTGCCGAATTTGTTCAAGCCTCAAATACCGAACCTTAACCGCCACGGTCAGTGACGATCCGGGCGGAGGAGGACGGTAAATTTAAGAGTGTCAGTAGACGTGGGTTCCTCGCTCCCTGTTCAGCGAGGAAATAGCTTGAGGGCGACGGGGAATTGTCGAGAGAGAAAGACAAAAAGAAAAAATTCGATGCGAAGTAAAAGGTCGATTCGGACTTGTTGAGTCCTGTTAGGGAGGTTCTCCTACGAGAAAGCATAAGTTGAGAGCCATCACTGGCAGCCACAACGCAAGACACATACCTCTGACAGATACCCACCTGGCGAAAAAGGTTAATTTCGTGTAGAAAGTGAGCGAAAAGAGAAAAGGACTCACTCAAGGGTCAACAAGCGAAGATCGCTATTTCTTTCCTGGTCAGAAATGATGCCGCAGAGAGTCTCTGAGGTCGTACAACAGAGACGACCACAGAGAAAGATTTCAAAATGCTGGTGAAGTGGTCGTAAAAGAAGAGGCGGAAATACTTCAACAACCGAAAAATCATCATCGATGATTTTTTTTCGGCACTCGCCGGCCCGCGATGACTCAGCCTCGAACAGAGAGTCTACACTTGCGTTGTGATTGTCCTCATATTTATCGGACAAAATATATATCAAGGCATGAGTTTTTGTTCGTTGTAAAGGCGACCGACGTAGGAGATAAGCGTTTTCAGAGGTCTCCGCTTTTCGAGCGTCGCTCCCTCTTTCAGTCTCTCACCTGCCATCTCCTCCGTCGGCTGCGTATCTCACATATCGCAATGTTCATTGAACAAGAGATATTCGAAGCAAGGACCCGCAGTCGTCTCTTTCCTCACTTCTACCACCTGCTGTAGAAGGTGAGCCTCATTTTTCGGTCGTTACACATTCCTCGCTGGAATTAACACCGATTCTCACACAGGTATCAACGATTCTCAATTCCTATCATCATTAGTGCTCAGATCCATTGTCGTTCATACTAGAGGTACGCGAAGATACCTTCTAATATTTCGCCCTCTCATACTCTTGCAGCTGGCCTCTTCATCTACGCTCATCTTTGTGTCATCAACTTTGCTTCGCAATCTTGATCTCAATGTCCACTGGAGAAAACGATGTCGCAGAATTATCAACTCGCTGTCAAAAAATTGTTAAGGACGGGAATGCTGGTTGAATCTCCGCTGTTGAAGCTCGTCAGAAACTTCAGGCCGAACGGTTGTCTGACGCTGAACGACAGTCATACCTCGTTCAGATTTTGGAGCTAACGTTGGGTGTCGGAGAGCCAGTTTCAGACGCAACTCAGGGTAATCGAGAAAGAACGCCTGAAGGATTGGATGAGACCCAAAGAGAAGAATTCAGAAGTCGAAGAGAAGAAATCCTTAGAGGAAGAGGTGAAAACAGCGGAAGAGGAGGAGGAAATAGCGGAGAAAGAGATAGCGAAGGCGTTGATCCCGTATCCGGGGTGGCCAATCTTGGTGGTGGATTGGAAGTGCAGTCTTCGGAATCCAATGCTCTTGCTCAGCAACTTAGAGCAATTCAGTGTCTCGTTAATGTCGACAGTGGAAGTGTTTCCTCAGCGACTCTGGACAGCCTTCCCATCTCAGAAAGAAAGCCACTTCGTCTGAAGATCCACACATCGATAAAACCCTTCGGACAAAACGAATCTATCCCAAGAAACCGAATTCCGACACACTCAATAACTTGTTCCAAGCTCGACACCTCCTCGAACCTCTTCTGCGCTCCGTTTGGAGACTCATTCTCAAGGATGAATACGTATCCTTTGAGAAACTTCTTACTGGCATCGATCCAAGGTATGATCATAGAGACGAAGGGAAAGACTTTGGAGCAGGGTATGCATTGGTCAAAAAAGATTTTCCTGCTGCTCGAAAACCTATCACGTCGGAGTCGGAGTGGAATAAAGTTTTTGAGACTTGGAAGACTGGGGTTGTCGAAGCCTTTCCACATCGAATGGACGAACTCACGAATTACGGAAATATCATATCAAATCTGTTCCACAATTTTGCTCATGACTCGATCCCAATCTGAGCTGATCATGAAGTGTGAACGATATCATAAAAGCCCTTTTCATCTCAATGATAGCGCTCGGACTCAGGCTGCTGTCATGGGTCTCGTACATCATGCTTCAGGTAGCAGTAAAGAGAAAAGGTCATTGGAGTGGGTTTCTCCTGGTGGTGAAAGATTGAGTAAGAGGTCTAATGCAGCTATATGTCTCAACTGGAATGGTGCAAGGTGTGATGATCCCTGCATCAATGGGCGAAGACACGGTGTGTGTTCAGTCTGTCGAGGAAAACATTGGGCCTTCGATTCATCAGAGTGCAAGTCAGAATTCATTACCCAAAGATCTCGAAAACTCAATGATGCACAAATGAGCCCAGGAAGCACTTCGAGGACCTAAATTACTTGGAGGTGAGAAGCAGAAAAGTGTTGCTTTGGAGAATGATGGATGGATTCCTCGATTCAGACGAGGATTTGTCTGGGGGGATTCAGATGCAGATGTGCTCTCTCTGTCTGTCCTGTTTTTGGAGACCGCTGGCCCTTTACCTGATCCTCCTTTGAACATTGTCGATGATCCAAAAATCCAGCTTGCTTTGTTGGAACATCGTGACTTCCTTCGGATTCATTCCCCATATGATGTTGAGAAACTGTCGACACTTCTTCACTTCCATCCCAACCGGCTATTTGTGGAGTCTGTTCTTTGAGGACTCAATTCTGGATTTTGGCCTTGTCATTCAGGAGACTGGGAATCTGGAGCAACCATGTATGATGATAACTACAGAATGGAAGAAGCTGATCTAGATGCCCTAAGAGTGTATTGAGATAAGGAATTGCTTGCTGGGCACTGGTCAATTCCAATACCTTCTTTTGCTCCTCCTCTGCAGCTCTCTCCCATGTTCATTGTCTGGCAAGGAGATGCTCAGAAACCTTGAGTAATCACTGATCAGACTGCTTCAGGCTTGAATGCAGGAGTGCCAAAAGAGGATGCACATGTCAGATATGATGATATGTGATCTTTTGGGGCAGCTCTTTGTCAAGCAAGAAAACAGAATCCTGGATGTGAGTTTATACTCTTTAAAGATGACATCCAAGGAGCTTTTACAACCCTTCCAGCACATCCAATCTGGCAAATCAAACAAGTTGTGAAGGTTGATTCAAACTTCCACATCATCCATCAATTGATCTTTGGTGGACAGCCCATCCCTCAAATCTGGTGTGCATTTACTTCGCTGATTCTTTGGATCCTTGTTGAAATTTTGATATTGTCAGTCTCCATGTTTACATGGATGATTTCTTCGGATGGGATTTCTTGAACAATTTGGTGTTCTTTCGGGGTTGCTTACACCCAAAGCAGCAAGTCCAACTCCTCTTGTTTTGGGACTACATTGGGTGTCCATACAAAGATGCCAAGCAGGATGATGGGATATGTCTGAAGATCATTGGTTTCTTTATTGACATTAATGTGGGTACAATCTCAATCACCAATAGTGCTATCAATGATTTTATTCAATGAATCAAGACTTTTCTTGATCACCCTCTCAAAGTCAATTCTCTGTGAATGGCTCTGGCTCAATGGGCACATCAATTGGGCACTGAATGTTTTCCCTTGGGGTTGACCTGCTCTGACAGAGCTGTATGCCAAAGTGGACAACAAACTGGGTATGCTGTCTGGAGTTCCCATCAATGTCTGTGGTGATGAAAGGAGAAAGCACAGAGGAAAGCACAGGCACAAGCACAAGCTGAGGTGAGGAATGGGGCTAGCATCACACACAAAGGCTGAAAGAGATAGTGATCAAGACAACAGCAATACCACAAGGGCGCTAGGGTTGCACAAAGAAAACTAGTTCCAAAGACTGTGGTGACAAAGAGAGAAAGCACGGAGGAAGCACAGGCTCAAAGCACAAACCGAGGTGAGGGGTGGGGCTAGCACCACACACAAAGGCTAAAAGAAATAATGATCAAGACAACAGTGATAGCGCAAGGGCCAATCACTAGGGTCGCACAAGGAAGACTAGTTCCAAAGACCAAGTAAATATATTGCAGGTAAATGATGATACAAGTACTAACCTAGTTCCAAAGACCAAGAGGTCAAGATGGGGAACTAGGTGTCAGCTTACTGTACTATATATACAAGTGTCTAGATGAGTAAGCGACAGCGCAGGAAATAGATAGAAGTATGTGGAATGATGTAGAAGGATACGGAAGAATGTAGCTGGATCCAAATAGTAACAAAGATAAAGGAAGAAGGAGATATAGAAAAAATAAAGTAAGTACCATATCCTGTATAGCACGTCACAACAAAGACCAAGAGAGTATATTGAGTGTAAACAACAATACAAGTACTAACCTAGTTCCAAAGACCAAGAGGTCAAGATGGGGAACTAGGTGTCAACTACTGTACTATATATATGAGTGTCCAGATGAGTAAGCAACAGTGCGGGAAGCCAATAGAAGTATCCGGAACATAATGGAAAGATCTGAAGGATAATAGAAAGAAGTAGAAGGATATGGAAGGATATATTGAATAGCAAAGAGGAGGAAAGGAGGAAATGTAGGAGAAATGAAGTAGGTACCCATATCACATGTAACATGTCATGACAATGTTGCTGTCAAGGAAAGTCTGACATGGCTAATTGAGACTCTTCCTCATTATATTGAGGTCTGCCTCATAGATGATGGGTTTTGGGAAGACAAGGAAGCAGACTTTGTTGTGTGGACTGATGTGAGTAAATATGGTTTCAGTGTTTGCTATGCTAGTAATGGTCTATTCTATGAGAATGCCTCTGATCCAGATGCACCTCTGGTTGACATCTTCTTCTTGTAATTGCTGGCAATCCTTTTGGCCATAGACCTTATTGCTGGTTTCAACTTGCCCCCAAAACGAGTTCTCATTTTCTCCAACAGTCTGTTATATGTATGTGAATCAAGTTATTCTGCAATTCTATGATACAATTACCTCCTGTGTTATCTTTCCTCATCATTATCTGATGAGTTACTTGTCAGAAGTTGATGTCAACACACAAAACCACAAAAGGCTAAGTGTCTCAGACGTCTTTGAGAAGAAACCCAGAAGTCAAGTTGAATAATGAAGCTAAGGTCACTACAAGACCTTAGTGTTGTGACATGCCATACAGGATATGGTACTTACTTCGTTTTCTCCTACATTCCCTCTTTCCTTTACCTTTGTGACTACCTGAACTCTTCTTCATGTTTCTATATCCTTTTATTTCTATCTATCACTTGTCAGAACCTTCCATCACATTCCAGACACTTCTATCAGCTTCCCGCGCTGTTGCTTACTCATCCAAACCCTTGTATATATAGTACAGTAGCTGACACCTAGTTCCCCATCTTGACCTCTTGGTCTTTGGAACTAGGTTAGTACCTGTATCATCGTTTACCTTCAATATACTTACTTGGTCTTTGGAACTAGTTTTCCTTGTGCGACCCTAGTGATTGGCCCTTGTGCTATCACTGCCGTCTTGATCATTTTATCTTTCAGCCTTTGTGTGTGGTGCTAGCCCCACTCCTCACTTCGGTTTGTGCTTCGAGCCTGTGCCTTCTCTGTGCTTTTCCCCTTCGTCATCACACTTAGCTGACCTTATATACAAAAGTATGAATCTAATCTACAATAGAGTCATGGGTCAAATGCTATGACAAACAAGTCCATGATAGATACGAGTACAGATGCTAACCGAGTATAAGTAATCAAGAGGATGTCAGCAGTGGGTCGTAACTGAGTATGGGACCCGATGAGTAATGTAGAATGCATAAAGGAAAACAAAGAAGTAGAATACTCAGATGCCCAGTCACAGGACACAAACACCTACATGCTAAGGGTTACTCATAGTGTTAGTCATTCCTGACATTACCCCCTTACCAGACAACTTATCCTTGAGTTAGCCTTGACTTCCCCCTCATCATCCTCGACCTCCTCTAAATGGTCTGGAACGACAAGCCATCTGCCGAAGTTGGGTCTCTCCCTCAACTTCCACAGTTAAAGATGTCCAAAAGTCAACATCTCATTGCGACAGAACATCCAACCTACTTATGTCCATTCGTGAGGTCGGCACCATCGTCGGTAGAGCAGTTGGTACTGAGACTGACATAGGAGTGGGTTGCGCAGTCCCAACCAGTATGGAAACTGACATTGGTTCTGGCGGCATCGGGGTTGTCGATCTGGACGATGACACCATGCTAGAAAGAGGTATGTCCACTGACACAGATGTGGTAGAGGGGCGAGTGCCAGTGGTTGTAGGAGGGGGATTGGGAGATAAAGCAGGTGCTTTACCTTTAGTGTCCGTCTTTTTCACCGGACGGTTCATGCGAACTCGCCTCCCAGCAAGTTGCTTACCAATAGCGATGAGCACATCTCCCACCTCACGGCGGGAGCCCCATATAGTAACCAGTCGTGCCCCAGAAGATCCCGATGGTGGAACCGAGATACGAGCACGAGAGAAGTCGTGGATCTGCTTGAGACCCGCACCTGCATGACCAACTAAATGTCCAGCTGATGCATCGGGCACCAAAATCTGGATCATTAGCTTCTCAAGGTCTGCACTAGTAGTAGGAGGGCGTAGCCATGCATTAACAGGCACACTGCTTGTAGCAGCAGGTGTAAGAGCCGCCTTTTTACCCTTCTTCCTGGGAACAGGTGCTGTGGTAGAGGTTGTTGTAGTACTTCTCAAGGTCACGGCGACCTCGCTGAGGGTGTTTATAAGAGTGTCGATCTTGACTGAAAGAACGTCCAAGGATGCCGACATGTTAAACATAGGATTAGAAGCAAGAAAAAATGATAGGGTGGGGTTAAAAAGATTTGTGATAGAGTAGAAGACCAGGGGCGTAGTGAGTGCTGGTGGAGTATTGTACAAGCTTCATTATTATGTCAGAAGTTGATGTCGACACACAAAACCACAAAAGGCTAAGTGTCTCAGACGTCTTTGAGAAGAAACCCAGAAGTCAAGTTGAATAACGAAGCTAAGGTCACTACAAGACCTTAGCTGACCTTATATACAAAAGTATGAATCTAATCTACAATAGAGTCATGGGTCAAATGCTATGACAAACAAGTCCATGATAGATACGAGTACGGATGCTAACTGAGTATAAGTAATCAAGAGGATGTCAGCAGTGGGTTGTAACCGAGTACAGGACCCAATGAGTAATGTAGAATGCGTAAAGGAAAACAAAGAAGTAGAATACTCAGATGCCCAGTCACAGGACACAAGCACCCTACGACAGGCACCTACATGCTAAGGGTTACTTGTAGTGTTAGTTGTTCCTGACATTACTATTCCTTTTCTATCCTTCCTTTGTTCTTTACTCTACAAGCTAGTCTATTTGGAGTTAGTATCACTTTGCGATCCTTATGTAATGCATAGTATAAAGCTATGGTATTGAATAGGTATTTCTGTAGTTTTAATATCAATTTAGATCTGCTCCTCTTTGTATTACAGATGTTCACTCTCCATGATATATTTTCAACACTGCTCTGACATTCCGCAAAGCAACCTTTGCAAACTGATGCTGCTACTACCCTTTTGCCATTGGACCATCAACATGTTGAGGGCACTACCTGTTATGAAAGCATCTCTTTCTATTATTCTATTTCTTTTCTTTTATCTTTACTTACCTAATCACTAAAGTGCTTACACCAGTGCTCATTATGTTTTCATTTTTGTCTAGACTACACATGTCAACCTTATTGTTCTTGCATTGTCATTTCATCTATACATGACTCTCTCATGCCTGTCAGCTTGTTGACAGGACATCATCATTATTGTCCCACCATCATGTTTCTTTTATATTGCCTTGTTGTTTACTCACCAAATACCTACAGCTTTACTTATGGATACAAACAATCCTTATTGTATATTCTCATGGTTATGGTGTGAGATATTTCCCATGGCTTCATTTCCTATACATATATAAGATAGAGTATTTCATAGTTATATTCTTTAGCTCTATTCTCGTCTATTCTCCTTGGTAGCTAGACTGGTATTAGGTTATTTTATCCATCCTCATCACTTTTTCATTCTCTTGCTCACCAACTATTGTATGATGCCTGGTTATCTTTTGAGAGAGCTGGTGAGTTGCTGACACTACCAATAGTAGTGTCAATGTCCAACTACTTTTCCTAAACTCCATGAATTGTTCCTCCCTTTGCAAGGGAATAATTCCCTTGCATTCCCAACCAATTCCACAATTATGTTGTGACTATTATGTGATTGTGGAGATGCATGATCTTTGTCAGTGACTCGCTAGCTCTCATAAGAGACAACCAGGCGTCACACAGGAATCGATGAGCAAGAGGATGAAAAAGGTGATGAGGATAAAGCAACCCAACTACAAGTCTAGCTACCGAGGAGTATAGATGAGAATAGAGCTAAGGAATATAACTACAAAATACTAAGTTTTATATATGTATGGGATATGAAGCTGTGAGAAGTATCTCGTGCTGTAACCATGAGGATACACAATAAGAGTTGCTCATATCCATAAGTAAAGCTGTAGGTATTCGGTGAGTAAACAATAAGGCAATATAAAAGAAACACATCTCAGAAACTTTCCTTGAATCCCACTCCTCTCACTCTTGCTTGTTACATTGCTCACACCTCTCAATTTATTGCATCTTGGCCCAAATACTTAACAGGTGCCCAGCAGTTCCTCAAATATCTCTATCCAGACTTTGCGGTGAATCGGGCTTCGGCACTGGTCCAGGCAACACTCAGTGGTTCCCACAAGTTGAGAGCAGATGACATTAAACAGAAACTGCCTATCCGTCTCGCTCATCTTCAAGTTTTTGGTCATCACTTTTACCAGACTCCCTCATATGATAATCTTTTGTTTGTCACCATCTTGTCGTGCATGTTCTATGGATGTCATTGCTCCGGCAAACTTATCATTAAGGGGTCTAGTGCATCATTGAATTACCATAAAATTATCTAGTGCTGCTCTCTCCACTTCAACAACGACCATGCGGGATACAGACTCCCCTACCACAAGGCGGATCAGTTCTATCAGGGAACTGATATTTTTCTGTCTCACTGTTGTATTGCCGATCCTGTCTTCCTACTGTCCATTTACACTTCTCTTCGAGATTGACTTCACAGGGCAAGAGCTGAATTGTTCCTGCGCAAAGATGGATCTTTGCCTACTCGACATTGGTTCAACAAACACTTCTTTTCTGTCCTCAGCTCAGATTATAGAGGACACTCTGTTCGTGCTGGATCCGCGACCTTCTTTGTTAGCCTCAGAGTTTCCGAATCTGTCATCCAGGCTATGGGTCATTGGTCTTCCGACACATGGAAGATCTATGTTCGTGATCATGCCACTGTTCGAGCTGAGCTTCAATTAGCCTCTCTGCGTGCTTCTTCAAACCGTGTCATCTATTCACGTCACATCTTTCTTCATCTCCCCGTCCTTCATCTTCTTAGCTCATTCTTTAGCCCTTCACCAATATACACGTTTTGGAGGGGCGCAAAACTTTTGCAATCCTGGATTGGCTATTGCGTGAGCTATGTGGAGACCTGATATTTTGTAAGCACGCTATGATTCCGGTCTGAAGCTTCAGGTCCTTGATTGTTTTCGACAGGACACAAAAAATGTCAAAAAAATCTTTTATGTTCTTCCCAGAATCTATCTAAAAAACTCCAATGTACAAGTACTCAAAAACATTGATTCGGCGTCGTCATCAGTTCTCCCGAGAAACTTGGTCTTTCCTTGGAAAAGTGAGTAATGCCAAGCAGGTTTTGGAAAGTTCAACAGTTTCTCGGCAGACCCAAGTTCTCGAGGGACACAATATCGGACAAGAGTTATTCGGCCTACAAAACGGTATCTATAAACAGGAATTCTAGCCCAGTCGCGCGCGGCCTAAGAAACGCTATTTCAAGCAAAGGCTGGAGCCTGGAAAGTAGAATAAATCAACACTCATCACATACATACATACATACAAACACTACAGTCCTCATCAGTCATCCGTTGTTCAACGTTCGTGAAAATCATCAGCTCCTACCGCAGAATAGAGATTGAACGCCCCCACTCAAAATTTACTTCCCACCGTACGCGGTGATGTAACCAGCCGTATGCCATGTTGTGCCGTATCGTCCTCATCTCCATCCACGCTCGCACTATCCTCACTGTCTCTCTGCCATAAACTCACACTCTCCTCACGATCCGTATCCTTATCTCCTTTAGGATACCTCTTCGACGTCCTGCCCCTCGTACTCGAATGACTAGATCGATTTGACTCTTTATCCCAGCTTCTCGCCGAATCTGTGACACTCGGAAACGACAACAATGTCGTAGTACTCGGAGTATCATTAAATATATCTCTCGAATCCGTACGTCCTTGTCTAGGACGTGGTAGGATCGAAGTCGGCGGGGCACTGTAGGGTATAGCCTCCTGACCAGGAGATCGGGGAGGGAGGGGAGGTAATGAGATAATCTGTGAGAGCGCAGATGCAGAAGGTCCTTCAGTGTCTGTCGGACTTTCAGAGAGTAAGTCTCTTGATCCTGAAACACCAGCGCCAGCGCCAGTAGCGGTCGTTGTTACTGACAACGGAGGTGGATACGAATCGCCATGGGCGCCGATCCCAGGAATTCCAGGAGACGTCGCCGTCGCTCGGTGACCATGAATAGCCTTGGGATCACCTCTTGTTCCTCCCGGCGTTTGTCCAGTCGGATGATACTGATGCACGATGTCTTGAGTATCGAACTTGATCGTTGGACGTTTGTTAATTATTTCCGAGTCTCTACCCGCACTAGTTATCGATGAAACATCATCTCCACGTGTAGCACCTGTGAGGGAAGGTGAGCCTGGTGGGACTGGGGCATCGTAAAGTTGATGCCGTTTTAGACCTCCAAGGTACTCCGTGTTCGTGCTATTTCTTGGGGAAAGCCACGCTTGTCCTCCAAACGGCGCCATTGCACCTGCTGGTCTTGTGCTATATGATCCGGGTCGACTTCCTCCCCGACTCTGGCTCATCCTTCTGGCGCTCCTAGCCCGAATGATACTACCAACAGTGCCAAATGATCCTCTGAGAGTATCAATTCCAGGATCCTCGACGGCCAATACGTCTTTTTCGTCAAAGCCAGCAGTGTGTTCGCGAGAAGCTTGGAGGAGGATGGTTGATCTGCGGTCGAGTTTAGTAAGGTTTTCTGGGTCGACTTTGGACATTTGAAGGATGGTTATGCCGAAACAGATCACGATAAATCCCATGACAAGGGTGATGATGGATGAAGCAGAAGCAGATAGGCCTTGGAATAATACCTGTAGAAAAATCAACGAAATATGATAGAAATTTAAAGTCTTGACCTCACAATTGTCGTCAATATGGAGAAAAATGTGACTGAAAGGGAATATCAATCAACAGGAGTACTGAAGTTCAGGATATGATCCATACATATAACATAGTACGTGGGCGTAACTGAAGGATCAGTCAGTAACAAGTCCAATTGTATCTGAGTAGAATTTACGCACCCATAGCAGTGTTGAACAGCGCCAGCGCTACGTTCAGATAGTAGACTTCCGTTACTAGTGAAAAGATCAGCAACCGAAATGCAAAGATGTGAGAAGTCGAGAACGAACTCAGGGTGATCGCTACAAAGCCCATGAGGAAGTATATGAACCAGAATTTGAACTTGAAAGATCATAATCAGGATGCGACCTCCAGTAATAACATTCTCAAAACAAACCTGGTTATCACCTTCTGCAGTGGTAACAATCGCTGCACCCAAGCCTGTCGTCACGCTCACACTAATTCCACCAATCATACTACACACAAAGATGTACCATAGCATACTCTTCTTCCCGTACCGGGGAGCAAAGTAAAAGATGATCGCGAGTGCGGCGGCGATGAGAACAGAAGCATAGGATATGAAACCCGGCGCAAGGAATAGCTTTTCAAAATCTCTGATCTGACCGACAGAGTTCTCCGATGGACCTAATAGAGATAGAATTGTGATGATGTTAGATGAGAGCTTAGCTCGAACATACCATTGAGTGCAATTATTACAGAGCCGATCTACAAATGGGGAAAGTTGGTTAGACTGAGGTCGGTGCACTGCCGCGTACACATGCGCAGTTAACTCAGTGGAGGAACGCACAATACATAGCCCACACCCGAGCCAGCCAAAGAATGTGAGTTTCTCTTTGAGGAATATTGAGGACAGTATAGCACAAATCACAACGGATAGTGCACCCAGAGGAGTCTGAAATGTGTTGGGATAGAGATGGGAGGCGCCCGGTCAACCAGAGTGATCTTCGGCGCTGAATAAGAGACGACGCACGACGACAATGGCCTCTACAAAGGCATATGCTGAAAGCGATATTGTCGTCAGCGAAGGTCGTAGGAGAACAGGGACGACAGTAGACATACCAGCGAAATTACAAAGTTCTCCCATTATCATCACTACGCGGAATGCATGAGGGTCATGTAGAGAGTGTGTAGAGGAACATACTGGTCATTCCTATCCACCATAATGGCTGCAAAAGATAGGTTAGACAACAATGGTCTCGGAGGGCAAATGCCATGTACTCACCGACTTGAGATAACCTACACCTTCTCCAGCGGCCTTGCCGGCCTGCGCCCGTAGCAATCCCTTCTTCTTGAAGACAAAGCTGGTCCCGATGAGACAACCACTGGCTATGGCAAGGATTATTCCGACGATCTATAACCTCAAATTAACAGGTTTAGTTCAATAAGAGTGACCACTAAAGCACCTTGAGATTTGAGCCAACAGAAATCGTGCCCGATGCTGCGGAGCTGGTCGCTGCAGCGACAGAGGAGGTCGCCGACGCCGTTGACGACGACGTGGACGAGTTCGACGCCATGAGTAAATCACAAGTTAAGATGTGGTTCGAAAGAATAAAAATGAATTATGACGCCGTTGCGCCCTGCGGGGCTAGCCGGCAAATATTACCAAATCAGGACAATTTTCCAAAATTTCAGAACAATTGAACATATATTCTGAGGTTAACATATCGACCATCTTCTCTTTTCTATGGTGACTCTATACCTGCGCAGGAATTGAAAGCCGAGGTCTCGGATGCATATCTCGAAAAAACATTGTGCGAGTGGGAATATTCAAACAAGTACCACTTATTGGAAGAGTTAGTACCAGGATTCAGTATATCCTGGTAGTACATCGGTTAGTACACGCGCCATTCATGAACTGAACAATACTTTACGATGATATTGGCTTGTGAATGTTCTGTGCGAAAGCTGGGCTCGACTCCCAGCCAGGGTCTAGTTTTCTATCCTCTTTCAGTGAACCATTTCCAAGGACGGATCAAATGTTAAGTCGGAGTTTCGGAGGTGAAGTTCACGAAGGCCGAATGGATATCGATATTTTCCTTGGTCATGGTCATCGAGACAGGATGGATTATTTTATGTTAATATGCAAGTACAAGGTTTGCTGAGGCAGAACGACACAGTTCAACGTATGTAGGTGGGATTAGAATTCCGGTCGAAGCGATACCTTATAGACATTGCAAAGTACTAGCATTACGCTGGATTACGGAGTTGACAGAAATCCCGTTTACTGTAGAATCATTCTACATCGACCTCCTTGGCGGGGGTGGACGTACGAAATAAGAAATAGCGTGCATAGTCCTTCTATGCTGCGTAGATTGAGTACAGAAGCAGTACATTCTGTGCATACCGTCTGCGGGACATAACAAAGTCTTGTTTATGGCCGCGCTTGCCACAGAATCTCGGATCGAATGAAAGGTGTTCTAGAATGGTGCATAGTAAATTCCAGCGGGTAATCCGAAGTCGCGATTAGCTACGGGTAGGTAGGTTTACCGCAGCCTCGTCGCATTTCACGGTGCGTGCGACGACGACGGTATTATGGTCCTGAGGCTCATACCAGAGCAATTAATGGAATATCTTCTGAACGCTGTGAGAGCCTTTCTTCCTCGTCGTTCACGACGTTCAAATAACTAGGGTTAGGGTCGAAGCTACACTGATTAGATTATGCAACTTGGTTTTCACCGCGACATTGACTAGGTATGAAGCGTTCTACGGCTTCAGTACCGTCGTCTCCCGCAACTCAGAAGAACAAAAAGGCGAAACTTAGTCCAAACGCCAGCGAAAATGAAGGAACAATATCAGCAAATCAAGGAAAAGCCGACGTGGGATGGACTAAAGTTGAAAAACGCAAGAAGAAAAAGGTTCACAAGGCAGAAGTTAAACTTGATGTAACGGCTTAAATTTCTTATCGGAGACAGACTGAGTATAATTATGATCCCGTAGACAACCCAACCCAAGTTCATGTATTCGAACAACGACATATTGCAGAGACAGAGAGCCATTGGTGTTGAGGTATGACAATCATATTAGTTTCTGATTATCTTTTCAACAAATATCTATAGGAAGTTCGCGATCTTGCTTTGCATATAATTGCCGATGCTCCTCCTCCAAACTGGCTCCGCGTTGAGGTATGTATTTGTCTTATAATAGGAAATTTGGTCTAATTTTGCAGGGTTAGAACGCTCAAATGATACCGAAAGTGGTCGTGATTCTTGTACCAGGCTTGACACCAGATGTTCTCGGAATACCTCCCCCGCCTACCAGTGCGCTGAGAAACCCCAATCTCCCAATATCTATTCCCCTTCCTCCTCGTCGAGATCCTTCAGACCCCACTCCAACAGGTGTCCCCTTCATTGGTTCGACGTTCAGTCACGCCTGTCCGACCCGTGCACCAGGCGACCAGACGAAAATGCACAGCGTTCTAAGCACATTCTTTAACCTCCCGATCAGCGGAGCAGAGAAGAAGAGACGATTAGAAGCTCAGGCAAAAGCAAAGGTCAAAAGTTGTTCGTTGATTTTCGAATCATCTTCCCGAATCCAAATGTAGCTGACCAAACACAATGCCTCTTTCTCAGCAGAATCTGGATTACCAAACCCTTCGGAATACATACTCACAATCGAACAAATGATTGACAACGATTATCCAATACCGTCATATATGGCCGACGTCGACAACGAGAGGTCACCAGACTGGGTCGAGACTCCTCAGGAACCCAAGCTCGATGGTGAACAAGGCAAACCAATGCCTCGACGGAAAGTATTTGGAATTGATTGCGAGATGGTAAATATTTCTATCATCTATATACCCTAGTTGAAATTGACCGCGGTATAGTGCACGACAGAAGATGGCAAAGAACTCACAAGAGTTTGCATGATTGACTATGATACCCAACTGGTCGTATACGACCAACTAGTAAAACCTAAGAAACCTGTCATCGACTATCTAACACGGTTAGCAATTTCTCCGTCGCTCTTTCCTCGCATTTCTAAGTTGCCATTGACTGGATATAGATGGTCAGGAATCACTGCGGAAGCTCTCGCTACCGCAACGACCACGTTCGCCGAAGCACAAGCCCATATTCTCAAATTGCTTAACCCAGTGTCACCCCATACCCCGAAGCCGAATCCATTTTCTACCAAACCCACTCCTTCTTTCTCTACTCCTCAGCTGACCCCGATTCTGCTCGGACATTCTCTCGAATCTGATCTCAAAGCTCTGAAAATTGCCCACTCTTTTTGTGTCGACACAGCTCTGATCTACTCCCACCCTCGAGGACGTCCTTTCAAACCTGGTCTAGCTTGGCTGACAAAAAAGTGGTGCGGGAGAGAAATTCAAGCCCGTGGGGAAGGAGGGCACGACCCCGAGGAAGATGCGCGCGCCACAATGGAACTCGTTCGCAAAAAAGTTGAGAATGGACCGGAATTTGGCGAGTTCAAAGCGGATCTAGAGGGACTGTTCGAGAGGATGGGGAGAGCTGTGAAACGCTCGTCCATGTCTATTGTCAATGCAGGGACTGGCGGTGAAAAGATACGGACTGCGGTGATTGATCATGGAAATCCTTCAGTGATGCATGGAAACAAGGCAAGCACGAGTAGCGGGTGCAAGGACGACGAAGAGGTGGTAAGCAAGACCGTAGAGTTAGTGGGATCGCACGACTTTGTGTTTGTAAGGTTGATGGGATTGGCAAACGTTAGGGGATGTAAGTCGGACCTTTTGCCCTTTTCATTTCCACATATCTAAAAGAATTCACTTTAGGGATAACTCCACGCGCTAATCCGTCCGAGTCCATCTCTACATCGATACCCGCCGCTAGTTTACTGGCAGATCCTCCTACACCCGAAGCCCTTTCTTCCGCTCTCCTCGCAACCTCAAATCATCTACAGAGAATACACGCTTCCCTTCCATCGCGAACTGCACTCCTTATATTCACTGGACATTCTGATCCTCGGAAAATGTCTGAGTTGAATAAGAGGAAAGCAGCATTCGAAGCGGCTATATGGAAGGAGGTGCCTACAGATCAATTAAGTGAGGGGGAGCGTTGGTCGGGCGCGGATATGAGGGAGTTAGAGGAAGCCGTGGAGGTAGCGAAGCGAGGGTTGTTGTTTTTGGGAGTCAAAGCGTAGGGGATTTTCTGCAGGAAGTCCATTGTTTAAATACAAACCCTCTGAGTTGTACGCGCTATCTTTCCTGTACCATGTTCGTTCTGTTTTACTCCCCCCTGATGATTCTAACTCCAAGCATGATGGACGAGTGCTAGTGGTGAAGAATTATCGTACAACTTTGCAAATCGATATAGTGTTCACGCAAAGCTACCTTTTGGTCCAGTCGGTTATATAATCTACATTCTTTCTTGGTGACACTACCCTTGGAGAGACAATGTGAGAGTAGAGCAGGAAATTACTACCTAGTAGCCAATAGTTGCTTGTCCTAAAGGGGCTGATGTCGTGGTATGCTTACTTGGGTGAAGTGGAGGCATCAACCTCAGGAAACCCGGAAAATGAAGATTCGAATCGAGCCTTCTGGACTTTGATGTTGGTACATTGTTTACACCAGACTCTGAAAAGAGGGGACTTGAACATGTAGAAGCCGGGGATATAATTCTACGAAGGCAACTGAACAAAAAAAATTCACTTTACTGATCCAAATTCAGCAAAGGACTCTCTGATGTGTAACACAAGGAATTTAATGCATTAGCAAATATGTGCCCCGCCGTCGCAGCCCGTGCATGTCAGTCGATGATTCCTGCCATTGAACGATTTGTGTTTGCAGTTTCTTGAAGTGTCCCAATTTCATAGTGAGACAGACCAGTTAAAGATCGGCCCATGTCATAGATGTAATCGTTTGCAGATCAATTTTCTGTTCCACCAGCGTCTCTGCTAGGTTGATGTATACTTGCCTGCCTTCTGCCGAGACAAAGTCCTTGATACACATAACGAGTTTCTCTTTGTCAGTTAATGGCGTCCCAGAAGCAGACAAGGAAGCGGATGAGGTTGAAGCAGACAAAGAAGAGGACGATGTTGAAATAAACAAGGAAGAAGCAGATGAGGTTGAAGCAGACACAGATGCAAATGAAAATGCCATCAATGAACTGGGAGTAGAAGGAGACAACCCATTGGTTGAAGAGAAAACTGAGATAAATCAGGGATTTGCGATTTCCATTTGGAGGTTGTCCTTGATAGACAGGAGATGGAACTATTGTGCACAACTTTTCTATTCCTAGCTACATTTGACCATGGCTTTTGAGGAGGCGGTGGCAATGGTGGCACATCTTCAGGAGGGGGCAGAGGGTTTTTTCTATCACTGAGAGACATGGGCTTCTCTCTGACTGTCTTAATAGTTTTCCACAACTGATGATCCACAAGCATTGCTCAAGGTAAAGGCCAGTTGAGATTTGGCAAGTGTATCTTTAGTATACACAAATTGTCCTTTGAGTTCAAGAGGTCCACAGTTTACATGATGATCCTCAGTGCATTTCTTTTTGCATTGATTGCCATAGTGATTGATAGGACACTCTAGGAGCATAATTCTGTGGGTAGAGGCCAGGTGCATGGTGTATTCACAGTTGTTCATGCTTTCCAATGATAAGTATTTAGGCTGTTGAGAAGAAACTATGACTCACAATTCATTGCTATCACAGTCTGGAAACTCACAAATGGAGGTTTTATGATGGTCAATGCCAATACCTTTGACTGATGGGCGGAAATGAGAGCTAACATGTTGCAACAGTTGGGCAATATCCACAAAATACCTGGCTCAGATTGTCAGCTTGTCATCAGTTGAGCTGAAGATTATGTGGTGATGAGGGGAGAAAGCACAGGGGAAAGCACAAGCCAAGGTGAGGAATGGGGCTAGCACCACACACAAAGGCTGAAAGAGATAGTGATCAAGACAACAGTGATAGAACAAGGGCCAATCACTAGGGTCACACAAGGAAAACTAGTTCCAAAGACCAAGTAAGTATATTGAGTGTAAACGAAGATACAAGTACTAACCTAGTTCCAAAGACCAAGAGGTCAAGATGGGGAACTAGGTGTCAACTACTGTACTATATATATGAGTGTCCAGATGAGTAAGCAACAGCGTGGGAAACCAATAGAAGTATCTGGAACATGATAGAAAGCTCTGAAGGATGATAGAAGGAAGTAGAAGGATATGGAAGGATGTAGAAGAATCTGAACAGTAACAAAGATAAAGAAAGGAGGGAATGTAGCAAAAATGAAGTAAGTACTGTATCCTGTGTAGCATGTCATGACATTACCCCCCTTCTACAGTTGATGTCCCAGTGATGATTTCTGTGAAGTTTTCATAAGGTTGCCAGGGTAAAGAGTGGAAAATGGTGGCTGAGATCTTCTGTGGTGCATTTGGGTGTTTTGCATAAGAATCTGTGATTGCATCATCACTGGTGCCTACTAAGTTTTCTTTGTGCTCCCAACTGTTGTGTCCCTTGTCATAACCTTTCCACTTTATCAGGAATTGCAAGTTTCTCCACCATCCAAAGATACGGCTATCCAGGACCTTATCCACATCATAGCACTCTTCTCCCTCAACAATTTCAGGTTCCGGTGGTGGTGGCTCAACTCCATTGACCTCATTTCCTTTCCAGGGAGTCAGGCAGTTGGTATGGATGTTGTCATGGATCTTCATCCAGGTAGGTAGGTTTAATCAATAAGTGAGTGAGCCCATTTTCTCTGTAACTTCAAATGGACCTAGGCATCTGCTCCCCAGTTTTTGGTTCTTTTGCCACACCTTTAATTTGCTCAGGGATAACCACACTGGTTGTCCAACTTTGAATTCCTGAACTTTGCCCTTCACACCCTCTCTAATGTGTTCTTTGCTCATCCATAGTGCTGCTTCTGCATCCTCATGTGCATGCTGTAGCAGTTCTAGCTGGTGCTCAATGAGTGGGTATTTGGTTTCAATGCCATTTGGAATGGTAAACTCAGGGGTGTAACCATAAAGTGTTTCAAAGGGGGAGTGGCTGTGTGTGGAGTGGATACAAGTGTTCATGACAAATTTGGCAGTTGGGATTAAGAGATTCCAGTCATCCTGTTGGTGTCATATGTATGCAAATTGAGTTATTCTGTGATTCCATGATCCATTTACCTACTGTTATATCTATGCAAGTTAAGTCTTTATGAAGCTTCGCGATCCATTCCGCTACTTAGATATTACTTATATCCTTTCACCACTATGCAATTACTTCACGAAGGAGTTCCGACATGAAGTAATTACTCGTTATCTCTTATCATCCTTATCAGATTTACACTATCCCTTTTATATCCCTTCCTTTGTTCTTGACTTACGAGCTAACCCATTCGGGCATGGCATTGCTTTGCGATCCTGACTTACCTTTAGTATAAAGCTACGGTATTGAATAAGTAGTTCTTTAGTTTAAATATCAACCTTGATAGCACTTCGATAGTGATACCAATTAATCCTCTATCTGTATCATCGTTTTAACATCCTCGCTGTCAGTATGTTCCGCAATAGTCATTGCGAATGGAACACGTTTATCTTTCTTCCCTTGCAGACACGTGAAGTGTCGAGGACTCTACTAATAGTGGAGTCAAGGTCCGACTACTTTGTCTAGGATTGTTTTACCTCACGAAGTATTTTACTTCGTATTTTCCCGCAATCATCCTGCAGTCATTCCCGATGATCCCTTTGTGCACGATCATAACAGTATATTTAAACTGACACTTGGCACATTCATCCTCATTACCCTTTCCATTACACTCAACAAATTCACTTCCTTCAACAATGGTCTATACAAGGAGCAGAAGAAACCATACCAACACTGGAGGGTCCAACGAGTCGGTAAGAGAGGAACTGGAAATGGTCAATCCTTTTGCATTGAATGCGACAGGCTTTGCGCCATTCGCAGAATCAATATCAGGAGCTGGACATTCTCGACGTCAATCTAACGTCTTCGGTCCAGCCCCAGGACAACCTGCTAGTGCGCGGGTTTCTAGTCATCACACCCTTGGTCAACCAGACCACTCCGAATTTGAGTACCAAGTACTCTACACAGAAAACGGTGACCCCGTTACTGTTCAAATGCCGCGAAGAAATCACATGGCGATACCAACAACAGAGATGGAAATCCCACCATCTCCTACCACTTTTACACTTGCTGACAGAATGTGTCAGCAGCTAGCAGACACTCCCGGCCCTTTGCGAGGTCAGATACCAGTTACCATGATGGAGATTCCGGAGAACATCAAAGAAGCGGAAATTGACGAAGAGGTAGGTCCTGATGAGTCAGGAAATCCTGGAGACCCAGGGGGATCTGATCCCGATAGTCCTGGAGGTCCCGGGGCACCTCGAGGTTCTCGCGTTCCTAGTCATTCTAGGAGTCCAGTGGAATGGGTAGGTAGTGTCCATCCGGACCCTATTGAACAATGCATCTTAGATGTGTTTCACGCATTTAAGGGTTCACTCGATACCCTCGAAACAGTCCTCGTGGGCATGAACACTAGCAGCCCCGCAGAATCTGGAAGATCAAAGGTCAAGGATCCTGAAGTGTTCAACAGATCTGACTCATGGAAACTGAAAGGTTTCTTAGTTTCCTTGTCTTTGGTGTTTATTGATCGTCCATCGTATTTTACTGATCAAAAGAAGATCAACTAGACGTTGTCGTACCTTGGTGGTTCTGCGAAGGAATGGTTCAAACCAGACATTCTGGATCCAAACCTCTCTGTGTGGTGACGGAGGAAGCACAGGCGCGAAGCACAAACCGAAGTGAGGGGTGGGGCTAGCACCACACACAAAGGCTGAAAGATATAGTGATCAAGACAGCAGTGATAGCGCAGGGGCCAATCACTAGGGTCGCACAAGGAAAACTAGTTCCAAAGACCAAGTAAATATATTGAAGGTAAACGATGATGTGGTGACGATGGGGGAAAGCACAGAGAAAGCACAGGCTCGAAGCACAAACCAAAGTGAGGGGTGGGGCTAGCACCACACGCGAAGGCTGAAAGATAAAATGATCAAGACAGCAGTGATAGCGCAGGGGCCAATCACTAGGGTCACACAAGGAAAACTAGTTCCAAAGACCAAGTGAGTATATTGAGTGTAAACAAAGATACAAGTACTAACCTAGTTCCAAAGACCAAGAGGTCAAGATGGGGAACTAGATGTCAGCTACAGTACTATATATACAAGAGTCTCGATGAGTAAGCAACAGCATGGGAAGTTGATAGAAGGATATGGAATGATGTAGAAAGATATGGCAGAGTGTGGACAGATCCAAACCGTAACAAGGATAAAGAAACAAGGGGATGTAGGGGAAATAAAGTAGGTACCATATACTGTGTAGCATGTCACGACATTACCCCCCTTCTACAGTCAATGTCCCAGCAACTATTTCTGTAAAGTTTTCGTAGGGTTGCCAGGGCAAGGAGTGGAAGATGGCCACTGAAATTTTTCATGGTGCATTTGGGTGTCTTGTATAAAAATCCGCAATTGCATCGTCACTTGTGCCCACTAAGTTTTCTTCGTGCTCCCAACTGTTGTGTCCCTCGTCATACCCTTTCCACTTTACCAGGAATTGCAACTTTTTCCACTGTCCAAAGACCCGGCTGTCCAGGACCATGTCTACATCGTAGAACTCCTCTCCCTCCACGATTTTGGGTTCTGGTGGTGGTGGTTCAACTCTGTTAACATCATTTCCTTTCCAGGGGGTCAGGTGGTTGGTATGGATGTTGTCGTGGATCTTCATCCAGGTGGGTAGGTTTAACCGGTACGTGAGTGGACCCATTTTCTCTGCAACTTTGAATGGACCTAGGCATTTGCTCCCCAATTTTTGGTTCTTTTGCCGCACCTTTAATTTGCTCAAGGATAACCAAACCAGTTGTCCTACTTCGAATTCCTGTACTTTTCCCTTTGCTCCCTCTCTGATGTGCTCTTTGCTCATCCGTAGTGCTGCTTCTGCATCCTCACATGCATGCTGTAGCAGTTCTAGTTGGCGTTCAATGGATGGGTATTTTGTCTCGATGCCATTTGGAATGGTGAACTCCGGGGTATAACCGTAAAGTGTTTCGAAGGGGGAGTGGCTGTGTGCGGAGTGGATACGAGCGTTCATGACAAACTTGGCAGTGGGGATTAAGAGGTCCCAGTCGTCCTGTCGGCGGCTTACATACATGCGAATGTAGCGTTCGATTTCCTGGTTAGCACGTTCCGTCTGTCCATTTGTCTCGGGGTGATAGGCTGTGGTCAGGGAGGAGTTGATTCCAAGTCGCTTCAGTAGCTGTCACATAACATCTGCTGCAAATTGGGGTCCTCTGTCAGAGATGAATCGACGGGGTAGGCCGTGTAAGCGGAAAATTTCTTTATAAAATAAATCTGCTACTCCTTCTGCTGTTATCTCAGTGGTGCAGGGGAAACAGTGAACCATCTTTGTGTAGTGGTCCACGAAGGTGATGATAGCGTTGTGGCCGTCCTGTGTCATAGGTAGTTCCCCAATGAGATACACACCAATGTCCTGCCAGGGTCCTTCCGGTATGGGAAGAGGTTGAAGAGGAGAGGGATGGTGGGGGTTCAGGCATTTGCGCTGGCAGAGGTCACATCCATCGACGTACTTGTCTACAAACAAGCGCATTCTGGGCCACCAGTAGAGTCTACCGACTAGTTCTAGGGTGCCATGCATACCGGGGTGACCTGTTGTGGGGGCATCGTGACATTGTTGCAGGATTGTTTTCCGTAGCGCGCTATCTGGTGGTACGTAGACTTTGTTGCAGTAGTAAACCAAGCCGTTTTTCTCTCTCCTCTCGACTAGACCGCCTGTAGGACTCTGGGGTGCCTTGATGCCTTTCAGACCGTTTAGTACTTTGGCCTCTCGTTCACTGATCTGTCAAATGCAGTCAAGGAGGGGGTTGTGAAGAAGGACCATTGTCACTGCATTAAGGAAATGCTCTGGTTTCAGTACGATTTGCTCCTTGTTGTCCTCTGCATCTGTGACTTGGTGCTGTGCCATACGTGAAAGTGCATCCGCTTGAGTATTTGCTTTACCAGGGCAGTGCTTAAGACGGAAGTCAAACCGGGAGAGCCATAGTGACCATCGTGCTTGTCGACGACTGAGGTCTTGGGCTGTTTTCCAGTATTCCAGATTCTGGTGCTCGGTCATGATATCAAATGGTTCTGGGGATCCTTCCAAGAAGCTTCTCCAGTCTTTCAATGCTTTGATAATGGCTAGCATTTCTCAGTCGTAGATTTCATAGTTCCGCTCAGCTGGATCCATGGAGGAGGAACGATAAGCGACCGGGTGCCAGAGTCCATCCTCCTGTAGTTGCGAGAGAGTACCTCCAGTGGCGAAGCCTGATGCATCCACTTCAATCCGGCTTGGTTTTGATGGATCCCATAGTGTGAGGATTGGTGCGGAGGTGAAGGAGTCCCTTAATGATTCGAAAGCTTCCTGCTGTAGGGATCCCCAGTTCCATTTGGTATCTTTGCGGGTGAGGTCATTCAAAGGTCGTGCTTTCTTTGCAAAACCTTCGATGAATCTCCAATAGAAGTTAGCAAATCCTAGGAAACCTCGAAGATCATGTAGTGTTGTAGGTGCCTGCCAGCTTCTGACTGCCTCTATTTTGACTGGGTCCATCCGCACTTCTCCTTCACTGATCACTAGACCTAGGTATTCAATGGAAGACCGTTTAAATTCACATTTCTCTGGCCGCAGGTACAGGTTGTATTGGCTGAGGCGTGCAAGAACGTTGTTGACTACCATGCGATGTTCCTCGGCAGTTTCTGTGAAAACTAGGATGTCATCCAGGTAAACAGCCACCTTCCCAGCAGCAGTGAGGTCAGCAAATATGGAATTCATGAGGGCCTGGAACGTAGCCGGCGAGTTTGTCAGACTAAAGAACATAACAAGGGGCTCGAAGAGTCCTCGGTTTGTGGCAAATGCTCCCTTCCATTCATCGCCCTCTTTAACTCGCACATTGTTGTACCCCCAGTGAACATCCATTTTGGAGAAGAGCTTGGCTTTGCACAGTCGACTGACAATGTCTGTAACGAGAGGGAGTGGGTATCAAATTTTTACCGTGTATTCATTGAGCCGCCAGTAGTCCTGAACAGATCGAAGTTTACCATCCTTCTTTTTGACAAAGAAGACAGGCGATGCCAATGGGGATTTGGAAGGGCGAATGTAACCTTTGCGTAGATTCTCTTCCAAGAATTGGTCAAGCTCTTCCTGCTCATTTGGAGACATCGGGTAGATTTTGGTGTGCATAGTTTCAGGAGCATCAGGTTTCAGGTCTATGGCATGATCCCAAGGTTTATGCTCTGGTCGTCATTCTGATTCCTTCTCGGAGAAGACCTTTGCATGTTTCCAATATGCCGAGGGGACCATCTCTTCGAAAGATTTAATTGGCTTCTCTTTGTAGGTGGCCTCTGCCAGTTGTTGTGAATATGTGTACCCTGCGGAACACCATAGTTCTTCTGACGTATGGCCAATGATTCCTGCTCGAAGTAACGCTCTTCTTCACTTCCTGTTGCCTATCAGTTGATACAGAGGTGTGCTTTCAGTGTACTCATGTATCTCTGGGTCGGGTCTGGGAGGCGTTTCTTTGGGCAGTCGGGATTGGTCGTCAGACTCTGGGGTGGAGAAGTGAACATGTGGGGTGGACGTGGGGCCCCCATCTGGGTTTGCTTCTACAATGTGCTCTGTGGTTCCTCCCACATTACTCTCCTTGGGTTCGGGGACTTCCTCGATGGTCATGGGAGATGGGACTTTTCTAGGGCGGGTGATAGCCAGTCGCCCTTCTCTCCAGTCAATGTCTGGGTTGACCTTTCGGAGCCAAGGGAGTCCAAGGATGATGTTTTCAGAACCGAGGTTGGTGACAAGGTATTCAAGGAGCTAGGGTTGGTTTTGGTCTATGGTGGACAGTAGACATACAGAATGTGTGATCTGTCCTGCAGTGTTAGGAGATCCGTTGATGTTATAGAGGGCAATGGGTTGATGGAGACAATGAGGGAGGATTCGATGTTGTTTCACAAAACGTTCATGAATGAAGAGACCTGTGGCGCCAGAGTCTATCATTGCTGCACTGTTTGTATTCTTGAATCTGCCTTGCAACTTAATTGGAACGCAGAAGTGAGAAATGTCACTAGATTGAGCGGAGCCAATGGTACATGAGGGTATAGATGCATAGGTAGAAGTAGAGGAAGAATACAGACTAGGGAACCAGGTGGCAGCCGTGGCGGGTTCCCACTTTAAAAATTCGAATGCAGCTCTGCCATCTGCTCTGCCAACTCCTTTTGTCCCGCAGTGAGCATCTGAAGGATCTTTGTGAAGTCCGTCACAGGGGCAGGTGTTGCAGCAGCAATGGAAGTGGAAGGCTCAGCAACCATTGAGGTAGCAGCTGCAGAACAAGGGAGGGGTTTTGGGAGTCCTAAGAACTTCCTACGGCAGACAGCCGCCAGGTGACCGGTTAGCCCACAGTGATTGCAGATATCATGTTCATGGTGTCCGTCTGCCTTACGGTGTTCTTTGGACCCGCATCCATAACATCTGCCTGCCATGGCCCTACGGTAGTCCTCGGCAGATTGTCCCGTAGAGGTGGCATCTACCTCCATTGCATTTGGATTGCACGCCGGGACGAAGGGAGTGGGGGTATAGGAGCTGAAGCTGGGAGTGTTCCGGGAGTATTGTTTCCCTTCCTCATCGGCACGTTCATTCTGTCGTTTGTCGATCCGAATTGCTTCACTAATCAGATCGTGCATAAAATCTGTATTGGCCTGAGAGTTGACCAATCCGTCCTTGATTCACTTCGAGAGATGGTCATAGAAACAATGTCGGAGGTCAGCATCCAAATATCCCGTCCTGCTAGTGTACTGCTTGAAGGTAGCAGCATATGTTGCCACATGGTCCCTTCCTTGCCAAAGACTTTTGAGAACACGTTTGGCCTCCACCACCAGGTCCGCTGTTTCAAACCGTTGCCTAAAGGCGCTAGCGAAATCAGTCCAGGTTGGGTAGAGGAGGGCAGGAGCTGGTAGTCCTGAAGCAACTGCTCGAGCAACCTGACTGATATTCTCCGAGGTGGGAGTAGCCCAGATGGCAGCATCACCATCCAGGTATGAGATAGCCGATTTGATTCTCTCTTGTTCGTCACTAAGGGAATGGATCCCCTGAGCCCAGAGCTCAAAAGCGGCAATGAAGCGTCTTGCGTCATCACTGTGCTTCCCGTCGTACATCTGGGGTTTGCTAACACCTTTATTGGTGCTAATGTTGTTAGCAATACTGGCTACTGCCATTTGTAGCACCATCTGTTGTGTTGCAAGTTGTTGAATTAGCACGGCAAGGTCTTGGGTGGTAGGGGGATGGGCCATGATGAGAGTGGTTTCAACAGGGTCGGCTTCAGTTTCAAGCTCAGGTTCTGGGATAGCAGTGGGAATAAGCACAGGAGAGGCTCTAGTGGATGGGACAGCACTGGTAGGGTTTGAAAGTCTACCAACCCGGCTTGGAACTCGGCTTGGAATTCTGGGGATGGTTATGAATTGTCCGCTTTCTGAATCACTTGGAGCGATGGGGGCAGGGTTGTGGTATCTATTGGGACAAGGGTTTTCGTCGCAGTCAAACCAAGCATCACGTTCTTTGTCTGGATTGTATTTAGAGTGAACGTCGCACTGATCTTGAGTATCAAATGCATGCTGAAATCCTGAACAATCAATGTCTGGTGTAAACAAAGGTGTAATGGCAATGGAAGGTGGAGAACCGGGTAAGTCCGATTTCCACTCCTCGTAGGATCAGTTGGAAAGGCTGATGGTATGAGTAGAGATCTTGACCTAATGTGGTG
The DNA here is from genome assembly GCA_028011355.1 of Lentinula aciculospora. NCBI lineage: Eukaryota > Fungi > Basidiomycota > Agaricomycetes > Agaricales > Omphalotaceae > Lentinula > Lentinula aciculospora. The sequence goes on from JAOTPV010000041.1 coordinate 507,521, forward strand.
ACGATGGGGGAAAGCACAGAGAAAGCACAGGCTCGAAGCACAAACCGAAGTGAGGGGTGGGGCTAGCACCACACACGAAGGCTGAAAGATAAAATGATCAAGACAGCAGTGATAGCACAGGGGCCAATCACTAGGGTCGCACAAGGAAAACTAGTTCCAAAGACCAAGTGAGTATATTGAGTGTAAACAAAGATACAAGTACTAACCTAGTTCCAAAGACCAAGAGGTCAAGATGGGGAACTAGATGTCAGCTACAGTACTATATATACAAGAGTCTCGATGAGTAAGCGACAGCGCGGGAAGGTGATAGAAGGATATGGAATGATGTAGAAAGATATGGCAGAGTGTGGACAGATCCAAACCATAACAAGGATAAAGAAACAAGGGGATGTAGGGGAAATAAAGTAGGTACCATATACTGTGTAGCATGTCACGACAAATGATACAGGTACTAACCTAGTTCCAAAGACCAAGAGGTCAAGATGGGGAACTAGGTGTCAGCTACTGTACTATATATACAAGGGTTCGGATGAGTAAGCAACAGTGCGGGAAGCCGATAGAAGTGTCTGGAATGTGATGGAAGGTTCTGACAAGTGATAGATGGAAATAAAAGGATATGGAAACATGGAGAAGGGTTCAGGTAGTCACAAAGGTAAAGGAAAGAGGGAATGTAGGAGAAAACAAAGTAAGTACCATATCCTGTATAGCATGTCACGACACTCCGCGATGCCAGTGTGGACGAGTTCCTTTGCGGCATTGGTGAAGGAACTGCAGGACAATTTCAGTATGTACAATGCACAGGGGGAAGCCGAGGATAAGATCGGCACGTTAAGGATGAAAGAATCCGATAACGTACGGAAGTCTAATATCCGTTTTAATACCCTCGCGGCATCTACTAACTGGGACTTGCATGCCCTTAAGTGGGCTTATCAATGCGGCTTGGCAAGCCATATCAAAGATGAGATGGCTCATCTTCCGGAGCCAAAGACACTCGCAGAATACCGTTACGAGGTACTTTGCATAGATAACAGGTACTGGAGATGAGAAGAAGAGCGGAAAAGAGAAGCTGCTAGATCAACAGGTGTTTCCTTGGGAGGGAAAGCATCGAATACGTCGAAGAAGAACATGCCAGGTTCTTCACAATCTCCTACCACCACCACCACAACCATGACCTCGACAAATAACTTGGGGAAGAAAGGTAAGTCGAGTGGAGGTGGAAATTCCTCATCATCGACGAGTCCTGCGGTGTCTCGACCTGCATACGCGAGCAACCTCGGCTCGGATGGAAAGCTCCTCACAAAGGAGTCAGAACGTCGAAAGAAGTTGGGGTTATGTGGATTTTGCAGGGGAAGTCATAAGTTCAACGACTGCGAGAAACGAAGGGCTCACGAGACTCGTGGACACGCCGCGGAAACACAGGAAGCAGTGGCAAGTACCTCTTCGGTATCGGAAAAATAGTCCGCAACTCCTGTACCCCAGTACAAAGCAGGAGTTGCGTTGACCAGGTTTGTACTACTGGGGAAGTTAAATTAAATGCATCCACTCTTTCCTATGATGAATGATCATTTACTATACCTCTTACTATAGATTTTTCACTTTGCGACCTTTCCGCGAAGCTTTCCTTTGTTTCCTTACTCGATTCTGGTTCTACTGATTGTTTTATTGATTCTCGTTTTGTGTATAAACATTCTCTACCTACTTCTTCAATCCCTTCAATCAATCTCCGACTTTTCGATGGTTCTTTATCTCCGAAACCAATTTCCGAGACTACATCTCTTAATGTTCGGTTTCCCTCTGGCAAGCTACTACTACTGATATTTTATGTCACTTTACTAGATTCCTCTTGCGAGGCAGTTTTAGGTTACAGTTTCTTGACCTGCTACAATCTGTTGATTGACTGGGCATCGAGAAACATTACATTCCACTCCACCAAGCAAGTTGAGTTTCCCTCGACATCCTCACTTCCGTGAACACTCATTCCGGAGGAAACTGTCCCCTTGCGGGGTCAGCCTACCATTGGTTCCAAAGAGGCTCCTTCGTGACCTTCTTTGTGAACTTGTTCTCGCTATTCACCTCGTCCTTTATCGGACTCTTTCCCCTATGAACCCATCTACTCCTATCCTTTGGTGGCTCAATTGGCCGCTTCGCAACTTGAAAACCCAGAGATCAACATTGCTCTTGTCAACACGGAACTGTTCAACCATGCTTGCAAGAATGCCAAGTGTGAACCACTAATCTTACGCGCAGTTCATAGCGAAGTCACAGTGCAAGCTGCTTCGACAACTTCAGCAAACAACAGCAATCCTTCCTCATTACCAAAGCATTACGCGGACTTCGTGGATGTCTTTGACGAAGTTGAATCCAAAGTGCTGCCTGAGCATCGACCTTATGACCTAAAGATTGAATTGGAGGAAGGCGCCGAACCACCTATCGGTCATCTTTACCCTCTTTCTGCCAAGGAATTAGAGGCTCTACGTGATTTCATCAATAAGCACCTCAAATCAGGCACTATTCAACCTTCATCCTCTCCTCATGGAGCTCCGGTATTGTTCGTACTGAAGAAGGACGGAAAACTTCGACTTTGCGTAGACTTTCGCGGTCTTAACAACATCATGAAAAAGGATCATTATCCTTTGCCTCTCATTTCTGACTTGCTAGACGCTCCGAAAAAAGCTAAGATTTATACTAAACTCGATCTTGCTCACGTGTACCATTTAGTTCGAATCGCGGAAGGCGACAAATGGAAAACAACATTCAGAACCCGTTGGGGTTCTTACGAATGGAAGGTTATGCCATTCAGACTCACTAATGCTCCAGCAGCTTTCCAAAGGTTTGTGAACGACATATTCACTGATCTTTTAGATGTGTATGTTATCGTCTACCTCGACGACATACTTATTTACTCCGATGACGAGACACTACATCGCGAACATGTTCGCGAGGTTCTCCATCGCCTTCGTAAACATCAACTCTATGCAAACATCGCGAAATGCGAATGGGAGATCGATATGGTAGAGTATCTTGGGTATATTCTTTCTCCGGAGGGCTTAATGATGTCGAAAGACAAAGTAAAAGCTATCATTGACTGGCCGGTACCTCGGAAAGTCAAAGATGTCCAGTCTTTTCTCGGATTTGCTAATTTCTATCGACATTTTATTTATAATTATAGCGATATCGTAGTCCAGATGACGTGACTTACGCAAAAGGATACACCTTGGAACTGGAATACTGACTGCCAGGAAGCCTTCGAGAAGCTCAAATATAGCTTCACTCACGCTCCTATTCTGGCACATTGGGAACCAAACCGACATCTAATTGTGGAAACAGACGCTTCAGATTACACATTAGCCGTGATCCTCTTGATCCTACTACCTGATGGAGAAATTCACCCCATTGTGTTCCTCTCAAGGACTTTTCAAGCTGCGGAACTCAACTACGACACTCACGATAAGGAGCTTCTCGCGATCTTCAAAGCATTCAAAGGCTGGCGACATTACCTCGAGGGATCAGGAGATCCTATCGATGTCGTTACCGACCACAAGAATCTCGAATATTTCTTGACGACAAAAATCCTTATGCGACAACAAGTTCATTGGTTGGAGTATCTGCACCAATTTAATATGGTGATCCGATTCAGACCAGGTAAGTTAGGTGAAAAACCTGACTCAATGACTAGACGCTGGGACATCTATCCAAAAGAGGGGGATATTGGCTATGCGCAAGTTAACCCACATAACTTCAGACCCATTCTCACTAATGAACAACTAACTACTTCCCTTCGAGCTACATTCCTAGAAGGACTGGCACTTTGCACCTCCATTGTTATGGATATAGAGGCACTCCATTCTGCTATTTGCAATTCAATCAAACTGGATCCGGAATCAATCGCGGGATTGAAGTTCGCAAAGGACGGTACAAACACTCGTTGGACATTAGGGTCTGATGGACTGTTATGACTTGACGATCACATTTACGTTCCTAACACTTCTAATTTACGACTTCAAATTCTATGCTATTTTCACGACCACCCACTTTCAGGTCATTTTGGTCAAAACCGGACTCTAGAAGCTATTCAATGACAATACACTTGGCCAAAGGTTCATGAATTGTTTGCGATTATATCAATTCATGTACAGTTTGCGGATGCAACAAACCTCATCAACATAGGCCTTATGGTTTACTCAAACCACTTCCGGTTCCCATCCAACCTTGGGATTCTATATTGATGGACTTCATTGAACAACTACCGGACTCTAAAGGACATATGGCTATTTTAGTAATCGTGGATCGAACCTCGAAACAAGGTATCTTCATCGTGACACATGACAAAATCACGTCCGAAGAGCTCGCGGAACTGTTCGTGCATCACATTTTCTCAAAACACAGAGTTCCTAGTCATGTTACTTCTGACCGAGGCTCGGAATTTGTTTCGGCTTTCTTTCGCGCTTTAGGGGAAGCTCTCTCAATCAAACTACACTTCACCTCGGGATACCATCCTGAGGGGGATGGACAAATGGAACGAGTTAACCAGACTCTAGAACAATACATTCATATGTATTGTGCGTATCAACAGGACAATTGGGCAAAACTTCTGCCTATCGCGGAATTTGCATACAACAATGCTCCTAACGCCTCCACTGGTATTACTCTGTTCTTCGCGAATAAAGGTTATCACCCTAACATTACAGTGAAACCTGAAATCGACATCCGTTCCGATCGCGCAATTGACTTTGCGACGAATTTAGATGAGATTCATTCCTTCCTCTGCAAAGAAATTACTAATGTGCAAGCTCGATACAAAGAGCAAGCGGACAGAAAACATATTACTCACCCCAACCTTCCCATTGATTCACAGGTATTTGTACTAGCAAAGCACATAAAAACCACTTGACCTACTGCAAAGTTCTCCGAGAAGTATCTCGGACCTTTCAAAGTTCTTGAGTGCGTAGGAACTCTCTTGTACAAGTTACAACTCCCTTCCTACCTCAGTCGTATCCACCCACTTTTCCATGTATCCCAACTCGAACCATATACTCCAAACTCGATTCCACATCGCAAACAAACTCCTCCGCCTCCAGTGGAAGTCGAGGGTGAAGAGGAATACAATGTCGCGGAGGTATTAGATTCGAAATTGGATCGTCGATACAAGAAATGTCCACTACGGTATTACATCCGGTGGGCAGGATATGAAGGTACAGACAAAGAGTTTTCCTGGGTTGCCACAAATGAAATTCATGCGGACGAGTTGGTTCCAGCTTTCCATCTTCATTACCCTCACAAACCTGGACCATTTGTCATGAAGTGAGCCCACCCCCTATCATTTTCCTTTCTTTACGATACACCATCCAAGTCCCCCTACCTACAATAATCATTCCGGAACATTCCATTCCATTCTATTAGTTCCATTCCTTGTGCCGGAGCTATACAGTATTACCTCATAGTTCCCACGCTCCACCTTGTATATATAAGCCAGCCCCCACAACCTGGTCCCTTATCTTGACCTCTTTGTCGTTGGGACCAGGTATGTCTTGAACTTACTTACTTGTATTTATTATCAATATAACTTTGTCGTTGGGACCAGTGTCCGCTTTCGCCTAAGTCTCCGCTCCGCTCCGCCACCGTCGTCACCTCTTTGTGACACCATTATGATCAACGACAACTTATTTTTACTATTTCATTCATTGGAAATACTAATTTTTATTCCACTAGTTCAACAACTCATTGTGAAACCTTTGCGATCCATCACCATTACATTCCGTACTACATATTACATTACCTAATAAATTTCAAACCTTCATGTCAAGGAGTTCCGTGATCCATCCTTCGCAAAGCTACCTTTGAACTCTCACATTCCCTTCCTTCCGAAACCATCATGATTCTTCCTCGTGGAACGAATCCTTACTTCTCACATTTCCTTACTTCCAAAACCATTGCGATTCTTCCCTCGCGGAACAAATCTTAACTCCTTACACTTATTCATCAAACAAAACCTTACGTATCCAAAACCACCAAAAAAGGCAAAAACTTAAAAAATTAACCAAAACAAAAACAAACAAAGACAACACAAAACCACCAAGCAAAAAACAACAAAAAACAATACTATATAACTACTTATATTTAATTACAAGTCCCAATAGCTACTACCATCCTTCGCGGGAATTATGTCATGTGTCATTTTCCTTCGCGAATCTCTCTTCTGTTCCTCTCCTCTTCATCTTCTTCCTCTTCCTCTTCTTCTTTTTCTTCATTTCCTTCTACCTCTTCCTCTGCAGGTCATGGCTGTATTAAATGAACAAGTTCCTCCATTGCGGAAGCAGCATGATTCGTGAAGTCTAGCAATGAACTGAACTGCTTTCGAAGTGCTTCGTTCTGCTCCACGAGCAGATCCAACTTCACTCCCAACTCACCACCTCCAAGACTCCTTTCCGCGACGTGTCTCGCGGGACCCTGATACATTTCTCCTTTGTTGACCCTCGGTCTTTTTCTCCTCATCCTCCGAGCAGCATTTTCTCCGGACCAACTACACCGTTGTCATTGCTGATGACAATGGAGGCAGGCCTGGGTATGCAGTTTCCCAGGTTGTGCAATGCAGTTAGTAGTGTTACCTTGCATAACACAACAAAGACAAGCTTTGCGGTTACGCGAAGGGGTCGGAGGAGGGAGGTTGTCATTGTCATCATCACCATGGTCGTCGTCTCCATCATCTGGGTCCAGAGCAGATCCAATCTATCCGGGGTAAGCCAAATGCATCATCGTGAAGTCAACAAATACTCACTTGGGGAATCACTCGTTTTCTCTTCAACACTCTTATTTCCACCTCCAGAGTATCACAAACCATGGAGGCCAACTTGTAAACTTTTTGTTTTGAACCTGAAGGTTCGCGCGAGCTCATTGATGCTCCCATTCTTTGCGATGCAGCCCAAGCTGCACATTCTTGACATTCTTGTAGTTCAGTGAGGGCTTGGGCCCTTCGATGATCCCAAGGCTCTTCCTCCTCAGCCAATTTCTTTAAGGCATCGGACTTAGCCTTTGCGATGTTCTCCTCAATGATCCTTTCTTCTTCCCACTTCTTTGCGGCCTTGTCACAAAGAGGTGACGACGGTGGCGGAGCGGAGCGGAGACTTAGGCGAAAGCGGACACTGGTCCCAACGACAAAGTTATATTGATAATAAATACAAGTAAGTAAGTTCAAGACATACCTGGTCCCAACGACAAAGAGGTCAAGATAAGGGACCAGGTTGTGGGGGCTGGCTTATATATACAAGGTGGAGCGTGGGAACTATGAGGTAATACTGTATAGCTCCGGCACAAGGAATGGAACTAATAGAATGGAATGGAATGTTCCGGAATGATTATTGTAGGTAGGGGGGCTTGGATGGTGTATCGTAAAGAAAGGAAAATGATAGGGGGTGGGCTCACTTCATGACATTACCCCCCTCCTTATGACCATTGCCCTCAATGGTCAAGCTTTTGCCGCCTGAGGGTGCTTTTTGTGGAATTTTCGGATAGTTGCTGGGGCGTGTTCAAGATTTGGTGCAGGTTCCCATGAGTTGTGTCCTGCATCGTAGCCTTTCCACTTTACCAAGTACTCTAGCTTCTTCCACCTAATCCGACTATCCAAGATGTCCTCGACTTCATACTCCGGCTCATCCTCATCCTCTAGATATACTGGTTCCGGTGGTGTTGCAATTTCGCCGTTTACGGTGTTCCCTCTCCAAGGGTACAATTTATCAACATGGAACACAGGATGGATGCGGTCCAGGGATAGTGGGAGGTCTAAACGGTAGTCCAGGGGCCCAACCTTCTGCAAAATGGTGTAAGGTCCTAGCTGTCGATCCCCAAGTTTCTCACTGGAAAGTTGGAGCTTGATGTCCTCTGCGCTTAGCCAGACCTGATCTCCAACTTGGAATTGATGTGCCTTTCGTTTTCCCCGTTCGTAGTTTTCCTTTTGCCGTCGTTTCCCCAGGTGTAGCGCCGCCCCAGCATCCTGTCGTGCATCCCGCAGTATCTGGATGCGATCATCCACCGCCGGAATCCCACTCCGTTGTCCAACTGGAATGTTAAATAGAGGCAGATAACCATAGGTGAGTTCGAATGGGGACGTTCCAAGTGCAGAGTGGGTGCGAGAGTTAATCACAAATTCCGCCATAGGTAGGTGCTCCGCCCAGTCATCCTGGCGGCGTCCCACATAGAGTCTGAGGTATTTTTCGACTTCTTGGTTTGCCCGTTCGGTCTGTCCGTTTGCTTGGGGGTGGTACCCTGAGGTGAGGTTTGATTTGATTCCTAGGCGGGAGAGTAATGATCGCATGAGTTTTGCTGCAAACTGGGGTCCCCGGTCTGATACAAAGCGGAGGGGAAGACCATGGAGGCGAAAAATTTCGCGATAGTAGATGTCGGCCACACCTGCTGCTGTGATTGAAGTTGTACAAGGAATTGCATGGATTTGTTTACCATAAAGGTCCGTGCAGACTAGAATCGCGTCATACCCTTGCGAGTTGGGCAGCTGTGTGATCAAGTCAACTCCCACTTCTTCCCACAAGCCTGCTGGGACGTCTAGAGGTAGTGTTACTGCTCGTGGGTGTCTCTGTATCTTCTTCCTTGCACAAGTCTCGCATCCTTCAACATATTTTTCTACAAAGGATCGCAGGGTGGGCCACCAAAAGTGGGTGCTGACGAGGTCAAGGGTATTGTGAAGTCCAGGGTGGCCAGCAGAGGGGTTATCGTGGCATTGCTTGAGTACTTCTTTCCGGAGGTCATCATCTGGTGGGACATATACTCTTCCTCGGTGGTATACTAGTCCCTTGTCTTCTTCCCATTCTGCTATCCCATTGGCCAAGCGTTTGAGACCGCTTCTCCTAAGCTCTTCCAGTCCTTCCAGTACTTGGGCCTCCTTTTGAGACGCCTGTCGGATGCGGTCCTCCAGTGGGTTTTGTAGTGAGGTAGCTGCCACTTGCATGAAATGGGCTGGTTTCAGAACAATCTGTTGTCGATTATCTTCGCTATCCAGAACCTGATGTGCTGCCATACGAGAGAGAGCGTCTGCCTGAGTGTTGGACTTGCCAGGGCGGTGAGTGAGCTGGAAGTCGAATCGGGACAACCATAGTGCCCATCGCGCCTGCCGTCTACTGAGGTCTTGAGCAGAACGCCAGAATTCCAGGTTTGCGTGGTCGGTGAGAATCTCGAACGGTTGTGGTGAACCTTCCAGGAAGCTTCTCCAGTCCTTTAATGCTTCGATGATAGCGAGCATCTCTCGGTCATAGATTTCGTAGTTTCGTTCAGCTGCTTGCATGGAGGCTGATCGAAATGCCACTGGGTGCCACTGGCCGTCGTCTTGTTTCTGCATTAGGGCTCCTCCCGTAGCAAAGCCTGATGCATCTACCTCAAGTTGTGTGAGCCTATTAGGGTCCCAGAGTGCCAGTACCGGTGCTGTGATGAATGCTTCCCTTAGGGTATCGAATGCTTGTTGTTGGTGTGTCCCCCAACTGAAGCCTGTATCCTTTTTTGTTAGGTCGTTCAGAGGGCGTGCTATGCGGGCAAAGTTCCGTATGAATCGACGGTAGAAGTTAGCGAAGCCTAGGAATCCCCGTAGTTCTCGTAGATTCTTTGGGGTAGGCCAGTCGCGGACTGCAGCTACTTTTACTGGATCCATGCGCACTTCACCTTCTGATATCACTAGTCCCAAATACTCAACCTGAAGCTCCTCAAACTCGCATTTCTCTGGTCGCAGGTAGAGGTCATGTTTCTCCAGCCGCTTTAGTACCTCTCGCACCACCTGCCGGTGTTCTTGCAAATTGTTACTGAAGATGAGGATGTCGTCTAGGTAGACTGCTACCTTACCAGCCGCCACTAGGTCTGAAAAGATGGAATTCATGAGCGCTTGGAAGGTAGCTGGCGAGTTGGTGAGACCGAAGAACATTACACTAGGTTCAAATAACCCTCGGTTAGTTGCAAAAGCGGCCTTCCACTCATCACCCTCCTTAATCCGGACATTGTTGTAGCCCCATCTGACGTCAAATTTGGTGAAGTACCGTGCCCCCTGTAGACGGCTGACAATGTCAGCGACCAGTGGGAGAGGATAGCGGTTCTTTAGGGTTACTTGGTTGAGTTTCCGGTAATCCTGTACGAAGCGGAGCTTCCCATCTTTCTTCTTAACAAAGAAGACGGGTGAAGACAGTGGCGATTTTGAGGGGCGAATGTAGCCTTTTCGGAGGTTGTCATCCAGGAAGCGGTCGAGTTCACCTTGTTCATTCAATGACATTGGATAGACTTTTGTGCGCATGGTTTCCGGTGCACCTGGGATCAATTCTATAGCATGATCCCAGGGTTGGTGGTGATATGACTGCCAAATTGCAGTTGATATCACTCAAATACTTTGAATCTAAAGTGTTTTTCCTGATTAAAAGACAATTAAAAAGTCTATAAAATATTACTACTCCTTGCAATGCACACTCACAACACTTAAAATACAAAGTTCAAACTTAATATTGCACTTAAAATATTTAAAGTCCTTAGCCGAGAAGGTCAAAGTTAGTAGTATTGCTGATGCAATCAAAACAACTTTGACCACCACCAATAAAAGACATAGGAGCATGTTTAAGGTAGCGGAGAAAATACTGGATGAGTAAGAGATGGTCCAGTTGATGTCAGTGAAGGTCTACAAGACAAATTTACAGTCTGGGATAATTGATAACCATTTTCTCGGACTGAGAAATAGAAAACAGTTGAAGTTTACATAGGTTTAGACTTGTCTCAGTAAAATGAACAGGCTAAATTGAAATAATGTTCAGAACAAGTGTAAATATATTTTATGACTTGTTTGGCAACTTATTTCACAGCTATATTAAGAGAAACGAGCAGAATATCTAAGTTCGGCGGTCAAAGCAGTATATATTGATGGGATTGATGGCCCATCAAAACTAGTGGCTCCAGCGAGAATGCTGGATATATGCATGCTAAAGACAATATTATACAATAAGTAAAGGGACAAATAGACGGGGAGAGGTCTGAAGCAGGTCCTGACAGAAGGGATAGGTTTGGGACCTAGAAATGCCGTGTGCTCGGAGATGTCTATGTCTTAGGGGCTAAAACACCGGATTTCAGATTAGGACTGGCTAGAAGGATAGAAATTAGTTGAGCTACAAGTCAAACAGACGCAGGGAGGTCTAGACTCCGTTAACCACTCAATTTGGGATTAGTGGATCGAGGGGAATTATTTATTTGAAGTGGAACTACCAAAAAGGGAAAAATGCGGATTTTTAGTAAGGAAAAGCTGTAGAAGTGATCGGAGACTTGGCAGGAGTGGGAATATGGAGCCAGGGGATCGACAGACAATAATGGTCTGCGGCCGCAGTAGGAAGGTGCGAAGATATTCCGAGATTTTTGGGTATATAAGGAGGGGGGGGGGATTTAGAGAAAGGACAGGTTGCAGCACCCCCATCGCTACAAGCCTCTGTTATTAGGTTGTTTATTAGGTTTATTATTAGGTTGTTACTTTAGGTTATTATTAGGTTTATTAACTTGTGATTTTTGGTGTTATACTTGATTTTATCAGGTTTTTACAGTACTCTACTTACAACTGCTACCAAGCCCCCTGAACTTAGTGTTTGGGTGTTAGTTTTCATTCACCCTTCGCATCATCTGGAGCCCACCGCGAGGGGGCACAGTTGAAAACTCTTTCTTATATTTTTTTGTTGAAGTCAATTTTTTTTTGACTTTAACTCTACTTTTACTTATACAAAATTCGGAGAAGTCCCAGAGAGGCAACTAGACAAAGTACAGAGGCATCTGAAGAGCATAGAATTAATCTAGCTCAACAGATTGCCAATAGAAGAGCAAAGAACTACCAAGAAGAGCATCCAGAAGTTGTTGTACCTACTTCAGCAAATACAGCTGCAAGAAGTACTTCAAATTCTGAAGAGCAGAGCACTAGTAGAACCAGAGATCAAGTAGAAGAGCAGACTAGAGAGCCTGTCATGAAGTGAGCCCACCCCCTATCATTTTCCTTTCTTTACGATACACCATCCAAGCCCTCTTACCTACAATAATCATTCCGGAACATTCCATTCCATTCTATTAGTTCCATTCCATTCCTTGTGCCTGAGCTATACAGTATTACCTCATAGTTCCCACGCTCCACCTTGTATATATAAGCCAGCCCCCACAACCTGGTCCCTTATCTTGACCTCTTTGTCGTTGGGACCAGGTATGTCTTTAACTTACTTACTTGTATTTATTATCAATATAACTTTGTCGTTGGGACCAGTTGTCCGCTCCCGCCTAAGTCTCCGCTCCGCTCCGCCACCGTCGTCACCTCTTTGTGACATTAGGTCAAGATCCCTTACTGCACTGATAGCCTACCGATTAGGTTATCCTTGCAGGCTCCGCTTCCACCATGTCTACAGACACCTCCGCACCAAGCCTGCCCGCCCAAGCTATCGACTGCTCTGCCTACCCACACGCTTTTGATACTAAAGACCAAACCCACATCCACCGCAGCAAAAGCAGCTCCTGGGCTGATTGCAGTTCTCAACCCTGTCCGAACGCTGCTGCCAACTCCATCAGTGAAGAGGAGAACCTTTCCGACGGTACCGTGATCACACCCATCCTTATCCCTACTCCCACTGCACCCCCATCCATTATGTCGACCTCTGAAGTCAACACAAATCAGCTCATGGCACAGCTTATCGAGCAGGTGACTCAGCTCACAGCCAACCTTCACAGAGCTGCAGCCAAGTCGAGCATGAATAAACCCGAGCTCTTCAAAGGCTCGAGTAGTGCGGAAGCCCGTCGCTTCATTGCTCAGTATCAGAGCTGGGCAGTGGAACAACCGGATTTGAAGGACAACGAAGGGAAACTGATTAAGGCGGCTCTAGGATTCTTCTCGGGAAAGGCTGCTGATTGGGCCACCCCATACCTCTTGGAATTCAGTCATCACCAACAACCGTTTAATGGACGATGGGAAGACTTTAAAACAGCCTTCACCCTCCGATTCGAATCCATTGACGCAGGCATGGAAGCCCGGAATGCAATCCAGCATCTCAGGCAAGCAAAAGGTCAAACGGTAGCAGAATTTGCACAGAACTTCAAAGACATCGGCGATCGAACTGGGCTCTCAGATATCGACCTACGAGAACGCTTTCACAGTGGCCTCAACCCAGAGATTCGACAAAATCTCATCGTGGTCAACATAGCTCAGGGATTAGCCCCTACACTAGAGGAGGCAATCAGGCGAGCAATCTCGGTAGACGTATTCCTGCATGACCCCACCATGACAGGCCGTAATCAGGGTACCTCTCACATCTCCTCTCCCCCTGCCAACTCCCATGCTATGGACGTTGATGCCACGCATACCAATGGCAACAGTAGAGAAAGCTTCGTGGCCCAGATGAGAGGCAGGTGTTACGGTTGTGGTTCACAGAGTCATGAGAAGAGGAACTGCTCGTACAAGGACACAGTATGCCGCTACTGTGGGCGACGAGGTCATTTAGAGTCAGTCTGCCAGGATAAATTCATGGGTCTAGAACGCGGCCGGGGTAAGCGTCAACAACCCCGCCGTCAACAAGTCGCAGCCTCCTCTTCAACGCCTTTCACTCTCTTTCCCAATGAACCTGTCCAAATTGCGGCTTCCACTCCGGCCCCTGCTCCTGCTCCTATTGCCCAGTCCCCAGCTACCCCCGACCTCTCCATCCAAATTGCCCAGCTCCAAGAACTCCTGAACAGAGCCAATGCCATGGCCCCCGCTTCAGGCTCGCAGGAGGGTTTTTAAAGCGGGTACCCGTCTCGGCCGCACCGAGAGTACCCGTAAACCAATTTGCTATACATGCCACGTCCACATATGATTCTCTACCCTCATGTACCATATCTAATATTTCGGAATTGAACTCCAATTCGTCACACTTCCGAATTAACGCGAAATTAAGAGGAAGAAATCACAGTATAGCAACTGCGGCCATGGTTGATTCTGGAGCCACGGCTCTATTCCTGAATCAGGAGTTTGTCACCCGCCACCAAGTAAGGATCTTCCCACTCAGGAAACCCATTGGGGTCTTTAACATCGATGGATCTGCTAACCGAGCAGGGCAGATTACGCATTTTGCACGTCTAGCCCTGACTGTCGATAACCAAGAACGGTGGACAGATTTGCTGATAACCAATCTGGGAAGTGAAGACCTAATCCTGGGACTCCCCTGGCTACGTAAAGCCAATCCAGATATTGACTGGGAGAAGGGACGACTCTCGGTTAGACCACAACGGACAACGATAGAGGAGGTAGAAGAACAAGACACTGTGGAGGAAATTGAAACAGTCATCACTCCCGAAACCCCACTGAACTTAGCAGAGGAAGAGGAGGCAGATGAGTCGCCGATACACCGCATTCGAGCCAACCGACAAACCCGGCGTGCATGGGTGAAGTCAGGCATCCTACACGAACAAACAGAAGAGGTCTGGTGCGCAGCAGGATTCACATATTCCCAACAGCTAGCGGAGCAGGCCTACAAAGCAAAACCCGTGAAAACCTTCGAAGAAATGATCCCAGAGCCCTATAGGGATTTCAAAAAGGTATTCTCTGAAATGGCCTCAGAACGTCTCCCTGAACACAAACCCTGGGATCACGCCATTGAACTGATCCCAGGAGCACCCGAAACCATGCGTACGAAAGTCTACCCAATGTCATTGAACGAACAAGGCGAACTCGACCGTTTTCTGGATGACAACCTCCGAAAAGGCTACATTCGCCCCTCAAAATCGCCACTGTCTTCACCTGTCTTCTTTGTGAAGAAGAAGGACGGGAAGCTCCGTTTTGTACAAGATTACAGGAAACTAAATCAAGTAACCCTAAAGAACCGCTATCCTCTCCCACTGGTTGCTGACATCGTCAGCCGTCTGCAGGGGGCACGGTACTTCACCAAATTTGATGTCAGATGGGGCTACAACAATGTCCGAATTAAGGAGGGTGATGAATGGAAGGCTGCTTTCGCAACCAACCGAGGGTTATTCGAACCCAGTGTAATGTTCTTTGGTCTCACCAACTCCCCAGCGACCTTCCAAGCACTCATGAATTCCATCTTTTCAGACCTAGTGGCAGCGGGGAAAGTAGCAGTGTACCTAGATGACATCCTTATCTTCAGTAATGAGCTACAACAACACCGGCAGACAGTGCGGGATGTACTAAAACGGCTAGAGAAACATGACCTCTATCTACGACCCGAAAAATGTGAGTTCGAGGAGCTTCAGATCGAGTACTTGGGACTAGTGATATCAGAAGGGGAAGTGCGCATGGATCCGGTAAAAGTGACTGCAGTTCGTGACTGGCCTACTCCAAAGAACCTGCGAGAGCTGCGAGGATTCTTAGGTTTTGCCAACTTTTACCGTCGATTCATACAGAACTTTGCCCGCATAGCACGCCCTCTGAATGACCTAACCAAGAAAGACTCAGGCTTCAACTGGGGAACACATCAGCAGCAAGCATTCGACACCCTAAGGGAAGCTTTTGTCACAGCTCCGGTACTGGCACTCTGGGACCCCAACAGGCTCACACAACTCGAGGTAGATGCATCAGGCTTTGCCACAGGAGGAGCTCTAATGCAGAAACAAGACGATGGTCAGTGGCACCCAGTAGCATTTCGATCAGCCTCCATGCAACCAGCCGAACGAAACTACGAAATCTATGACCGGGAGATGCTGGCAATCATTGAAGCACTAAAGGACTGGAGAAGCTTCCTGGAAGGATCACCGCAGACCTTCGAGATCATCACCGACCATGCAAACCTGGAATTCTGGCGCTCTGCACAGGACCTTAGCCGACGACAAGCGCGTTGGGCACTATGGTTATCCCGATTCGACTTCCGGCTGACTCACCGCCCAGGCAAGGCAAACACACAGGCAGATGCTTTGTCTCGCATGGCAACGCATCAGGTGTTGGACAGTGAAGACAACCGACAACAGACCGTTCTGAAACCAGCCCACTTTATGCAAGTGGCAGCAGCCTCACTACAGAACCCGTTGGAGGACCGCATCCAGAAGGCCTCGCAAAGAGAGGCCCAAGTACTCGAAGGACTGGAAGAGCTCAGGAGGAGTGGCCTCCAACGCTTGGCCAATGGGATAGCAGAATGGGAGGAGGATAACGGACTGGTGTACCACCGAGGTAGGGTATATGTCCCACCAGAGGATGACCTACGGACAGAAGTACTCAAACAATGCCACGACAACCCCTCCGCTGGTCACCCCGGACTTCACAACACCCTCGATCTCGTTAGCACCCACTTTTGGTGGCCCACCCTGCGATCCTTTGTAGAAAAGTATGTGGAAGGATGCGAAACTTGTGCTAGGAAAAAGATACAGAGACACCCACGAGCAGTAACACTACCCCTAGATGTCCCAGCAGGTCTGTGGGAAGAAGTGGGAGTTGACCTGATCACACAGCTGCCCAATTCACAAGGATACGATGCCATCCTTGTCTGCACCGACCTCTACGGGAAACAAATCCACGCAATCCCTTGTACCACATCAATCACAGCAGCAGGTGTCGCTGACATCTACTACCGCGAAATTTTCCGCCTCCATGGCCTCCCCCTCCGCTTTGTATCAGACCGAGGACCCCAGTTTGCAGCAAAGCTCATGCGATCACTACTCTCCCGCCTGGGAATCAAATCCAATCTCACATCGGGATACCACCCCCAAGCGAATGGGCAAACCGAGCGGGCAAACCAAGAAGTCGAAAAGTATCTCCGGCTGTATGTGGGACGTCGTCAGGATGACTGGGCAGAGCATTTGCCAATGGCGGAGTTTGTGATTAACTCACGTACCCACTCTGCACTTGGAATCTCCCCATTCGAGCTCACTTACGGCTACCTCCCCCTATTTAACATTCCCGTTGGTCAGCGAAGTGGGATTCCAGCAGTGGATGATCGCATTCAGATCCTTCGAGAGGTGCGACAGGATGCCGGGGCAGCTCTACACCTGGGAAAAAGATGGCAAAAGGAAAACTATGAACGAGGAAAACGAAAGGCACATCAATTCCAAGCGGGAGATCAGGTCTGGCTAAGCGCAGAAGACATCAAGCTCCAACTTTCCAGTGAGAAACTTGGGGATCGACAGCTAGGACCTTACACCATTTTGGAGAAGGTTGGGCCCCTGGACTACCGTTTAGACCTCCCACTATCCCTGGACCGCATCCATCCTGTGTTCCACGTCGATAAATTGTACCCTTGGAGAGGGAACACCATAAATGGCGAAATTGCAACACCACCGGAACCAGTATATCTAGAGGATGAGGATGAGCCGGAGTATGAGGTCGAGGACATCTTGGATAGTCGGATTAGGTGGAAGAAGTTAGAGTATTTGGTAAAGTGGAAAGGCTACGATGCAGGACACAACTCATGGGAACCTGCACCAAATCTTGAACACGCCCCAGCAACTATCCGAAAATTCCACAAAAAGCACCCTCAGGCGGCAAAAGCTTGACCATTGAGGGCAATGGTCATAAGGAGGGGGGTAATGTCATGAAGTGAGCCCACCCCCTATCATTTTCCTTTCTTTACGATACACCATCCAAGCCCTCTTACCTACAATAATCATTCCGGAACATTCCATTCCATTCTATTAGTTCCATTCCATTCCTTGTGCCTGAGCTATACAGTATTACCTCATAGTTCCCACGCTCCACCTTGTATATATAAGCCAGCCCCCACAACCTGGTCCCTTATCTTGACCTCTTTGTCGTTGGGACCAGGTATGTCTTTAACTTACTTACTTGTATTTATTATCAATATAACTTTGTCGTTGGGACCAGTTGTCCGCTCCCGCCTAAGTCTCCGCTCCGCTCCGCCACCGTCGTCACCTCTTTGTGACAGAGCCTAGCCCTATCAGTGTAGAAGGACAAGTCCTTGCTAGTTTGTTGCCAATACCAGAGGATTTTACAAGTTCAACTGGAAATTTATTTGATACAAGTTCACAACCTGCTCAAGACAGCGATCTGAACTCAAGCCAAATGACTACCAATCCAATGGCTAAGTTACCACTCAAGGGTTCTGGCAAAGGTCCAAAATTCCCAGAGTCAGTAACAGGTCAAGGGGTTAAAGACTTTATTGATGATGTTGAAGAACTAGTTAGAGATGTACCAGAGATAGTGACAGAGTCACAAAAGAAAGAGGCGTTACTCAGATATTTGGGTAGTGAAGTTAAAAATACTTGGAAAGCAATTGATGGTTATGAAGGCACTGGTTCATATACAACTTTCAGGGATAATATCCTTGCTAGTTATGATCACACAGAGTCTGCTAGCATTAAGAAGCTTGATGAGATTTTGAAGAAGTACAGACATTTGAGGGTTAGTGACTTAGACAGAATCCTTGATCTCAAAAGAGAACTTGGTCCTCTCAAGAAAAGTCTTATACCCAAGAATAGACTGTCAAACAGAGAGTTTGTTCAGAAAATTCTAAAGATATTGGATGAAGAATTTTGTGCAGAAGTGTGGAGTGAGTTAGCTAGATCAGCAAGACAGAAGGCAATTGAACTGGCAAAAGCTGCAATTGCTAACCCAAATGCTACAGCTACAGCTACCACTCCAGGGCACAAAGTCACTGAAGATGATCCTATAGGATTAGATGAATTACTAGATGAGTTGGAGTTACAAGCTAGAGTTCATGACAGTGAACATACTGTAATGGGACTCCATATTGTTAATAGATATCAGAAGAGTGCCAAAGTAGGTAGCTCTCCTGACAGCAAAGTTAAACAAGAACAGAGGGAGAATGACATGGCACAGTTGAGAGATGTGTTTATCCTTCAACAAAAGGATACAGACAGAAGACATAAAGAGTTATTGGATGTAATGTTGAAGTTAGCTCAGGAAATGAAAGTTGCTCCTGCCTATCAGCAGAGGACTTACAGTAATAATCCTAGTAGCTATCACACTCATCCAAATTCATCATCAAGTCAACCTAGAGGGATTAAGAATGTGGAAGCCATCATGAGAGATGTTATTTGCTGGTTCTGTGGAGAACCTGGGCACATGTCAGGAAAGTGTCTAGTCAGACAGACCTATCTTGATGAAGGCAAAATTATTCTCAAGGGTGCTACAGTTTGTTTGCCAAGTGGGCAGGGCATTTATTACTCTTCAGGAGGAGATTGCCAAAAGTTACAAGTTGACAAGATTGTCAAAGACACAAAGCAAAGTAATATGTGTGGAGATGTGTTCTCAGAAGAAGATTTGGTAGCTACTCCAATTGAGGAAGTAAAAGCCTATCTTGAGGCACTTAATGAAAGAAGAAAAATTACAGTGATGATACAAAAGATGAGATCTGCAAGTCTAGATGACACAGATGATGAAAGTGGTGAAGTTCAATCCACTAATATTCAGACCCGTCATCAGGCTAAGAAAAGTCAACAGGACTCGGATTTCTAGAGGGTCCAATGAAGGGAAACAAGAGGTTGGCAAAGCAGTTGAAGGCTAAACCAACAGTCCCGGAGGACAAAGTGCAAAAGTTTTCTAAGGCTGAACAGAGCCAGAATTGGAGAAGTGAAAAACATAAAAACCAAAAACAAAGTGTTTCGGTTCCTATAGACTCAGTTTCTCCTTCATATTCACCATCTATTTCTATGTCTCATGGGTCCAACCCCATTGTACAATCTGATGGGCTCAACCCCATTGTAACACCAGTTAAAAAGAAACAAGTTCATTGGACAGATGAAAACTCTGGTGATGAATTTGATTTCTCCAGTATACCAGAGATACCCTATGCAAGTGTGCCAAATGTTACAGATTCTCCTACAGCTAAAGAAAGAGCTGAAAGGACTATCAAACACAAAGGTACTACTTGGAAGTTGAAAGAAGAGAGAAGTAGAAGTCTTGATGGAGAACAAGTGATAGAGTCTGACATTGAATTGAAAGGCAAAATCATCTCCAGGATTAGAGTTGATGTAGATAAGTTGAAGTCTAGAAAGACAGATCTAGAGGAACTGCCATTTATACCAAGTGAAGAAGAAGTTACAATTTTTCCTACAAATGCTATTCCAATAGAGAAGTTGAATTCAAACATTGAAGTGTTTTTACTATCAGAAGCAGATCCTAAGGCAAAGTTGCCAAAAGGTGCAATTGTTGTTGGAGACCCAGTGCTACAGTACTTAGAGACTTTGACACCAGGGGAAGAACCAAAACAAGTCTTTATTGCAAATCCTTCAGAACAGTTGAGATGTGTATTTCCATTAGTAAATGGAACAGCAAAGATAGAGTCACTATATGACACAGGTTCACAAATAGTGTCTATTTCTGAGAAAAAGGCTATGGTGACAGGACTTAGTTGGGACCCAGATGTGGTCATTTATATGCAATCTGCAAACAAGGGAGTAGAAAAATCATTAGGTTTGGCTAGAAATGTGCCATTCTTATTTGGTGAAGTCACTCTATATATGCAAGTGCATGTGATCAGGGATCCAGCTTATGACTTGTTACTGGGAAGACCTTTTGATACTTTGACAGAAAGTGTAGTAAGGACTACAAAGGATGGGAATCAGACTATTACAATTAATGATCCCAATACTTTGAGAAGATCTGTAGTGGTGACTTATCCTAGAGGAAAAGGACCAACTCCATTAGAAAGGAAACCAGACTTGAATCAGGGTTTTCTGCTAACCTTGAGGAATTGATAAAAGATCAAGGAGAGGTGGCATTAATAGTGGATTTTGATGGAAGAGAAATTGAGAAAACAAAAATTAGACAAGTTTCTATGCCTACAAAGGCCGGGAACTTTAACAAATCAGAAGTTCAGAATTTATTTCTTAGTGCTTTATTCATTTCAGAAGAAAGCATGGAGAAGAAAGATAGAGAAGTGTTGAGTGTGCACTTGTCCAAAATTTTTGGAGCAAAAGACATAGAGAATTCTAACTTGAGGGATTATGACTTAGTACCAGTATCCAACAGAGATGCAGGGGGTCACAAATCTTACAAGGCAAAATTAGAACAGAAGACTCAAGTATATGCAGCAAATATGCAAATGGAACTTGATGGTCTAGATTATGAAAAAGATAGTTATGAACCTTTGGGAGTGTTCAAGTACAAGCCAGTGGCAGTAAAAGTTAGACCAATTATTGGTGAACTTCCTGCTAAGTATAGAATAGAGAGACATATTACTGGGGACCCTTTGGCAAATATGCCTAAGTTAAATCCAAACCCACCAGATTTTGTGTCTACAGGAAGATATACAGATGAGAGAAAAGAAATTATTGACAAAGTACACTCAGAAGATTTCTTGTGGCCAGAGGAAAGAAAGTTGATGCATCACTTTATGATGTTGCATGAAGCTTCTTTCGCTTGGACAGCGGCTGAGAGGGGAGAATTCAAAGAAGACTTTTTTCCACCAGTAGAGATGCCAGTTGTACCACATACACCTTGGGTTGAGAAAAATATTCCTATCCCACCAGGTATTTTTGAGGAAGTGTGCAGAATTATTAAAGAAAAGATAGATGCACAAGTGTATGAGCCATCAAATTCTTCATACAGAAGTAGATGGTTCTGTGTAGTTAAGAAAGATGGAAAAAGTTTGAGACTAGTGCATAGTTTGGAAAGACTTAATGCTGTAACTATACAACATTCAGGTGTTCCACCAGCAACAGAAGAACTTGCAGATAGATTTAGTGGAAGATCATGTGGAGGAGTACTTGATTTATTTGTTGGCTATGACAATAGGGTTTTATCACCTAAGTCAAGAGACATGACAACATTTCAAACACCATATGGCCCACTTAGACTTGTTAAGTTACCTATGGGTTGGACAGACTCAGTACCAATTTTCCATGATGATGTTAGTTATATTGAGCAAGAGGAGACTCCAGAATGGACTCAGCCATATATTGATGATGTTCCAGTTAGAGGGCCCGAAACTAGATATGAGTTGAAGGGAGGTGGATATCAGACTATTCAAGAGAATGCTGGTATTAGAAGATTTGTCTGGGAACATTTCCAGAACATGAATAGAATAGTACAAAGAATGTTTTATGCAGGAGGTACCTTTTCAGGGTTAAAAGCAGTCTTATGTGCATCAGAATACATGGTTGTTGGCCATTTGTGTACCTATCAAGGGCGCAAAATTGGCAAGGACAGAGCTGCTGTGATCATGGATTGGCCACCTTGCACAAGTTTAACTGAAGTTAGAGGATTTTTGGGAACTGCAGGACTTGTCCGCATGTTCATCAAAGATTATGCTGAAATAGCAAGTCCACTTGTGAAGTTGACTAGAAAAGATGTACAGTTTGTTTGGGGAAAAGATCAGGAAGAGGCTATGGCAGAAATTAAAGAAGCTGTTAAAAATAGTGGTGCTATAAAACCATTAAAGTATGACAGTTCTATCCCAGTGATACTCAATGTGGATACTTCATACATTGCGGTTGGGTTTTTCATATGCCAAGCTGATCCAGAGTCACCCAAACTTAAGAAGAAAAGGATTTATTCCAGATTTGGATCAATGACTTTGACTGATAGAGAGGCAAAGTACTCACAACCAAAAAGAGAATTATATGGGTTGTTTAGAGCACTTAAAGCTTGTCATTATTGGTTATTTGGAATTAGAAATCTGATAGTTGAGACAGATGCAAAGTATATTAAAGGAATGCTACAGCATCCAGACATGATGCCTAATGCTACTATTAACAGATGGATAGAATCAATTTTGATGTTCCATTTTAAGTTAGAGCATGTTCCAGGCAGAGTCATTGGATCTGATGGTTTGTCCAGAAGAAGACAAGTTTGGGAGGATGAAAAATATGAAGTACCAGAGGAGGGTATACCATTTGAACCTTACCAGTTAAGAGATTTCATTCACAACATAGATACCAGAGGGGGTTATATTAATGAAGTTATTGGTGCAAGTGATCAGTATTGGACAATGACAGTAGAATCATTGCCTAAGTCAGAAGAGTCATTCATTGAAGAGTTAGAAACAACAGTGAAGAAAGAGAGACAGTGGAGGGATTTACCTGAAGTGTTGCAATATGTGAACTCAGAAAAATATCTACCAACTCCAGCTGATCCACCATCAGAAATTGAAGAATTGGACTATGATGAAAATCATAGATCACAAGGTGCAAAGAAGTTAGATGAAAACATTGAAGTCATTTATGAATGGTTGGCTGATACTTCAAAAAGGCCAATTAATTATAAAGATGAATATAAGTTCAAAAACTTTCTTAGAATTGCAAGAAGTTATTTTAGAAAAGGTGATAGATTGTATAAGAGAAATAAAGATGGAATGCATAGACTTGTAGTCAGAAAAGATAAAAGAACTCATATGATGAAGGCTGCTCATGATAGCCTTGGTCACAGAATGTTCTTTGCTACAAAGTCATTGCTAAGTCAGAGATTTTGGTGGCCAGATTTAGAAGATGATGTTTACCATTATGTCAAGTCTTGTCATATTTGTCAAACTAGACAGAAAGTTAAAGTTAAGATACCACCAGTGGTTACAAGAACACCTTCATTATTTCAAGTTATGCATATGGATACTATGATGATGCCTCCATCAAATGGTTGCAGATATCTTGTCCATGGCAGGTGTGCTTTGACTTCATGGATGGAAGGAAGACCTTTAAGAAAAGAGACAGCCAGGTCTATAGGACAATGGCTGTGGGAAGAAATTATTTGTACTTGGGGAAGTTTATGTGAAATTGTTACAGACAATGGATCTACCTTCTTAGCTGTAATGAATTGGTTGAAAGAAAAGTATGGCATTAACCATATTAGAATTTCACCTTACAATTCACAAGCAAATGGCTTAGTAGAAAGAAGTCATTATGATGTTAGAACAAGTTTACTTAAGGCTGTGGAAGGAGATAGTAGTAAATGGTTATATTCATTTCCATTAGTTAAATGGGCAGATAGGTGTACAATCAGAAAAAGATTGGGATGTTCACCTTACTTTGCAGTTACAGGTGCTCATCCAGTACTGCCATTTGACATCATTGAAGCTACTTGGTTAGTAGAATGGCCAAACAGAGTAGTAACAACTGCAGAACTGATTGGACTTAGAGCTTTGGCTCTAGCCAAGCATTCAAAGCATGTTATTGAGTTAAGGGAAAAGGTCTCCTTAGAAAAGAGAGAAAGAGTTTTGAGGTTTGAAAGAGAGCACTTAGCTACCATTAAGGACTTTGATTTTAAACCTGGTGACTTAGTAATGGTCAGAAACACTAGGTTTGAAAAATCAGTTGGTGGTAAAGCAAAGCCTCGTTATTTGGGACCTATGATTGTCATTAAAAGGACTAAGGGAGGCAGTTATATTGTTGCAGAAATGGATGGCTCAGTATTCCAGAATAAAGTTGGTGCATTCAGAGTCATTCCGTATTTTGCAAGAAAAAGATTAGATTTGCCAGACAACTTAAATGACCTTATTCAAATGTCAAATGATGGGTTGCTTAAGATTGAGAATAGTATTGAGGATGTAGAAGAAGAAGACCTGCATCCAGGTACATTAGAACAAGCAGACTTGATAAGTCAAGTAAGAAGTGATAAGTCAGTTTATGACTTGGCAGCATGGAAGAAGACAAAGGAGATAACATATGCTTAAATCATGATGTTTATCTTATTGAAGTCTCTATCTTGACTTACACAATAATTAGTAAAAGATAAAGCCATTCCAACTTAGAAAATTTGGAATAAGTGGAGCTGAGTGATGAGAACCGAGAATGAACTTGAATTCATCAACTCGAGAGAAAAACATAACTACAAAAGTGTGAACAGACTATGGGCTGTATAGTTTATATGGTTTTCTGAGTACGGAAGTTAAAATTAAAATAATGAGAAAGTCATTTTGACTTAAACCAAGTTATAATGATTTACCTTATAAAAAGTTAGTAATGGAGAAATTGATGAATACGGTACTGAACTCACTCGGTACAAACATCAAACTCAGTGGTATGAGTATACTCAGTGAGGCGGCGAAGTTCCTCATAATAGTACTCAACGAGGCCAAGAGTTCCTCCAAGCTCGGAAGAAAGGGCTGCAAGTTTACCTTTAAGGAAAACAACTTGAGCAGAATCACTGTCGGAATGTCCGTTGATGTGATTGAGGCGGTTTTTGAGGGCCTTGGATTCTTTGACTTTAGAGTCAAGCCCTGTGCTTTTAACAAAATCGGCAATTGCTAAGTTAATCAGAATGTTGAGTTAAATAAAAGTTGATGTGCGAGAGAAAAATACGCACCAGCTACAATAATAACAGAGTCGGGGTTAGCCCATTCAAAGGTTACATACCCAGATTGGTCCAGAAAATTGTGTGCGAGGTGATTATAATGGCGGTACTCACTTTGAGGAGTACTAGCAATAAGATGAAGAGCCTTGGTGTATGCATGAGATGCAACAGCCATATGAGGAATGTCATAAAAAGGCATGAACTTTACCTCAGAGCGAGTAGGTTCTTGATGAGCCTAAGTTTTAATTAGGTGGTGGAAATAATTTAAATAAATTGAAAATAGAAAGTGTTGACAAATTATACCTTCTTCGTGAAGTAAACAGGCACTTCCATAGCTGGAGTAGTGGAATTATCCTTGTTAGTAAGGCCATGAAGGGTGGTGGCCTCGTTGGCATGAAAAGCCTAGAAGTTAAATAAGAAAAGAATAAAAGAGTTTGAAAGAGAAGTACATACAGCATTGATAGCTTGAGCAGTGGAGTCAAGTTGCTGTCAAGAAAAGCGGCTGTGTGACAGAAAAACATAGAAAAAGAAAGAGGCATACCATTGCATTGTCATCATGACCAATGTCAGTAGCATCTGCCATAGAAACTTCATCGTCATCAAGTGTGATAACGTTAGAAGTGTTAGATTGAGTAACAGTGGCAAATGGTCCAGGAGCCACAGGCTCATCATTAGCGAGATGAGTTTCGGAAACAGTGGCATTGGATTTAGGAGCAAGTTTGTTGCGTTTAGGAATGGGTTTGCTCATTACAGAGTCAATTTTGCGCTACAAATTATTAGAAGTAAGGAAAGACAGAAAGTATGTGAATAAGAAAGCATACCTTAGTTGAACGAACAGGCTTCAAGTCATTAGCAATGACTTGTTTAAGTTCGAAAATTGCGGCAGTACGGGACAGGCGTTTGGCACGATATTCACGAAGAACAGATGTGAGAGCACTGAGTTGTTGAAAAATCTCAGGCTGATGTTTGATCTTGTCAGAACGGGTTCGGATGTCAAGCAAGACAATTGGAGCTGTGTCATGATCAACAACCCAAGCAGGACTAGTCTTGATGAGGGCAACCTAGAAAGACGTTAGTAATGACAAGATGAGTTAATTTTGGGAACATACAGAGTCAACCATGCATGTATTGAGATCATCCGTATAGATGGTCAATGAAATTGCCTGGGACTCAGAAAGAGTAATATAGAGATTGTGGAGCTGCCCAAATGAACGTTTGAGAGCTAAAGCAGTAGTAACATCAAGCATGATGATTGAAATTTGAGATTCAAAGAGAGAAAAAGTTCTGGGGTGATGAGATGGCATAGGGAAGTTTATATTCTGAATTGGAATAGCCCCTAAAAAGTCATAAGCAAAGATAAACGAGCTACAAATTATTGCATGAGAGCATGTGGTATGTCTCGGGTCTACTTAGGTTTCAGATAGCCTTAGTTAGACATAGGAATGAGTTGTCAGGTCTAAAACATCAAAAAAAAGGAAAGATCAGTGATCTGCCGCATCTACCTTGTTTTTGATCCTGACATGGAATTGCGGAGCATGAAAGAAAGACTTGTGTTCAAAAAGTGTTGTGCTAGAATGGAAACCCACCAATTTTTACCCAAATTTTTCTTTAACTTTTCCGTTGACTGAAACAGTCAATTTTTATCCAAAAAAAAAAAAAAAAAAAAAAAAAAATTTATTAAACCTTTCTGTTGACTGGGACAGTCAATATTTGGTGTGGGGGAGATGATATGACTGCCAAATTGCAGTTGATATCACTCAAATACTTTGAATCTAAAGTGTTTTTCCTGATTAAAAGACAATTAAAAAGTCTATAAAATATTACTACTCCTTGCAATGCACACTCACAACACTTAAAATACAAAGTTCAAACTTAATATTGCACTTAAAATATTTAAAGTCCTTAGCCGAGAAGGTCAAAGTTAGTAGTATTGCTGATGCAATCAAAACAACTTTGACCACCACCAATAAAAGACATAGGAGCATGTTTAAGGTAGCGGAGAAAATACTGGATGAGTAAGAGATGGTCCAGTTGATGTCAGTGAAGGTCTACAAGACAAATTTACAGTCTGGGATAATTGATAACCATTTTCTCGGACTGAGAAATAGAAAACAGTTGAAGTTTACATAGGTTTAGACTTGTCTCAGTAAAATGAACAGGCTAAATTGAAATAATGTTCAGAACAAGTGTAAATATATTTTATGACTTGTTTGGCAACTTATTTCACAGCTATATTAAGAGAAACGAGCAGAATATCTAAGTTCGGCGGTCAAAGCAGTATATATTGATGGGATTGATGGCCCATCAAAACTAGTGGCTCCAGCGAGAATGCTGGATATATGCATGCTAAAGACAATATTATACAATAAGTAAAGGGACAAATAGACGGGGAGAGGTCTGAAGCAGGTCCTGACAGAAGGGATAGGTTTGGGACCTAGAAATGCCGTGTGCTCGGAGATGTCTATGTCTTAGGGGCTAAAACACCGGATTTCAGATTAGGACTGGCTAGAAGGATAGAAATTAGTTGAGCTACAAGTCAAACAGACGCAGGGAGGTCTAGACTCCGTTAACCACTCAATTTGGGATTAGTGGATCGAGGGGAATTATTTATTTGAAGTGGAACTACCAAAAAGGGAAAAATGCGGATTTTTAGTAAGGAAAAGCTGTAGAAGTGATCGGAGACTTGGCAGGAGTGGGAATATGGAGCCAGGGGATCGACAGACAATAATGGTCTGCGGCCGCAGTAGGAAGGTGCGAAGATATTCCGAGATTTTTGGGTATATAAGGAGGGGGGGGGGATTTAGAGAAAGGACAGGTTGCAGCACCCCCATCGCTACAAGCCTCTGTTATTAGGTTGTTTATTAGGTTTATTATTAGGTTGTTACTTTAGGTTATTATTAGGTTTATTAACTTGTGATTTTTGGTGTTATACTTGATTTTATCAGGTTTTTACAGTACTCTACTTACAACTGCTACCAAGCCCCCTGAACTTAGTGTTTGGGTGTTAGTTTTCATTCACCCTTCGCATCAGTGGTCAGGGAGGCGCTCTGAAGCAGTTTCAGAGAATACTTTTTCGAAATCGCGGTAGGGTTCTGGGACCATTTCTTCAAAGGTTTTCATGAGTTTTGTTTTGTGGGCTTGTTCCGCTAGCTGTTGGGAGTAGGTGAACCCTGCAGCACACCAGACTTCATCTGTTTGTTCGTGTAAGATTCCTGACTTCACCCATGCACGTCGGGTTCGTCGGTTTGCTCGAATGCGGTGTATGGGCGACTCTTCTGTCTCCTCATCCAGTGTGTCAAGTGGTGGTTCAGGGGTGATCACAGTTTCAATTTCCTCCGCCGTGTCTTGCTCTTCCACCTCCTCTATCGTTGTTTGTTGGGATCTGACTGTGAGTCGTCCTTTCTCCCAGTCAATATCTGGATTGGCCTTACGTAGCCAGGGGAGTCCTAAGATTAGGTCTTCGCCTCCCAGATTGGTTACTAGCAAGTCTGTCCACCGTTCTTGGTTATCAACAGTCAGGGCTAGGCGTGCAAAGTGTGTGATCTGCCCTGCTCGGTTAGCAGACCCATCAATGTTAAAGACGCCAATGGGTTTCCTGAGTGGGAAGGTCCTTACACGGTGACGGGTGACAAACTCTTGGTTCAAAAATAGAGCAGTGGCTCCAGAATCAACCATGGCTGCAGTTGCTATACTGTGATTTCTTCCTCTTAGTTTTGCGTTAATTCGGAAGTGAGATGAATTGGAGTTCAATTCCGAAATAGTAGATATTTTACAAGATGGGAGAGAATCATACGCAGATGTGGAATGTATAGCGAACTGGTTTACGGGTACTCTCGATGCAGCCGAGATGGGCACCCGCTTTAAAAACCCTCCTGAGAACCTGGTGCTGGGGCCATGGCATTGGCTCTGTTAAGGAGCTCCTGGAGCTGGGCAATCTGGGTGGAGAGGTCAGGCGTAAGTGGGGACGGAGCAGTGGGAGCTGGAATGGACGCGGCAATTTGGACAGGTTCATTGGGGAAGAGGGTGAACGGTGTCGAAGCAGAAGCAGAGACTTGTTGACGGCGGGGTTGTTGGCGCTTACCCCGGCCACGTTCTAGACCCATGAACTTGTCTTGGCAGACTGATTCTAGGTGGCCTCGTCGTCCACAGTAGCGGCAAACTGTCTCCTTGTATGAGCAGTTCCTCTTTTCGTGACTCTGCGAGCCACACCCATAACACCTTCCTCTCATCTGGGCCACGAAGCTTTCTCTGCTGTTACCACTAGTGTGTGTGGCATCGACATCCATAGCATGGGAGTTGGCAGGGGGGGAGGAGATATGGGAGGTGCCTGGGTTGCGACCTGTCATGGTGGGATCGTGCAGGAACACATCCACTGAAATTGCTCGCCTGATAGCCTCCTCCAGGGTGGGAGCCAGTCCCTGGGCTATATTGACCACAATGAGATTTTGTCGGATCTCTGGGTTGAGGCCGCTATGGAAGCGTTCTCGCAGGTCGACGTCTGAAAGCCCGGTCCGATCACCAATGTCCTTGAAATTCTGTGCAAATTCCGCTACCGTTTGACCTTTTGCCTGCCTGAGATGCTGGATTGCATTCCGGGCCTCCATACCTGCATCAATGGATTCAAATCGGAGGGTGAAGGCTGTTTTGAAGTCTTCCCATCGTCCATTGAAAGGTTGTTGGTTATGGCTGAATTCTAGGAGGTATGGTGTGGCCCAGTCAGCAGCCTTGCCTGAGAAGAATCCTAGCGCTGCCTTGATCAGCTTCCCTTCGTTGCTACTCAGATCTGGTTGTTCCATTGCCCAGCTTTGATACTGAGCAATGAAGCGACGTGCTTCTGCACTACTAGAGCCTTTGAAGAGCTCAGGTTTATTCATACTGGACTTGGCTGAGGCTTTGTGGAGGTTGGCCGTGAGCTGGGCCACCTGCTCGATGAGCTGTGCCATGAGCTGGTTTGT
This sequence comes from Lentinula aciculospora, assembly GCA_028011355.1. Classification (NCBI taxonomy): domain Eukaryota; kingdom Fungi; phylum Basidiomycota; class Agaricomycetes; order Agaricales; family Omphalotaceae; genus Lentinula; species Lentinula aciculospora. The sequence goes on from JAOTPV010000041.1 coordinate 537,650, forward strand.
GTTGACTTCAGAGGTCGACATAATGGATGGGGGTGCAGTGGGAGTAGGGATAAGGATGGGTGTGATCACGGTACCGTCGGAAAGGTTCTCCTCTTCACTGATGGAGTTGGCAGCAGCGTTTGGACAGGGTTGAGAACTGCAATCAGCCCAGGAGCTGCTTTTGCTGCGGTGGATGTGGGTTTGATCTTTAGTATCAAAAGCGTGTGGGTAGGCAGAGCAGTCGATAGCTTGGGCGGGCAGGCTTGGTGCGGAGGTGTCTGTAGACGTGGTGGAAGTGGAGCCTGCAAGGATAACCTAATCGGTAGGCTATCAGTGCAGTAAGGGATCTTGACCTAATGTCACAAAGAGGTGACGACGGTGGCGGAGCGGAGCGGAGACTTAGGCGAAAGCGGACACTGGTCCCAACGACAAAGTTATATTGATAATAAATACAAGTAAGTAAGTTCAAGACATACCTGGTCCCAACGACAAAGAGGTCAAGATAAGGGACCAGGTTGTGGGGGCTGGCTTATATATACAAGGTGGAGCGTGGGAACTATGAGGTAATACTGTATAGCTCCGGCACAAGGAATGGAACTAATAGAATGGAATGGAATGTTCCGGAATGATTATTGTAGGTAGGGGGGCTTGGATGGTGTATCGTAAAGAAAGGAAAATGATAGGGGGTGGGCTCACTTCATGACAGGCCTGTTTCTCCTCCTCGAGCTTTCTCTCTTCCTTGAGTCTTTTTTCCTCTGCCTCACGCTCTGCCTCATGAGCAGCCTCTTCCTCCAATCTCACCATCTCCTCCTGGAAGGCGGCGTCCTGAGCATCGATTTCAAGCTGACAAAGGCGGGCTCGTTCTGCCTGTTCTCGAACAAGTTGCACTTGTCGTTCTTGTACGGTCTCGGTGGCTGTGACGGTGAAAGACATTGTATAGTGATGAGGACTTAGGAAAAAACAAAGAAAATCCTCGCGTTTTATATGCATTTGTTCGTTGAGGGCAGGTTTGACTTCAAATTTTTCATTTACCTTGATAATAAATTGCATGGCATTTTTTGAAAATTTTAATTTTTACTTTTTTACTTTTCCATTCTATCTAATTTTAGATTCGTCAATTGTTATCAATCATGTAGGCTTTCGCCCTCAAAAGCCTAAGAGGGGGATACTGTTATATCTATGCAAGCTAAGTCTTTACGAAGCTTCACGATCCATTCCGCTACTTAGATATTACTTATATCCTTTCACCACTACGCAATTACTTCGCAAAGGAGTTCTGACACAAAGTAATTACTCGTTATCTCTTATCATCCTTATCAGATTTACACTATCCCTTTTATATCTCTTCCTTTGTTCTTGACTTATGAGCTAACCCATTCGGGCATGGCATCGCTTCGCGATCCTGACTTACCTTTAGTATAAAGCTACAGTATCGAATAGGTAGTTCCTTAGTTTAAATATCAACCTTGATAGCACTTCGATAGTGATACCAATTAATCATCTATCTGTATCATCATTTTAACATCCTCACTGTCAGTATGTTCCGCGATAGTCATTGCGAATGGAACACATTTATCTTTCTTCTCTTGCGGACACGCAAAGTGTCAAAGACTCTACTAATAGTGGAGTCAAGGTCCAACTACTTTGTCTAGGATCGTTTTACCTTGCAAAATATTTTACTTTGTATTTTCCCATGATCATCCCGTGATCATTCCTGACGATCCCTTTGTGCACGATCATAACACCTACTTTGCGAAGAGTTCCTAAGCTAGGACTCTTTAATTAATTACTTTGCAAAGAGTTCCTAAGCCCAGGAATCCTTTGTTATCTTTCCTCATTGTTATCAGATGAGTACTATACCTATTATATCCCTTCCTTTGTTCTTGACTCCACAAGCTAGTCTATTTGGAGTTAGTATCACTTTGTGATGCTTATGTAATGCATAGTATAAAGCTATGGCATCAAATAGGTAGTTCTGTAGTTTTAATATCGACTTAGATCTGCTCTCTCTTTGTATTACAGATGTTCACTATCAGTGATACATTCTCAACACAGCTCTGACATTCCATGAAGCAACCTTTGCAGACTGATGCTGCTATTACCTTTATATTGGACCATCAACATGTTGAGGGCACTACAAATAATAGTGTCAATGTCCAACTACCTTTCCATCACTCCACGAATCATTGTTCCCTTCATGAGGGAATTATCCCTTCACATTCCCAACCAATTCCACAATTCCAGAGTTGCATGATCTTAACAGTCGGTGACTTACATACATGCAAATATAACATTCAATTTCTTGGTTGGCTCATTCTGTTTGTCCATTTGTCTCGGGGTGGTAAGCTGTGGTCAGGGTGGAGTCAATACCTAGTTGCTTTAGTAGTTGTTACATAACATCTGCCACAAATTGGGGTCCCCTGTCAGAGATGAACCAGCGTGGTAAGCCATGTAAGTGGAAATTTTCTTTATAAAAGAAATCTGCTACTCCTTCTGCTGTTATCTCGGTGATACAGGGAAAGCAGTGAACCATCTTTGTGTAATGGTCAACAAAGGTGATGATAGCATTATGGCCATCCTGTGTCATAGGCAATTCCCCAATAAGATCTACACCAATGTCCTGCCAGGGTCCTTCCAGTACAGGGAGAGGTTGAAGAGGAGAAGAGTAGTTGGGGTTTAGACATTTGCGCTGGCAGTGGTCACATCTGTCGACATACTTGTCTACAAAAGAGTGCATCCCAGGCCATCAGTAGTGTCATGACATGCTACACAGGATACAGTACTTACTTCATTTTACCTACATTTCCTCCTTTCTTTATCTTCATTATTGTTCAGATTCTTCTACTTCCTCCCATATCCTCTCACTTTCTTCTATTGTCCTTCAGAGCCTTTTATCACATTCTGGATACTTCTATTGGTTTCCCATGCTGTCACTTACTCATCCGGACACTCATATATATAGTACAATAATTGGCACCTAGTTTCCCATCTTGACCTCTTGGTCTTTGGAACTAGGTTAGTACCTGTATCTTCATTTATACTCAATATACTTACTTGGTCTTTGGAACTAGTTTTCCTTGTGTGACCCTAGTGATTGGCCCTTGTGCTATCACTGTTGTCTTGATCATTATATCTTTCAGCCTTTGTGTGTGGTGCTAGTCCCACTCCTGACCTTGGCTTGTGCTTGAGCCTGTGCTTTCTCTGTGCTTTCCCCCCTTGTCACCACAAGTAGAGTCTGCTGACTAGTTTCAGGGTGCCATGCATCCCTGGATGACCTGTGGTAGATGCATCATGGCAGTGTTTCAGGATTGTTTTCCTTAGTGCAGTATCTGGTGAAATGTAGACTTTGTTGTGGTAATAAACCAAACCATTTTCTTCTCTCCACTTGGCTGGGTCACTTGTAAGACTCTGGGGTCCCTTGATACCTTTCAGACCATCCAATACTCCTGTTAAGGCCATGCACCAGAAGGAAATAGATCAAGGTTCCGGAGCTCTGTTTGAAGCTTCGGAGTCCAGAAACTATAGTAACAGCAAAACAAAGTAATGGAAAGGCCACACGGGCCTTGGGAAGTGATGGGATTTCAGCAAAGCTTTCGGCAATGCTCCCTACACGTTATCTGGGTGTCCCTGTGAAGTGCGAAGAAGAATGAATTTCCGGAGCGTCAGAAGTATCCGGACGTGATTAAGTGTAATAGAGAAGGAGTATAGAAGGTAACTTTTATTTCAAGCTGGGGAACCAAACTAAACAAGTTGACCTAAGTACTAAACTGCCTAATTGTTAAATAAAAGACAATAAGTGAGAAGGATTCGGAATAATACAATAATGGTGTTTTCCAAGAGCCGACAGGCGTGGGAATGCATCGGTCATGATGACCGAGTGTCATGTGATGTATCCGAGGTTGTTCCGAAGTTATTGAGCCAAGGAACGGAGTATGAAATCGACTGAGATTCGAGTTGAACTTAGTAACAAACACAAAATCGGATTGGAAGGATGATCGATTGACCAGAAGATCGGCCGGAATGCCGGAATGTTCATATAGTGATCAATGACCTCAGAAATCGTCTGGAAAGCATAGTGGAGCTTGGCATATATATAACAACTCCTGCCTCTCATTTCCTGATCTGCTGAATGCAGTCAAGGAGAGGGTTATGAAGAAGAACCATGGTTGCTGCATTAAGGAAGTGTTCTGGTTTTAGCACAATCTGCTCCCTGTTGTCCTCTGCATCTGTGACCTGGTGCTGCACCATATGTGAAAGTGCATCAGCTTGAGTGTTAGCTTTGCCTGGGCAATGCTTAAGATGGAAATCAAACCAAGAGAGCCATAGCACCCATTGTGCTTGTCAATGACTGAGGTCTTGGGCTGTCTTCCAGTATTCAAGATTCTGGTGATCAGTTATGATTTTGAATGGTTCTGGGGATCCTTCCAAGAAGCTTCTCCAGTCTTTCAATGCTTCAATAATGGCCAGCATTTCTCAGTTGTAGATTTCGTAGTTCTGCTTGGCTGGATCCATGGAGGAGGAGCAATATGCGACCAGGTGTCAGAGTCCATCCTCCTGTAGTTGCAAAATAGTACCTCCAGTAGCAAAGCCTAATGCATCAACTTCAATCCAAGTTGGTTTTGATAGATCCCATAGTGTAAGGATTGGTGCCAAGGTGAAGGTGTCCCTTAGCAATTCAAAAGCTTCCTGCTGCTGTGATCCCCAATTCCATTTAGTGTCTTTGCAGGTGAGGTCATTCAAAGGTCAAGGATTCTTTGCAAAACCTTCGATGAATCTCCAATAGAAGTTAGCAAATCCTATGAAACCTTGAAGATCATATAGTGTTGTAGGTGCCTGCCAGTTTCTAACCGCCTCTATTTTGACTGGGTCCATTCACACTTCTCCTTTACTGATCAATAAGCCTAGGTATTCAATGGAAGGCCATTCGAATTCACATTTCTCTGGTCGCAGATATAGGTTGTATTTGCTGAGATGTGTAAGCACATTGTTGACTACCTTTCAGTGTTCCTTGAGAGTTTCAGTAAAAACTAGGATGTTGTCCAGGTAAATGGCTACCTTCCCAGCAGCAATGAGGTCAGCAAATATGGAATTCATGAGGACTTGGAACATAGCCAGTGAGTTTGTTAGACCAAAGAACATGACAAGGTGCTTGAAGAGTCCTCAATTTGTTGCAAATGCTCCCTTCCATTCATCACCCTCTTTAATCTGCACATTGTTATACCCCCAGCGAACATCCATTTTAAAGAAGACCTTGGCTTTGCACAGTTGGCTAACAATGTCCATGATGAGGAGAAGTGGGTACCAATTTTTCACTGTGTATTCATTGAGTCACCGGTAATCCTGCACAAATCGAAGTTTACCATCCTTCTTTTTGACAAAGAAAACAGGTGATGCCAATGGGGATTTGGAGGGAAGGATGTAGCCTTTGCGCCAATTCTCTTCCAGGAATCAATCAAGCTCTTCCTGTTCATTCAGGGACATGGGATAGATTTTAGTCCACATGGTCTCAGGAGTGTCAGGTTTCAGATCTATGGTATGGTCCCAAAGTTTATGTTCCAGTAGTCATTCTGATTCTTTCTCTGAGAAGACCTTTGCATGTTTCCAATATGATGAGGGGACCATCTCTTTGAATGACTTCAATGGCTTCTCTTTGTAGGCAGCCTCTGCGAGTTGTTGTGAATACATGTACCCTGCAGAACACCAAAGTTCTTCTGACATGTGACCAATGATCCCAGCTCAAAGTAATGCCCTCCTTTGCTTCTTGTTGCCTACCAGTCAATATAGAGGTGTGCTTTCAGTGTACTCATGTATCTCTGGATTGGGTGTGGGGAGTGGAGGAGTTTCTTTGGGCAATTGGGGTTGGTCATCAGGCTCCGGGATGAAGAAGTGAACTTGTGGAGCTGAAGTGGGGCCCCAGTCTGGGTTGGCTTCTACAATGTGTTCTGTGGTTCCTCCCACATTACTTTCCTTGGGTTCTGGGACTTCCTTGATGGTCGTGAGATGTGGAGCCTTTCTGGGAGGGGTGATAGCCAATCGTCCTTCTCTCCAGTCAATGTCTGGGTTGATCTTTCAGAGCCATGGAAGTCCAAGAATGATATTTTCAGAACCAAGGTTGGTGACAAGGTATTCAAGAAGCTGAGGTTTGTTTCAGTCTATTGTGGAAAATAGATGTACAGAGTGTGTGATCTGTCCTGCAGTGTCAAGAGACCCATCAATGTTATAGAGGGTAATCAAATGAAGGAGACAATGAGAGAGGATTCAATGTTGTCTCACAAAATGGTCATGAATGAAGAGACCTGTAGCACCAGAGTCTATCATTGCTGCGCTGTCTGTATTCTTGAATCTGCCTTGCAACTTAATCAGTACATGGAAGTGAGAGACATCACTAGATTGAGCAGAACCAATTGTACACAAGGGTATAGATGCATAGGTAGAGGTAGAAGAGGAATACAGACTAGGGAACCAGGTGGCAGCTGTGGCTGGTTCCCACTTAAAAAATTTGAGCACAGCTCTGCCATCTGCTCTGCCAATTCTTTCTGCCCAGCAGTGAGCATCTGAAGGATCTTTGTGAAGTCAGTAGCTGGGACATGCATTGCAGCAGCAATGGAAGTGGAGGGCTCAGCAACGATAGAGGTAGCAGCTGCAGAACAAGGGAGGGGTCTTGGAAGTCCCAAGAACTTCCTATGGTAGGTGGCTGCCAGATGACCAGTTAGTCCACAGTGATTGCAGACATCACATTCATGGTGCCCATCTGCCTTGCGATGTTCTCTGGACCTGCACCCATAGCATCTTCCCATTATGTCATGAGATAATCTTTTTCATTATTCATTTCCTTTTCTTTTATTTACTTACCTAATCACTAAAGTGCTTACACTAGCACTTGTTATATCTTCATTTCCATTTAGATTACATGTGTCAATCTTATTGTTCTTGCATTGTCATTTCACCTATGTGCAACTCTCTCATGCCTGTCAGCTCATTGACAGGACATTGTCATTATTGTCCTGCTAACAAGCTAGATACTCGGGATCAGTGAATGTAGGATGTGAACGTCACAAACACCAAAACCAAACAACCTAGGAAGTGTCACAAAGAGGTGACGATGGTGGCGGGGCAGAGTGGAGACTTGGATGGAAATGGACAGATACTGGTCCCAACATCAAAGTTATATTGATAATAAATACAAGGAAATAACTAAAGACATACCTGGTCCCAATGACAAAGAGGTCAAGATAAGGGACCAGGTTGTGGGGGCTGGCTTATATATACAAGGTGGAGTGCGGGAACTATGATGTAATACTGTATAGCTCAGGCACAAGGAATGGAATGGAACTAATAGAACAGGATGGAAGGTTCCGGAATGATTATTATAGGTACAGGTGTTTGGGTGGTGTATCGTAAAGAAAGGAAAATAATAGGAGGTGGCTCACTTCATGACAGGAAGGCTGCTATCAAATTTGTGCAAGGTGTGTTGTCAAAGATTCTGCTAAGGGAACCAAAGTACACTCTACTTTGTGTCATGACATGCTATACAGGATACAGTACCTACCTTATTTTTCCTACATCTCCTCCTTCCCTCATCATTGTTACTGTTTGGATACATCTACATCATTCCGCATCCTTCTATCACATTCCAAACACTTCCATCAACTTCCCACGCTGTCGCTTACTCATCGAGACTCTTGTATATATATTACAGTAGCTGACACCTAGTTCCCCATCTTGACCTCTTGGTCTTTGGAACTAGGTTAGTACTTGTATCATTGTTTACCTTCAATATACTTACTTGATCTTTGGAACTAGTTTTCCTTGTGCAACCCTAGTGATTGGCCCCTGCGCTATCACTGTTGTCTTGATCATTATATCTTTCAGCCCTTGTGTGTGGTGCTAGCCCCACCCCTCGCTTCGGCTTGTGCTTTGAGCCTGTGCCTTCTCCATGCTTTCTCCCTTCATCACCACACTTCGACTGCCAATAACAATGTCTCATGTCAGGGATGGTATATAGAAGAACCTCTGTAGTTCGACTAGTCAACCTAGGCACTGATCACACCAATATGTAGTCACAACTATGCAACTGACATTGCAACTATGTGAATGAATTCCCAACTATGGGACTAGACTAGACTAAAGAGCTACTTCCGATACAGCTTTGTCGACACTGCATCAACTAGGTATATCAAAAGCTTCCTACTAGTGATATCCTGCCCTGCCAACTATGACTTGTTGACCTAGTTGAGGCTGCGATGGGACTTTTCATGCTGAGCTTCTAGTAACAACCTTTTCACTTCAATGGGCTTGACTAGTATTTGAAGCTTCTTTTGAGAACTGCTTTACACTTTCGAACACAGCATATCCTACTCAGATGCAAGGGTCTTTCAGTGACTATCTGCTAGGTGCTAACAGGGGAAATAACTTCATATTCAGGGTATTTCTAGATCTCTTTTATACTACAGATGACAGAAACTCGTAAAACAAACAAAAATAATACCTTAAGTTCAAAACTAGGCAGACTTGGTAAGAGAAAAGAAAGCCTAGGTCCATATATAGTAAGATAATGTCCCAGAACATATGAGATATTGATATAGGTATGCTCTGGTGTATGATGAAAACATATTTAGTCCTTATGGACCATCTCTAGTGTGTTCCGCAGCTGCACAGACTGCCTAGGTAGTCCATCATGCCTCATGGAATTGCTTCCATGGATCTTTATTCCTCTCTTTCCTCAAGTCATGACTGAGCTCCTTCAGCACATGTCTTGTCCTATATATGTGAATGTACCCAGGTCTAGTAGCTATCCATAGATACCCATATTGCCTAGACTGGTTCATACACCTCTTCTTCTATTCAACTTCCAAGTCCTATCGGACCTAGGTACCAAACTCCACTTGTCAAGTGTTAAAGTGATTGATCACTAGGAACAGACTATTCCATCTCCTAAGTGTCTCCATCCAACTAGTTCCACATGGATCATCTTATTTCCTCTTTCCGAGCTGTTTCTGTCCAGTGTCAGTCTCATTCCAAGTCCTCACAAGATATTTGCCCTTGTAAGTCCTCTTACTAGAAACTAGGTGCTCCCCTCTACAGACTAGGTGGCATATATGTGTGTGGTGTGGTATATCCCTTGGTATGTCACTGAGTGGCCAGTCCCTTGAAAGTCCCTTCATGGATATTTGGTGGGTATCTGGTTGACAGGACCAGTATGAAGTCCTTTGGACGAGATGTGTATTCCATAAGTACTGCAATCATTGAACCTAGTTTATTCAGATTCTTCAACTGTGTGCTCAGGTCATCATCTGGCTCACTTGTAACTACAGTCATCAACTTGGGCTCATTATGACACTCTTATTGCTCAACCTAGTCACATCAAATTGTCTGTTTTTAGTGACTAGGTGCCTTGCCAAATTTCTGGTGTGTCACTGGTTCCATGCTTCTGTTTATATTGCCTTATTGTTTACTCACTGAATACTGAATACCTGCAGTCTTACTTATGGATATGAGCAACTCTTATTGTAGGTCCTCATGGTTACAGTGCAAGACATTTCTCATGGTTTCATATCCTCTACATATATAAGACTCAGCAGTTTGTAGTTATATTCTTTAGCTCTATTCTCATCTATGCTCCTCAGTAGTTAGACCTGTAGTTGGGTTATCCATCCTCATTGCTTTTTTGTCCTTTTGCTCATTGACTATCATGTGACATCTGGTTGTCTCTTGTGGGAGCTAGCAAGTCACTGACACATCATGGACCTGCAATAGTCTTCTGCAGATCATCCTGTAGTGGTAGCATCCACATCCATTGCATTTGTATCATGGGCCAGAACAAAGGGAGTAGAGGTATAGGAGCCAAAGTTGGGAGTGCTCCAGGTGTATTGTTTCCCTTCCTCATCAGCCCATTCATTCTGTCGATTGTCAATGTGAATTGCTTCACTGATCAGCGCATGCATCAGATCTGTGTTGGCCTGTGAATTGACCAATCCATCCTTGATTCACTTTGAGAGGTGATCATAGAAGCAATCTCAAAGGTCGGCATCTGAATATCCCATCCTGCTAGTGTACTGCTTGAAGGTTGCAGCATACATTGCTACATGGTCCTTTCCCTGCCAAAGACTTTTCAGAACTTGTTTGGCCTCTACCACTGGGTCTGCTGTTTCAAACCATTGCCTAAAGGCGCCAGCGAAATCAGCCCAGGTGGGGTAGAGGAGGGCAGGAGCTGGTACTCCTGCAGTGACTGCCTGAGCAACTTGACTAATGTTCTCTGAGGTGGGAGTAGCCCAAATAGCTGCGTCACCATCAAGGTATGAGATGGCCGATTTGATTTTTTCCTGTTCATTACTAAGGGAACAGATACCCTGGGCCCATAATTCAAAGGCAGCGATGAAGTGTCATGCATCGTCACTACACTTCCCATCGTATGTCTGGGGTTTGCTAACACCTTTGTTGGTGATGCTGGTTACTGCTGATTGTAGTGCCATTTGTTGTGTGGCAAGTTGTTGAATCAGCACCACAAGGTCTGGGGTGGTAGGAGGATAAGCCATAATGGAAGTGTTTTCAGCAGGGATGGGCTCAGGAGATGGGGATAACAGTTCTGGTGTAACCAAGATATTGATGACGATAGGCTCTGGGGATGGAGACGATGTGATGGGGTCGGCTTCGGTTTCTAGCTCAGGTTCTAGGATAGCAGTGGGGATAAGCACAGGAGAGGATCTCACAGATGGGACGGCACTGGTGGGGTTTGAAAGTCTACCAACCTGGCTCAGAACTTGGCTTGGAATTCTGGGGATGACTATGAATCATCTGTTTTCTGAATCACTTGGAGTGATGGGAGCAGAGTTGCAGTATTGGTTGGGACACTGTCACAAAGAGGTGATGACGGTGGCAGGGCAGAGTGGAGACTTAGACAGAAGCAGACAGATACTGGTCCCAATGACAAAGTTATATTGATAGTAAATACAAAGAGATAGGTAAAGACATACCTGGTCCCAATGACAAAGAGGTCAAGATAAGGGACCAGGTTGTGGGGACTGGCTTATATATACAAGGTGGAGTGCGGGAACTATGATGTAATACTGTATAGCTCAGGCACAAGGAATGGAACAGAACTGATAGAATGGGATGGAAGGTTCTGGAATGATTATTGTAGGTGAGGGTGCTCGGATGGTGTATCGTAGAGAAAGGAAAATGATAGGGGTGACTCACTTCATGACAGACACGGATTTTCATCGCAGTCGAACCAAGCATCACATTCTTTGTCTGGATTGTACTTAGAATGAACATTGCACTGATCTTTTGTATTGAATGCATGCTGAAATCCTGCACAATTGATGTCTGGTGTAAACAAAGGCATAGTGGCAATGGAAGGTGGAGAACTGGGTAAGTCCAATTTCCACTCCTCATAGGATCAGTTGGAAAGGCTGATGGTATGAGTAGAGATCTTGACCTAATGTGTGACAAAAGAAGAAAGCACAAAGGAAAGCACAGGCACAAGCACAAGCCGAGGTGAGGAGAGGGGCTAGCACCACACACAAAGGCTGAAAGATATAATGATCAAGACAACAGTGATAGCACAAGGGCCAATCACTAGGGTCACACAAGGAAAACTAGTTCCAAAGACCAAGTGAGTATATTGAGTGTACACAATGATACAAGTACTAACCTAGTTTCAAAGACTAAGAGGTCAAGATGGGGAACTAGGTGTCAACTACTGTACTATATATATGAGTGTCCAGATGAATAAGCAGCAGCATGGGAAACCAATAGAGAGAAATAGAAGGATATGGAAAGATACGGAACATTATGGAACATTATGGAAAGGAGTAACAGGATACAGGAAATAGCGAGAAGAAGGAAAGAAGAGAATGTAGGGAAAACGAAGTAGGTACCCATATCCCATGTAGCATGTCATGACACTCATATAACGAATATCACATTAAGAGTTCCCCATAAGTTTCAAATAAGTTTTATATAAATTTCGAAATTTCTGTTATGCCAATTAAAAAATTGTCAATTGTCTAAATTTTCCATAAGTCAAAAAACTTCAGCAAGACTTTTGAATTTTTCAAAATCACATATTTCCCAAGAAGTTGCTTATAAGTGAATACTCTTATGAGGTGTCACAATATTAGAAACTATTCCATGTAGTTTAAAATATAACAAAAATCTAAGAAGTTTTACATAAGATTCCATAACTTCGTAGAAACTTTGACATAACTTTCAATATATTTGTGTGGTAACATATTACATCACAAGTCTCTTGTAAGTTACGAAAATTTTCTAAAACTCAGGCTATGCAAAAAAAATTTTTGTTCATTACATATGTTCTTGATAAGTTAAAAAATTTATTGGAAGATTGGGAAATTTTTGGCATCCGAAAAATTTCCACCAAATTTCCAATAAGTAGAAAATCTTAGGGGTTTTTGCACCCTGTGTCACGGATCCACGACTAGCAACCGACCGTAAATCTACCGTGACATCACCGTGTTCTGGCAACGCAACGGAGCCACCGTTACCGTGACGGTTGCCTCCCTACAGATCGGTACAGTACAGAAGATTAGCATGGCCACTGCACAAGGATGACACGTGGTAGATCTACGGATCTCAATATTTATTTCATTCGCCTTTGTGTTGTCCGGAGGTGTTGTTGTTTCTACTAGCACAATCGCGGACCTTGAGGCCTTAGCAGTGTATGATTTACTCAGTTTCTAACTGAAGTGTTGCATTGTGCACCGTGGATATTTGATTGATCATTTCGGTTCTCCAAGGGTAGTGAAAATAGCAGCAGGTTATGCTTAGGTTCTGCGAATAAGAGATTCTTGATTTCAAGCGTTGTGAGGCAAGCACTGTGCATGTTGATATTTCATATGAACACGGTAGTGCATAGCACCATCCATGTTCCTGTGCTTCCTTTCTAGTACCGTCATATGCCATAGTTGTCATAAGCGTATCAGAAACTTGTACCAGAGCAAGAATATAAGTCTTGATAGCGAGGATAAAAAAGAGTGTGCAGGAGTTTGGAAGAGTAGGGAAGTGAAACGACGGATGTAAGTTGAAGGATTATATGTATGTGTGTGTTCGTTGTGTTTATATAGTTGACAATGAGGAGGGGATGCGATGATATGTTGTAGACCAGTCCAAGAAATGTAAAAAGAAGAATATGCATATGGTGCGCAATAATAAGGATTGAGTGTATGCAAAGCAAAACAAATTCGACAAGCAATATAAACAGATAACCCGAACAAAAAACCAATGAAAAAGGTAAGAAGAGTAAGTATAAAAAGTTGTGAATCACGCAGGACATGCAGAACAAGAAATTTTGAGGAAGGAAGAAAGGAATAATGAACTCGATATTGATACAACGCCAAACGGCCAAACACAAAGAACAAGCACAAGAAACACCAAAAAAATCCCAAGAAACGACAAAAAGCATGCGAAAATGGTTGAGAAGGCATGGAGAATGCAGATGCAAAAAAGAAACGTCAACCAAAGGCGACAACGAAAGACATGCAGGAATTCACCCGCACGGAGAGCCAGGAACGAAGATACCCACCTACGACCCAGCAAAGCCATAGAAGAAAATAACATTCCTCGTTACTTAGCGAATATCAACCTCCCTACACCTTCTACGCCATCCAACGATTCACCAACACCAGCACTCCTGTCAACAATAATCCCCACCAACTTTGTTCGGCTCATAAGCCAATCCACCCTCCTGACACCCTCCTGATCCTCTCCTCCATCTCCTATAGACACCCGCCGCCCTGCATTCAAGCTCGCCTGAGCTCTATCCCGCGCAGCCCGGAGCTGCATCATCTCTACACGCCTTTGAAAAGCACGGCTAATACGACGCTGTGTCGAGCGATCTGAATCGATAGAGTCCCACTCGCTTTGGATGATCGGAGTGTGAAGCGTACGATAGAGAGCGTAGAGGACATCGTCGTTCGTCACTACTGTCGTTGTATTACTTGAAGTTGTAGTCCCAGCACACCCAGCAGTCACTACGACTTCCCATGGGAATTTATCGGATTTCAGTACGAGTTTACCGGAAGTCGGTGGGTCTGTTGCTGATTCTGAAAGGACGTGAGCTGGGACAGCTTCACCGTTCTCTTTTGAGCGAGAGATATTGGTGGTAAATGATTCCGCAAATTTGCATCGCACGGACGTTCTGGAAGGAACACGGGAGACGTCATACCATATTGGTGCGGGAGAATCAGATGAGCTGGTTGCAAAGAGAGGATGCATGTGTAGTGACTTCAGTCGGTTGGGATTCACGAACGAGACGTGGTGTCGAAGTCGACGGCTCGGCTGGAAAACCTCGGGCGCTGGTGGAATATATGGAGTATGGGGCGCCTGAGAAGTAATAGCCGCAATGTGAGTAGGATCATGTTGGTGAAAGTGAGAATGGTGGTGATGTTGATGGTGATGTTGACGATGAGGAGGAGGAGGAGGAAGAGAATGCGTGTGGTGGTTATGATGATGTGTATGATGTTGATGAGGTATAGCTGGCGCAGGACCGGGCGCAGTACCAGTTCCTTGGGCAGCATGAGGAAGAATTCGATGAACGACATGTAACAGACCCGAGCGCGCTCGTCCACGGCCATGCGGCGCATCAAAACTTTCAGGTGCCGGAGGCACGAACGGTTCTGGCTCAGTAGCAGACTCAGCAGTAGAAGGTCTGGTCTCTCTACCATTATTACCTGCTACATCGACCGAATGAGAGCGAATTCGTCGCGAACCGGAGTCAGTACGATGAATAGCGTATCTCGGTCGAGCAAGTCTAGGGACTAACGTCTCACTTAATAGCGCACCGTTCCAACTTGGTCGGACACTCCCAGTTGCAGGTCTAACCTCTACTTCATCCAATGTGCGACTCCGCGTATGACTGAGACCGACTAGGGAAGGATTCGAATCTGGTGTCAAACTAGGAACAGAGCTTGACGGATCCTCATTTCTATGCCCATCTCTGATTGGTCTAGCACTACCAGTATTGAGGCCATGATCGTCGTAGAGATAAGGCCGAGTGCCCTGGGACATATGTGTCCGAGAGCCTTGCATAAGATGTGCGTTGATGGAAGCAGACTGTGAGCGAGACGAACGAGAGCGAGGATTTTGGGAACGAGACGGTGGTGCAGATGAGGATGTCACCATTGGTGTTGGTTGCGATGCTAGGCGAGATCGTGTGTCTAGGGCAATACGAATGAAAATTTGAGCAAATTCTGAGAATATAAGTACCAACCTGCTGCCTGTTGAGCCTGCGCTTGTTCTTGCCTTTTTCGTTGTTGTTGTTGTGTATATGCATGGATGTGAGCTTCTGTCGGCCGAGGAACCGACCTTGACCGTGTATGATGATGATGATGATGAGGATTATCAACATGAAAATTGCCATGAGCAGGAGCAAAAGTTACATTCCGAGCGCCCAGCTCCCTCATCTCAGTCTGCTGTTGGGCGTTATTCAGAGCGGTCATAGGACGACCCGGCGTAGATGATGTCCGAGTTCGAGCATAGGACATTGAATGACTTGTCGCCGTCGTCCCTATCGAAGATGGTATTACAGGAACTGCAGATGTAGGGGGTTGATGTCCATGTCCATGTTGGGCGCCAAACGGCCAGAAAACAGGCAACCTATGGAAGTAAAATGGCATATTGGAGATGCTTATCACTGTAGGAGTAACAGCTTTGATAGGAATGATGAAGGCGCGTCTGTCGCGTCTGTTTTGGTGTTTGATAGTAAAAAAGGGGAGGTAAGGAGAGAAGATGTAGACGTTCAAGTAAGCGATTCGGACACGGAGTCGATTTTGTAGGAGAAAGCCGTCAGATTATCGTGTATTTGTAAACGTTAAATTCTTCACAGCGTCGTTGAATAGCGCAGAAGTCGTGAGCAAAAAATACTGACACCCGATTCTTGCTGCTGTTGAATGAGATCACTGACAAGCAATGAACGAGAGGTGTTCAATGACCTTCATGTCGATAAGAGAAGCAAAAACTAGTCATGAACTCACAGTAAGAGTAAAATTACGCGTCAAAATCCCATGTCGTGACACTGGAAAGCCCAAAAGCAAAACCTGGTCGTCAAAGAACAGGTGCAAAAGATTCCACGTCGTATGTGTCGGGTTATAAATATACTTAAATGCGCAATTAAATAACGATTTCTGATTGTAAATGAATGGATGATTCAATTCATAAGCGACGACGCCGACTTTCGAAGGCCGACGATTGTCCAGAACAGGGTAAGGTTCCGTAAGAATTTGCTTGTATCCAGGGTCGCACTTGACGGCGAACCCTAAAAACGGCCAAGTTGCACATTCTTGCACACTCTGCTTGACAGATAGCGATCCTCAGTAGAAGATGGTCATAGAAATGCATATATCCGCATACAGCCTGAAACAGCCTTCCAAGGGGGTCCAATAAATTGTTGGAGTAAAAGAAGTGTGATAGAAGAGGTGGAAGAGGCATGAGTTTTGCAAATTTGGGTGACGGGACCTTGAACGTGTGATTTACACTATACGTGCCGAGGAAAAAAAATTCTTGAGTGCGTAAAAGGTTTACAAAAATCCGCAATAAGGCTTTTGGTGGTTCACGTTGAAAGAAGAAAAAAAAGCTATGACTCGTAACTTTGTACCGGCCGGAACTTGACGCGTTGTAAATCGGCGCTTAAGTTATTTGGGCGCTCCTCGGACGCGTCTCTTTACCTACTATATAGAGAGTCTACTGAAAATTTCATAACAGGAGATTCAAAGTCAGAACCTGTAGCTCTGGTACAACAATATTATTCATTCTACATCCACATGCACACCTTCAAATCCAACCACCAACTCCTTCTTTCCTACAACATTTTCCTCTTTCGCCGGCCTTGCAGCCGTAGCACTCACTCTTATTTCCCATCCCTCTTCTTCTGCAAAAAACCATGTCACTTCCCTCAAAGGTTGTCTCTCTATCACTTCGTTTGAATGTCGGAGAACCAGTTCATACACCCACAGACTACTTCCCAACCCATCGGCCTCACGACGGACTTCGATGGTAGTAGGAGTAGTAATAGCACCAGTTATCTTCATCTGATCTTCAGCCGTAGGTGGTGTGATACTCCAATCCGAATAGGTAGGTGTGGACACTGTACTGAGGTAGGGCTTATCCTGATAAAATTCCACGCCAGTTTTGAGCCACTGGTCGGGGGAGCCTATTCGTGTTAAGTGCAATAACAGCCCGCCTTGATCACACTGAATGCAAATTCCTATAACTTACCTCACCTTATGTTAAGTTCATGATAAATCAACAGGAAATTTTTTTTCCACAATAATCTTGAGTTATTTTAATCTGATTATAAAATTATGCTAAACCAAAAAAAAAATCTACAATCCATTTACTTAGCATAGTACATGGTAATTTATGATAAACATGTTTTGAATATATTTAATCATTGCTTTGAAGATATTTTATATACTTTAATGTAAACAAAAAACTAACTTATTACAACTATGATTAATTATGGAAAAATACATGTTAGATGATTGTGTTGTTATTGAAAGCTCCAAAATAAACTTGATTGAAATATTCTGTAGTCATTCATAAGAGATAGTATTTCAAAGTATAAATTCAGAATAACATGGAATCATTACTCTAAACTTTGTGGTGACGAAGGGAGAAAGCATGGAGGAAGCACAGGTGCGAAGCACAGGTGCGAAGCACAAACCGAAGTGAGGGGTGGGGCTAGCACCACACACAAAGGCTGAAAGATATAGTGATCAAGACAGCAGTGATAGCGCAGGGGCCAATCACTAGGGTCGCACAAGGAAAACTAGTTCCAAAGGCCAAGTGAGTATATTGAGTGTAAACGAAGATACAAGTACTAACCTAGTTCCAAAGACCAAGAGGTCAAGATGGGGAACTAGGTGTCAGCTACTGTACTATATATACAAGAGTCTTGATGAGTAAGCAACAGTGCGGGAAGTTGATAGAAGGATATGGAATGATGTAGAAAGATATGGAAGAATGTGGACAGATCCAAACCGTAACAAGGATAAAGAAACAAGGAGATGTAGGGAAAATAAAGTAGGTACCATATACTGTGTAGCATGTCACAACAAACTTGACCTGAGATAATTAATTAGTTATTTTACTTTTGTGCTTTGGGTGCTGTATAACTTTTATGAAAATACTGTATTCAATCAATATAAACAACCTTATATACAGTAAAACTTCTGTCAATTAATATATAAGTGCAATAGAATAAGTATAGCAAAATCTTGGTTCAGTTATGTTGAAGAAGGTGTAAATTTGTATTAAATTTATTGTATTTGTATAGTATGATTTGAATATATCAGTATGGCCAATGAAGATACTATAACAAAAACTACATTATAAAGTTTGTGTAGTTGAAGGAATTTATGCTAAAAATATAATAAAGTTATCTTGAATTTATCATAGAAAAATTATAATAAACACAATGTTACTTCACTTCTTTATATTGAAAATATGCAGATATAATTATAATACTATAAGTAATATAGATTAGTACATCTCAACATAACTTCACAGTAATCTAAATCTGGGTATAGTAAATATATGTTTAGTATAAGTTCAGAGTAAGGTTGCATCAATTGGTTTAATATGATAGATTCTTGGTATCTATATCTTATCAAGCTGTTATACACATTGATATTTCTATTCAAAAAACTTGAAAATTACATCAATATTTGCAATTTTTAGTATACTATAATCCTAACACAACTATAGTAAAGTTATGCTAAAATGTACAAAAACTATGATACACTTAGAGTATGTCACGAAACATTCTTTTTCATTATTCTTTTCTTTTATTTACTTACCTAATTGCCAAAGCGCTTATTATATTTTCATTATCATTTAGGTTACACGTGTCAACCTTATTGTTCTCGCATTGTCGTTTCACTTAGGTGCGACTCTCTCGTGCCTGTCAGCTCATTGACAGGATGACGTCATTACCGTTCTGCTTCCATGCTTCTTTTTATATTGCCTTATTGTTTACTCACCTAATACCTACAGCTTTACTTATGGATACGAGCGACTCTTATTGTAGATCCTCACGGTTACGGCGCGAGACATCTCTCACGGCTTCATATCCCATTAGTATATAAGACTTAGTATTTTGTAGTTATATTCCTTAGCTCTATTTTCGTCTATTCTCCTCGGTAGCTAGACTTGTAGTTGGGTTGTTTTATCCATCCTCTTTTTGCTTTTCACCCTCTTGCTCATTGTCTATCGTGTGACGCCTGGTTGTCTCTTGTGAGAGCTAGCGAGTCGCTGACAGAGTAAATCACAAATAACTCTTTTGATTTGAAGATTTGAGAGCTTCCTAGAGAATCTAGCAATTCAGAGCTTCTTTGAATTCTTAGAGTTCTAAGATATCATGAAGTTTCCTGAGTTCCAGAGGTTCATGGAGTTCTCAAAGCTCAAGGATTTCCTGGAGTTCCTGGAGTTTGTCATGAAACATTCTTTTTCATTATTCTTTTCCTTTTCTTTTATTTACTTACCTAATCACCAAAGCGCTTACACTAGCGCTTATCATTTTTTCATTTCCATTTAGGTTACATGCATCAGCCTTATTGTTCTGGCGCTGTTGTTTCACTTAGGCGCGGCTCTCTCATGCCTGTCAACTCATTGACAGGACGACGTCATTATTGTTCCACCTCCATGCTTCCTTTTATATTGCCTTATTGTTTACTCACCTAATACATACAGCTTTACTTATGGATACAAGTGACTCTTATTGTAGATCCTCACAGTTACGGTGCGAGACATCTCTCACGGCTTCATATCCCATTAGTATATAAGACTAGGTATTTCATAGTTATATTCCTTAGCTCTATTCTCATCTATACTCCTCGGTAGCTAGACTTGTATTTGGGTTGTTTTATTCATCCTCATCACTTTTCCATCCTCTTGTTCATTGATTCTCATGTGACACCTGGTTGTCTCTTGTGAGAGCTAGCGAGTTGCTGACACTTATACAGGTGAACATTAGACAAGTCAAGCCTGATGCACTGTACAGTTTGTATGTAGTATAGAATTCTTGAGCTCAGGGCTTGGGTCAACTTTGCTGAGTTGTTACAAGTATGCCTTCGGGACTTCGTACAAAACATATGGTACTGACATTTCTACTTCATTCCTTTTCTTGTCTTACTGGTATGGGACTGGACCATACAGTGCATCCAGAGTTACCAGATATGATTACCTTTAATTCTCACACTATTATCTTCTAATTATATTATCAGGAACTTTTTATAATACTTATTGTTTTATCCCAAATACTTATTGTTCTTGTTTTTAACAATTAGGAATACTGGTATATAAGGTTTAGTGTCTAGTAGATAGTTTTCCAGCTTAAATATTGACTTAGGTCAATCTGATCTATGGAGATCATCACTATAACTCCATCTGGGGCACTTCAGTCTTATCCCTCAGTTGTCTGAACTTATCCAGCTGACTTCTGGACATCCTATATCTATGAACATAAATGGAACCATACAACATAGTGGGGGCACTACCGATAGTGGTGCTAAGGTTCTTGTTCAACTTCATTAATATTCATAACTACTGATTGATAGTGAACCATACAATACCATTCCAAGATCAGATCCATCCATACTATCCTACTCACCCAAGACCTTATGGGACCTCACTGGAACAGTCTTAACATGAGTGTAGAATGGCAAGAAGAGAGAGGAGGGAGGGCATGAATGAAAGAGAACAATGAGTGGAGATCTAGATGTTTTGAACCCTACTAAAACACTCTGAACTATCCAGTTTAACATCAATCAACAATCCCCATCATTAATCCCCTCATATACATGCTCCCAACCACACCTCTCTATCAATCTCAGAGTTACCACACCCCATCCCCATCCCTCCTTGTTATGACAGACCTGGATCCAGACCACTGTCTGATTCCCATTCCTTTTTGAGCGGAAACCCAGGGCTGGGGGTGGAAACTTGAACTCAGGAAAGTCAAACTTGAACTTGGATCTGAATTAGACATTCAGGTTCCTAGGTGGTTCAGAGCAGCAGTACCTGGAGAGATTGACTCATCTTCCTCTCTCTTCCCCTTCAAGTTCTTCTTCCTTCTCCAATTAAACAAGCTTCAGTGTTCCCCATAGCCATAAGTATACCAAGCTCAGATGGTCTGGGAATCATGCCTCTTGTGGACTGGATAATAGCACATCTAGCCAGAGGACTGGAGGGAGGTTCTGAGAGAGGTTCTGGGAGAGAGCCTCCAGAGCTGAAACTTGGTGGCCATGCCCGGGGGCAGAAGAAGATGAGAACAAGGAGTTCATGGACATGTATGTGTCATTGTCTTGAATAGTGAGAGGAGGAAGATTCCAATGTGCAGTAGTGATGAAGTCTTCTGGTGCTGGGATCATTGTTATTGTTGTTTGCACAAGGTTTGTCTGCTCATAAAGCCCTCATGAAGGCCTATTTGTTGGCAAATTGAGAGGGAAGGGGGAAGTGCAATCCACTACTCCAGGAAATCCATGATGCTTAAGATTTCCAGGAACTCCAAGAACTCTAGGAACTCCAGGAATTCTATGAAATCTATGATGCTCAAGATTTCCAGGAACTCCAGGAACTCCAGGAAATCCTTGAGCTTTGAGAACTCCATGAACCTCTGGAACTCAGGGAACTTCATGATATCTCAGAACTCTAAGAATTCAAAGAAGCTCTGAATTGCTAGATTCTCTAGGAAGCTCTCAAATCTTCAAATCAAAAGAGTTATTTGTGATTTACTCTAAGTGTATCATAGTTTTTGTACATTTTAGCATAACTTTACTATAGTTGTGTTAGGATTATAGTATACTAAAAATTGCAAATATTGATGTAATTTTCAAGTTTTTTGAATAGAAATATCAATGTGTATAACAGCTTGATAAGATATAGATACCAAGAATCTATCATATTAAACCAATTGATGCAACCTTACTCTGAACTTATACTAAACATATATTTACTATACCCAGATTTAGATTACTGTGAAGTTATGTTGAGATGTACTAATCTATATTACTTATAGTATTATAATTATATCTGCATATTTTCAATATAAAGAAGTGAAGTAACATTGTGTTTATTATAATTTTTCTATGATAAATTCAAGATAACTTTATTATATTTTTAGCATAAATTCCTTCAACTACACAAACTTTATAATGTAGTTTTTGTTATAGTATCTTCATTGGCCATACTGATATATTCAAATCATACTATACAAATACAATAAATTTAATACAAATTTACACCTTCTTCAACATAACTGAACCAAGATTTTGCTATACTTATTCTATTGCACTTATTGTCAGCGACTCGCTAGCTCTCACAAGAGATAACCAGGCATCACACGATGAACAATGAGCAAGAGGATGAAGAAAGTGATGAGGATAAAACAACCCAACTACAAGTCTAGCTACCGAGGAGTATAGACGAGAATAGAGCTAAGGAATATAACTACAAAATATCAAGTCTTATATACGTATGGGATATGAAACCGTGAGAGATGTCTCGCACCGTAACCGTGAGGATCTACAATAAGAGTTGCTCATATCCATAAGTAAGGCTGTAGGTATTTGGTGAGTAAACAATAAGGCAATATAAAAGGAAGCATGGAGGTGGAACAATAATGACGTCGTCCTGTCAATGAGCTGACAGGCACAAGAGAGTTGCACCTAAGTGAAATGACAACGCGAGAACAATAAGGTTGACGCATGTAACCTAAATGATAATGAGAATATAATGAGTGCTGGTGTAAGCGCCTCAGTGATTAGGTAAGTAAATAAAAGAAAAGGAAAAAGAATAATAAAAAGATTGTTTCGTGGCATTACCCCCTTCCTAGAGCGCGAGTTCCATGAAGTGCCTATCATCTAACGAAATTTTCGGAGGGTAATTGTGGTGGTGTGTTTTCGGTGTTTGCCTGGGGCATAGGGCGGAATAATTCGGTAGGGAATAAGGAAATAGGGATTTCGAGTCGATTTAGGGTAGCGGGCTTGGGTTTGGTCGGGTTCTTGTCATGGAATTCCTTCAACAAATTGGAGGAATGCGTGATGTTGGACCGAGGTTCTATTATATCTATGCAAGCTAAGTCTTTACGAAGCTTCGCGATCCATTCCGCTACTTAGATATTACTTATATCCTTTTACTACTATGCAATTACTTCGCAAAGGACTTCCGACGCAAAGCAATTATTCGTTATCTCTTATCATTCTTATCGGATTTACACTATCCCTTTTATATCCCTTCCTTTGTTCTTTACTTACGAGCTAGCCAATTTGGGCATGGCATCGCTTCGCGATCCTGATTTACCTTTAGTATAAAGCTACGGTATTCAATAGGTAGTTCCTTAGTTTAAATATCAACCTTGATAGCACTTTGATAGTGATACCAATTAATCCTCTATCTGTATCATCATTTTAACATCCTCGCTGTCAGTACGTTCCGCGATAGTCATCGCGAACGGAACACGTTTACCTTTCTTCTCTTGCAGACATGCGAAGTGTCAAGGACTCTACTAATAGTGGAGTCAAGGTCCGACTACTTAGTCTAGGATTGTTTTACCTTGCAAAGTAATTTACTTCATATTTCCCCATGATCATCCCGCAATCATTCCCGATGATCCCTTTGTGCACGATCATAACAGTATATTTAAACTGACACTTGGCACATTCGTCCTCATTACCCATCACATTCTACTCAACAATTTCCCTTCCTTTATCAATGGTCTATACAAGGAGCAGACGAAACTGTACCAACACTGGAGGGTCCGACGAGTTGGTAAGAGAGGAACCGGAAACGGTTAATCCTTTTGCATCGAATGCAACAGGCTTTGCACCCTTCGCGGAACCTATCTCAGGAGCCAGACACTCTCAATGTAGATCTAACATCTTCAGTTCAGCCCCAGGACAACCTGCTAGTGCGCGGGTTTCTAGTCATCACGCCCTTGGTCAACCTGACCATTCCGAATTTGAGTACCAAGTACTCTACACAGAAAATGGTGATCCCATTACTGTACGAACGCCGCGAAGAAATCACACGGCAATACCAACAACAGAGATGGAAATCCCACCATCTCCTACTACATTTACACTTGCTGACAGAATGCGTCAACAGCTAGCAAATGCTCCCAGCCCTTTGCGAGGTCGGATACCAGTTACCACGATGGAGATTCCGGAGAACATCAAAGAAGCGGAGATCAACAAAGAGGTAGGTCCTGACGAGTCAGGAAATCCCGGAGAACCAGGGGGATCAGATCCCGATAGTCCTGGGGGTCCCGGGGCACCTTGAGGTTCTCGTGTTCCTAGTCATTCTAGGAGTCCAGTGGAACGGGTAGGTAGTGTCCATCCGGACCCTACTGAACAACGCATCTTAGATGTGTTTCACGCGTTTAAGGGTTCACTCGATACCCTCGGAACAGTCCTCACGGGCATGAACGCTAGCAGCCCCATGGAATCCGGAAGATCGAAGGTCAAGGATCCTGAAGTCAACGGATCTGACTCGCAGAAACTGAAAGTTTTCTTAGTTTCCTTATCTTTGGTGTTCATTGATCATCCCTCGTATTTTACTGATCAAAAGAAGATCAATTATACTCTGTCGTACCTCGGTGTTTCCGCGAAGGAATGGTTTGAACCAGACATTCTGGATCTGAACCTCTCCATGATGCCAGCGTGGACAAGTTCCTTCACAGCATTGGTGAAGGAACTCCAGGACAATTTCGGTATGTACGATGCACAGGGGGAAGCCGAGGATAAGATCAGCACGTTAAGGATGAAGGAATCCGACAACGTATGGAAGTATAATATCTGTTTTAATACCCTCACAGTGTCTACTAACTGGGACTCACACACCCTTATGTGGGCTTATCAACGTGGCTTGGCAAGCCATATCAAAGATGAGATGGCTCGTCTTCCAGAACTGAAGACACTCATGGAATACTGTTACAAGGTACTTCGCATAGATAACAGGTACTAGAGACGAGAAGAAGAGCGGAAAAGAGAGGCCGCTAGATCGACAGGTGCTTCCTTGGGAGGGAAAGCATCGAATACGTCGAAGAAGAACATGCCAGGTTCTTCACAAACTCCTACAACCACCACCACCACGACCTCGACCTCGACAAATAACTCAGGGAAGAAAGGTAAGTCTAGTGGAGGTGGAAATTCCTCGTCATCGACGAGTACTGTGGTGACTAAACCTGCATATGCAAGCAACCTCAGCTCGGATGGAAAGCTCTTTGCGAAGGAGTCGGAACATCGAAAGAAGTTGGGGTTATGTGGATTTTGTGGGGGAAGTCATAAGTTCAACGACTGCAAGAAACGAAAGGCTCACGAAGCTCGTGGATGTGCCGTGGAAACACAGGAAGTAGCGGCAAGTACCTCTTCGGTATCGGAAAAATAGTCCGCAACTCCTGTACCCCAGTACGAAGCGGGAGTTGTGTTGACCAGGTTCGTACTACCGGGGAAGTTGAATTAAATGCATCCACTCTTTCTTATGATGAACAATCTTTTACTATACCTCTTACGATAGATTTTTCACTTCGCGACGATTCCGCAAAGCTTTCTTTTGTTTCCTTACTTGATTCCGGTTCTACCGATTGCTTTATTGATTCTAGATTTGTGTATAAACATTCTCTTCCTACTTCTTCTATTCCTTCAATCAATCTCCGACTTTTCGATGGTTCTTTATCTCCGAAACCAATTTCCAAGACTACGTCTCTTAATGTTCAGTTTCCCTCTGGCGAGCTACTACTACTGACATTTTATGTCACTTTACTAGATTCCTCTTGCGAGGCAGTTTTAGGTTACAGTTTCTTGACCCGCTACAATCCGTTGATTGACTGGGCATCAAGAAACATTACATTCCACTCCACCAAGCAAGTTGAATTTCCCTCGACGTCCTCACTTCTGCGAACACTCGTTCCGGAAGAAACTGTCCCTTCGCAGGGTCAGCCTACCATTAGTTCCGAAGAGGTCCCTTCGCAATCCTCTTCGCAAGCTCGTTCTCGCTATTCACCTCGTCCTTTATCAGACTCTTTCCCCTATGAACCCATCTACTCCTATCCTTTGGTGGCTCAATTGGCCGCTTCGTGACTTGAAAACCCAGAGATCAACATTGCTCTTGTCAACGCGGAACTCTTCAACCGTGCTTGCAAGAATGCCAAGTGTGAGCCGTTAATCTTACGAGCGGTTCACAGTGAAGTCACAGCGCGAGCTGCTTCGACGACTTCAGCAAGCAATCCCTCCTCATTACCGAAGCATTACACAGACTTTGCAGATGTCTTCGATGAAGTCGAATCCGAAGTGCTGCCTGAGCATCGACCTTACGACCTCAAGATTGAATTGGAAGAAGGCGCCAAACCACCTATTGGTCGCCTTTACCCTCTTTCTGCCAAGGAATTAGAGGCTCTACGTGATTTCATCGATAAGCACCTCGAATCAGGCGCTATTCAACCTTTGTCCTCTCCTCACGGAGCTCCGGTATTATTCGTACCAAAAAAGGACGGAAAACTTCGACTTTGCATAGACTTTCGTGGCCTTAACAACATCACAAAAAAGGATCGATATCCTTTACCTCTCATTTCTGACTTACTAGACGCTCCGAAAAAAGCTAAGATTTATACTAAACTCGATCTTGCTCATGCGTACCATTTAGTTCGAATCACGGAAGGCAACGAATGGAAAACGACATTCAGAACCCGTTGGGGTTCTTACGAATGGAAGGTTATGCCATTTGGACTCACTAATGCTCCAGCAGCTTTCCAACAGTTTGTTAACAATATATTCGCTGACCTTTTAGATGTTTATGTTATTGTCTACCTCGACGATATACTTATCTACTCCGACGATGAAACATTACATCGCGAACATGTTTGCGAGGTTCTCCGTCGTCTTTGTAAACATCGACTCTATGCAAACATCGCGAAATGCGAATGGGAGATCGATACGGTAGAGTATCTTGGTTATATTCTATCTCTGGAGGGCTTAACGATGTCGAAAGACAAAATAAAAGCTATCATTGACTGGCTGGTGCCTCGGAAAGTCAAAGACGTCCAGTCTTTTCTCGGATTTGCTAATTTCTATCAACATTTTATTTATAATTATAGCGATATCGTAGTCCCGATGATGCGACTTACATGAAAGGATACACCTTGGAATTGGAATACCGACTGTCAGGAGGCCTTCGAGAAGCTCAAATACAGCTTCACTCACGCTCCTATTCTGGCACATTGGGAACCAAACTGACATCTAATCATAGAAACAGACGCCTCGGATTACACATTAGCTGCAATCCTCTTGATCCTACTACCTGACGGAGAAATTTATCCCATCGCATTCCTCTCGAGGACTTTTCAAGCTGCAGAACTCAACTACGACACTCACAATAAGGAGCTTCTCACGATCTTCGAAGCATTCAAGGGCTGGCGACATTACCTCGAGGGATCGGGAGATCCTATCGACGTCATTACCGATCACAAGAATCTCGAGTACTTCTTGATGACGAAAATCCTTACGCGACGACAAGTTTGTTGGTCGGAGTACCTGCACCAATTTAACATGGTGATTCGATTCAGACCAGGTAAGTTAGGTGAAAAACCTGATTCAATGACTAGACGCTGGGACGTCTATCCAAAAGAGGGGGATATCGGCTACATGCAAGTTAACCCACATAACTTCAGACCCATTTTCACTAATGAACAACTAACTACTTCCCTTCGAGCTACATTCCTAGAAGGACCAGCACTTTGCGCCTCCATTGTTATGGATATAGAGGCACTTCATTCCGCTATTCGCGATTCAATCGAACTGGATCTGGAATCAATCGCAGGATTGAAGTTCGCGAAGGACGGTACAAACACTCATTGGACATTAGGGTCTGATGGATTGTTACAACTTGATGATCACATTTACGTTCCTAACCTTTCTAATTTACGACTTCAAATTTTACGCTATTTTCACGACCACCCACTCTCAGGTCATTTTGGTCAAAATCGGACTCTGGAAGCCATTCAACGACAGTATACTTGGCCAAAGGTTCGCAAATTCGTTTGCGATTATATTAATTCGTGTACGGTTTGCGGATGCAACAAACCTTGTCGACATAGACCTTATGGTCTACTCAAACCACTTCCAGTTCCCGTCTGACCTTGGGATTCTATATCAATGGACTTCATTGAACAACTACCGGACTCTAAAGGACATACAGCTATTTTAGTTATCGTGAATCCAGCCTTGAAACAAGGCATTTTCATAATGACACATGACAAAATAACATCTGAAGAGCTTGCGGAATTGTTTGTCCATCATGTTTTCTCGAAACACAGAGTTCCTAGTCACGTCACTTCTGATCGAGGCTCGGAATTTGTTTCGGCTTTCTTTCGCGCTTTAGGGGAAGTTCTCTCGATCAAACTACACTTCACCTCGGGATACCATCCTGAGGGGGATGGACAAATGGAACGAGTTAACCAGACTCTGGAACAATACATTCATATGTATTGCGTGTATCAACAGGACGATTGGGCAAAGCTTCTGCCTATCGTGGAATTTGCATACAACAACACTCCTAACACATCCACTGGTATTACTCCATTCTTCACGAATAAAGGTTATCACCCTAACATTACAGTGAAACCTGAAATCGACATCCGTTCTGATCGCGCGATTGACTTCGTGATGAATTTAGATGAGATTCATTCTTTCCTCTGCGAAGAAATTACTAATGCGCAAACTCGATACAAAGAGCAAGCAGACAGAAAAGGTATTACTCACCCGGATTTTCCCATTGATTCACAGGTATTTGTACTAGCAAAGCACATAAAAACCACTCGACCTACCGTGAAGTTCTCCGAGAAGTATCTCGGACCTTTCAAAGTTCTTCAGCATGTAGGAACTCTCTTGTACAAGTTACAACTCCCTTCCTACCTCAGTCGTATCCACCCAGTTTTCCATGTATCCCAACTCGATCCATATACTCCGAACTCGATCCCTCATTGCGAACAAACTCCTCCACCTCCGGTGGAAGTCAATGGCAAAGAGGAATACAATGTCGCGGAGGTCTTAGATTTGAAATTGGATCGTCGATACAAAAAATGTCCACTACGGTATTACATCTGGTGGGCAGGATACGAAGGTACAGATGAAGAGTTTTCCTGGGTTGCCGCAAATAAAATTCACACGGACGAGTTGGTTCCAGCTTTCCATCTTCATTACCCTCACAAACCTGGACCATTATGATCAACGACCACTTAATTTTTGACTATTCATTCATTGGAAATACTAATTTTTATTTTACTAAGTTCAACAACTCATCGCAAAACCTTCGCGATTCATCACCATTACATTCCCTACTACATTACCTACTAAATGCCACATCTTCATGCTAAAGAGTTATGCGATCTATCTTTCGCGAAGCTAACTTCGAACTCTCACAATTCCTCCCTTCCAAAACCATCGTGATTCTTTCCTCGCGGAACAAATCCTTACTTCTCACATTTCCTTCCTTCTACAATCATCGTGATTCCTTCCTTGCGGAACAAATCTTAATTCCTTACACTTATTCATAAAACAAAACCTTATGTATCCAAAACCACCAAAAAAGGCAAAAAACTTATAACATTAAACAAAACAAAAACAACAGACAACAAAAAACCAATAAAGAACTATTACAAAATTAGATAGAAAATATTTACAAGTCCAAAAAAACTACTGTAACTTCACGGGAATCACGTCGCGCGTTGTTTTCCTTTGTGAATCTTTCTTTGTTTCCTTTCTTCCTCGTCTTCTTCTTCATTTTCGTCATCTTCATCTTCCTCTTCTTCATCGTCCTCCTCTTCCTCAATGACTTTGTTGCCAGGTTGCTGCTGCACAATACGAACCAACTCTTCCATCGCGAAGGCTGCTCAACTCACGAACCTGAGGAGAGTGCCCATCTGCCTCTTCAGGGCTTTGTTCTGCTCCACGAGCAGATCCAACTTTACTCCCCACTCAGCACCTACAATACTCCTTTCCACTACGCGCCTCGCGGGACCCTCGTACAGACCATCTTCATCAACCCTCGGCTTCTTCTTCCTGGATCTCCGGGCTGCATTATCCCCTGCCCAGCTACACCTCTGTCGTTGGAGGTGACAGGCCAGGCAGGCCTGAGTCCAGGGTTTCCCGGGTTGCGCAATGCAGTTCGAAGTGTTCCCTTGGGAAACACAACGAACACATCCTTTGCAGTTACGCGAAGGCGTGGGGGGAGGTATGCCGTCGGGGTCATCATCCTCGTCATTGTTGTCATCATTGTCATTGTCGTCTCCATCATCAGGGTCCAGAGCTGAACCAACCTGTGTTTGTTTTAATCAGTAAAACACATCGCAAAGAAACCAACTTAATTACCTGAGGAACTGACTGTTTCCTTTTCAAAACTGGTATCTCGACGTCCGGGGCATCACGAACCATGGAGGCCAACTTGTAAAATTTTTGTTTTGAGCCCGAAGGCTCCCGCGAGCTTCTTGCGGTCCCAGTTCTTCGCAATGCAGCACAAGCTGCACGCTCTCGACGTTCTTGTAACTCAGTCAGGGCTTGAGCCCTACGACAATCCCGGTTGGCTTCTTCTTCAGCCAACTTCTTCAAAGTGTCAGCTTTCGCCTTCGCAATACTTTCCTCGATGAGTCTTTCCTCTTCCCGCTTCTTCGTGGCCTGTTTCTCCTCCTCGAGCCTTCTTTCTTCCTCGAGTCTCCGCATCTCCGCCTCACAAGCAGCTTCTTCCTCCAATCTAACCATCTCCTCCTCGAAGGCGGCTTCTTGCGCATCAATCTCGAGTTGACGGAGGCGGGCTCATTCTGCCTGTTCACAAATGAGGCACGCCTGTCGTTCCTGCACAGTTTCAGTGGTGGTGATGGTGAAAGACATCATAGAGTGATGAGGACTTGGGAAAAAACAAAGAAATTCCTCGTGTTTTATACATGTTCATTTGTTGAGGGCAGGTTCGGCTCTAAATTTTTCATTTACCTCAATCATAACTCGCGTGGCACTTTGAAAATTTACTTTTCTTTTTTACTTTTCCATTTTATCTAATTTTAGATTCATCAATCATTAACAATCGCATAGGCTTTCAAGGGCGAAAGCCTAAGAGGGGGATACTATTATATCTATGCAAGCTAAGTCTTTACGAAGCTTCGCGATCCATTCTGCTACTTAGATATTACTTATATCCTTTTACTACTATGCAATTACTTCGCAAAGGACTTCCGATGCGAAGCAATTATTCATTATCTCTTATCATTCTTATCGGATTTACACTATCCCTTTTATATCCCTTCCTTTGTTCTTTACTTACGAGCTAGCCAATTTGGGCATGGCATCGCTTTGTGATCCTGATTTACCTTTAGTATAAAGCTACGGTATTCAATAGGTAGTTCCTTAGTATAAATATCAACCTTGATAGCACTTCGATAGTGATACCAATTAATCCTCTATCCATATCATCGTTTTAACATCCTCACTGTCAGTACATGTCGTGACAACTAAGTACCTATATCATTTTCTTTATCACTTTCTTTCTTCCTTTTCACATGCTTTAGTAACCACATGACCGCGTTCGTTACTCATCGCTCAGATGACCACTCACTCCCGCGCTGTCATTAGTTTATTGTTCTTCCCTTGTTTCTCATTCGCTTTCCAGTATTTCACTCTCACGTTCTTGTTCTTTGATATCTATTGTTCTTTGTTCTTTTACCCTTGTCCCTTACCTGGGTTCCTATTGTTTCAGACTCGTATATATAGTACAGTAGACAGCTACCAGTTCCCTATCTCGACCTCTTGGTCTTTGGGAACTAGGTTCGTGTTTGTATCCTTGTGTACACTCAATATTGACTTGGTCTTTGGGAACTAGCCTGCCTTATTTGACCCTTGTGATCGGCCCTTCGTGCTATCACTGTCGCTGAGATCACTTTTCCTTTTTGCCTTTGTGTGTTGAGCGTTACTCACACTCAGGTTTGTGCTTGTGCTGTGCTTTGATCACCTCCCATAGTCGCTTCCGCCTACGTCGTGACAGTACATTCCACGATAGTCATTGCGAACAGAACACATTTACCTTTCTTCTCTTGCAGACATGCGAAGTGTCAAGGACTCTACTAATAGTGGAGTCAAGGTCCGACTACTTAGTCTAGGATTGTTTTACCTCGCAAAGTAATTTACTTTGTATTTCCCCGCAATCATTCCCAACGATCCCTTTGTGCACGATCATAACAGGTTCCCAAGTGTCTTCATGTGGTCCATACCCTCGCCATCTGACCTTGTACTTGATTCCTCTTCCTGCCTTCCGGGAATTGAGAATTTCTTCAACTTTGAACTCTTCTTCTTCTCCTACAACGACAGGAGGTGGGCAAGTGTTTCATGGTTGAGAGGGGAATTGTGGTTCTCTATAAGGGGTTAGGAGGACTTCATTGAAAATGTTATGGATATGTTTCCATGTGGAGGGGATATCTAGTTTATAGGAACTAGTGCCTATCTTCTTCTGAACTGTAAATGGTCCAAATCATTTACCTCCTAACTTTTTCATCGGCTGATCTGTTGATAAATTAGTTCCCTCAAGCCAGACCTTATTGCCTGGCTTATACTCTACCCCAACTCTTCTCTTCCTGTCATAGAACTTCTTCATATCGTCGTTGGCCTTCCCTAAGGCCACTCCTACTTCTTCTCGAACCTTCCTCATTCCATCCACAAACGCCTGTGCTGTGGGGTTGTCCAAAGTCAAATGAGGTGCCATACCTTTGTAGGGATGTCTACCATTGTCAGCATAAAAGGGAGAAACCTTCGTAGCGGAATGTACACGATCATTATAGGTGAATTCTGCAAGAGGTAACCACTCATGCCAGTCGTTTTGATGGTAGTTGATAAACAGATGGAGATAGTGTTCTATCTCCTGATTCGTCCGTTCTGTCTGGCCATTAGTCTGTGGGTGATACGCCGTGGTGTAGTTTGCTTCTATTCCTAATAGATGGTAGAGTTCCTTCATGAACTGGGAATGATACTGAGGTCCTCGATTGTGTATGATCTTTTGTGGAATCCCATGTATGGAAAAGATACGGTTGCGATAAATTCTTGCCATTCCCTCTGATGTGACTGTAGTATGCAACGGAACAAGTCACAATCTTTTGGAAAAATGATCAACAAACACCGAAATGGTGCTATATCCTCCTGACTCCGGTAGTTCCCCTATCATGTCAGTACCAATTATCTGCCAAGGCTCCGATGGGACTGAATGTGGAGGTAGTCATCCCACCGGTTTGGTACGATGAGCTGTAGCCTGGCATTTCTCGCAACCTTCGACATACTTCCCTGCATCTCATGTAACCCCTGGCCACCAGTAGTCTCAAGTGATTAACTCCGTGGTTTTATACTGTCCAGGATGTCCCGCTAGTGGCATGTCGTGGTACTGAGTGATTATTTTAGACCGGAGTAGGCGGTTTTTTGGTACATAAACACGCCCTTTCCATGTAATGACTTTGTCAGCTTCAGTCCACTCTGGGTTTTTTGCAGCTAGGGCATCCTGTACAATTCGATCTACTTGGTTTCTACTCTTTCGGATCTCTGATAGCAGGAGATCTTCAGGAGCTGATAGGTTGAGAGCACGGATGAAAAGTTCTGGTTTCAGGAGAACAATGTTCTTGTTGTCCTTGTCCCCCATCTCAAGACCTGTCATCCTCGACAGGGCATCAGCTTCCATCATTGATTTACCAGGTTTATGGACGAGATCAAAATTATACTCTGCTAACTCCAATACCCAGTGCACTTGTCAACAATTAAGTTTCTGTGGCTTATTGAAGTATTGGAGATTTGCATGATCCGTATAAATCTCGATCTGTTCCTCCGCACCTAGTAAATATTGCTGCCAATCATCAAGAGAGTCCATGATTGCCATTAACTCTTTGTCGTAAATCTTGTAGTTGTGCTCAACCTCATTGAGGGAACAGGAACGAAAAGCAATGGGATACCACCTGTTATCGACGAACTGGGACAAGATGGCGCCATTAGCGTAATCAGACGAGTCAGCTTCCACTCGGAACTTTCCATGGTTTCAAGGAATGAGCAAAACTACTTCCTCACAGATTCGGCGTTTCAACTCTTCGAACGCATCTTCCTGCACTTTTTCCCACTTCCAAGTTCCATTCCCAGTAAGCTGTGTCAGTGGCTTTGCTACAAGACTAAACCCATGAATAAAGTGTCTGAAGAAGTTGCAAAACCCTAAGAATTGCTGAACATCATGCTTCTTGTGGGGAGTAATTCATTCGCAGACAGCCTGTACTTTCTTTGGATCCATGCGAATAGTTCCGTTACCAATGATAATGCCAAGGTAGTCGATAACCGGTTTTTCAAAAGAACATTTTTCGGGTTTAAGGAATAACTTGTGCTCCCGTAGAATGTCAAGTACTTGCTTTACGATTCGCCAGTGTTCTTCGATGTCATCGGTGAAGATCAGAATACCATCCATGTAAATGATAACATGTCCATCATTAATGAGATCTTGCAAGATATGGTTCATGAAACCTTGGAACGTTGCAGGAGAATTAGTGAGTCCAAAGAACATAACAGTCGGTTCAAATAAACCCTGATTCGTCTGGAAAGCTGCTTTCCATTCATCACCTTCCTTTATGCGGATGTTGTTGAATCCCCATCTGATGTCCATCTTTGTGAAGATTTTAGCGCCTTTTAAACAATCAATTAGCTCCTGAATGAGAGGAATTGGGTACCAGTTTTTAACTGTCATCTCATTCAGTTTGCGATAATCTTGTACTGGTCATAAGGTGCCATCCTTCTTTTTGACAAAGAAGAAAGGTGATGCCATCTGTGAGGTGGAAGGTCAAATTTGTCCAGTTCTAAGGTTCTCTTCAAGAAACTTGTTGAGCGCCTCTTGTTCCTTTGGGTTTAGCGGATATACCTTGCAATCTAAAGGTTTGGAACCTGGCGTTAGATCGATAGCATGGTCCCAAGGGCATCGTTGTGGTAACTGGTCGAACTCCTTCTGGCTGAAAACATTGGGATACTCCTTGATGTAGGATTTGGAAGTGTCGAACTCTTCAGCTGTTTCCTTCTTGGCCTGTTCCTCCGTCCACTTCCTTGACTGTACCTGCTCGTGAACATATCTATCCCAGTCAAACAAGAAAAGCTGTTCGCCTTCCTGCAACACCGCTCTAGAATGAGTATCCTCTGGTGTCCAAAAGTGTGGGTTGTAACCACATCTTGTTGGACACCTGTCGAAAGTTAGTTCAGATGTTTCCCAATCAATGCTAGGGTTATGGTGTCATAGCCAGTCTAGTCCTAGAAAGATATTATTCTTTGCTAGACTTACCACTCTGAATTGTATGATTTCTGAATGATTGCCGATAGTCATCCGGATCTCGACATACTTGTCTATTGAGCCAGAGTCATTGAGTGTGCCATCGGCATTATAGACAGGTGTTTTGATTGGTAAGTCCTTCATGACGAGGTTGTGCCATTTGACAAATTCTGAGTCAATGCATGAACCAGTAGCTCCACTGTCGAGAAGTCCTTCTGTGACGATTTGTTGACTATCTTCCAGTGTTTCAAGTATTGCCGGAAGTCTCAGACTTTTGCCGCGTGTCCCATGAACATAACTTCTTTTGTTCTTGAGACTTCGGATGGCCGTGACTGCTGTTTTCCAGTTCTGTTTTTGTATGTCCATGATGGTTTCCTCTGAGGCTTCTTTTTCTTGGGATGAGGGCATCCAAGTTCGTAATAATCCTACCACCCTTGGGATTTGATCTTCTCTAACTCTCTGAGTTAGCCATTCGGCGGTGTCGGGTTCATACCATATAGGTTTTTCGGATTTTTCGGATTTGTGTGTGAAGGCAGATGCGTTTTTCTGTCTAGTACCTGTACTAATTATATAATCAATGCTGTTATCAACAAAACTCGAAATGTCCATGTTCGAAGGCTCCTGCAGACCTATATCTACTGTGGAGCCTTTGGAAAACCCAAATCATTGATAAAGTCCACTCGTTCCTGCTCACTCATGTTTAGCATGATACCTCGGACTACCGCCTTTCTCTTATGCGGGCAATTCCTACTCATGTGGCCTGGTTCGCCACAGTTGAAGCAAAGTTGCTTCTCTCTAGCCTGGTCGATGTCCATTAGCCTGCCTGTTCCTCTGAACGTGGTGCCAGTGGCATCTCTTCTTAGTGCCGCAGGGTACTCTACCCTCGGAGCTGCTTTCAGCTCCTGCCGGTTCTGCTGAGTGGACGACTGTCCATGACTCTGTCCCTGTGGGTTAGCATTCCACCACCCCGCATACCCATAACCTCTCTTCTGTTCGGCCCACTGCCGCCTTACATTATCAGCCCCTGTAACTACCTTCTTCAACTCCTTGTAGTCTTCAAAGGGCTCCATCCGTCCTTTAATAATGTCGTACAGAAGGGTGTGATCAACCACCCTCTCTGCCAGGGTAAGGATGTGCGACTCATACTTCTTGTACCCGGCATCTTTTAGGAACAATTCAAACTCTTTGAAAAAGTCACTGGCCGAAGACTTCCCCTGTTGGATATAGGTTAGTTTGTCACGAGCCTCCTTCTCCTTCACGATGTTCGTGAATTCCTTATCCATATCGTCAATGAGCTGCTTCCCTGTAATGTCCCATAACCCCTTGTCAATGTCAAAGTGGTCATCAGTGTATACCTGGGCCCATTTGTCAGCTTTTCCTCCGACCAGGAAGGACATAATGATGGTGGTGACACGATGGGAGTTGTCTACCTGCTTTGTCTCCATTAACTTGGAGACGTAGACCATCATCCTTCGTCACCATGGTTGATAGGTAGCGGGATCTCCATCATAGTTTCCTGGTGTATTGACAAACACCCGGCGTGGATTAGAGGTGACATTGGTGACCTCTGGTAGGTCGGGTGCATGTATCAACCGGTCAGTCATGTCGGATTATGGTAGGGAGGGATGAGCGTGTTTGGTAAAAATAAAATGTGTAATGTATTGAGAAAACTAGTTTTCAACGGCATGTTGAATCCTAGGCAAGTTTGTAAAAGTTTGTTGTGACGGGTGGTGTGTGGTAGAAGCTCTATTCTTCTGTCAGCAACTTGCTAGCTCTCACAAGAGATAACCAGGCATCACACGATGAACAATGAGCAAGAGGATGAAGAAAGTGATGAGGATAAAACAACCCAACTACAAGTCTAGCTACCAAGGAGTATAGACGAGAATAGAGCTAAGGAATATAACTACAAAATATCAAGTCTTATATATGTATGGGATATGAAACCGTGAGAGATGTCTCGCACCATAACCATGAGGATCTACAATAAGAGTCACTCATATCCATAAGTAAGGCTGTAGGTATTCGGTGAGTAAACAATAAGGCAATATAAAAGGAAGCATGGAAGCGGAACAATAATGACGTCGTCCTGTCAATGAGCTGACAGGCATGAGAGAGTTGTGCCTAAGTGAAATGACAACGTGAGAACAATAAGGTTGACGTGTGTAACCTAAATGATAATGAGAATATAATGAGTGCTGGTGTAAGCGCCTCAGTGATTAGGTAAGTAAATAAAAGAAAAGGAAAAAGAATAATAAAAGAAAAGAATAATAAAAAGATCGTTTCGTGACACTTATATATTAATTGACAGAAGTTTTACTGTATATAAGTTTGTTTATATTGATTGAATACAGTATTTTCATAAAAGCTATACAGCACCCAAAGCACAAAAGTAAAATAACTAATTAATTATCTCAGGTCAAGTTTAGAGTAATGATTCCATGTTATTCTGAATTTATACTTTGAAATACTATCTCTTATGAATAACTACAGAATATTTCAATCAAGTTTATTTTGGAGCTTTCAATAACAACACAATCATCTAACATGTATTTTTCCATAATTAATCATAGTTGTAATAAGTTAGTTTTTTGTTTACATTAAAGTGTATAAAATATCTTCAAAGCAATGATTAAATATATTCAAAACATGTTTATCATAAATTACCATGTATTATGCTAAGTAAATGGATTGTAGATTTTTTTTGGTTTAGCATAATTTTATAATCAGATTAAAATAACTCAAGATTATTGTGGAAAAAAACTTTCCTGTTGATTTATCATGATTTTAACATAAGGTGAGGTAAGTTACAGGAATTTGCATGCAGTGTAAATTTATTGTATTTGTATAGTATGATTTGAATATATCAGTATGGCCAATGAAGATACTATAACAAAAACTACATTATAAAGTTTGTGTAGTTGAAGGAATTTATGCTATGAATATAATAAAGTTATCTTGCATTTATCATTGAAAAATCATAATAACTACAATGTTATTGCACTTCTCTATATTGAAAATATGCAGATATTATAATACTATAAGTAATATAGATTAGTACATCTCAACATAACTTCACAGTAATCTAAATCTGGGTATAGTAAATATACATTTAGTATAAGTTCAGAGTAAGGAAGCATCAGTTGGTTTAATATGATAGATTCTTGGTAGCTGTATCTTATCAAGCTGTTATACACATTGATATTTCTATTCAAAAAACTTGAAAATTACATCAATATTTGCAATTTTTAGTATACTATAATCCTAACACAACTATAGTAAAGTTATGCTAAAATGTACAAAAACTATAATACACTTATAGTAAATCACAAATAAATCTTTTGATTTGAAGATTTGAGAGCTTCCTAGAGAATCTAGCAATTCAGAGCTTCTTTGAATTCTTAGAGTTTTGAGATATCATGAAGTTCCCTGAGTTCCAGAGGTTCATGGAGTTTTCAAAGCTCAAGGATTTCCTGGAGTTCCTGGAAATCTTGAGCATCCCAGTTAATCCGCTCGTATGAATCCTGAGCGGGTGCGGACGTCTGATACGTGGCGCTGTTAGATTAAAATTTGAGCAAAACCATCTTCTACATGAGGGTCTCGAGGCTGTTGTAGATTGTTTTGAGCTCAACTTCCACAAGATGCGCTGATTGGATGTGCACACTTACCACTTAGAAAAGCTAATCAGAGGGTTCTTATCTATATAATCGTTACGACAAGTCATCCGATGTGAATTATAGGGAAAAATCCAATAAAACCAAAGCAGAAACCAAAGATGCAAAATGAATGATCCAGTGAACAACAAAAATGCAAAAATCTCTGCCCGACGGGAGATGCGAAATCGTATACATACGACGAAAGAAAACACTGGAAAACAATCCGATATGGAGACGAAAAACGTACAAGTAGAGAATAAAGAAAATACTGTATCGCATAATGACTAACTATCGTACCTACCTTACACTTGGCGATAATCTGCCATAATAGACTCAGAACACATCTCCCGCATA
This sequence comes from Lentinula aciculospora, assembly GCA_028011355.1. Classification (NCBI taxonomy): domain Eukaryota; kingdom Fungi; phylum Basidiomycota; class Agaricomycetes; order Agaricales; family Omphalotaceae; genus Lentinula; species Lentinula aciculospora. The sequence goes on from JAOTPV010000041.1 coordinate 576,961, forward strand.
CGGACATTCCTCCGCTCGATGACCATGCCCCTCACACTCTTCGCACCATATATCCGGCTCCTCTTCTGCGGCTCCATCTCCGCATCTGGCGACAATATGAGGGGTAGCGTCTTCAGAGGAGAAATCCATGGAATCACGATGTCCGTAATCCTCTCTCAACAGATCACAGCTAAATATGTCATGACCTGGCTTTTCACAAATTTCGCATACTGGTTCCTCGTCTTGCGCGCTTTCCGAGGAAGAGATTTCTCCAACCCCGTTGGATTTAATTGAGGCGGAACCGATAGATGATGAAGTGGTATGTTTCGACGACATTGGTTCGGATACATGAGCTGGCGAGCTAAACGAGAAATCACCGTTCGTAGTGCCGGTACTCGACTTGCCCGAACGCTTAGAGTTTGCTTTACGAAGTTTCTCGTTCAACCGTTGAATTTCTTGTTCGAGTTCGTCCTTTTAGAAAAGATATTCGTTCAGAACGATTGACGAACATAAGGGCATCATCTTACCTCACGATAAATCTTCGTCTCTACCAGAGCCTCTAACTCGCTGATCTCTTTGTTGAGCTAAATAATAGGAGGTAGCTCAGTACTCTCTTTGAAGCTTGACGAAGTAAAACTCACATCATGCGCCTTTCTCGCTGCCTTGATATCCATCTCTCCAAGCTTCTTCTTCAATACCTCTATTTCCTTCTTCAATTCTTCCACTTCATCACCGCTGCTGGAGGACGCTTCCACACTTTTAACACCATTTACCATCGGATGTCCATCTTTTGATGACCCATTAACCATCGCTTCCCTCCTCTTTGCTTTACCTTCCTCCTCGTCCTCCAACACACTTAATCCCTCCTCAAGCACTTTCACTTCCTCCTTCAAACCATCCATCTCCCTAAGCAGCATCCTATTCTCCTCCTTAATCATCTCATTCTCCCTCCTCAGAACCGCATTCTCGCTCATCTCGCCTTCCTCGTCTCGTGCTGAATCTCTCTGTAAGCGTTGCAATTCCTTGACCAGGTGTTTGAGTCCAGCGATTTCCTCCTTATGGGAGCTTATTTCTGATTTGGCGGCTTTAAGCTCAGAGGTGGCACGAGCCAGATCATTTTGAGATGTGGCAAGCTCGGACTGGAGCGCGTCTCGGGAAGATTTATCTTTGGCTTCAGAGTCTTCCCCGCCAATACCCATCCTTAAACCTTCTACTTCTCTCCGAGCCTCCTCTAATGCCTCCCCACATTCTCTCAATGCCTCTTCAACCTCCCCTCTCCTTCTCCTCTCCTGCTCGACCTCCCTCTCCTTCTTTGTGACATCCATCTCCACCGCTCTGACTCGTTCCTCCAACTCTCCTTTGACTGCCTTCAACTGCGTCTTGCTTTGGTTAAGTTGAGCTTGCAAGATGTTCAGGTCAGATTGATGGAGGTGTCTTGCGTCTTCGAGAGCGTCTGTTAAAGAAGCAGTCTTGGTTTGGAGGTACGTCAGTTGCTCAAGGAGAGCAGAGTGGTCGATAGAAGAGGCCGACAGTTCGTCTTTCTTGAGATCACCGTCGTTAGCCAACGTCGAACTTCGACTTCTGCTTAACGAAGAGACGGAAGAAGAGAGTTCGTTGCCTTTGGAGGCCAGTCGCATCTCGTCTAATTTCTCTTCATAAAGAGCAATCGTCTCCTGTCCAGCTCTCCTCAACTCATCTACTTGGCTCCGCAGCTCCTTCCGCTCGACATCCCACATATCGCGATCCCGCTCCAACTCGTCAGAATATCTTTTCTCGACATCTGACACCGACCCTTTAAGAGCACCTATCTCCGCCGTACGCTCCTCCAGATCTGAGCGAGTAGTCGCATAAAGCCCTTTAGTCTCAGCAAGTTCAGTTTCTCGAGTTTCAAGCGCGCTCTGAGCCTGCTTCAACTCCTCGTTGATCCGTCTAATGTCGGCGAGATGAGCATCAGATGTAGTTTGTAACACGTCGAGCGCAGACTGGAGTTGCTCGGCACGAGCATGTGCAGAAAGAGCTTTAGTGGAAGCGTCGTCAAGACGAAGAGTAAGGAGATTGATCTCTTGGCGAAGTTTGTGGTCGGGTTCTTTGCTTGGTGATGTTGGGCGAGAGGGAGCCTCGATGGTGCCAGAAGTCGCGGAGGATTCAGATTTAGCGTCAGTGTCGGACGGGTGCGATGCATTATCGGGTGCAGCCGTTGTCCCGGATGAAAGCTGAGCATTTGCACTCTCCAGGTCTTTCTCAAGTTCTCTCAGCTTCATTCGTAACTCCCCTATTCCGCCTGCACTTGCGGAATCATCGGCCTCATCCCTCAATCGTGTATTCTCGTACTCGAGAGCCGCAATCCGGCTTTGCATACGTTCAAGTCTTTCGTCCACAGAGGCAGATGGTGTTTCTGCTCCTGCTCGCGATAAGGATCGACCGAAACCAGGCGTAGACGATCTTGGTCCAATGCTGACCCCAAATCCAGGTGTAGACGACCTAGGAGGTCCAAATCCAGGAGTGGAAGATCGCGGAGCATGGGATCGAGTGGAAACGGATATGGCTGAGGCAGTAGATGCCACACTAGATGGTCTCGACTGCGTAGAAGTGGATGATACAGAGTTGGACACAGACATTGAGCCCGCACGAGACCTCGAGCGTGCACGCGAAGAAATAGTAGTTGCGGATGTTATTCGCGATTGTGGCCGTCGTGAAGGGGATGGAATGTTTTGGGAAGAGTACGAATATGAAGTCGAAGCGGCGGACGGTGGAGATGCATTATTACTCATGGCACTGTTGGAAGGAGAAGGTGGAGACACTGTTTCTCCAGTCAATCCACGGATCCTTTCTTGGATTTCTCGTGTCGTTTTCTGCAGATCAGTTAGATCTTTGAGATTGGGATCTTTACCTGGACTTGGAGGTGGTGGCATCGCGACTGCACTAGGTATCCTAGCACGAGGTGTGACTCCGTGCGGTGAACCGAGTCCAATACCAGAGGAAGGGGTGGTCAGACTTCGTGCTTTGGGTGTGTTGAATGGTGAGGATAGGTGAAGAGTTTGAGTAGAAGAAGGAATTCTTCTGGGAGAAGCAATAGATGTCGTGGGAGACGGTAGCGAGGAGGGTATAGAAGATCCCGCAGATGAAGACGCGCGCGGAATTGAAGGTACAGCAGGAACAGGAACAGCTTTCTCCACAATTGCGCCTTGGGACCGGGTTTTAACCAAAGGTGTCGCACCGGCATTCAAAGCTCGTAATCTACCAGCACGCGCTGCTGGGGTTTCTGGACCTAAACTAGTAGTACTAGTTGATAGGGAGTTAGAAGGTGTTACTCGGCCAGAAGATGAGGCGGGTCTGTAGGAATAAGAAGACGTAGTTGCATTAGAGGACGTTGACGTAGCTAGACTGAGCCTTCCTGTTCGTGCGGATGGTGTTACTCTTCCAGTACCAATGCCAGGACCACTCCTGCTGGAAGAAGCACTAAGCAAACCCGACATAGTTTCACTTCCTGCAGTCGACGCGACAGACGGCGGCCTGGAGAGACCTGCCGTCGCTCGAGACAGTTTGGAAGCACCAACAAATACACCGCACATCGGTGCACACTCGAAATATCTCTTCCCATCTGGCGTGCTACCGTCGTTCTTCCCTTTGCCAGCGAATCCAGCACTAAGTTCGACCCCAGCCCAGATACCTTGCTTTGGCGGGATTTCGCCTAGATATCGTAGAATACCTTCATAGCCCAATGACTCGATACGAACTGGCGCGTTAAGTGTAGGTGTAAACGCTGCATTCGAGGAGGAAGCACCGGATGTCCGAGATGGAGGTCTTGTATATTTCACAGTCACAGTTGATGGTACAGCAGGAACAGCAGGAATAGATGAAGTGGGTGTTTTTGCTCGTTCACCGTTCGCGATGCTAGATGAACGTGACCGAGGAGTGGGTAAGCTGGATCCTCCGCCTATAACAGAAGGTCGTCCAGGCGTCCGCATACTCTTCATTACGGCTTATCAGAGTAGTCCCTTTCCTTCTTTCTTATGTCGAAGCCCTTTCTTCTGATAGATATCGTACCTTGGTTAGCGTAGAGTTGCTTTCTGGATTGTTGAAGACAAAGAAGAGATAATTCAAGGATAATTTTCGTGAAAGGGACGGCCAGCTCACCTATAAGTCTTTCTGAATCTTCTTCTGTAAGTTAATTAACCAGACTTCGACGTAAATGGTCTCGGCTTGGGTCTTGGCTTTGGTCGAAAATCACAATCCCAAATCGCGGTCCAACGGCAAGCACGTGATTGTATCTTCTTTCGTCCATGCTACCTGAAGAAATAATACTCACCATTGCTCGAATTTAATACAAAATCTAGTGTCAGGTGCAGTTAGCCACAAGAATTGCTTAGGCTCCACTGGCAGTACACCAGAAAGGAACTTCTCTGGGTTAAGACTGTAGCGCTAGCGTGGGATCACGGTAACACGACACGAGAGATGGGGGACAAAGTAGGTGCTCAGGCAATAACCGTTGTAAACTGGGGTAGATTTCGAGAGAACCTAAGGTAACGAATACATGAGCGTCGCCTTATATACTGTACGAGTGCATAGGGTGTCCATAAGTAGAAATATACGAGGTTCGGCATAGGGCATAGAGCATACTGATAAGATATGAAGGATTTGTCATATATAGAGATAAGGAAATACTCGCGGTTCGTTCACGACCGCTACATACGCCCTCCAGATATCCTCTCGAGGGTATCTCATTCTTCTTCCCTTTCTTCTCCGTTATAGATACCCCTACTCCTCGTTCAGCACTATCCAAGAGTAGTTTTCCGTATAACGTTTGTTGTTTGTGCGATAGGGTTAGACAATCCGAGGGTTTTCATAATCGACGGTTCTGAATTCGGTCCACGAACGAATGGCGCGAAGATAGAACGATCAACCGGATTCGTAGGAACGTGGATAGTACCCGCGTCGGGGTCCACGATGGCCATCTTCATGGTTCCGACAAGTGGATCCGAGTTGAATCTGGTCGCAAGGTAGGGATAGGCTATAGGGACATGGAGGTTCCCCAACACGGCACCGGGTCTTCGAAGAATGGCATCGAAATCGAGACAGGCAGAGAGTTCAGCCGGGGTGATGCTATAGGTGATCCCGTCAGACGATGAGATGGTATTTCGGTTCGCGTTGACTCGTTTGAGCCATTCAAGAGGTTTCGTTGGTACAGATGGGGTTTGCTGAGTGGATGACATTGTGTATTCTGGGGAATGAGGTGCGTAAAATTTTTCTTTTATATCTTCCTCCCATTCTAACCCTGAGTTATCTAGGGGCAAGAGGAGGGAATTCATTCGTACGGTGTACACGTCGTCAACTCCCAAATGTGGGATTGAATTCGGATCTGGGACGTCGCGCCCTCCATCCCTCAGCTCGGAAATATCTGAGATTCCAAGCGCGTCAAAATACTCCCCAACTGCGTCCAGATGGTCAATCTGGTGGTACGGCAGCCAGGTCGAATCTCCAGACTTCCACTTGGTATGGAATAGCGCGTTCGAGCGCGTTCCGGAGTGGGCGACGATACCGTCAACCGCCCATTCTCCTTCTGTTTCTTCAAAGTCTGCAACTTGGGTTTCCAGCCGTCCGGGAAAGAGACGGGCGTGAAAAGCGTCGTGTACTACTCGCTGCTTGAGATGAGCAGGAATATCAATTCTGAAGGTAGAGTTTCCGAAATCTTTCAGGATCTTGTAGGGTCCAATAAATTTCGGTACTAATTTCCTTGTGTAACCCTTAGGGAACGAAATATTCTTAGTGGAGATATAGGCTAAATCCCCTTCTTCAAAGGGAGCTGGACGACGACGCCTATTAGCATCGCGCGTCTGTTTCACTCGGGCGTTCAGGATGCTATCATGAGCTTGCATTACTGCTTGCTTCATCTTCTGAGCATAAACTCTGATACCTGGGTACTCGTTTTTGTCAGCTGAATCCCACAGGAATGAACGCGGCATTCGTCCGGTATTCAGGAAGAATGGTGAGTATCCTGTTGTTTCTGATCTGGCGGAGTTTATTGCAAACTCAACTGATGGTAGCTTGATGACCCAGTCTTTCTGGTCGATAGCAACACACTGACGTAGCATCTGAGTAACCGTCCGGTTGGCTCGTTCAGTTGAACCGTCGGTTTCGGGATGGTAAGCACTCGACATTTTGAGTTTCGTACCAATCAGGTTGTGTAGGTGAGTCCAAAACGTACTCGTGAAGTACGAATCTCGATCACTCACTATGTTCTTAGGCAGTCCATGATGTTTATAGACTTCCGCAAACACGAGTTCGGCAACTTGTTTTGCTTTGTAGGTGGTTTTACTAGGTACCAGATGTACCATACCCGTTAATAGGTCAATGACAACCGTTATCATGTCGTATGTCCCGTTTCGGTCCTTCGACTCTGGCAGAGGCCCCACGAAATCCAATGCAATAGATTCCCAAGGATATGAAGGAACCGGTAATGGATTCAATAGTCCATAAGGTCGGGCATTGTTAGGCTTTGCACGCTTACACGTTCGGCATGAATCGCAGTAAGCTTTGACATCCGATATCAGGTCTTTCCACCACACATAGTCTCGAAGGTAATTGATTGTCTTCTTAGGACCAAGGTGAGCTAAAAGTGAGTGTGCTTCATTGATGATGCATTCTCGAACATTCCGTCCATTGACTGTGAGTTTTGGTATGCAGAGAACCTTTCGGTCATGTTGCATAAGATATACCAGACCATCGGATACCTCAAAGTTTCGGTATTGTTTCGGTTTGTTAACAATCTTGCTGAACATCGTATCATTTTTGTACTGATTCTTTAGCAGGGATTCAAGATCGAGTTTCGACTGACTTGCTGCCAACGCAGTAAGCAGTGAGGTGTCCGTTGACACTTCTGGCACCTCTACAGTTGGGTTAGCGGCGGTATCAGTAGGTTCAGGCTGAACACTACTGGGTTCGACTTGATTTGGAGTTTCGGCAGGATTTGGATGGGTACTCCCGCCCTCCTTTCGTTGTTCACGAGGACCGTGCAAAATGAAACGTTTCCCGAGCATCCGTTTAGCAAAATCGTGGCTGGTTTCAACTCGTTTCCCCTTGTTACGCGTGGACATTGCAAATAACTCGGGCGAATCAAAGGATGCCTCAATATCAACAAGTAAAGGCATGGAGATGTTGTGCGAGAGCAAAACATCATTATTAATGACATCGTGGTACGTGTACTCACTTCTCGCGCGAACAGTACCAGGCTTATCGTTTGAATAGATTCGCGAGAGCGCATCCGCGAGTATGTTCTCGATACCAGGTACGTATTCGATTTTATAGTTGAATTCTGAGATCTTCTCGAGCCATCGAGCTTGCCGTCCTGACAAGTCCTTTTGCTTGAGAAAATGCTCGAGACCTTTATGATCAGTTATCCAGGTGAACTCAACACCCTGGAGTATGTCACGATGACGAAGCATCGTTTCGACACCTGCCAACATCTCTATTTCATGGACAGGGTAGTTTTGTTGTGCTGGGTTTAATTTTGCGGAGTAGAAGGCTGCTGCCTTTGCATCCTTCTACGATGGACCTTGACAAACAGCGCCACCTATTCCCGTGGCACAACCATCAGTGATCATCCATACCGGTGGTGCATCATCTGTATAATTAAGTGGAACCCGGTGATGATCCCGAGCCCCACTGGTGAGTCTTTTCACGTTTTCAAATGCTCGTTGCTCAACATGAGTCCAACGAAAAGGTACAGTATCGCCGGTGATGGTACTCAAGTGCCCCATCGGAATTCGGACAAGACCAATATCGTCGGCAAGATATCCTACCGATCCCAAGAAACCACGAAGCAGATCGCGATTAGTGGGTGTTGGCCATCGAATGATGGCGTCGACTTTGTGTGGATCCATCCGGATACCCTTATCATCGATAATACAACCAAGTACTTTGAACTCCTTTGGCAGGAAGTTCAGTTTTTCTTCACTAAGGTAAAGTCTCTCTCGCTTGAGAATATCAATGATCAATTTAACATGTTTAACATGATCCTCTAGAGACTCAGAATAGATGACTATGTCATCCAGGTAGACGTCCATAAATCTCCCAATATATTCTGAGAAAAGGTAATTCATCAGAGCTTGGTAAGTTGCGGGCGCATTGCAATCGCCTTGTTGAATAACAAGACTCACCATGTTTCCATCAGGAGTGGTCACCGCCGAATGAGGTACATGTTCAGGTACAATCCGTATCTGTTCGTATGCATCTTTTCCATCAATAATCGACCGGTACTTTGCACGGGCAACTCGTCGTTTGATGCCTTCGATATCTGGCATCGGCGATGATAATTTCTTTGTGTTGGCATTCCGTGCTCGAAGATCCACCACAACGCGCATCTTCGAACTTCCTGGTTTGGGAATCAACATCATTGGTACAGTGTTTCCTGAACTAGTCATCTTCCACCTACCTGATTTCAGATAGGCATCCCGTTTCTCCGCCCATTGGCTCCGAAACTTCTCGGGACATTTGGATGGACGCCAAGACAAGATTTTCGACTCGTCTATCAGCGGGATTGTATGGTTGATGGCTCTGAGAGGTGGTAAGTCAGTTTCCGCCATTGCTCTGCACAAAGGTTTAGCGTACTCAACTAATTCTTTTCGTACAGATTCCAATTGGTCCTGATAGAGATCCATAGCACGAGAAGACAGTTTCGCAACATTTTCACCTTGAATGGGTAAGGATTCGGTGCTTCCAATGATCACCTTAGCATCATTGAAACCAACCATGACCTTGTGTTGAAACAGGAATGGGGTACCGAGTATGATATCATAACTTGATAGGTTTGCTACATCGAAGTAGCGTTGCTCAGATATTCCTTGGTATTGGAACTGGGTTTTCAACCCCCAATTTATTTTTGATCGAGACCCTTGGACAGCAAGCTGCAAAGGTAACGGTTTCGTCAACTCCATCTTTTGAATACCAAGCTGATCAGCAAATGTAGATGATACGAAATCACCTAACGAGCCTGTGTCAATCAGTGCTCGAGCTGGATGACCATTCAATTTCACCACCACAACTAACGGTTTGGGAATTCGACGCGAGAAATCCTTCGTTGTTGCAGCATTCCGTTGAATAGCAGGATAAGTCCCTCGAGGGACTTGTACACCATTGATTTCAATAGATGGCCACTGATCTGCATAGGAACTTCGAGTGCTGATATCCTCAATAGGGTCAAACAGACATCCAAAAACACATTCTGAGTCTTCGGTAGACTCATCCAAGGCTTCTCGGATCCCTCGGTATCCATGAACGAGTTGTTTTTGATACCATCGGGAGAGGTCAAAGTGAAAAATTTGCATGTACTTTTGTGGTAAGAGTACTTTGAACTCGTGTACCAGATCATGAATTTGATAATGGTCAGAATTGTAGCTTCTAACTGCGAAATGAGTGATCCTTCGGTCACTCAACACATCTTCAAGTGTGTTTCGGGGATTGGTTTGTCTATTGGACAGCCAAGTTTCAATGCCCTCAATGTAAGTAGAGTGCATTTGATAGAATTTATACACCTCAAGCTTCTTTGAATTGAGCCTGACGTGCATTTTCTTAGCACGTTCAACAGCATACCAATACGGGAGTGCAAATCTGGGATCCTTGAGTTGGGCTTGTTGTACATAGACCCACTCAATTTCGTCCATACCCTGATATGCTGAGTCAAAATAATCTGAATCACTGACACAATATTGAGTATCACTAATTGGATACACGTAGAATCGACCGATGTTATCTTTTTTGTGCACCAAGTCAGTTGGATAAGGTGCTGCGATATCAAGCAGATACATTGCCCGTTGGGCCAGCATGTCACCAATACATTGCGGGAGTTCTTGCGATGCATACCCATGATTCAGGTGATTGAGTGACTTGTACATCCAAGGTCCTCGATGACCATTCTTGGATTTCGGGGGTAAGTACTCGAGATTATCAGTGCTTGAGGGTTCGAAACTCATGCAATCACTATTGTGCTCAGACTCCGAGTCACTAATAGGTTCCAAATCTGGCATTGAGTCATGACTTGAGCTTTCTGAATCATGGTATGATACTTGAGTCCATGCATCTGTATCCTCATTGAACAAGTCATTTAGGTCAAGATTCATCATCCCAATCCCTAATTCGGTCAATTCCTCTGTAGTCTCAGCAAGATTTCGGAGATGTTCTGAATCACCAATACTGATATGATTACTCACCATTCCAGGTGGACCATGCGAGGATGTAGAAGGTACAGATTTTCCTTCAGGACATTGGCGGGCCATGTGTCCTTGACCACCACATCGGAAACATTTTCCTGCAGCACGATACTCATCTTTCTCCTTGTCAGTGAGATCTCGGCGCTGAGACTGGAGTTTATTCTTTTGGTTTTTGTAACCAAATTTCCCCTTTGAGTGCGTAGAATTATCCTGATTCTTTTTGCCTTTCCCAGAAGAGGACTGCCCTGAATAACCACCATTTTTCCCGTTAGAGGTATTGGTGGGTTTTTCGGACTTGCCAGTCTTCGGTTTCTTAGGCTCATCACCAGGATCAACATTTTCAATAATCTCAATGAGTTCAGCTGTGCTCGCAATCTCCTCATAGCTGGATAATTCTGGATTGAGTTTTTCTCTCCAGAGACCCTTCTGGATCTTCTTATTGAGACTGGACCACAGTTTGTGAGCTTTTTCGCGCTCATCCATTAGACCAATTGTATTAAACAGATTGTTTAATTCAGCTAAATGTTCCCTAACAGGCTTATCATTCTGGAAGCAACGTTTGAGTTTTCGCCGCTGATCCAAATGGTAAGTCAGAGGGAAACAATAATTGTACAGCTCCGTAAAGAAGTTCTTCAATCTCCAATCAAATGGAGAGTCTGCAACCGTAGTGTCAGCGACTCGTTAGCTCTCACAAGAGACAACCAGGCGTCACACGATAGACGATGAGCAAGAGGATGAAAAAGCAAAAAGCGGATGGATAAAACAACCCAACTACAAGTCTAGCTACCGAGGAGAATAGACGAGAATAGAGCTAAGGAATATAACTACAAAATACTAAGTCTTATATACTTATTGGGATATGAAGCCGTGAGATACTTCTTGCACCGTAACCGTGAGGATCTACAATAAGAGTCGCTCGTATCCATAAGTAAAGCTGTAGGTATTAGGTGAGTAAACAATAAGGCAATATAAAAAGAAGCATGGAAGCGGGACGATAATGACGTCGTCCTGTCAATGAACTGACAGGCACGAGAGAGTCGCGCCTAAGTGAAACGACAATGCGAGAACAATAAGGTTGACGCGTGTAACCTAAATGATAATGAAAATATAATAAGCGCTAGTGTAAGCACTTTGGTGATTAGGTAAGTAAATAAAAGAAAAGGAAAAGAATAATAAAAGAAAAGAATAATGAAAAAAGATCGTTTCATGACACGTAGTCAAGTAAAACTGATATGCTTTACCCTTCAGGTACTTTGACAATTTCAGAACACGGCGGTTCTTGGGTACATGACCATCACGAACATAGGCAGTACCTTCAGTAACAAATTTAATGAATGCCCTGACATTGACTGAACTGTCATAGGCCTCTGAGGGTGGATCTGGCTTCAGCAACATTTTTCGTCTCTTGTGAGACTTCTGCTTTTTATGGTGCTTTTGATGTTCCTTTCCTTCATCATTTTCATCCTCATCGGATGCTGATGATGATGAACTGCTATCTTCCAAAGAAGAACTCGAATCTAAGCTAGAGGGGCTCGAAGAATCAGATGGTCCCCCAGGATTGCCCTGACCCTTCTGATGGCTCTTAGCATGTCTCTTGTACTTGCTCGGAGCTAGCAGTTTGAACAGATGATTGGTAGGGGGCAACATTTGGCTTGGCCGTACAATCCTATCAATATCTGGTTGAGGTTTCTTACTCGCCAGGGCTTTTTGCCTTGGGCGTTGCTCAACAATATCTCTGATGTGATGTTCCACTAAGTCGGTAAGTGCTTCAGATCCAGCGCGATGCTTGGATTTTTTCTTAGGCTTTTCCAACGGAACAGTATTGACTGGTTTCTGTTTCACAGGCTGTTCTTTAGCCTTACGGATTTCCCTGAAGTTGTTCAGGGCTTCCTGCTGCTGATTCATATCAACATCAGAGAGATCTATGGCACCCCAATTCTCTGGGTCTGCGCCTTTTCTTTTGTCAATGGTAGAGGGTCCTTCTCCATTGGATACCTCAGACTCGGTACTATTCTCAGCGTTGTCCCGAGTGGGAGTTTGCTCAACAATTTTCATGCATTTAGCAATCATCTTCTTCTGAGCTTGAGAGAGCCCTTTTTCGGCCTCTCGAATGGCTGCTCCTTGAGCCATAGTGATGGTTACAGGTGCTTTCTTTGCACTGTATCCGGGTTTCGCATGCTTAACTTTGACAGATTTCAATGGAATTTTATTCAATTGACTACTATCTAGACTGGTGGCTCTACGACGAGCGCCGACCTGAACCCATTGATTCGGGTTTTCATCATCATCAGTGAGCATATTGCCCTCAGGCTCAACTGACTTGTGTTGTTCGTCCTTTAGACTGCCAACAACACTTTCTCCATCTGATGGAGTATTGCCATCCCCTTTCGGGGTCATCCTTCCGCTTCGAGCGGCCTCGTTATACAAGATAGGACGATGCTGAGCCTGTGTCTCATCATTGACACTGGCAGCACTGACTGAAGTCCCCTGTCGCTGAGACTGACCGGGACGTCGAAGGTTGTAACGGGTGTTGTGGATAGTTGCGGTAGACATTTGTTGTAAGAGGTGAGAAGATAAGTTTGTCGAGATTTTCGTTGTCCAAATTGGGGTCCACGTTGATCAGACGAGGAGGTTGCCGTTGGGGACGATGTCGAGAGGGGTTTTTAGAGAGTAGAAAGCAGTTGTTGAGGGTTAAAAATATGTAGCGCTAGCGTGGGATCACGGTAACACGACACGAGAGATGGGGGACAAAGTAGGTGCTCAGGCAATAACCGTTGTAAACTGGGGTAGATTTCGAGAGAACCTAAGGTAACGAATACATGAGCGTCGCCTTATATACTGTACGAGTGCATAGGGTGTCCATAAGTAGAAATATACGAGGTTCGGCATAGGGCATAGAGCATACTGATAAGATATGAAGGATTTGTCATATATAGAGATAAGGAAATACTCGCGGTTCGTTCACGACCGCTACAAAGACGGTGTAGTCATCTTTCACTATCTACGGCCAATCGTCGTCCGGTTTCTTCTCTCGTACTTCGACCTGTGCAAGGCACTTGTGGACTCTCCTACTAGTAATAGAGTACGATTTATAATCAGTGTACTGCTGACGCGAGCTTTGCATTGTCTCTAAGGTGAGTCTTCACCAAAATATGCCCATGGCTCTCAATTCTCAATGAATGAGTTCCGCAGGGCCCTTGATATCACACATTCATTTACGAGAGTAGAAGTCGATGTGATAAACAATATCCTAGTTGAGTTAAAAAATCCAATGCAGACCATCTGATACCCCTTTGCTCGCCGTCATCCATCGACCATCGTTCCCTCGTTAGGTTTTTTCAACGAACGTTTCCTCCGACAACGTGGTCATTTTGATTTGGACAAATATATCCTCAAACGGGGTGCAGTATTAAGGACCTGGAACAAGTCCCGGATTGCTTAATGTTTACTTTGGCGATGTAGCGCAAGTTAAGTGCTTGGAATTACGAATAGCTCGCAAGCTGAGGGATTTGATGGAATATCTGAGCTTCATGTCAAATTCGGCAATTCACCAGTCAGCACGTCGAGGCTTTCCGATGTTGGGCGATCAAATCTTCATTTGGAACAAAATTATATTTCTTGAGTTCTTGAGAACAAAGCTACAATTCCCTTAGTTGGCTCATCCCTCGAAGAATTGTATAGGCAAGGTCTACTTGATAGAATGATTGTCGACGTCGCGCCATCACTCGAAGTTCGGTATCACCTTCAAGTCGGGGACAATAAGGGATTGTCCTTGCATATTATCAACAGGAATTTGACGAAACAAATCTTATGACTTGCGTCTGCCTGTCTGTTTCATTTTTCGGCATTGACACGGACTGGAAAATTCTACAGTGTTGTGAGTGTTACCATTTCGTTTGAAGATTCTCCATCAACGCATGTGGATAGAATGATATTATCACTATTCTCCGTCACTTCCTCTCCTTCCGCTAATTAACAGGTACGATATCTATAGTTATGTTCGTCTTGGAGAGAATGATTTACTAAACTCATCTACCATTCAAGGGGAAACATCTTACCGTGTCGAGGAATGCCAATATTCGGGTCATATTACCTCCTATCTATTTATCCATCTCAGCCTCACAGGGAATCATTGTCTTTGAACCTGATGAGAGAACACTGTTGTATTGTATTGATTAGACATACAAGGAAAACAGTTGGTTGACTTCGGATTGCGTGAAAGAGCGCAGAGTCCCAGACATGCCACCTTCATTCACATGAATCCAGCCTCGAAGAGGATGTTCCTGTATCAGAAAGTTTTCGATAGTAGGTATCCGCTGTGCGATGCAGGATGTGTACCAGATCAGAGTAGCTTCGCACTCGGCAGCTTGATCTGCTTTGACATGAGAACCACGGATCCCCAAATGACCGTAGTATCTTCCAACAAGTTTCTTCAGTCTGTGGAGGGGCTCTGGACTTCCAAACTTCAGATTGCGATATAGGTAAAGGAAGTTCACGGTTCGAAGTGAAGAAAAGCGACAAAGGCGGTTCATTAGTTCGTCCGCGTTCTGGAAGTCGTTTTTTTTTTTTTTTCAAATTTTAAATTTAGCCAGTTAAGCAAGAGTTTTTCAGACGTACCATGGACGCGCAATCAGTATCTGGGAGTGGTGCTTCGATCGACAACATCGAAATTTGAGGAAAGAATGAATGTGCGAGATCCAAAAGCCGTCCCGATGACCATTTGGAAATGCAAAACCACAAACTGGCGACATGCCAACCATGAAGGGAATCTGTAGAGGGGGGTAAAGCTGTACTACTGTTTCGGGCAATGGAGAACGCCTTAATCTCCACAGTATCTATGAGCCCCTCTTCGACAATTGTCTCGAGAAACGGAAGAATAAAAGGAACCACGTTCCATTGCACGCATGTTATAGAGAACCTAATTCGCTCTAAAAGTGGATGGTTATCTATGAAGGTGGGAAGCCAGGAGACTTCAGGAGTCAAACTCAGCCACAGCTCGAGTTCACAAAGGCCGGTAAATTTGCAATTGCTGAATGAGTTGGGTGCTGGCACCAGCATCTTAGGCGGTACAGTTAAACACCTTATCTGCATGCCGCATTGAAGACGATTGACAAAATTGTGCTCGATGCTTTCGGTAAGAAGCTTCATACTGTCAAGGGTAATCTTCGATAGGCTGCATGGACCCAATTGATTGAGGTAACTCGAAGCAAGCGATTTCCAAGATGCAACGACAACGCTCTGAACAGGATGCTGGGATATGATGTTGAGCAAGGGTACATCAAGATAGCCCCCATCGTTCAGAATGATTTGAGAGAGGTTCGTCAAAAAGTGTAAAAGGTGGTGTAGTATGTCGATATGCTCCAGAGAATAGCAATAGTAATCGATTGACCTATACTAGAGATGAACGACTGATATGCTCATGAAAGAGGCGTTAGTAGCATACCTGATAGACAAAGCGAACGGTTTGCTTGAAGCGCACCAATCTCTGAGCTTTTTCAAATCCCCATAAGCTCCTCGAATCTCGACATATGCGAAGAGAAATGGCATGCATATTCTTCGAAACTGATGGTTGACCAGAGACAATGGGAGAAGTCTGGTCCTTGAATGTTTCCAATGAAGTTCGAAGAGTTCACTTTCAAGGATTACGGGGTTGGATATAATGTATTTCACTATAACGTGCAGGATTTCTTCAGGTAACATGGTGGATTAAAATTTAGGAGCACTTGGAAGATAAAAGAATTTATACATCCTATAGAGCAGTCACCTGTCCCCACTAGCGTGACAATAAATAGTGAGTACTTCTGCCACTGACTGACAGTAAGAATGATAAGGACGGGAAGGAGTATGTAGTGATACAGGATTAGAAGTTATACTCCGGACTTAGAAATGACTGAGTTCAGAATGTAATCAACTGTACAATTCCTGTCCGAGGGCTGACCGAGATGGCCGAGAACAACGAAGAGTCCAAGTCATGTGTACGGTGCTCGAGTATGCGACCTTTCTTGCAATGTCTTCTCATACTTCTGCTCTAGTTATCGTTACGCCTTAACAGGTTATTCTATTCACTCTGTTGGCCCCCGAACATGCAAGGAATCGAACATTGTTCTCTTCGTACTGACCGACCCGGAAGCCGGCGTTCAGCTCGTATAGTTATATTGTACTGGTGAGGTCCAATTCATGAGCAGCTAGTTTACGATAATGCAACAGCTTTGTGTATCCTCTTTTGTCACTTCGTCGTTTCTACGTGCTGTCGTTACCGTATCAATTTATCATTGAAGAGTGTTCACTATTAGTTAGAGCAATGTTGATCTAATTGCATGCCTTGCCATAATCATTCCTATAGTACAGATATTTTATAGGAAATTATTATTACTCATCAATCAACTTTTCATACTACCTCTGTACAGAACAAGGTAAATACAGCATTCTTTCAATGCTTGTCTGCTATACAATCGATTCGGTATCGTTGTAAGGGTGTTGCGCTACATAGAGATCTTAGATCAGTACATGGAACAGGAATCATCAGAACAACAGACTGACGGTCGTAGGGAAACTTCCTGACATCGACATCACCACGGTAAGCCCAAAAGTCGGGCACGACGGAAGTCTGCGTGCGTACGAGTGATTCAGTGGAAACTCAACCAAGCAAGATAGCCGAAAGGAACACACCAAATTTATCAGACCCATAGAAAAGTCTGCACCGAAGGTATGGACTGCCTGTACGCCGCTGTTGTTGTAATCGATACGAACCGTCTGGCGAGAGTCCCTCGATGGATCATGCAAAAGATAATTATGAGGCATAATCTGCATGGATCCCTGCGCCGTCGTAAATACTGTATTCGGCAGGTCACCGGTATGCGGGACATGGTGCATGCCAAGGTTGAACCATACGACGAGATCCTCTTGATCAAGCGATTCCCCATTGAAGAAAGCGGAAAAATCCACGACAGGGTTGGCCGGGTCGTAGTCATTATTAGCGTTGGACGCACAAGGTTCCGTGTCCTTCTGCTTGGTCACGTACAACGCATGGGTTGCAAAGTTCATACTATTGATGAGATTGCTGGAATTTTGGATCGTGGCATGCATACCACTGCCTTTGGATGGCATGATTCTGTATCCACGAGGTTCGCCGAATTCATTCAGATGGTCTTTATTCACGACCATGAACATGGAATGTGCGTTTTGAGGCCAAAAGAGCTTAGAGTTGTCTTCGTTGTCGATGTAGGAGCGGAAAAGCTTCATGGTGTTTCGTTCCATACCGTAGGACCAGGGATAGGTGGTAGTCACTGGAGCGATTGTATGGTTAGCGAACGAATTCGAGGTTCCGAGAATGTCGATGTCGGCTTTGAAAGTAAGGACGTGATCGTGCATAGAGCCTGAGAGACCACTGTGAATATGATATCCTATATTGCATGTCAACTCTATCAGCAGAAGGTTTGTCATGAAGTGGTGGACAGATTTACCGTAGTCGTCATTGCCATAGTAGTGGGCGGATTGGATGTAGCCACTGGCACGGACCACAATTTCAATAGTCCCATCGAGGTAGAAAGTGTAGTCAAACTACACGAAAATGAGCCGATAGTATCAAGCGAATCGAACAAATATGTACATTGTAGTCATAATTCCCGACTGTGCTTGCAGAACGAACTGTGAATGCGATATTCTTTGTCGAGGCAACGTATGCATCGTCGGAATGGCGCTGAATGAGATATCCCTGATCATTTTCGAAGAGACAAATTCTATGATAGGAATCGTTGATTATGCAGAGCAAAGTAAAGGACTGAAGATTTTACGAATTTGGATGCGTCGTGCTGACTTCCTCAGCGTGAAACGTGGAGTTCAGGAATGTCGCGTATGTTGGGCAATCATAGCCAGCGAGTAGCTCGAAGGCATAAGGTCCTAGATTGCGAAGCCGTTAGAAATCTACTAGAGTTCATCGAGAAAAGGGACGGACCGAAACCATAATACTGTAAGGAATCACTATGAATAAGGCCATGCTGCGGTGCGAATAGGAGAGATGAAACTTACTGTATCCAGATAAGCAGTTCCGCTTTGTACAGGATCATTGCCGGCGTAGTGGGCCAGAGCCTCCTCTACGTAACAAGAAAATTTGAGGTTCATGAAGGAGGGTCAATTAGTAGTGCGTACCTAGACCTAGTTCGTAGATGATACGCTCCCCGCGATATTTGATATCAAAGAGTCTCATGCCAGAGTCTCGACGGAAAGCTATATAAAACGAAAAGTCCACTATGAAGCCAGATGAGAGTTGAGTGAGATTTCCTCAACCATTTAGGCCAACTCACTCCATTCGACGTATTTATTATCGACATCAACTTTATACCTGATTCCATCTTCACCAGAAGGAGGAACCATGACCGGAGGTGCCTTTTCGCTACCCCACATCGTGCTATTTGCGCCAACTTTCGTAGTAGGTCCCCGATAATCACTCCCGATCCAAGGTCCCTCCAGATTTAATGCACTTTTTTCGAGTTTCCCTGCCTCCCAAGCGGCGCGGAAAGATTCGGTCGAGTTGTAGTAAACGTCTCGATAAAGCCAGCCGATGACAGACCATCCTGAAGGATCTCGGCCGGTAGTGTTGAGTTCAAAGAAGAGACCTTGAGGCATTAGGGTTTCGCCGTCAAAAATGGAAGAAGGTATACGCCAGTATGTGACCCATTGAACAGTTGTGTCAGGAGTTGGATGCCATAGCGGATCAATACCCCAGATGTCGAGATCGTCATCGTCGCTGCCAGATGCAGTCTGATACACGAAAATTAGAGTGTGTAACAATCATTGTGACGGGAATTATGACATACGCCGTTTAGAAGATCTGTTACTATATCCTGCACTGAAGCGCTGACATTGTACTGGAAAAAAGGAAACAGGCTAAGTAACTAGTCAATGACGAAGAAGGAAGGTCGCATACTATGAACTCTCCAGTAAGGTCTTCGTCTGCATCGTAGTTCCGTTGATATGTTGTTCCTTTGGTCGTGAGCCAGTCGAGCGATGTCACGACGGAGTCGCTGGAGATAGGAAGGGGACCAATCTAAGATGTAACGACGCGTCAAATCATCTTTTGACACGTACAAACACAAATATCACACACCTGGTACTCAATAACGTATGGCTCTGTCGTCGCACCGACCCACATAGCAGCTCGTGCCCATCGATCCGGTTTACGCTGAGTGTCATCAACGAAAGGAAGGACGTCTGTCTTGTTCGGTGTCACAACCCCCACCCGCATGATACTATTATCCCAACTAGATAGAGAGACGGTTGGTAACTATATCTAGAGGTAGAGCAAGATAAGAAGAGTTCACCTCCCTGCATCGGCAGCTGCAGTCAAATTCAGATGCGTCTGATTATGCAAGAAAGCAATGACAGCCGCGGCTTCATCGTTAGTGAGCTCTTGCCAGATGTTTTCGTACGGTGCAGAGACTTGGGGTGCAGAGGCAGACCATCCAGCTCCAGTGAAGCTGCCAGATGCTTGAGCAGCGGTTGTTGTTGGCCTCTTTGAAGCAATGTTTTTGGCTTGTTTGGATCCGGGATGACCGACACGAGGTACTTTTGCACTAACCTCGGACAGGAGAAGCGAAGCTGTCAAAAGAACGGCCAACTTCAGAGTAAGACGCATCTCGGGAAGATCAAAAGCGAGTCTTCAAAATGAGAACCGCGGATTTTATAGTCCTGGGATGCCGAGATATTCTTTGACTGAAGATTAGATGGAGCGTATGCATTGCTTATCTATACCGATCTGAAGAATATATCGTATTCGTCACGTTGGTGGAATGCGATAAGACGAACTCGTTCGGAATGGGATGCTGCAATGTTCTCGAATCCTCTGAACGCCTTTGGGTTGATGCGATGGATTGCGTAGAAAGTATTCATTGCATTCTGCACAAAGCTAGAGTCGGGCAAAGTCATACATTTACGCTCTGCAACCTGAGAGTAGAGGAATATCTATTCCGAAATGCGGGTGGCGCAGTCTGTTCAAAACATGAGTGAAGCACAACTCCGGGCTGTTTCTCGTACGGTGCCGAGTTCGATCCAAAAATTTCCAGCAAAATCCGCACATGCGTTTCTCAATTTTTGCACGACTTCATTGTTCCAGTAGAGAGCTGTTTATTCCGCTTGTTTCTCATGGGTTTCCTAGAAAGAGCCCTGGAGCATCCTTTTCAGCTCTGGCGTGAGCGTTGCGTCTAGAAAGATCCAGGATTCTATGTGTATTCGATGAATGATTCTAAGCTGTCTAAGCCCGCCGATAGACCGCATTGTTGACCACTTCGGAGTAGCGCCAAGGGCGATGGTTGCAAGCAATTTTCTCGGAACCATTTCAAGCTTGCGGAAGGCCATGGCGAGCGAGCGGAATTAGGGTACCAAGTCGATAACAAAAAAAGCAGAGTAGAATTGAACAGACTGAAAGGTCGTCACAGGCGCCTCCAAAAGTGCAGCCTAGGCAGGCCCCCGTATGCTCTCGGATCAAATTGACAGTTATTCAAAATAAGTTCCAAAGACGGCATTTGTGCAATCTATCCTATACTATAAATTAGGGCGGTGCGCCTATTACTTAATATTACTAAGATTACTTAACCTCGAGTAAAGAATTAGTCTGAGTAATCAGCTGTCATGTGCCAGCGCTTCGGGCTCTCGGGTCCCTACACCAGCGCTTATTCTCAGTTCTATATCAATATTGATTGCCGAGAAGTCCACCTATACACTTCATACGCGTACACGCATTTGGAGTCTGTCTACATGTTTTACACCTCACTTATAGCCTTAAGGTATGATGATTCTTTCTTCCTTCCCCCTTTCATTTTCTCTGCCAACTGTAACTCCTTTCTACTTTTCTGCCCTTTATTTCCACAGAAATGTATGCTATTTCTATTGAATTTTAGCTTTTCAATTAGTTTTGATCTACTTAAACTTGCAGGAATTCTCCTCCTACTACTCCTGAACGCAATCGGAATGCTGAGCATGCACGTGAGAGAGAGTTCCGAGTAATGCACTCTCCACAGCACCGGAGACTACCTCAAGCATCTCATAACAGACCTGAACTTATTCCTTTTCCCTTCCCTCAAGCCTCTGGGGGCCTCCCTGCTAACCAAGTGGATAATCCATTTGAGGTTGTTAACCACAATGGTCAAGAGTTTCAGTTGATACAGAATATTGCTGCACAGCTGAGGAATCTGCCTCCATTGGTTCCTGTAAGACCAACTCAAAGTAGAAGGGGTAGAGGGGTAAGTTTTATTCTTGACTGCTTTTGCATCTTGACAATTGACTATCTGTAGACTGGACCTTCCAATGCACATCCTCAGCAGAATCAGGCTCAGCCTCAGGTAAACATAATGTGTTTTTTTTCCTTTCAAATAGCTAACTATTACTTTTGATCCATCTTGGCACTTGACTGTCTGTAGGCTGGACCTTCCAATGCACCTCCTCAGCAGGATCAAGCTACTGGGGTTGGTCAGCCTCAGGTAAACATAAATTTTAATTAACTGTTCTTTTCTATTTACTATTTTGCCTTCAGTATCAACATCTTCCACAGCATTTGCAGGCAATGTTAGCTTCTGTACCTCCACATCCTGTGCATGGTCAAAGAAGCAATCAATATGGAAGAGGTATAGACTTTCCTCCTGCTCCTCAACAACCTGCTTTCCCTTTCCCTCTTCCTGTCCCTCTTCCTCTTCCTGTCCCTCTCCCTCACTTTCAACCTTTTCCTCTTTCTCCTCCACCTGCTTCTCCTCCCCAAGTTATGGATTATGAGCCTCCTCCTGTTCCTTCCCCTTTGCCATCTCCTTCTCCTCCTCCTTTTCCCCCACATCAGCCAGTTCCTGTAAATCCTCAGAATCTACCTATAGCTCTGAGGCCAGTTCAGGATGATGGAGTTTACAATGAGCTTTTCTTGGGCTAGATGGACAAGGAATGTCCAAACTGTCATGCTTTACATTGGGAGGCAGAAAGGCGCAAGAAATCCTCAAAGTGCAATCCTAAATTTGGTAAATGCTGCTGGTCTGGAAAGATTATACTCCCATTTCTCCAGAGGCCTCCTCTTGAGCTGGAAATGTTATTTAATAGTCAGGATCATAACTCTAAGCATTTTTTGGAAAGCATCAGAGCTTATAATGCTGCCTTTGCATTTGTATCATTGGGCATGAAAACACAACCCCAAAATGATCCTGAGCTACCACAAACTGGACTGCGGCAGTTTAAAATCAAAGGAGAACTATTTCATAGTTTGGGCTCCCTCCTGCCAGAGGTGGGCAAGAATCCTGTTTATGCTCAACTATATATTATGACTCCTGAAACTGCCCTGGAAAGGTGCATGGTGAACAATGCCTGCTCTGGATTGCTTAATCCTATAATGACAGTTCTTGATGATTGCCTTCGAAGGAACAACCACTTCTTCGAACTGTACAAGACTGCCCATGAGCATATAGCTGATGAAGAACAGA
Organism: Lentinula aciculospora; assembly: GCA_028011355.1. NCBI lineage: Eukaryota > Fungi > Basidiomycota > Agaricomycetes > Agaricales > Omphalotaceae > Lentinula > Lentinula aciculospora. Next base: position 599,597 of record JAOTPV010000041.1, read on the forward strand.
CAAATCCAGGGTCTGCAAATCATACTGTATGTGTTAGGCTTCACTTTTTGGACTCTACAGATTCAAGGAGATACAACTTGCCTACTGCAGAGGAAGTTGCTGTTATTCTTCCTGGGCCTGGTGAAGCTGCTGATCATAGAGATATTATTCTGCAGCATAAAGCAGGACCCCTTAAGAGAATAGTAGAGTATAATCCTGCATATGCCCCACTTCACTATGTATTGCTTTTCCCCAGAGGAGAGTTAGGTTGGCATAAAAAAATTCAATATGCTCATGGTGAAGGTGTCATGAAACGATCTTTTTCCATTATTCTTTTCTTTTATTATTCTTTTCCTTTTCTTTTATTTACTTACCTAATCACCAAAGCGCTTACACTAGCGCTTATTATATTTTCATTATTATTT